>LN902842.1:15668765-16377580 GCA_000469725.3 Echinococcus multilocularis | reverse complement strand
AGAGTGAATAGCGAAGGGAAGTCTCGAGCACTTGCGTTTTCTCCTGAAGGCAATCAACACGATCTGGCCAGCATCCATTGCCCAACAAAAGTAGCATCTTGCAATCATGTCACTCGACATGTGTCACGCTTTTGGCTGCTATTGGTGATCAGATGTGGTAGGTGCACATGATAGTCATTTAAGTAATGAAGCAAATTTGGAAACGGGGAGAGGTGGTTAAAGCTCTAAGCTGTCTCCAAAAGCAGTAAGCTGTGCGGCTGACTCATTTTTCCATCATCTCCATCTCCACCCCACAGGAGTCGCATCTCAACTATCTAGCAGTTTCTAACCTACAGACTGCAATTGTGCAAGCTACATGGAGCTTAACAAATTGGCGGCAACCGTGGATGCATATCTGTCTCATGCTGTAGCAATTTTGATATCAGGTTGAGAATTAACAATGCAGGTTCTCTTCGAGATACAAAGATATGAGTCAATGTGCTTCTTCACAGGGGCCCTCTCTCACGTCAATGAGAACATGCGACACCACATTCCGCCTACCAAGCTCTTGCGTGGAGAAATAGCAGTGCAACTTAGCGATGAATGCTCCGAGAGAAAGACGACCAGTAGGTGAACCAAGAACGAGTGCTGCAAGAAGCCTAAATCTGATAGTTTTTATGGTACAGATCTGTCAACTTTCTGTCGCGTATGTCCGTTCCTTCTGCTTCTCCTTCGATTCTTTACACTGAAAATAACAAAACTCGATAACGAGGTGCTGAGGTAGAGCAGATACAGGTCGTGCACAATTTGCCTTTAAATTATGGCATGGTGGCGCAAGAAGGGGACCTAAATAAGATGAGGAATGCTGCATTTCTTAAAAGTGTGCAGGTTAATAACTCAGCCTTTAAAATTGGCCTGATCAATGTCCTTGATACCTGACTGTCTCACGTGCCCTACTGTCCATCTGCCAATCTGTCCTTTCCTCCCTCGCGATCGACGCAACTTCACGCATACATTTACTGCCTTGATGAGAAATTGCCCTGAAGAGCATTTTGTGGAGTAAGCAGTTAAGTGTCTGGTGCTAATGCAAACCAGCAGCTGTCTACAAGGCAGTCTCATTTGAGCGAAATGATCCAGCCTATGGTTTCAATTGCTTTCAAATTGCCTTTCTGTCAATGCAACTGCGTTAGTGCCATCATGTGCCTTGGATACTTGTGGATGCGACGAGACAGCGACAACCGTTGCCAGGCCAGTCATGAACACCGGCCACTGCGCCGATCACATTTAGCAAATTGTCTCATTTCTAATATTGTGTACAAATCCGCATCTCTTCTGCAGACCTACTTATTTGATGGAACGTGTTATCCAAAGTGTCCGTTTGGTGACCAGAGGCCTCCTGCTCAGTCTCACGTCAACGACAAAATAAGACCATTAATCAGGCACAGCACATGGACTACAGGCAACGAGATTCACCATATCTGGCAGGGAAAGTGCATATCTGGTGCAATCTGGCGCTATTCAATCTCTCCAAAATTGCAGCAACAGTCACTTTGTGAAGAACAAAGTTGTCAATTCAAGAGTTGATAAAGGCGTTGTCAGGGTAGTTTAGTCAAGAATGCTGTGGAGGTAAAAACATTAGAAAAATTGGGTAAAGTTGAGAGTCAGCTAACATGCTATGTGTTGCTGAACACGTGGTGGACAGACGAACGCCTGCAGACATTATTATGTCGATAAGTGCCTACAAACTACAACGGCAGAAATGAGAGGAACCCATCAGTGCAAATTGTAGTATTCGTCCAATCAACCATTTCCACTTTTGCGGAAGCAATTAACAACCGAGAAAATTGTTGCAGCAGAGGTCAGACATCATGCAGCAGAAAGGAATTATGGGCATCATGGTCACCATAAATAAATGGAAAATTATTTGGACGTATGCGGACTTAACAGCACGCCTATCAAGGACTATGCAACAGCCTTAGGTTAGGCTACAAATTTGTCATCCAAAACCTGTATCGTGTTTGCTTTCCCAGCATCAGAAGCACAGTGAATGCGCAGACAGGCTTAGGGCGATCAAAAATATGCCATGATATCTAGAGTGACCTCATTTGTTGATATTTTCCATCAGAATGGATGACATCTTCGCATACTTTGCACAATCGAGCAGTCCACCAGACCTGAGGCTAGGGGATGGGTGTTAGGAAGTTAGGCACACTTGCTTCAAGTTGAGTACAATGGTTTGCCCAATTCAGAGGGTTTTGATGGATATTGAGGCAATATAAACAGCGTATTACCCTTTAGATGGATTATGAAAAAGTGGGTGTTAATCTGTCGATACATGACACTTTCCTGCTTGTCCTACGCTCCTTCGCATGCAGCCAACCCTTCCAGAATGCAGTGTCGGTTGAACATTCTTGGATTTGAATCCAGGCTGTTCTCTATGCCAAAATGCGTTGCATTTGCAAAATGTTCGATTGCAGCATGTACGTTTTGACGGGAAATTGCTTCTTGCGATAAATCACTTGGAGGGCTTGGCAGTGCCTACCACCCGAAGTGACAAATTGCCTACTCTAAGTGGCTGGGGTAAGTCGTTGATGCTGCCCACCAAAGTGTAAAGCGATGTGACGGCCATGTTTACACACCTTTTTAAGTGTGTGGCCTATTCGAAAGCCACCCTTGATGGATCGTGACGCTCTTGGGCATGTTTAGCCACTAGTTCGTGCAATTCCCAATCTGTTCTACCCTTCACCCATCAGCTGCCCACATCAGCGCTACTAAGTGAATGCTGAAGAATATGTCGTTTTGCCATGTTTCATGTTATGTGTAAGGACATCAAGGTTTGAAAATGACTTGACAATTACCTTGCCACAATGCTTTGCGTGGGAGTTGACGAAATCAGATGGACAAACACTGGTGTATTTTAAATGGAAAAAGGCCCTTGTTTAACTACTATCATGTATGGAGTGCACTGATCGTTTGCAGAGGTCTGGGCGTTGTTTGTTCTAGGAGAACTGCAGAACCCAAAAAGCATTGTGGGATAAACTTACGCAGCAGTGCAGCATAATGTCATAGCAACATTCTATTATACACGAATACTACTTTCGCGGTTTTGGATGCACCCATTTCCTTGGCAAAGTGTTCCGGTCATCTCATCACCTTCATTCTCAGCTGATAATGTGAGTGGTGACAGACCATTCTATCAATAACTTTACCCAACTCTGGGAAGTTACAGGTATTTCACACAAAAATTATGTCGATGTGCTCTTTTCCTTCAATTGGGCAGCCGTTATGGTCTAGGATTTTGAAGCGCCTCACCCTGATAGCATATGTGTTTCTCAGCGGAGGAAATTGTGGCGAAAGATTACTTGATATTTAGCCAATAAATTCAGACATTCCTTTGTTAGCCCTTTCAGTGCGTAGAGCATTTTTGGGTCAACCATGATCTGAAAAGCAACTTCTTTGAAATTTGATTGAAATTTATTCCACTACTCTAGGCTGCTACTAAATCGCAAATGAGTAACATGGACGTTATTCACTTCTTCATCATCAGTAATGACTGAATTAGAAGGCAGACACATTTTTCATGCCACTTGCCTAAGCCAAAGTAAACAAATGTGTAAATCTCGTCAACGCATTTGAGTTGCAGAGGTTGACACAAATGCAATCCTACATGCTCTTTGATGGAACATGACGCAGGATGGCTGCGATTTCTGCCTTCATACAAAACCTTGCTTATAGAACGCAAGAAAAGTATATCTGTGGGCAATTCTTGATTCTGCTTACAAATTTCAAGCAAAATATATAATCATGTGATGGTGGTACAGTAAGGAGCATGTTAATGCTTTACCGCATAAGGAGGTGAGCTAAGCAGCGCTTTTCGTCACTCGCCTACAATTCCACTCTACCACACCCTCGCTTACTGCACCCTGATTAGGCATACGGGCCTGCTCCTCGAAGATTATTAAGTTGGCATTAGGCTATCAGCATGAGAAACAGATGGATGTGGCAACTCATTTCTGAGGGCCAAACCGTGTGCAGATACAAAAGATAAGGAAGGCCCTTTAGGGAGGAAGTTGGGCTTTTAATAAACAGCCATTTGGCCCTGGAGTAGTTCTTCATCCAGTCATCCTAATCTGTGCAAGACCTCCTCACTTTGTCGAGTAAAAAACAATTTGGAAATACCTTGTTTCAAATTGTGCATAGTGCACATTATTAAGCATTCGCAGCCAAAGTTTAGCAAAAGAAACATTAGACAAACCTTTAAACCGCCTCTCTGCGTGTCAATATAGCCAAAACTAAAAGGAGTGCAAACAAGTTCATGCTCTAATAACATTAACCTTAATCAATGCGTCCTTTTATTTTTACGTGCTTTAATTTTGCTATTTCATAGCGTCCCATTTTCATTCTGGTAGGCATGAGCGATAGAGCCGTTTACTATAAAACAGTGTGTGCAGTTATCAATGTCAGAATTGTGTGGCTATTTGAGGTTCCCTTTGCGATCATACAATTCAAATCTGATGTGCGTATTGTTTCAATCGGCACTTCCATGATCCTCTATAGACAGTCGCTGTGGACTTTGGTTTACAGACAGGCCGCGATATTTGGCACAATGTCATTTTAAATGCAAATTTGCACAGCTTTTATTTGTTTCCCTCTATCCTGGCAGATTACGGGCTAACTGATGTAATGCTAGGTTAGGTAAGCAAATTTTTGGTGCATCGTCTGTGGGCTAATCATGCTTACACATGCCATGATGTTACTGCGACGTGGTGAACGGTCTTCAACAAATTTTCAAGGCATCACCTCACTTTTTCCTAACCACATTGTGCCGTGTCCGCCCGTGAAAGAGCGCATTAGGGAATAAGAACGCCTAAAATTTAAAAACACCTAACTAGGCAACCAGGTACTCTCCGCAGATTTAATACGCTGTTTGGTTCTTTAAAACAACCACAACTTGCTGTTTGTGAGGTGGTCATCACTCGCATTTTAGTTGCTACTTGTACATGGCTTTGAAATTCCTGCCGAACAGGTCCCTTAGTAGCTAGCCAATGAGTGCAAGCACACTGGGTCCATATGAGACGGCGAATACGGTTCTGCACATCCACAGCCGCAGGTGCTCGTCGTAGACTGTCTCAATTTGTGAATGTTGAATGTAATTTTTGTAATCTGCATGCCTCTCTGCAGAGATTTGCATTTTCTACCTTAGTAATTCTCTCCCTTAACCCCCTGTTTTGCATACCGCAATTTATTTCAACGATTGTCATACAACTTTGCAACTTGTGGCTGTCAAGCCTGTCGTATGAGAGTGTGCAGTTGCATATCTTCTTTTCGGATTTTAAGAGAAGAATATACTGTCAAGTGACAATATCTTGTGCACTTTTGACAGGACAATTTGCGGTGTTCAACCCGTCCATTTAGCATGGACAGCTCGACTCCACAGCCGTGGACAGCGATGGTGCCAAACCACACCCCGGTCTACTTTGAAGATGACCATCCCGAGTTAATGCGGAATGGACTGTGGACACACCTTGAATGTGATGAGTCCCCAATTCTAAACGAAACTACTGCCTACGCAGACGAATGCAAGTTCGCTCCTACTGGTCAGCTACGCCGATTTATCCCAATTCTCATATCGATGGCACCCTTTGGTATTCTGAATATGCTTCACTCGTATTCTTCCTTTATGATTGATCTCGGTATTTGCCCACCTGCAGCACGAATCAAACTCTCCTGTGTGGATGTATCACAGCCTTTGTGCACTCATTTGATGAACACTGTGTGCATGTAAGGGGACTCTTAAAGTCGGTTCCTTCCAGTCCCAAGTTAGTCGTATGCTCTTCAACTGCCACCTCTTCCTCTTGAATGTGAAAATATTTCTAAATTTCGCGGACTGTGATGGTGATTGATAGTCGACATCACGATTTCCTTACTCATACATTTCCCGAAATTCGTTCTTTTTGCTTCATTACTGCATTCGCTGTGATGCTTGTAAAACTTTGTGTTGGAAGTGGTACCAGACGATAAGGCCCAAAGAGCTAAGTGGGTACATGGCTTTCAAATGAAATGCATAGCAGGCTCGGGTGTCATTCTTCGGGTGACAGGCGTAGCAGCGTAGCTATCAAAGAAGAATGATTTTAATCCTGAACTCAATGCTAGCCTGAAATTGTGACTCGAAGGAGTGGATGATTGCCGAAAATAACTTTCCTTGAAAAGCCAAAGCAGAACGCGCATCGATTACTCAACACCGAAATCGTCGAGTTGTGACTTTGCGTCCTTTGCTTTCAACCCTACATTGCCTTCTCACTCTTCGCTTCAAATCGCAAAGCCCGTCATGATGTCCCTAAATGGGAATCAAGTATTTTGCAGAGTGGCTTGATAAACGCGGTCGGCGGTTGCCCGCATTCAAGCGTGGATGCCAGGCAAAACAAACTGAGGATTATCATGTAGTGTTCTAGCAAGAATATCCATTAAACCAATAAGGAAAGGAGTTACTTTAAAAATAATCACACAATTGCTACGTGACCCAGTGAGAAAGGATTTAAACCGAAGATAAGTTGGGGATAGATCAATACAAGTCGGCGATTACACCAATTCCATAAAATGCCATTTATATTGGCGGTCCGCGTAAACGACCTCTATCACCACTACACGCACAACTCGCATGGTCTGTGTAGCTGGAGCATACCAAGAATTCGTGTGAGGCAAAGTGAACAAATGCGGTTTGGATAAAAGGCACACGTCAACAAGACGCGAAATGGCTGGAAGTCCGCCGATTTGTTCTACAAGCCGTGTTGTGGATTGAGAGTGCATCTTCGACGCCTTGTCAAAGGGCGCTTCCCAAATTAGTAGTGATTTATCAAAGTGCCTTTTTCTTGTTCTGCACTTCTTCCGATTTTATTTGACCTGCTGCTGCGGTACCCACATGTAGAGCCAGGTGATCCATACTTGCTTGTGGGAGATAGAAATTTCATTGTCTTTCAATCAATGTCTTTACTTTGTTATTTGATTTTATGGATGCATATTTGAGTTAACGCATTTGCTCGAACTACTAAACAGGTATCTAAACTGCTTCCTTTTTCTGCCATTCAGTAAGGGTTAAATTGTACTTCCACAAATAAAAGTTGGCGTGCCAAGTTGAGTGTAGGTGCATCATATTAATAAAACAATAAACAGCCAAATAGCAGGAGAGAGAGCTTCATCATATAACTGTACAATTTGACCTCCAAATAAACGATGGAAATTTGCGTTGAGCACTCGCAGGTATAAATAAGCAAAGCTGGCTTACATAAACTCTAGCTCTACGCCCATTGGCTGGCTAATAGCAGCCTCGATTGAAGCGCAAACCAAATCCGCGAGAAACTGGCAAGCAACCTCCACTAAATCAACTTCCTTGCAGATGGACGAAAGTGGGATCTGCTGCAACATTTCTTTCATTTCAACGTGATCGCGACGCAGGCACATCCTCCATTCTCCCTCCGATTACATTGTGGGTTAAGGCACGCCATTTTGTTTGACGCAGTGGATGATTTCCTACATTAACCACGGATTTCGCCCTGAGTTACCTAGAAGGAGTGAGCAATAATTGGTAGGTAGCGTAACTGCTGGTAATGATTTGTGAAATTCAATGCCACTGAGTTATTTTTCCGAATTGGCAGTGCTCTAGTAGAGTCCTCCATCGGTAGTTTAACAGAATTACCAGTGATTTGTGTTAAGGGTTGGCATCAACAAGATGTGTACATCTTGCTAACGCATTCGAGTTGCGGTGGTTGTCATAAATGCAATCCTGCATGCTCTTTAATAGAACATGCGCATTCTGCTTGCAAACTTTAGGCAAAGTATCCAAACATGCGATGGCGGTGCATTAAGGGGCATGTGAAGTGCTTCCTGCATGAGGAAGTGAGCGAAAGAGCATTTTCCATCACTGTCCCATATTTCGCTCTCTCACGCCCTCCCTTACTGCATTCTGCTGAAGCATATGGGCCTGCTCCTCAAAGATTATTAAGTTGGCACCAGGATATCAGCATGATATAAAATGAACGATTGATGCATTAGTGGAAAGGGAAATGTTCGTTTGCCAGTATTTCACGAAATCGTTTAGGGGAGGCAGTGAAGCAAAATTCTAAATTTCGCCGGTCTATAGGAGGAAAGAACTTCCTGAATACTACTTTTAATCACGGCAGGACTATTTACTCGTTAGCCATTGTGCACCAAAACGCTTCGCCAGACGTAGTTCTGAGTTTCATGCACTTGAGCCATTGACTCTCAACCATTAAATCTGATCATTTTAAGAGCCTTGATTTCCCCAATCCAACAATATTTTATTTTCTACTGTTTCGGAAGTCGACAACGTAATTACTGCAAGCGTAGAATATCAGTCTTCTTAAAAACAACTGCATTTCTGCATTTCATAAAAGTCAGGTAAGCAGTTCTTCCACGTATGTTTGCTCGATTTAGGCTTTGTTAGCCTGGAACCAAACGAAACCCCAATCTAACTGCCCTTTCTACATCCGACTATTGTACAAATGCCGAATAAATTGAACTGCTTAATTGCTACATTTTATGTTTTGCTTCAGAAAACTGATTGCACGAAACTGCTTAGTATCATTTGATGCAAGTTTTCCTCGCGTTTCTATCAGCCAGTGATCATGGCGTTGGAATTACCATTCTTAGGTAGTAGTTCTGTGGGGATATTTAATGGCTGACCTAAGTGGCGAAGTCGTCGTTAAATCTAGCATGCTATTGTCTGCAAAGAATTCAGCATAACTCATGTTTAATAGGAAGGTTCAGCGGCATTGCAGGCCTGCTACATATTTTCTGTTGATTCACCACCTTCGTCCAACCTTGTGCAAGCTCGTGCCTTCCCAGATGCCACTCCCAATCCATGCCATGGCTCTCGGAGTTCAACTCTCCAATCCCTTATAGTGACCATTTATTTTGTGGCTATGGTAGAAATCTGTGAGCCACGAGACATTCATATTCTCACTAAACACTCTCACGTCGCTACAGTGAATGGGAGGGATTTTCGCATTAAGTTTGTAGAAATCGGTCCCAGTTGTTTTGCTCTATTCCTTTGGGTCACATAAAAATTTACCCATGATTTACTGATAAGAGTACCGTTCGCAAAAATACAGAAATGTAGGAATAGTTCATTTTACCGCCCAAACGCTGCTTTCCTTACCACGCAAAAGGCATATGTGGAAGCGTGCAAACTCGGTTCGGACCAGCTGCTAGTAATCCATTTCCTTTGTTCGCAAAGTCATTAAATACCTAACAATGAGAAATTAAGGCAAGGGTGATCCAAAGACAGACACGTTGGAGTGGCAATCACTCAAGATTGGCAACGAAATTAGGCCGAGGTAGGCGGTCGAAATCGAGCCCTCGGTTTTATGTCCATATTCAAAATCAAAATCCTAGCTTAGTCAAGGTTAACTTGATCTTCGATTGCAAAATCACTTGAAATCTACTGACCCCATGGTCTAATGCCATTGAAATTGTCAGTGCTACCTACAGCTACCTGGTAGAGCGGTTACCTCAAAAGGTATGTGCTGCGTTGGTGGAAGAAGTCAACGAAAGTTGAACGTAATCCAATTAATGAAGGAAATAAACTGGCGTGCAGGATCCTCGAAATCAACTTGGAATCCGCCACTCCATCGGGCCGTTCTCTAATCCCATCTGATTGCGTTCGGGCAGTTCCAAGGTGATTAGGCATGACTATCGACAACATCACAGAGTCAGCTATTTTCGATTATAAGCACACAACTTGCCACTGACGGACGGAACAGCACTGCAGCAATGCTGTAAGACACATTGCAATTGCAAACAAGAGCATAAACAGGGGAAGCGCGAACTCTTTTGTCACAAACCACTGTTTCACTTATTTGCCACGAAGTTGCGCTTACGAAGTGCCGTGGTAAATGCAACTGCTTCATTTAAGCGTGCATTTGATCACCCTTCATTTAGGCTCGACTTACTCGTAACTCTCACCAGTGCCATTCCAGCACCTCATGACACTGCTAGAATTAAATACTGCATGTTTACCCTCATAAGTTGTGAGTGCGAAAGTCTAACGGCAGAAAATTCCCTATTTTGAATGACTGCTAGCTACTTGGCAAAGAAGTGCTGGTGTTTGCTCTCGATTTTATGTGCTTTACCTTTCTTCTCTTAATCAATGCCATATTAGAGTCACAAAGAGAAACGCGTCACAAGTAGCTCATGAATGCTTGCGCACATTCGGCAACTTTGTCAGTGGTCATTGAATTCTGCAACATCTAACTAAGACCCCTTCACTCGAAGTTCGGGGCGAAAACGCCAACATTTACAATCTCACAAAGTAAGGCATTTAAATGGGAGTTCGAGTCTTATGCACACAGAACTTGCTTTCTCTCATCTAAAGCCCCTTTGCTGTCTGCCGACTCAGTTACTATTCCTTTCCCTTCTTTCCTTCTTCATCTTCATCCCGGCGTAAGGCACCTCTTGGCACCTACCCCCATCACACAACTGTCTCTCATGCAGCTGTCACCTTATGCAATGCATCGTGCTTTAAAATGAACACAAATGCATGCAGCTATGCTGACAATTGAGTAATTACCATAACCAAATTTCGCCATTGATTGATCGGTTCCAATTTTTCTAAACGGCTTCATTTTCAAATAAAATGGACAACGCACTTTCTAGACCAAAAAGCGTCACAGATGGCAGATGGCTGATCCAACTGATTGGACTGCGGCTCTACGTGTCAGGCTCTAATGTCATACGGCACATCACTGGAATGCAAGAAGAAAGAAAAATATCAATCACAGATTGAACAAAGGCAAATATAGTCATTCCATTTTAATAGCATTAAATTGGGTTGAACAGAACAGTTTGCCCCCATTCTGATTCACTCACACGTCTTCTTACGAGCATTCACAAGGAACTAGGCGGAACAACAGTGGACATAGACACTAATTAACATGAGGTGAGTCTGCCTACGAAAAGGTGACCTCTCAAGGAAACCAATTACGACTTGCATACAATTACCGATCTTCGCATATGTCAGCATTACTGATATCTTGAATACAGTGTTAAATTTCCTAATCATTTCCATCATTCACGTCATCATGACGACCGGAGATGTCGAGAGGATGGAGGGAGGAGGGGTGAAGGGAAAGGGGGATGAGACAGAAGTCCAACTGAAGCGCCATCATCGAAGGAGGGAGCGGTTTCCAAATTGGATGCTTCACTACTAGCACCGAAATTACCACCAACCCCAGGTTTTATCCACACAAAACCACGCAAAACCACCGAGGAGGAAGTGGGGGCCGCTCGACAGCATTTTCTGGCGCGCGAAACAGCAGGTCTCACTAAACCCACTGTCCTGGTCTCAGACGATGAGGCCCAGTCGAATGATCCCTTCATTTTAGCATGTATGTATACTCTTTTGCGCGACATGGTTTCAAATTTGTAAGTCTTTCTGCGCAAGAATTGGTCCCTTGGAAGTCGGTAGGGAAAGAAACAGGGTTGAACTAGAACTGTAGGCTGGGCTATAAAAAGGCTGACAGTGCAAAATGTTCATCTGAATAACCAACTTCTTCTCTCGCCTTCGACGAATGCGTACACTCTGTCCTGATACAATGAAAATTTGTCCAAGAAAGAATTGGACGCGTCGGATTTCCGCAAAAACAACAAGTTGAGCTCCCGATAGCAAACCCTCATTTTGTGAAAAGAAAACCAGACGTTCTACCTTCGTTCCTGTGCCACGGTCAGTTTTGGCGCGTGCGAGGGTGCAAAACCAGAACGAGTGGTTTGTGCTGATTTGCTTCATGATAAGATGTAACATTCAACGACATATACCCTCCATATTTCTACCACCCACGAATAATGCGGGGAATGCTCACGTCAACTCTGACGCCGGCCTTCACTCACGCAATAGCGCTGTGTAGCGAGCTCACAGATAACTCCGCTCCTAACTCAACTGAGGGGTGAGAAGGTTTCTCGAATCAAGTTCTGTCCAGACTGAGGCACTCTTGAAATAAAGGAACAGTCAGATCGAGTGGAGGAAAGTTGGGAAGTACTCAGGCTTACCCGTTTCTCAAGGGCCTTGTTGAAGAGGTCTTCCCGTCAAATTTTCGCGAAAACCCCCTTCCTAGCAGCCGCAGTAGAGACTCGTGTGATAGTTCGCCGGGTAAATTTAACTGCGCCCACGGCTCGAGGTGCTCCCTCGAAGAACGGGCTCGGGAGAGCCCCAACGGAGCAGCTTCGACAGTATTAGGCATCATACACAAACACCTGCTTCACTCGCGAAAAGCTCGAAATGCTTCTCACACGGGTCAGGCTGTGAGGCGCACCTTTCGCGCATGCCCAGCGACAGACCAGTCATCATCTGAATGAACCATGCAAGTCGTTCACACATTCGCTTCCCAAGACATTAAAATCTAAAGCGCTACTTGCGTTACAATCGCTAATACGCGCAATATTGCATTTGCATCAAAATTAAAACATCTCATTATTTTGCAACTCCTTAAATAAAAGAATCAAATTGACGCGAATGTCAATTTCGTTTTCATTTTTAGCAAATTTGGCAGCAACTTTGTATATTTTACTTTTCTTTTGAGTGGCATGTGCATGCAGACGTGTACGACAATAGCGTAGCGGTACCTAATACAATAATGCAAGGCAAACTTCACCTCAGGATAGGAATGTTGATTTTGGAGGAAAAGAGAACAAGAACTGCCATTTTGGTCTTTCGTAACACGTAAGCGGATATGATGGATTGATGCAACGCAGCCCCTTTTATAATTTTCCGTGCTTATCTAGGTTGCTGCTGCTGTGACTGACAGTGACACCAAATGCCAGGCCGAAGAAGATGCAAGGTTACTCCAATTTGTTTCAGTATTAAGTAATTTTGCGCAGGATGTATGGGCAGATTCTATGACTACTTTGTCATTTCACCCCATTTTTTATTAATGTCCAAGGCCTCTAAGATGACTTTTCCTTAAGTGTTGGTGGTGTTTTGCTGTTCTCCCACACGGAGCACAAAGACCAGGCACAATATAAGCATTAATTTTGGCAGAGTTATCTACTAGTTAGCTGATTGGCTAGAGGGAATGTAAATTCTAGTGCCACCTAATGTTTTGGGCAATTTTGTGGTCCTTAAAATGATATGCAATGGCACAGTGGCATGTGAATGCATACTGGATGCTATGATTGCGTTTGCCATAAATTAGGTGCATAGGTACCAACCCAGTATGCTTGCCATAAGGGTAGAAGGAACAATGTTAATTGTGTTAGGCATAAGACCGCATGCATACTATGAAATCCACCCAAGAGAACTTATTTCTAAGTCGAGATCTGGCTCTTACATGCAGAGGGAAGTGTGAGGGGCATGATAGGGAAAATCATTGCACTGCCACATTTCTCTGCACAATTATGTCTGCATGGGAGCAGACGCAAGCACCCAACAATCTTTAGAAATGATGATTATTCATTTTATCCACTTACAACAAAGTAACGACTAATTGTACTGGTTATCTAATGAGCGACTAAAGCTATATTAGAGCTAATTATTTAGTTCCAAGTGCAACTCTAACTGAGGTATTATTGGTAATCTTCTTTTCCACTTGAGGTGTGGGATTGCGAACAAAAAGTCACCTTCGTTATTCGCGATTACGTTACCCACCTTAACAACTTAACAGCATTGGATGTCGGGATGTCGGGATGTCGGGGTGCCGGGGCAAATCCGCCACCACAGCCACCTGACTCTTGTTTACCCAAATCGGCACGAATCTGGTTTGCTCACTCCATTTAATATGATCGTTTTCTGTCTTGTCAAGTGTGGGTGGTCGATATGTAAAGTTCGAAATTGGAGTCGTCACACATTTTGGGTTGGCAGCAGAGAAGCTGTCAGTATCGACAAGTGGGAAGGTACAAAGTGTCCTCTGAATCCACTAAGCAGTGGCACTGTTTATTTAATAAAGAAATTACTCAAACGTGACAAGCATTTACATGCGTAATCATTTGAAAATTGCTCTATCGAAATACATGCCTATGGGCGTATTTCGTTGGCAAAAAATCAGTGTGAGATCTGCAAGTGAAATTAACGCGAGAGCTCATTGCCACTAGTGCTGAGTTAAATAATGTCTGAACGGCTAATAAAGGACCCGAATCCGCATTACCTACCTCACTATAAAATAGTCCAACAAGTATCTCAACTATGCACTCAGAGGTGTGGAGGCAATTAGGGGCCAAGGAAGAAGGAAATGCTATTTCAGTGTGCAATGCAAGGCAGCATTGATAGCTTGGGGCATTGAAATTGTGGTTAGTTCCTTACATAATGACCATGAAAGCAGGAGTGGGGATTGATGGGTGGATAAATGGATGAATGGAAAAGGGAACAATGAGAAAGGAAAGTCTAATGGGAAAGGGGAGGAGAAAATTGAAGAAGGAATGGAGGAGGAGAAAAGGGGAGAGAAAGCAAGCATTAGGCGGCTGTCACAGCTTTCAGGATGTATGCGAAGTTCCTCCTTCTTCCGTAATGCTATTGCGTGAGCACATGATTTTTCAAAAGAAAACAATCGAATCCACAAATTCTTTGTTTACACCCAATGTATGCACTCAGTAATTCGCATGCCACCAAGGCTGTGCATTGTGCCATATTTCACTCTACGAAGCCTTCTAAAATAAATTGCATATGCATATATACTTATTCTTTTATATGTTATTGTGGCAAAGGGCGCTGCACCAATCTGATCTGATCCACACCGCACTGAATGTTACCGAATGGAACCAAACCGTACCACATTGGCCAGTGTAGCATAGTGAGTTGCACGAAGTACACACAAAGGGGTCAAAATAAACGGGAGTAAGGGGAAAAACGCGGGCTCAGCCGGGATTTGAACCCGGGACCTCGCGCACCCGAAGCGCGAATCATACCCCTAGACCACTGAGCCGTCCCCACCGCCACCCGGTGTGTGCTCAACTCACCTTCTCCCACACGGTCTCCAGTGCTTATCTGCCACTGCATTGTTCCGTTGCAACTCTTTCCATCAGTCACTACAAGGAGGTGCTAGTTGCCACTTAACGCTACTCAATCCACACCAAGTTAAATATAATTCGCCTTATCAGCTGCACTACGGTGAAATACTACCTTCATTCGGTCAAGCAGTCAAACAAATGAGAAATGGCACAAACAAGCGAGAAACCGAGGGTTTGGCTGCGGACAGGATTGCTGAGTGCCACTTTTTGGTAAGTTGGCGGTGCAGTAGTCAGCGCCATCGACTTCAAGTTGCACGATTGGAGCTCTAGTTCTAGTAAACTTTTCCATGCTAGCAGTGCGACAGCAGTCCCTCCTGATGTCACTCTCGGTCATCCTCGAGAGCTCTCTTAATTGGGAGTTCTTAGCACTCGCGACAAACTAGAGTAGAGTGATATGAGGGCACTCAACCTTCCATAGACTTGTGTGGATGATTGACTTACTCACATCCAAGTGTGCAGCCACTTCACATTATGCGTCCATGCAGACACTCATTTTGCTTTAATGAATGCTGCAGCAATGCATTCATGTGGTGGTGAAGTCATAACGATGAAATGGAAGTAGTGTGTAATCAGATGAAAATCACTACTTGACATCCCAACTCATCCCACCTGGCCCACCTCATGCCACTCAACTCATTCAAGCACACAGCGCGGTTTCAAAGGGAGAACCCTTGTTGAATGAGTGGTGTTAGGAGAATGCGTGGTCGTGGTGACTGGGTCTGGCAGTAGATGTGTCACCTCCCAGTGTTAGCACTGAGAATTAGCTGGCTCATGGCGCTTCCACTGTTGCGCTTAACACGTCATCCCACATTCACTCGTGTGTACTGTGGGTGGTCCCATTTGGAGGCATTTCGCAGCATCTCGCTGCACTTACACCGCTTCAGCTATAGTCGATAAGCTGTGGGAGCACTTTCAATTGACAGAGACTGCAGCTACGGAAACAAGGTGAGAAAGGTATGAGGAAGGTTAGAAGGGAAGGCATCAATTTAGGAAATTTGAGGCAAATTGCTTGTACGTCCCAAATTGCACGAATCGATGTCTGTGCTAACAATTAGGTGATGAATGAGGTGCAAAGCAACTGCATTCTAACGCTTCCTCGCAGAAGATGGGTAGGTGGGCATTCTGAACAAGGAATCGATGATGGAGTGAGGGAAGGCGTAAAGCCTTGTTATAGATGCAGTCAAGCAGAGAGGAAGCAAAATATTCCTTGTTTCATCCATGCGGCATAAACAAATGCAAATGCACCAAAGCATATTCGTCACATCTGGCACATTTGGATGGGTCAAGAACCAGGACCGTGGAGGGAATGAGGTACAGTGAGGCATAATGCGAGTCGATGGAAAAGAATGAGATTGTCAGAGAAGTGTGGCACTGGAGTAGGCACGGGAAAGGCGATGGACATCAAATATCGCTGTGTGCTTGTTGATGTCTAACACCTGTGAAAGGAAGGAAATTTGGCATTAAAGTCATACGTTCGCTAAGCATTCTGATAAGAATTCAGAAAAATAATTGTCTTTTTTAAAAGTAGCAAATAGCAAGCATTCTGCTTACTTGAACAGTTAATTTTGGATAATTTCTGACGATTTCCCATAATCTTGGCTTAAATTATAGAGCCATACCTAGTGATTGTATCCACTTTGAAGGCAGAGATTAGGTCAATAGGCAGCCCGGCCGCAGCCACGCTGCTAACGGATATCGTAATATGGTCTGGAAAGGCGAGAACGGGTGCCTTTTGAAGCATCAACGGTGTCCACAAAGCCTATTACCACGCACCTAAGTATACATGCAGAACTGCTTGTAGATACTTATGTCCAAGGCGCATTTGCACCTCATCTCACACATCGAACATGGGACATCAGAAACCACCTGCCATCCACCATGGCAAATGCAGATCTGTCATTGCAATTACCTCGTCCCTTCAGATTCCAGTTCCACTGAGAACTCACTGTGCTTCCTTTGCTTAGCCATCACTTATCAGTGGAAGCAATGCCGGTAGCATCGAGTGGGTTGCATGAAGGACTGGTGAATGCTAGGCATACTAGACAGTTGCCCGATCCCACGATTGACGGGAGGAGGAAGTATGGGCGAGAAATGGTGCGAGAGAGATTGCGTGATGCATGCGTCGATAACTTCCAGTGCAGAGATTTTTAACTTAGCCTGATGATCAGCGAAAAGTGCATTTAAATTTTCAGTACTGCGATCTAACGACTGGTTGCAGGCGTCTTTAAGCTCCAGTGTCGCCTACTCACTAAAGTTTTACAAACGAAATCCCTGACCGAGGACTCGTGTCCTCAGTGATTTTCGTAGATCCTCTAAGTCCCTTTTCTCATCCAGCAATGTACGCGTTGACAAGGTTACCGAGGTAGCTACCTAGAAGGTGAAGGATTACAAATCCTCAACGGTTATGGCATTTCACTGCTTGAGATCTAGCTTTCTAAACAACGCATGTGTATACAAATGGGCAGACGAGTGCCTTAAGTAGTCATTGATTGCAGCAGTTCTCCGCAAGTTCGGGTAGATTGATGAATCCCCGCCCTTTCATCTTGGTTTTAAATTGGCGAAGCCCAACAGACACGTCAAAGCACTTTAACTGCACTCGGAAATTGCCAGTTCCTAGTTTATGTGGGTGCCAGACAATTGCAAGCAAGACGGTAAATGGATAAGTCGAACACATTTGCTGCTCATAGCATGAAGCGTTGGGTAGAGCACTAGGGGGCTGGCCTTATCCATCCTTTCTTTTAATGCCTTTGAACCTTGCCACTTGCGAACGCATTACACCTTCTTGTGGCTAGGCATCAACTTGATTGTCTCTGTTTTACCTTTGTCAGCTTCAGACGCATAATCAGACCTCCTTCTATCTCTAACCGATGGAAGATAAAACCAAGTGTCGCCTTGTCATCTGTAGGTTGAAAATGCCTTTTGATTCTGTCCTACTAACTAAACGCGCCTACAGAACCAGTCATGCTGTCTAAGGTGGTACCATGCAGCACATGCTCGAGGGCAGAGAAGTTCCATCATTCCACTTCGTCTTCTAACCAAACGCATAGTTTCGTTCTATTTGCGGGTTCAGTTAGCATGCCCATGGAACAGTCATCAAGGCCTTCTTTTCCTCAATGCAGAGATGTAGGTACTTCGAGGAAGTTACCGCTCGTAGTGGCCAAAATGTTCCAACGGCTTGGGAACGTCGATGCCCAGCTTGGGTCTAGATTTGAATGGCCCTGTCGCACTTCACACGCCACATGGTGAGCATTTCGCCATAGACAAGATAAATTCCATAAAATCCAGTTTTATCCTGTCGGATGAGAAAGTTTATAGAAAGATGGACTGGCATTGTATCACAAACTGCGACCACAAGTGACAAGTAGATACAGTAGCACGTCAGGACATAGAAGAGAAAAGGCTGACCAGCGCTGCAGACCATGGCGATGAGCGAAAGCACATCCTGCAACAATTGAAGAGCATAGGCAATAAAGTGCAATGTTCACCACATTAACAAGGCATCACAGAGTTTCTTCCTTGCGACGGTCATGTACAGCATCGTCTGTTTGGTTCCTTAAACAACCACCCCCCACAGATAACTCACACCTGTTAATAAATTTGGGCACAATTGATAATGCATTCATTTTTAACCTCTTCAACGCATCACGCCGTTTTCAATTCATCTTCGATTTCGCCCCGTTTGCCGGCTGAATCGTGGTGAGGAGGAGGAAAAATGGTGGTGAAATGCGCTTAATCTGTGCTCCTGGAGACCAGATGATACTCCATGTCGAGAGACTCTTATTTCACCTCATCCACTGTTTCATTACTGCCTTGTGCCTACAGGTATCGGAGACTGGTCATCGAAGATAATTAGTTTGCATTACTTCACGTCTACCACGTCCACTGCGTGGTGTGGATTTCTGATTGTATGCCGTTTGGTCAGCTGGCTGATGGGCTGACTTGTGCTGAAAAGTGGAATTTTTGATGCAAACAGCGACAAGTCAAAGGATAAATAATTGCTCCTTTGCAAAGGATGCACTACTCCAACACGCCAGTACCCACCTTCTACTTCACCCCTTCAGCAATATCCGTGTGTGCGCGTGGCAGAATTCTGGCTGAATTGATCATTTGCCGAATGCCAGGCAACTGAAGCTGAGATCGACGATCATAGCAAAAGTGGAAAAAAGTGGCGTTCGTGCGGAAAGCAGCCCACTGTTATTGGGAGCGGTGGGACCAATCAAGGGGTGGATAAGCCAGTGAATAGAAGGTTAAATGCTTGTTTTAAACCCCACTCCAATTCACATGCTTCATGCAGCATTACTTATGCGTGCATCAGCTCCCACGCCCACGTTGCAAGCGCTGTCATTGGGCAAGCACTGTCCTGGTGACAGAGTGTCCTGTTCAGTCCTGGTGAAGCAGTCAGCTTACAATCGCATCAGCTAAGAAATCCACGGAAGCGGTTGCCACATCCTGGGTACTAGCAAGCCATCTCACCTTCACCATATGGCACCACTGCCTGAACGACATGCTAATCTACGCAGCACGCCACCCATGTCTTTAATCTGACTGTTAAAGAAAGAGTCCATTTTTAGTTGCATCAGTGGAAAGGAGAAAGTTATGTTACCACATAAGTACAAATAAGCCACATTACAGTGCGTAAACTGACGGCAGTAAGCCTGAAAACAGGTGCTCCTGCCTCTTCACCTGCGTATTTGGCGTTAAATTTGCATCCACTAACCTGAGAGGAGAAGTGACTTTTTATCCCGGCCTTATCAAATCGAGTAGCCATGTATGTGTTCAGTGGAAAAGACTCCATGCACTACTTCCCCATTCTACCGAGCCTTGACAACGCAATTATTTTACGTACTGTGGGATGTAGAAGCACTCGCATGCTTGAGGTCAATTGAGAAGAGATAAGCGCAGAATCATTGAGTGCTAGATAGCCTGCGGAAGGGACGTACTAAGCGTCGCAGGGACATTCGGGACTCAGCATCAAAAAGCTCACCTTTGCGAATAACAGAGGGGATGGAAAGGAGCCAGTTCCACCTCAGCTAGTCCTCCAAATTTCCTTGTTAAACTTACTCAAGCATTGTGATGATTAGAGCCTCTTCTTCTCATCGTACAATCTCGTGCAATTGGCAAGGCGGGATTCGATATTTTGTCCAATTGAGAAAACTGAATGTCAGACTGTTCTGCTATCTTAATTACATGACATATTCTGGCAATTTTGGGCATGTTCTGTGGTACAGGACCTTTAATCTCACCCAGCAACTTGCATTGTGTGGCAGTAATTCACCTCTCCAGATGTCACGATCAGCCAGTCGTCAGTAAGGCTGCATTTTCTGCTTCCTACTAACATAGGATACTCATTTTCCCCGCAAAATTAGGACTTCATGCAGGCTTCAGACGTGGGAACGCTCAAGCACGTACTTGCATGGCCACTCTGCAGAGATATTTTTACGGGACCAGGCATACTGTCAAACTTGCCAATAAACGGTTTTGATAAGACATCATCCTTTCACCTACACAGGGGCTACCAAAGAGGTAATCAAGGGGTATGACCCCAAGAAGATGTCTGCCTTTAATGATGAACGTCGGGGCATAAACACAATTGCGTGTCGTGGGGGCACGGCCCGGTCGCTGACCTGTGGAGGCTTTCAGCGCCTGAGTCAGACTACTTCCAGGTGTGGGCCAGCTTACTGATGCGCACCTTTACTGGTGCACTGCTTTCTACTTTCGAGCAATTGTTGGTGCGCATAAAGCACAGCATTGACAAATGAGAAATGAGTAAGTGCGAACCATCCGCAATAAGGCACTACTGTAGAAATTTCAGCAGAGGTGTCTTAGGAGTCACAGGCGTCTTCAGCAGCTAACATTCAACTAAGTTCGCCTTCACCATTCCGATTCAGCGCATGCCTTAATACACCAACCACCTACTACCTCTTTATGAACACCATAAATGGGTAGTATAATAGCCCTCATGCAAACCCGCAATGCTGCCGGCATTTGCATGAGAAGTAGCTGCTGTTTTAAAAACAGAGCGCAATTGCATGATGCCCTTGTGAATTGATGGGAGGAACCTTGGTTCAAGCGTACCGGTGTTCTTGATAGTAAAATAGGAGGGATTTTGGGATTGGTCCCTTTCACATAAATGGAAGGAACTTCGAAAAATTGCTGCAAAACCCCAAAACCAGTATTTAGGAAAAGACTTCAACTTGTAAAGCAGCTGTAGCATGACGATTTTGCTATTGCTACTGATCTACCAGAGTAGCCACCACGTCTATTAAGCATGGTTACAAGACAGCATTGGGAGCAACTAGTCGGTATATGCACACTACCTGGATGCACTGATTTCCATATGTGAAGTGCGAATAAGCTCTGCAGTGACCACTGTGGTCGCGATAAACACAAACGCAGCTAGAAATCCGAATGCAATGTCGGATTGCCCATGCTAATCATTCATCCTGGCACTAGGTTGAAGACGGCAGTGCTCTGACAGATTAGTAGATCATCACCGGCCTGGGCCCATCAGAGGAGGCTATTTTCTTTGTAAGTCTACGCTCCACTACCAACACAATTACATGCTTTTGTTGTTTGCACACCAATTGCAAGTAATTTCAATTGGAATTCTGTGTCTACCTACTAATAATGTATAACATCTCTGTCTTCCATAACTAAAGTGCAATATCAGAATTGCGCAACTACTTGAGGTTTTCGTTGATATCAAACAATTCAAATCTGATGGGCGTATTGTTTCAATCGGCACTTCCACGATCCTCTATAGACAGTCGCTGTGGACTTTGGTTTACAGACAGGCCGCGATATTTGGCGCAATGTCGTTTTAAATGCAAATTTGCACAGATTGTATTCTGTTTCCCTGTATCCTGGCAGATTACGGGCTAACTGATGTAATGCTAGGTTAGGTAAGCAAATTTTTGGTGCATCGTCTGTGGGCTAATCATGCTTACACATGCCATGATGTTACCGCGACGTGGTGAACGGTCTTCAACAAATTTTCAAGGCATCGCCTCACTTTTTCATAACCACTTTATGCCGTGTCCACCCGTAAAAGAGCGCATTAGGGAATAAGAACGCAATGCCAGTTGATCATTTTTGCATTAAAATCAATTGAGCCTCAGCAGAATTCGCTTCCATCAATTGTTTCCTAGCTTGATAGATTGTGTGGATTCCTTAGCAGATGATGTTGCTGGTTCATTCGTAATCAAGCATGGCTTCTCTGCGCTTGCTAGGGCACTCTCATTCACTGCCGCTTTTCTAAGTAGACAGCACATAAGCAACTACACGCCAATCCTGAAATTTAAAACACCTAACTAGGCAACCAGGTACTCTCCGCAGATTTAATACGCCGCTATGATCCTTGCAGCATAAACCATGCAGTGTCTAGGTGTCATCTGTAAGCAAGACGTTTTGATGAAAAAGGTTGGTTTTTGCTTGCCATTTCGCTACGCTTTCATGACGAGGTAATAGAGATCGTCTTTCTGCTACATAAACATTAAATATGCAAGTTTATGGGGCACTTCTTATGTTTAAGGCCGTAGAAGAAGAATGTGAAAGTACGTAGATGGAAAACACTCTATGCTGTGCTAGGTGAGGGAAGTTAAACAAACCCCTTCAATACCTTGGGCAGTAGAACATGTCCTGCTCTGGCAAATTTCAAATGCACCAGTAAAGTCGAGGGACATTTGTGCTCCTCGCTAGCTTGTTCATTAGCGAATGGCCAGAATAGGCTAAACTAAGACAAATGACTTTTCCACAGGCTATATTTTCTTCACGCATCATTGGAAGAAACGCACAACAAAAAGAAACAAAACAATGGAACAAAGCATGGAGGGCAGGTGTTCAGTGTAGAAATGGACGCAACACTGGAGGCACATGCGATGAACCCCAACATGTTGTCATGTCTTCTAGGCTGATCTGAGAAATGAAGCCGAGGTAAATATTCATCCGAGCGAAGCTGGGCGAACAGCATTTAAGTCAGGCTACAAATGGGCTATTCCCTACCAATCTTGCGCATTGCAAACCCTTCCTAAATTGGTGAGAGCGCTTTTGTCGCGACCGTGTCGTAAAGCAGCTTGCAGTCTTTTCACCTGACGGACTCTTAATTCAATGCTTATGCCATCTGCAACGCGGTCTAGAATCTGGCAAATTCAGTAAACCGTTCAGCACTTTGTTATAACCGCTTAATGATGACTGCATACACGACAAGTTAGCAGGCGCGAATGCCATTAAGCAAAGATGGAACTTAGTATTAAATCTCAGCTCACGCTTCATTTCTAAAATAGTAGTTGTGCAGAGCCATTCGTGCATGTTCTTAGCTGTCCTGCGTTTGACATTCTTCGTTAGAAGCCAAATGCTGCTTGTTGACCAAATGTCCTTAGGGTGCGCTCACCCAAGTGGACCACTGCTGTTACCTGTGGAACAATTTCTCAAAAGCCGTACAGATAAAATCATCCTACTTTTTCCCCCTGACAAAATAAGTGACTTCGGAATGCTAATCATGAAAACCGGTAGCAGTTATGAAGAAGATGTGTGTGCAGCGATTAGATGGCGGACAAATATTGGAGAATTTTTGATCCCGAGACAGGTCCAGCATGTTGTTGTTGTTGCACAATTAATAGGTGTTATCGTTGTGCATGTCAGCGGTTTTTTCGCCAAATGGACGATCCGAATGGCTGTAAGCACAAACAATTTGCGTTGAGCCCTGTGCACACCGTGTGTGCACAAATCTAACAATACCGCTGCTCATTCAAGAGAATTTTTCCGCCTTTTTCTGTTCTCATCTATTTCCACACATACCCTCATTTACAGCTACGAACCTAAGAATACTTCCAAGCTTAAGTAACACTACTTCCTACTCCCACTCTACCACTGCAATTTGCCTCCCTTCCAGTAATTAGACGATGCCTTCTTTTCGTACACAGTCCTAAGTTGCCTTTTGGGCAATTCTCCCTCAATTTTCAGCACCCTCAAATATCTTTGTGCTCAACGCTGATAGTAGCCAAAATTTCATTTTCAATCTCAGTCCCTCCGAGTCTTGCGTCTGTTTTAGCTGGTGTTATGCCAATATATGCTCAACTCTTCAGTGTGTTTGCAGAACATATTCATGCGAACATACACATCCCGTCTTCTCAGCATATTCCTCTCATACAAGTTGCTATGTTGACTCTCTGTTCCATAGTCACTGGCAATGCTGAAGTATCGCTGGGTAACATTGGGATCATCAGCTGTATTTCTGGCCAATCCTGGTCGCAGTCCTCACTAAATCGTTGATATCTTGCTTAAATAAGCCAATAAGACACTTACTAGGCATGAAATACCGGTGTCATTAAAGTCAATCGACTTTGGCATTAAGTCCAATCGCGTGCTTTGTTAAAGCAAGGAAGTCTTCTGACGATTGTCTTCATGGCGGGTGCACAAACGGGGCTTATTTTTCTAGTCCGTAGGCTTCGTTTGGTGTCTAGAGGCAACTCCACCAAAAAAGCTGATGCGAAAACAGGTAGGAGGAAAGTAAGATTTCACGAATAACAGCAAATGTTGGGAGGCGCTTATTCCTCTCATCAATTAATGGATGGGTGTAAGGTTAGATGAGCGAAAAGCTGGACGTAAAGTTTGACAACGAGATGAACAGAGGAAAACCAACATCCAATTCTTCGCACGTTCGTATTAACCTGAATCCTGTGCATAGATGTATCAACTTAGCGCACTTTCCCAAGCCCCCATTCACACCTTCCACACTTTCCACTTGAGTGAAGAACCCTGTTTCCGTGATTTTTTCGCAAATATTGAATTACTGGTAATTGCTCCCTTGAAAGAGTTCAATATAACATGCTCGAGTGTGGCTTCATCGTAGACGGTACTTGCACGTGGCAGCATGAAACCACTTACTCCTTTGCCGTTTTAGTCATTGGCTCAAGGCTTTGATTAATTTTAATGACTCATTCGTATTAACCACCCTACATTTAGCGCAGATACGCATTTGTAGTTTTCCAACTATTTTGTAAATCGCAAAGCCACTTAGTAAGTGCATCCAACCCCAAAGCAATCTTTTCCTTGATGCTTGCAGACAACAGGTTCTAGCACAAAATGCAGTGCAATTTGATGCCTTTCTTCACCTTCTACTCAACTTTCCCAGAAACCTACTTACTGGCAGAGCTACCTGTCTAGGTGTGATTGCAGAAGAGACAAGGCTTGATACAAAATTCGCATTCAATCGACCTGGCTCATCTGCACAGAAATGCACCGGCAGGCTTTCTACCGGTTCAATGGTGTCAAGACGTCTCCTCGTTTCCACCCCATCCTGTTCCAACCCTTCGATAGATATAAAACTCTTCCTCTACCCCATCCAATGATGGTGCCCGGTCCTGTGAATGCTAAGCACGGTGCGAGCATTGGGCGAAACATCCTACACATCTATGACATCGGAAAGAATCGCTACCTGGCAGATAGCAGAAGGTCCCGCATCTCAGCGCACTGCTGATAAGCAAGTTTGCGAATGAAGCATTTGGGAGTTGGAAATAACGTACCGAACCGTTCTCAGACCCTGGTGTAGTAAAGACAGGCTAACGAAATCGCGAACAAGGGTAGATTGCAATGAAATGAAGCATAACAAAATGGAAACAAGGTGTTGAAGAAAGTGCAGCTACAGAAATAAGCACAATACCGAAGGCAAACACGGTAAATCGGGAGGAGATGTCATTATATGAGGTCGCCCTGAGAAATGAAGTTGAATTATCCACCAGTCTGAACGAACTTCCTTTAATTTCATGAACCGCCGAGCACAAATCTGTTCCTCAACTAGATTTAATGCAACAAATTTCGAAAGCGTGCCATTTATTTATTTACCAATTTATTGGTCTTCCGCTTTTAGCTTCATTGTGGAACCTGGTTGCATGGAATCAGAATGCTAAATAAACTGCGGCTATAGCTAATGTGGCTCTCTGCTGCCCATTCTTTCATTAGAAGCAGATCAGCGCGCCACATGCGCATGTCTCATTGTGCGCATCAAATCCACATGTATAGCAGTCATATTTCATCGCAAAATTGTAAAGATGTCAATTTTGGGAGTGATCTATCACGTCGCCTCGAATGTTTATCGCAAAAGTGATTGGTAAAATAATACCCAACACGAATGAAACATGAGGTAGCTTTTCGATAACTACGATGGTTCATAGAATGCATCTGGCAGGGCAATTAAAAGTTATGAGTTGGAATCAGCCCATTGCAGCCCAACACGGCACAAGGCACCACAGCTGAGAACCAGGCAGCCAGCCTTTATATAAACAAACGATTTTAATATCATAGGCGCTGGCGTTATGCAGTGTGTGGGCCGACATCAACATCAGGAGGAATAAACTTAGGTGCCTTTCGATTTAAACAAACATCTGTGTTACACCAACGCCCCCTGTGCGTGTTTGATCTATTCCTAGCAATTCGGATCAGTTACTTTGAAAATATTATTCATTCTACGAGGTCCACGACAGATAACCCAGATTGTGTTAATCCCACTCGACAAATTCGTGGTTAACGGAGAATATAACACAGGCATGGGTTGGTTAGTAATATGGCTGTCTGCTGGTGCCACTCCTCATCCTGATACACCTTGTAAATAAATTTGCAATACTACGACTTCCGACATCTGTCAGAGCAACATTCATCCTATAGAAGGCACGACCTACGCACAAGTAACCCAGGTGTATCGTACTTTACATTTCATGACTACCATCCACTCCAACTACCTATACCTGGTCCCTCCATCTTGTTTGCTTTAAGCTGAAAACGCGGAGTGTGTGAGAAATCACGCACTGCTGACCAAAGGGAATGACGTGACTTAACTAACAATGCGTTCGCATATACAGGGAGAAACGTGTCTTTTCCGAGATCGCATGCACTGACTTTGGAGTTTGGTGCTCTTTTTCTGAGCCTAAACTTTGTCGTGGTTTATTTTTGCATAGTGTGTGTGCACCTTGTTCTTGCGGGCAGTGCCACAAGGCATTTTTGTTGCATGGACCGATAGTGCTAAGCAAAAGGTGTGTATAAGGAGCAACAGTGTCCTCAAATTTGTCCCTGCAACCCCCGAAAGCTAGTGACGGGAGTACAAACGCAAGTGCACGATGGACAGATGTGGTGTAAGTCGTGGTATATGAAAAGAATGCAATCGCATAATTCTACTGTGTACGCACAGTGTAGGCGAATCGCAGTTCATTGCCATTTCAAACCATAAATGAGGCATCATAGGATGATTAGGTGCGGGAAGCTCTGAAACAAATCGGATCCCTGTTGGTGCAAATATGACCCTGACGCGACATTGAAATAAGCAACGTCCGTAGCATGAAGTAGCACTTCCCGCCACGTCAAATCTGGAAATAAACTGTACGAAATCTCCTTATGCTGGGCAATACAAGAACATCCCTTGCGTCAACGTAAACCGTGGTATAGAGGTACTTTCAACAGGCGTAGATTGGTTAGCGTAAGGTCCTGTTTGGGATGCAATTGATTTCCTGTCAAGAACATGACTCCTACAAGTCGAATGGCAGCTGTCATTCTTGGAAATAATTACCATTGCTTGAAGATGTAAGAATGATCTAAATAGTCTTATGGAAGGGTGCTGCTTGTGTAAATAGTAATATTTCCGGTAGCACACACGGTTGTTTTTCATTCTATTGTAAATCGCTATTAGTCTCACCATAAAATAACCCCCACACCTTCTCCCCAAAGGACTGCTACCTATTTAACCTCGCATTCATGTTCATCGCTGGAATCAACGGGGCTAATATTGAAATGACAAATTCATGCCACCTAAGCGTCCTCAATTACCAGTGCAGATTTCGGTCAGGATGACGGTTTTGTGGTCAGCTCGTCGATCTGATCGAAGAAAGCTGGTTCAACGTGAACAGACTGATCCAGGTTTAGATTCAGCAGTTGGATTAACACAAGTATTTCAAACAATCCTATTGCACAGCAGCCTGGGGCACGTCAGCGCATTTGGCAAGGCGTTTGGCCTATTTGTCTCTTGTAAACTGCGTTCTATCTGCAAGATGGCTTCAACTTTGTAGGCACATTACTATCCGCATAGCTCAAAAGCTCCCTATATCAACATGCGAAATAATTTGCAAGCCCAACTGCTGACGGGCATTCATTCTGGGTTTGCACGGGTGTACTTATCCACACATAGTAATGGAAGTAGAAAATGCGGGTTTGCGCTGGACGACCGGTCATGAAAATTTGTGAGCTTTTGCACAAATACACGCACCTCAGCGGCAAAATTGCGCCCAATTTTGCCGCACTCCGGTTGCGAGGATATTGATGGGTGCAAATTAGTTGCGGTCATTTTGTGGTTCTTAAATTTGCTTCCATTAAGGCTAAACTTGCTGTTTGTGAGGTGGTCATCACTCGCATTTTAGTTGCTACTTGTACATGGCTTTGAAATTCCTACCGAACAGGTCCCTTAGTAGCTAGCCAATGAGTGCAAGCACACTGGGTCCATATGAGACGGCGAATACGGTTCTGCACATCCACAGCCGCAGGTGCTCGTCGTAGACTGTCTCAATTTGTGAATGTTGAATGTAATTTTTGTAATCTGCATGCCTCTCTGCAGAGATTTGCATTTTCTGCCTTAGTAATTCTCTCCCTTAACCCCCTGTTTTGCATACCGCAATTTATTTCAACGATTGTCATACAACTTTGCAACTTGTGGCTGTCAAGCCTGTCGTATGAGAGTGTGCAGTTGCATATCTTCTTTTCGGATTTTAAGAGAAGAATATACTGTCAAGTGACAATATCTTGTGCATTTTTGACAGGACAATTTGCGGTGTTCAACCCGTCCATTTAGCATGGACAGCTCGACTCCACAGCCGTGGACAGCGATGGTGCCAAACCACACCCCGGCCTACTTTGAAGATGACCATCCCGAGTTAATGCGGAATGGACTGTGGACACACCTTGAATGTGATGAGTCCCCAATTCTAAACGAAACTACTGCCTACGCAGACGAATGCAAGTTCGCTCCTACTGGTCCAGCTACGCCGATTTATCCCAATTCTCATATCGATGGCACCCTTTGGTATTCTGAATATGCTTCACTCGTATTCTTCCTTTATGATTGACCTCGGTATTTGCCGACCTGCAGCACGAATCAAATTCTCCTGTGTGGATGTATCACAGCCTTTGTGCACTCATTTGATGAACACTGTGTGCATGTAAGGGGACTCTTAAAGTCGGTTCCTTCCAGTCCCAAGTTAGTCGTATGCTCTTCAACTGCCACCTCTTCCTCTTGAATGTGAAAATATTTCTAAATTTCGCGGACTGTGATGGTGATTGATAGTCGACATCACGATTTCCTTACTCATACATTTCCCGAAATTCGTTCTTTTTGCTTCATTACTGCATTCGCTGTGATGCTTGTAATACTTTGTGTTGGAAGTGGTACCAGACGATAAGGCCCAAAGAGCTAAGTGGGTACATGGCTTTCAAATGAAATGCATAGCAGGCTCGGGTGTCATTCTTCGGGTGACAGGCGTAGCAGCGTAGCTATCAAAGAAGAATGATTTTAATCCTGAACTCAATGCTAGCCTGAAATTGTGACTCAAAGGAGTGGATGATTGCCGAAAATAACTTTCCTTGAAAAGCCAAAGCAGAACGCGCATCGATTACTCAACACCGAAATCGTCGAGTTGTGACTTTGCGTCCTTTGCTTTCAACCCTACATTGCCTTCTCACTCTTCGCTTCAAATCGCAAAGCCCGTCATGATGTCCCTAAATGGGAATCAAGTATTTTGCAGAGTGGCTTGATAAACGCGGTCGGCGGTTGCCCGCATTTAAGCGTGGATGCCAGGCAAAACAAACTGAGGATTATCATGTAGTGTTCTAGCAAGAATATCCATTAAACCAATAAGGAAAGGAGTTACTTTAAAAATAATCATACAATTGCTACGTGACCCAGTGAGAAAGGATTTAAACCGAAGATAAGTTGGGGATAGATCAATACAAGTCGGCGATTACACCAATTCCATAAAATGCCGTTTATATTGGCGGTCCGCATAAACGACCTCTATCACCACTACACGCGCAACTCGCATGGTCTGTGTAGCTGGAGCATACCAAGAATTCGTGTGAGGCAAAGTGAACAAATGCGGTTTGAATAAAAGGCACACGTCAACAAGACGCGAAATGGCTGGAAGTCCGCCGATTTGTTCTACAAGCCGTGTTGTGGATTGAGAGTGCATCTTCGACGCCTTGTCAAAGGGCGCTTCCCAAATTAGTAGAGATTTATCAAAGCGCCGTTCTGCGCGTTTTGTAAATTATATATTGCAGCGAAAAACAGAAATAACTTCAGTCGTTGTTAATATGTCTATGAATTTGTTTGGAAAATAAGATTTGCTGGACTTGCCACAAATGCATACAAAAATTGGGAAGGTTAAGATATCCTAAAGAATTGCAATAGCTGTGAGACTGAAGTTACCCAGCGCTCTCAGAATACAATGAATTCCCAAAATCCTCTTGTCATATTTGATGTGAGAAAGAACGGTGTACGGCAGTGACGTAAAATGAGGAATATATGATCATAGCACCCATGCTCAATGCCGTGGCATGGTCTCGACGTACCACAGATCGTCACTAAATATAAACCCCATCTCCACTTGATGTTGACCACTGTGGAATACCGTGCCAATCAAGCTGTGTATTGGAATCCCTGGAAATCTAACCTTCAAGCAGACAACTCCCGATATTAACAGCATGTGTCATTTCCACTGGTCTTATCCCCAAAAGTCAAAAAGGGCTACTAACTAGCTCACATTTATTCCTTTTGTGTACCCTGTCTACCACGTGGCAATGACTTAACTCTCGGCTATCTTGTGGCCTGTCCAGAGAAGGCAATAATCTTCAAGTAGAAAGTGAGAGCGTGTGAGGGATCAGGCTGGCTCCCTTTAACCCGCCATAAAGTACAGTCCATGGGCATCTCACCGGATCGGAGGGCTATCAAACTGCCAAGAAAAGGACATCAGCATTGAAAGGCCATTCTCGGAGTCATTTCTTACCCTCAGTCCAAGTGTTACTATTCACACTCTGTTATGTGCCAGATCTGACAGTTTTAACCCAAGTGGCTAGTACCGTTGTAACGGAAGGCGGATTTTGAAATGCCTTAGACGATTTCCTAGTCGCAATGATCGCTTCCAGCATTATGACGGACGCCACAGTCTCCTTCGTGCCAGTAAACTTGGTCCTGCAACTTTGCATTAGGCACTAGATAGGTGAACGCCAGTATTCCTTAAAGTTATTATAAAATGAATGCAAAATTAAGGGCTCAGTATTTGTCTTAGAGACCACGAAGCAATGAGTATCGGTTGACTTACCTTCCGTAGGCAGGTAGACTTTACCCAACCTAAACCATGAACAGCTAAACTTTGCAAGGTAGCCAGTGGTGGTCCAAGCCTATACTCCTACTTATTTATTCCAATCTGTTTATCCGCAGCTAGGGCAAGATGAACTGTGGACACACGTAGGCTGTGATAAACGTCGATAGTGTTCGAAATTGCGCCTTACGCAAAGGAAGGCAAGCGCAACTCCTGTGTTATTCAAAAACTGTAACAGGTTACGACGCCTACGTAAGATATTATGGGCACCTTCTACTTTCTATTCTTGTCACTTCTTCTCAAGTAATGACCAGCTGCATGGGAAAATAAGCGGACTACTCAGGTGTAAACGAAGCCTTAATCAAGCAAACATATAAGAAGGCATTATTTGCATTATTTGCGGAAATGTAGTTGGTTGAGACACGACTGATGTGCTGTGCTTGCAGAAATTTGAATTGTCGACACCCAAAATGCTGAAATGTGTTGGAAACGCTGAATGTAGTTAAATTTTAGAAAATACGTACTCAAAACTTATCAGAGTTAATAGCTTGGACTCAATGTCTCGAACTCATGAAACTCGGAGCTGTCTGTTTAAGTATTTTTGATGCACAATGGCTAGCGAGTAAGTAGCCTTCTCATGAACGGAGTAGCTAAAGCAATAGAATTGTGATGCCTCCACTGCCGGGAAACAGGCATTACACGGATGATGAAGGGTAATATTCAGGAAATGCTTTGCTCTTCCAAACCACCTAACTGCGGGATTTTGGACTACCACGTCTCGCCAACGATTTTGTGAAACACTTTCACACAACTTTTGCCTTTCTACTAATGCATTCAATTCCATGTTATACCGGACAATGATTACTCAAAATGCTTGAAGGCTTCTTAAACAATTCACAGATACCTTTTGTGGACTGCAATAAAGCAGCAGTAGAAATGCATTGATTCGTGGTGGGGGTGCAAAAATATCAAAGCTTCAATTATATCCTCTCAATAAATTGCAGAAACACTTGTTGACTAAATTGCAACTGCTAAGGTTGGTCAAAAAAGATAATGATATTTTTTTCATGCAAAACCTTTCCTTAGCTGCTAACCCTTAATGGGTCTCCTTTCTGAGGAAGTGGGAGAAGTATCGAATAACAAAGCAAAATTTTAACTCGTGCTGTGCGTGATTTAAACATATCCAATGTAATGGTCTCTGCTAAAAGCTGATTTCCCACAACTTGTGCAATTATATTGTTCACATTTCGATTCAAAATATTGGCTGATTGCTTTTAGGCCAATTGACTGTGAAGCAAAGTGATGAGTGCAGCGCATAAAATGTCATGATTGGAGTAGAGGAATTTGACTTTGTCTTATTCAAAAAACTCGAAGTGACATTTTTTAGACCCAAGCCTTGATTTGCTACTAATTTCCGCCAAAGTATTGTATCTGAATATTCAAATAACGCCCTACATTCATAAACATCCTCTGCTTGCATTGCCAAATTCGGTCTACCCAACTGCTAACTGTCGCATTTGCATCGGCCTAGCGAGTTTTCAACAACGTATGCAAAGTAAGCGTTTGACATCTGCAATTTACAAGGACTACTTCAAAACAGCATAAATGGTTGGCTTGCATCTCTGATTTCGACCAGCGATTGTGTGCATAGTGCAAACTGTCATCCTTATTTTCCCATGAGCCTCCGTACATATGAAATGCGAAAGTAGTGTGACATCGGTTGGCCCATAGGCGGACCAATTTGCTATCAACAACGCTGCAATACTTTTGCATCAATATAATGTCTCCTTATCTGACGCTCCAAGCAGCTGCATGCTCTTAAGGGGTGGTGAGTTTCTTTACAGTAGTGCGCATTTTACTTTGTGCTGTTATGGACCTTCTTTCCTGCAAACAGTGTTCCCCACCCACCGCACTTAAACGCCTCCTTATCTGCAAAGCAGGACGTACCTGATTTGTCCATTTAATTTTGGTCAGTTTAATTGCAGACTTGCCCAAGCAAGGTGGACTTCGATAGGTCAGTGTGATCTATGCACTGCATGGCATAGGAGTTAATACAGATAAGTTCCAAGCATGACATGCTGCATTGGGAAACCACCATTGCATAATGCATCAGCATGTCATGAGGCAACCTGAGTACACTTTTCTCCACATGTGCGTGGAGTGTGCAAGAGCACAAGACACGTTGTTAGTTCCATCACAAGGAAATGGAATTTGAACTCAATCGGAGGGGAAAGTTGCGTGCCTTGCAACAGATGCGCACGTTGGAGAATATACCTTCCTCATCTGGGCCATTAGGGCGGATCATGATCTAGCTGATTGCAAATGCATCAATTTAGTTGAGAAGCAACGATGCATACCGTTAGATAGCTGACTGGTCAATGTGAAGAAATAGTGTAAGAGGTTGAACTGGAATAATCGACTGTTCTCAGGAGCAGCAATTCACTCGCTACCATTGGTGAGAAGTGCATGCATGAATGAAGTGTAATGGAACAGAGAATGGGGAAATGGAAACCAACGTACGCATGAGGATGTGACTCTGGTATTGACATGCGACTGGAAGCAAACGCTGTAGACCAAGAGATGCTCTCATGTTTCGAATTCGATAGAGGAAAGTAAACGGAAGCTACGACTCGTTTGAATGATGCTGAAGGAAAATCGTGACGAGCATGACGTTTGTGACTTTGTGTTTTATTGTAACGGAAAAGCTAATACTAATTAGTGAACATTTAAACTGTATTTAGAATATTCATGCGCATTGACATTGTTTCACTGATTAAAATGCCGAATAAAACTTACATTAATTCAGTACTCATGGACAGCAGGCTTGTGCCTCCTGCGATGCAACCGGAAATCGCTGTGTACATTGCAATAGGAGTGGTGTTCGTGAACGCACCGTCAGCTTTGCGCGCAGTAGAGACACCTTTGTGTATTAAATCGCATTTGGCAGCATTCAGGCCATTGAACTGCAAATGAACGCGCCGGCTTTCCATGAGCTGTTTTGTAATGCAACTTTGGCATTGCTTGAATGCCGTTTGTAGGTATTTGTAGAAATATTTAGCTTATCGCTTATTACATTTAATTTACTCCATTGTAGCTCAAAACGCGATCCTATTTTATGACTTTTGTGGATATATCTCCTAGGACATTAGCTGGCTGGTGATTACTCCAACTATTCTCGTCGAAATTCATTTATATATCCCTTTATGCTTTGGTGCTGGCAATGTCAAATCCGAAGCAGTACTTACACATCCACGAAAACAAGACCTCATGATTCGCTCGCATGCAGCATTGTTATATACCACTGGAGTGAAATGATATGTCGTTCTGCGAGTGGTGAATTTGAATTGTCATAAGACAATTGCAGTCACGACATTTGTTCCACCATCAATGATGCTGCGCTCGCCTTGACTCAATATGGGTCTTATGGGGCTGCACGAAAACCCAAATGCTGCTGCAAAAGGACCACAGAAAAATTTACCGCCTAAAGTTACGGTCACCATAGCACGACAGCCAACAAAGGCCCCCTTGCTTCCTGCCCCGTCATGCAAGATGGCAATCCTCCTGTCATTTGCCCTTTAATGTGGCATGGGATGACGTGACATCACACCAGTTGTGGTTTGAGTTCGCGTCGAAAATGGTGAATTTCGCAAGTTTTGCTTGCGATAATGATAATGATGGTTTTGACTTCACACCCAAATGTTGACTATGTGGTAGTACAGTGTCATTTCCTGTAAGTATGCGGACATTCAATGCAAATCTGATGTAGTGCATGGCGACGCAGTGTTCTAAATTGACAACAGTCAATTTAATTTGCACAGTCAGAATTGCCCTTATCAGAGCTTGCATGACTTCTTCCGTGACACATTTACATCCTCTACACAGTGAATGCTCTTGCCGCAATCGGCCATCGCTTCCAATTCCAAAGGTTTTCTGTTAGCATGAAACTCACTATAAGCTTAGCTGCTGATGTAATGGCATACATTCGCATTCTACCGAAGCAATCATCTCCACATATCTATAAAGCGGAAGAGGTCAATGCGCAACTGTGACCACCCATTCCGAAATATGCCCGATAGGCAAATGACTGCGTACAGAGATGACGCGAACGTATATGGCCCTGTGCTGCCTCCCACGTTGGAATTTCTGCGAGGCGTTCTGTGCAGTAAAGGCGTATTTCTGAGTTTCCCATTCTTTGGATTGTAGTAGGCTGCAATTTGTCCATCGGGTTTCTTATTTAGACTCGCTCATTGTGGACCTCTCTAGGCGAAAGAATGCCCGAGGCAAGATGTCAAGGAAGGTTGCCCTTTTACAGTTAGTTGGCTTACTGTTTAACGAAAGCCCTCGGTTTAGGGATAGTTTGAGTCGTCTCGAGCTAAGTTTTACTAGCATGTGTGCCGGTGACAGATGGAAAGAGAGGGATGGAAACGATTTATCTCATGCAATGGGAGAGAGTTAAGGGGAGCAATTTTGATGTTGGTATAGGGCGATTAGGAGCAGGGTAGTGTTGAACATTCCAGCTTTGTGGGAATCGTAGAAATTGGGAAGCAAGAGGAGATTGTCGTTGCAAAATGCAAAGTTTCAAAGTGTCACAGCGTAGGTGGTGAATGAAAATGTCACAGGCGATTGTGCCTTGGCATGCGCTGTCCGGTTTGCTGAATGAGAGTGGTTAAATGTAATGGAATTTAACTACGAGGACATCAGGAATGTGGCAGTCCATTTTAGAGTACCCATCAGTGTGAGGCCTGTTTCAACATCTCCTTCCTTCTCCTCCAATCAAAACCTTGCCTTAGAGCATCACTATGATCTGGTATTGGGTCATTTCCAAGATGAGTTCCCATTATGAATACGCATTCATGCACACCTAACCCACTCAACCTACCTCTCTCTTGGCTCGTGTGCACGTCCATCACCGTTGAGGGACGTGTCTGCCAATTGTACTAGGACTTATTCAACGTGTTGTGCAAAACTCTTATGTCGTTACTATCTACCCTACCACCGCTTAGCGAATACGACGCATGAGCCCGTGCAAAATGGGGAACGGAAGCACCGAACTCCAACCGAAGCCCAGTCATAGCCACAAATTACTACGCCTTAGCATCACCTCCAGGGCCATAACCCATATATTCGGATTAGAAACAACCCCCTTGAATGTCTCTTTACTCTCGTGAAGACAGTGAGCTTTCCGTGAAAATCAAAATCAACGCCTTGAAACAAAACTGTCTCAACATGTGGAGGAACTGGTCATGTATCGCAAGGCAATGTCCACCAACCTCGGCAAATATCTGACGGGCGGAATCTCGTGGACTTCTTCTACACTGATCAACCATTCGAAGTGATAGAATGAATAGTAGCATAGCCTGTAGACAACGTCCATCGCATTTTTCACGATCGGTGAGAGGGAGCAGACACGCTCACCATAATTCAGCTCGACGGCCTCCACGCTCTGACCTGTATTAACATGGCGAACTCAATGACATCAGCGACAGTGACACCTATCACCGCAGTCAGAAAGGCTTGTTGGCTCAATGATGGATTCGCTGTTGAGGTACTAAGAGCAGACGGAGAAGCCGACCTAGCTCTTGACTTGGTGCTTTAACCACCTTAACTACCATTCTAGGGTAACTGTGCAAGTCTTGGCGCAAAATCCACAATGGATTTTGGAATATACGTATGCAATTCATGTATCACATTTCAGCTGGCTTCAACTTTCACTCCAGTGTCAACCTCCTAGGTGAAGAAGATCGATGGGCTGGGGGAAGACATTTTACATTGCGCAGTATGAGGTGAAGGTGGTGTACAAACAGTCCAAGATATAAGACAGACCAGGGTTCGTCTCCACTTCGGAAAACGGCGAATACACCCTTCACCTGGAAGAGTAATTAGTTGAGGGAGTGATACACTGCTTGAGGTGGGATCCTATTTTCCACTTACCTCGTGGGTGTACGGTGTTTTCGGCATTGTCATGGTTAAGCGTAGATCTGGCCAAAAGTTGTGCCAGTCTGTCACAAATGTGGATTTCTAGGCGCTTTAGCTTGCATCCTTTCCAGCCCTCAACCTGGTACTCAGTGGACAAATGAGTCAGAACAGCTGTCTTTTAACAGATGGATGAGCCGTCATGGGGAGGAAAAGCCGGTGAATACAAACTTTATGGTTGAGGAAGTGAAGCCTACTTGAGCGGACCACGGATGCTTCGGTTAGCCATGGACGTAATACCCACTTTGTCTTAGCCTTCACCCTTGGGGTGTTTATTGGCACATTCGAAGCACGTGTCTGTTTAGCATGGACCAGTCATGAGGAGGAGAGGGAAAGCGGGACATTTGGTGTTCGGAGACTAACCATCCATCAAATAGATTGAGCAAGTCAAACAGGGATATCTCCGAGGGTTTGGGAATCTGGATTACAGTCTACTGTTTAGAAAGACCAAAGAAAGTGTAGTGCAACTACGAAAAGTGCATGAACAGCCCCCAAGGTAGAAAACCAGCTGTTAATACTTTGGTGGTTTACCTCTTCTTACTTGATCCAACTGATAACTTAAATGATTCATTGATCAGTAGAGGGAATGCATATTGCAGGTTAGTTAAAATTCCTCCCTCTTAGTCCGCAATCCCTCAATCAAGTTAGTCAGTGGGTCAGACCTACAGCGCACTCACGCGTCTATTTGTAGGCATGCATCCAGGCTGCTTTGTCTACATAAGCTCAGCTACTTTACATACCTGTGTTTTGGAGAATTTAGACAGTCATTTTCTACTGTTGAAGCCACACATTGCAATACAAATTGCGTAATGAAGAGGTGAACCGTTGAATAGATTCAGGAGAGACGTTGTCCACCTCTAGGGCGTCTAAGATGGACACCACTTCTTCTTCTTCTTCTTCTTCTTCTTCTTCTTCTTCTCTGCACCACGAATTCGCCCTCAAGGGAGTCACGCAATCTCAATTTCTCCCGTGTAACACAAAAGAATGCATGGGTTGCAAGGCCCAGGTCTCCGCGATGGTGACCTGTTCGCACTGCTGTCAGCAAATCTATCCAAAGTGCCACCAAGTCCATCCCGCTTCGGTGAGTTGTTTAGCACTTCCCTTCTTCACATTTTTCGAGGAAATTTGCAGCACCAGCCTATAAATCACCGACTAATTCACATCTCATTTCTCCATTCACTTGACTGTGTGTTAACTGCCTTTTGTGCTGAGTATTACGCAAATGAAGGACACCCGCATCATCCTAAGTTGATGAAAGGGAAAGGCTTATATCTAGCCTAACCGCAGCCCTGCAACTACAGCTACGGTATCAGAAGGCCATATTCCAACTCTGGTCAGATGAGGGCAGCATTGCATTGGAATTTTAGCTTTGTCAATTAAATTGGTTGCCAATGTAGGACAATCCAACAAATGCCTTTATTTGATTGTGCCAAAGCAGACCCCTCTCCCCCACCTTATTGTAGGCTGCACCATTGAGAGGTAAGCAAATCGTTCCCTTCCGTGGCCCTACGTCACCCCACCCCAGCTCAGCATCAACAGTCCTAATGCTGGCGGGTGGTGCGTCAGTCTTATAATCCTCACTTATTCATTCAATTGCTTTATTTAATTAATGTTTCGTCGCCAGTCTTCGTGTTCCCAGTCTATCATTAACGATTTTCCTAAGGAGCACTAAGTAGCGCATATTCCGAATTGGCCGCGGAAACAGATTGTCCGATAGACAGATTACGTAATTTAATGATGTGCATTTTGATTTCCTGTCAGACGTGAAGATATGTCAAACTGTCATGTTCCAAAGAAAAGGGTCGATTAGACTGCTTTGATTAGTTTTGTTTGTGGTGAAGTGAGCTACGTGGTCGGTAGGAGTAGGAGAAGTGGCGCGAGTGGAAGCGAGTTCAAGCAGGACATATTTGCTACCTGCTACTCCATTCACTGTTCAAGATTGCACAAATGTCTGATGTTTTGTTTCGCCTCTCTTGCAGTCTACAATCACTCGTATTCTTTGGAGCCCTGACTCATAGCCGGTCCCAACCAGACTGAGATTCGGTGCATTTGCTGCATCCGACTATACGCTCTCTATTTACCTGCGCACGACGCAGTCCTTGAGAGGCGATGAAGGCAGCACCTTATAGAGGGACGGCGGATCTTTGTAGCCACCTGTAGCGCCTGTCATCATCGCGCGCCGCTTCTGCGTAACTGTCAGCGTTGTGGGGCTCTCGTCTGCTCCATCTGCTGGAACTCGCATCACGCAAAGGTGATGCTGTTTGTTGCCAACTCCTGTTCCTCCTCTTCCTTTCCCTTCTCCTGCTCTTCCTCCTTACGTGTTCTAGTCGCATCGCACAGACCACATTCTAATTTCATGGTCTACTTGATTGGCCAGTTGGGTTTTTGTTGTTTTCGTTGTCGGTGCAGTTAAAGTGCTTTGACGTGTCTGTTGGGCTTCGCCAATTTAAAACCAAGATGAAAGGGCGGGGATTCATCAATCTACCCGAACTTGCGGAGAACTGCTGCAATCAATGACTACTTAAGGCACTCGTCTGCCCATTTGTATACACATGCGTTGTTTAGAAAGCTAGATCTCAAGCAGTGAAGTGCCATAACCGTTGAGGATTTGTAATCCTTCACCTTCTAGGTAGCTACCTCGGTAACCTTGTCAACGCGTACATTGCTGGATGAGAAAAGGGACTTAGAGAATCTACGAAAATCACTGAGGACACGAGTCCTCGGTCAGGGATTTCGTTTGTAAAACTTTAGTGAGTAGGCGACACTGGAGCTTAAAGACGCCTGCAACCAGTCGTTAGATCGCAGTACTGAAAATTTAAATGCACTTTTCGCTGATCATCAGGCTAAGTTAAAATTCTCTGCACTGGAAGTTATCGACGCATGCATCACGCAATCTCTCTCGCACCATTTCTCGCCCATACTTCCTCCTCCCGTCAATCGTGGGATCGGGCAACTGTCTAGTATGCCTAGCATTCACCAGTCCTTCATGCAACCCACTCGATGCTACCGGCATTGCTTCCACTGATAAGTGATGGCTAAGCAAAGGAAGCACAGTGAGTTCTCAGTGGAACTGGAATCTGAAGGGACGAGGTAATTGCAATGACAGATCTGCATTTGCCATGGTGGATGGCAGGTGGTTTCTGATGTCCCATGTTCGATGTGTGAGATGAGGTGCAAATGCGCCTTGGACATAAGTATCTACAAGCAGTTCTGCATGTATACTTAGGTGCGTGGTAATAGGCTTTGTGGACACCGTTGATGCTTCAAAAGGCACCCGTTCTCGCCTTTCCAGACCATATTACGATATCCGTTAGCAGCGTGGCTGCGGCCGGGCTGCCTATTGACCTAATCTCTGCCTTCAAAGTGGATACAATCACTAGGTATGGCTCTATAATTTAAGCCAAGATTATGGGAAATCGTCAGAAATTATCCAAAATTAACTGTTCAAGTAAGCAGAATGCTTGCTATTTGCTACTTTTAAAAAAGACAATTATTTTTCTGAATTCTTATCAGAATGCTTAGCGAACGTATGACTTTAATGCCAAATTTCCTTCCTTTCACAGGTGTTAGACATCAACAAGCACACAGCGATATTTGATGTCCATCGCCTTTCCCGTGCCTACTCCAGTGCCACACTTCTCTGACAATCTCATTCTTTTCCATCGACTCGCATTATGCCTCACTGTACCTCATTCCCTCCACGGTCCTGGTTCTTGACCCATCCAAATGTGCCAGATGTGACGAATATGCTTTGGTGCATTTGCATTTGTTTATGCCGCATGGATGAAACAAGGAATATTTTGCTTCCTCTCTGCTTGACTGCATCTATAACAAGGCTTTACGCCTTCCCTCACTCCATCATCGATTCCTTGTTCAGAATGCCCACCTACCCATCTTCTGCGAGGAAGCGTTAGAATGCAGTTGCTTTGCACCTCATTCATCACCTAATTGTTAGCACAGACATCGATTCGTGCAATTTGGGACGTACAAGTAATTTGCCTCAAATTTCCTAAATTGATGCCTTCCCTTCTAACCTTCCTCATACCTTTCTCACCTTGTTTCCGTAGCTGCAGTCTCTGTCAATTGAAAGTGCTCCCACAGCTTATCGACTATAGCTGAAGCGGTGTAAGTGCAGCGAGATGCTGCGAAATGCCTCCAAATGGGACCACCCACAGTACACACGAGTGAATGTGGGATGACGTGTTAAGCGCAACAGTGGAAGCGCCATGAGCCAGCTAATTCTCAGTGCTAACACTGGGAGGTGACACATCTACTGCCAGACCCAGTCACCACGACCACGCATTCTCCTAACACCACTCATTCAACAAGGGTTCTCCCTTTGAAACCGCGCTGTGTGCTTGAATGAGTTGAGTGGCATGAGGTGGGCCAGGTGGGATGAGTTGGGATGTCAAGTAGTGATTTTCATCTGATTACACACTACTTCCATTTCATCGTTATGACTTCACCACCACCGGATGCATTGCTGCAGCATTCATTAAAGCAAAATGAGTGTCTGCATGGACGCATAATGTGAAGTGGCTGCACACTTGGATGTGAGTAAGTCAATCATCCACACAAGTCTATAGAAGGTTGAGTGCCCTCATATCACTCTACTTTAGTTTGTCGCGAGTAACCGCTAAGGGATACCGGAAGGTGCTAAGAACTCCCAATTAAGAGAGCTCTCGAGGATGACCGAGAGTGACATCAGGAGGGACTGCTGTCGCACTGCTAGCATGGAAAAGTTTACTAGAACTAGAGCTCCAATCGTGCAACTTGAAGTCGATGGCGCTGACTACTGCACCGCCAACTTACCAAAAAGTGGCACTCAGCAATCCTGTCCGCAGCCAAACCCTCGGTTTCTCGCTTGTTTGTGCCATTTCTCATTTGTTTGACTGCTTGACCGAATGAAGGTAGTATTTCACCGTAGTGCAGCTGATAAGGCGAATTATATTTAACTTGGTGTGGATTGAGTAGCGTTAAGTGGCAACTAGCACCTCCTTGTAGTGACTGATGGAAAGAGTTGCAACGGAACAATGCAGTGGCAGATAAGCACTGGAGACCGTGTGGGAGAAGGTGAGTTGAGCACACACCGGGTGGCGGTGGGGACGGCTCAGTGGTCTAGGGGTATGATTCGCGCTTCGGGTGCGCGAGGTCCCGGGTTCAAATCCCGGCTGAGCCCGCGTTTTTCCCCTTACTCCCGTTTATTTTGACCCCTTTGTGTGTACTTCGTGCAACTCACTATGCTACACTGGCCAATGTGGTACGGTTTGGTTCCATTCGGTAACATTCAGTGCGGTGTGGATCAGATCAGATTGGTGCAGCGCCCTTTGCCACAATAACATATAAAAGAATAAGTATATATGCATATGCAATTTATTTTAGAAGGCTTCGTAGAGTGAAATATGGCACAATGCACAGCCTTGGTGGCATGCGAATTACTGAGTGCATACATTGGGTGTAAACAAAGAATTTGTGGATTCGATTGTTTTCTTTTGAAAAATCATGTGCTCACGCAATAGCATTACGGAAGAAGGAGGAACTTTGCATACATCCTGAAAGCTGTGACAGCCGCCTAATGCTTGCTTTCTCTCCCCTTTTCTCCTCCTCCATTCCTTCTTCAATTTTCTCCTCCCCTTTCCCATTAGACTTTCCTTTCTCATTGTTCCCTTTTCCGTTCATCCATTTATCCACCCATCAATCCCCACTCCTGCTTTCATGGTCATTATGTAAGGAACTAACCACAATTTCAATGCCCCAAGCTATCAATGCTGCCTTGCATTGCACACTGAAATAGCATTTCCTTCTTCCTTGGCCCCTAATTGCCTCCACACCTCTGAGTGCATAGTTGAGATACTTGTTGGACTATTTTATAGTGAGGTAGGTAATGCGGATTCGGGTCCTTTATTAGCCGTTCAGACATTATTTAACTCAGCACTAGTGGCAATGAGCTCTCGCGTTAATTTCACTTGCAGATCTCACACTGATTTTTTGCCAACGAAATACGCCCATAGGCATGTATTTCGATAGAGCAATTTTCAAATGATTACGCATGTAAATGCTTGTCACGTTTGAGTAATTTCTTTATTAAATAAACAGTGCCACTGCTTAGTGGATTCAGAGGACACTTTGTACCTTCCCACTTGTCGATACTGACAGCTTCTCTGCTGCCAACCCAAAATGTGTGACGACTCCAATTTCGAACTTTACATATCGACCACCCACACTCGACAAGACAGAAAACGATCATATTAAATGGAGTGAGCAAACCAGATTCGTGCCGATTTGGGTAAACAAGAGTCAGGTGGCTGTGGTGGCGGATTTGCCCCGGCACCCCGACATCCCGACATCCCGACATCCAATGCTGTTAAGTTGTTAAGGTGGGTAACGTAATCGCGAATAACGAAGGTGAATTTTTGTTCGCAATCCCACACCTCAAGTGGAAAAGAAGATTACCAATAATACCTCAGTTAGAGTTGCACTTGGAACTAAATAATTAGCTCTAATATAGCTTTAGTCGCTCATTAGATAACCAGTACAATTAGTCGTTACTTTGTTGTAAGTGGATAAAATGAATAATCATCATTTCTAAAGATTGTTGGGTGCTTGCGTCTGCTCCCATGCAGACATAATTGTGCAGAGAAATGTGGCAGTGCAATGATTTTCCCTATCATGCCCCTCACACTTCCCTCTGCATGTAAGAGCCAGATCTCGACTTAGAAATAAGTTCTCTTGGGTGGATTTCATAGTATGCATGCGGTCTTATGCCTAACACAATTAACATTGTTCCTTCTACCCTTATGGCAAGCATACTGGGTTGGTACCTATGCACCTAATTTATGGCAAACGCAATCATAGCATCCAGTATGCATTCACATGCCACTGTGCCATTGCATATCATTTTAAGGACCACAAAATTGCCCAAAACATTAGGTGGCACTAGAATTTACATTCCCTCTAGCCAATCAGCTAACTAGTAGATAACTCTGCCAAAATTAATGCTTATATTGTGCCTGGTCTTTGTGCTCCGTGTGGGAGAACAGCAAAACACCACCAACACTTAAGGAAAAGTCATCTTAGAGGCCTTGGACATTAATAAAAAATGGGGTGAAATGACAAAGTAGTCATAGAATCTGCCCATACATCCTGCGCAAAATTACTTAATACTGAAACAAATTGGAGTAACCTTGCATCTTCTTCGGCCTGGCATTTGGTGTCACTGTCAGTCACAGCAGCAGCAACCTAGATAAGCACGGAAAATTATAAAAGGGGCTGCGTTGCATCAATCCATCATATCCGCTTACGTGTTACGAAAGACCAAAATGGCAGTTCTTGTTCTCTTTTCCTCCAAAATCAACATTCCTATCCTGAGGTGAAGTTTGCCTTGCATTATTGTATTAGGTACCGCTACGCTATTGTCGTACACGTCTGCATGCACATGCCACTCAAAAGAAAAGTAAAATATACAAAGTTGCTGCCAAATTTGCTAAAAATGAAAACGAAATTGACATTCGCGTCAATTTGATTCTTTTATTTAAGGAGTTGCAAAATAATGAGATGTTTTAATTTTGATGCAAATGCAATATTGCGCGTATTAGCGATTGTAACGCAAGTAGCGCTTTAGATTTTAATGTCTTGGGAAGCGAATGTGTGAACGACTTGCATGGTTCATTCAGATGATGACTGGTCTGTCGCTGGGCATGCGCGAAAGGTGCGCCTCACAGCCTGACCCGTGTGAGAAGCATTTCGAGCTTTTCGCGAGTGAAGCAGGTGTTTGTGTATGATGCCTAATACTGTCGAAGCTGCTCTGTTGGGGCTCTCCCGAGCCCGTTCTTCGAGGGAGCACCTCGAGCCGTGGGCGCAGTTAAATTTACCCGGCGAACTATCACACGAGTCTCTACTGCGGCTGCTAGGAAGGGGGTTTTCGCGAAAATTTGACGGGAAGACCTCTTCAACAAGGCCCTTGAGAAACGGGTAAGCCTGAGTACTTCCCAACTTTCCTCCACTCGATCTGACTGTTCCTTTATTTCAAGAGTGCCTCAGTCTGGACAGAACTTGATTCGAGAAACCTTCTCACCCCTCAGTTGAGTTAGGAGCGGAGTTATCTGTGAGCTCGCTACACAGCGCTATTGCGTGAGTGAAGGCCGGCGTCAGAGTTGACGTGAGCATTCCCCGCATTATTCGTGGGTGGTAGAAATATGGAGGGTATATGTCGTTGAATGTTACATCTTATCATGAAGCAAATCAGCACAAACCACTCGTTCTGGTTTTGCACCCTCGCACGCGCCAAAACTGACCGTGGCACAGGAACGAAGGTAGAACGTCTGGTTTTCTTTTCACAAAATGAGGGTTTGCTATCGGGAGCTCAACTTGTTGTTTTTGCGGAAATCCGACGCGTCCAATTCTTTCTTGGACAAATTTTCATTGTATCAGGACAGAGTGTACGCATTCGTCGAAGGCGAGAGAAGAAGTTGGTTATTCAGATGAACATTTTGCACTGTCAGCCTTTTTATAGCCCAGCCTACAGTTCTAGTTCAACCCTGTTTCTTTCCCTACCGACTTCCAAGGGACCAATTCTTGCGCAGAAAGACTTACAAATTTGAAACCATGTCGCGCAAAAGAGTATACATACATGCTAAAATGAAGGGATCATTCGACTGGGCCTCATCGTCTGAGACCAGGACAGTGGGTTTAGTGAGACCTGCTGTTTCGCGCGCCAGAAAATGCTGTCGAGCGGCCCCCACTTCCTCCTCGGTGGTTTTGCGTGGTTTTGTGTGGATAAAACCTGGGGTTGGTGGTAATTTCGGTGCTAGTAGTGAAGCATCCAATTTGGAAACCGCTCCCTCCTTCGATGATGGCGCTTCAGTTGGACTTCTGTCTCATCCCCCTTTCCCTTCACCCCTCCTCCCTCCATCCTCTCGACATCTCCGGTCGTCATGATGACGTGAATGATGGAAATGATTAGGAAATTTAACACTGTATTCAAGATATCAGTAATGCTGACATATGCGAAGATCGGTAATTGTATGCAAGTCGTAATTGGTTTCCTTGAGAGGTCACCTTTTCGTAGGCAGACTCACCTCATGTTAATTAGTGTCTATGTCCACTGTTGTTCCGCCTAGTTCCTTGTGAATGCTCGTAAGAAGACGTGTGAGTGAATCAGAATGGGGGCAAACTGTTCTGTTCAACCCAATTTAATGCTATTAAAATGGAATGACTATATTTGCCTTTGTTCAATCTGTGATTGATATTTTTCTTTCTTCTTGCATTCCAGTGATGTGCCGTATGACATTAGAGCCTGACACGTAGAGCCGCAGTCCAATCAGTTGGATCAGCCATCTGCCATCTGTGACGCTTTTTGGTCTAGAAAGTGCGTTGTCCATTTTATTTGAAAATGAAGCCGTTTAGAAAAATTGGAACCGATCAATCAATGGCGAAATTTGGTTATGGTAATTACTCAATTGTCAGCATAGCTGCATGCATTTGTGTTCATTTTAAAGCACGATGCATTGCATAAGGTGACAGCTGCATGAGAGACAGTTGTGTGATGGGGGTAGGTGCCAAGAGGTGCCTTACGCCGGGATGAAGATGAAGAAGGAAAGAAGGGAAAGGAATAGTAACTGAGTCGGCAGACAGCAAAGGGGCTTTAGATGAGAGAAAGCAAGTTCTGTGTGCATAAGACTCGAACTCCCATTTAAATGCCTTACTTTGTGAGATTGTAAATGTTGGCGTTTTCGCCCCGAACTTCGAGTGAAGGGGTCTTAGTTAGATGTTGCAGAATTCAATGACCACTGACAAAGTTGCCGAATGTGCGCAAGCATTCATGAGCTACTTGTGACGCGTTTCTCTTTGTGACTCTAATATGGCATTGATTAAGAGAAGAAAGGTAAAGCACATAAAATCGAGAGCAAACACCAGCACTTCTTTGCCAAGTAGCTAGCAGTCATTCAAAATAGGGAATTTTCTGCCGTTAGACTTTCGCACTCACAACTTATGAGGGTAAACATGCAGTATTTAATTCTAGCAGTGTCATGAGGTGCTGGAATGGCACTGGTGAGAGTTACGAGTAAGTCGAGCCTAAATGAAGGGTGATCAAATGCACGCTTAAATGAAGCAGTTGCATTTACCACGGCACTTCGTAAGCGCAACTTCGTGGCAAATAAGTGAAACAGTGGTTTGTGACAAAAGAGTTCGCGCTTCCCCTGTTTATGCTCTTGTTTGCAATTGCAATGTGTCTTACAGCATTGCTGCAGTGCTGTTCCGTCCGTCAGTGGCAAGTTGTGTGCTTATAATCGAAAATAGCTGACTCTGTGATGTTGTCGATAGTCATGCCTAATCACCTTGGAACTGCCCGAACGCAATCAGATGGGATTAGAGAACGGCCCGATGGAGTGGCGGATTCCAAGTTGATTTCGAGGATCCTGCACGCCAGTTTATTTCCTTCATTAATTGGATTACGTTCAACTTTCGTTGACTTCTTCCACCAACGCAGCACATACCTTTTGAGGTAACCGCTCTACCAGGTAGCTGTAGGTAGCACTGACAATTTCAATGGCATTAGACCATGGGGTCAGTAGATTTCAAGTGATTTTGCAATCGAAGATCAAGTTAACCTTGACTAAGCTAGGATTTTGATTTTGAATATGGACATAAAACCGAGGGCTCGATTTCGACCGCCTACCTCGGCCTAATTTCGTTGCCAATCTTGAGTGATGCCACTCCAACGTGTCTGTCTTTGGATCACCCTTGCCTCAATTCTCATTGTTAGGTATTTAATGACTTGCCAGCTACACAGGCAATGCGAGTTGCTAGCGTGTAGTGGTGATACCGAGTTTGCACGCTTCCACCATATGCCTTTTGCGTTAAGGAAAGCAGCGTTTGGGCGGTGTAATGAACTATCCCTACTATTTCGGTTAAATTTGCGAACTGGTACTCTTAGCAATCTGTGTAATATTTTTATGTGACCCAACCGAATAGAGCAAAACAACTGGAGATTCTTGCTAGAACACTACATGATATTCCTCATTTGTGCCTGGCATCCTTTTTAATGGGCCCGCCTACAGGTTTATCAAGCCTCTTTCCAAAATACTTGATTCCCATAGGGACATCATGACGGGCTTTGCGATTTGAAGCGAAGAGTGAGAAGGCAATGTAGGGTTGACAGCAAAGGAATTTCGTACAGTTAATCTCCAGATTTGACGTGTCGGGAAGATGCGCGTTCTGCTTTGGCTTTTCAAGGAAAGTTATTTTCGGCAATCATCCACTCCTTTGAGTCGCAATTTCATCCTATGATGTCATTTATGGATTAAAATGCATTCTTCTTCGATTCGCCTACACTGCTAGCCTGTCACCCGAAGAATTATGCCCGATCTGCATTCTTTTCATATAAAGCCACGATACCCACATACTGCATCGTGCCTTGCGTCTGTACTCCCGACACTAACTTTCGGGCATCACAGCGAATGGAGGAATGTAGCAAAAAGAACGAATTTCGGGAAATGTATGAGCAAGGAAATCGTGATGTCGACTATCAATCACCATCAAGGTCCGCACACACTATGCAAAAATATCACATTCAAGAGGAAGTAGGTGCAGAAAAAGAGCATACACCAAAGTCAGTGCATGCGATCTCGGAAAAGACACGTTTCTCCCTGTATATGCGAACGCATTGTTAGTTAAGTCACGTCATTCCCTTTGGCACAGGCGTGATTTCTCACACACTCCGCATTTTCAGCTTAAAGCAAACAAGATGGAGCGACCAGTATAGGTAGATGGAGTGGATGGTAGTCATGAAATGTAAAGTACGATACACCTGGTACTTGTGCGTAGGTCGTGCCATCTATATGATGATTGCGGATAGATGTCGGAATCGTAGTATTGCACATTTATGAGCGAACTTGCATCAGGATGAGGAGTGCACCAGACGACAGATATCACTATAACCCATGCCTGTGTGTATCTTCTTCGTAGACGGTATTTGCACGTGGCAGCATGAAACCACTACTCTGGGTTATCAGTCATGGACTCGTAGGCTTGAATAATTTTCAAGTGACTCATTCGTATTAACCCCCTACATTTAGCGCAGATACGCATTTGTAGTTTTCCAACTATTTTGTAAATCGCAAAGCCACTTAGTAAGTGCATCCAACCCCAAAGTAATCTTTTCCGATGCTTGCAGACAACAGTTCTAGCACAAATGCAGCGCAATTTGAATCGTTTGTTCACCTTTATAAGTTTCCCTGACCTACTTACTGGCAGAGCTACCTGTCCGTGTGATTGCAGAAGAGACAAGGCTTGATACAAAATTCGCTTTCAATCGACCTGGCTCATCTGCACTAAATGAACCGGCAGGCTTTGAACTACCTCAGGTTCATTCGTGTTGGGTATTATTTTACCACCATCACTTTTGCAAAACATTCAGGCACTGATAGATCACTCCCAAAATTGACATCCTTACAATTTTGCGATGAAATATGACTGCTATACATGTGGATTTGATGCGCACAATGAGACATGCGCATGTGGCGCGCTGATCTGCTTCTAATGAAAGAATGGGCAGCAGAGAGCCACATTAGCTATAGCCGCAGTTTATTTAGCATTCTGATTCCATGCAACCAGGTTCCACAATGAAGCTAAAAGCGGAAGACCAATAAATTGGTAAATAAATAAATGGCACGCTTTCGAAATTTGTTGCATTAAATCCAGTTGAGGAACAGATTTGCGCTCGGCGGTTCATGAAATTAAATGAAGTTCGTTCAGACTGGTGGATAATTCAACTTCATTTCTCAGGGCGACCTCATATAATGACATCTCCTCCCGATTTACCGTGTTTGCCTTCGGTATTGTGCTTATTTCTGTAGCTGCACTTTCTTCAACACCTTGTTTCCATTTTGTTATGCTTCATTTCATTGCAATCTACCCTTGTTCGCGATTTCGTTAGCCTGTCTTTACTACACCAGGGTCTGAGAACGGTTCGGTACGTTATTTCCAACTCCCAAATGCTTCATTCGCAAACTTGCTTATCAGCAGTGCGCTGAGATGCGGGACCTTCTGCTATCTGCCAGGTAGCGATTCTTTCCGATGTCATAGATGTGTAGGATGTTTCGCCCAATGCTCGCACCGTGCTTAGCATTCACAGGACCGGGCACCATCATTGGATGGGGTAGAGGAAGAGTTTTATATCTATCGAAGGGTTGGAACAGGATGGGGTGGAAACGAGGAGACGTCTTGACACCATTGAACCGGTAGAAAGCCTGCCGGTGCATTTCTGTGCAGATGAGCCAGGTCGATTGAATGCGAATTTTGTATCAAGCCTTGTCTCTTCTGCAATCACACCTAGACAGGTAGCTCTGCCAGTAAGTAGGTTTCTGGGAAAGTTGAGTAGAAGGTGAAGAAAGGCATCAAATTGCACTGCATTTTGTGCTAGAACCTGTTGTCTGCAAGCATCAAGGAAAAGATTACTTTGGGGTTGGATGCACTTACTAAGTGGCTTTGCGATTTACAAAATAGTTGGAAAACTACAAATGCGTATCTGCGCTAAATGTAGGGTGGTTAATACGAATGAGTCATTAAAATTAATCAAAGCCTTGAGCCAATGACTAAAACGGCAAAGGCACCACAGTGCAAGTACCAGATGCAGCCCGAGCCTTTATATTGAACTCATTTTAAGCAGGAGCATGGCCAGTTATTCAATATTTGCGAAAAAATCACGGAAACAGGTTCTTCACTCAAGTGGAAAGTGTGGAAGGTGTGAATGGGGGCTTGGGAAAGTGCGCTAAGTTGATACATCTATGCACAGGATTCAGGTTAATACGAACCTGCGAAGAATTGGATGTTGGTTTTCCTCAGTTCATATCGTTGTCAAACTTTACGTCCAGCTTTTCTCATCTAACCTTACACCCATCCTTAATTGATGAGAGGAATAAGCGCCTCCCAACATTTGCTGTTATTCGTGAAATCTTACTTTCCTCCTACCTGTTTTCGCATTAGCTTTTTTGGTGGAGTTGCCTCTAGACACCAAACGAAGCCTACGGACTAGAAAAATAAGCCCCGTTTGTGCACCCGCCATGAAGACAATCGTCAGAAGACTTCCTTGCTTTAACAAAGCACGCGATTGGACTTAATGCCAAAGTCGATTGACTTTAATGACACCGGTATTTCATGCCTAGTAAGTGTCTTATTGGCTTATTTAAGCAAGATATCAACGATTTAGTGAGGACTGCGACCAGGATTGGCCAGAAATACAGCTGATGATCCCAATGTTACCCAGCGATACTTCAGCATTGCCAGTGACTATGGAACAGAGCGTAACATAGCAACTTGTATGAGAGGAATATGCTGAGAAGACGGGATGTGTATGTTCGCATGATAGTTCTGCAAGCACTGACTGAGGAGTTTGGGCTCTTTTTCATAGCCTAAAACTTTGTCGTGGTTTAAATGATTTTGCTATAGCGTTGTGCACCTTGTTCTTGCGGGCAGTGCCACAAGCATTTTTGTTGCATGGACCGATAGTGCTCAGCAAAAGGTGTGTATAAGGAGCAACAGTTCCTCAAATTTGTCCCTGCAACCCCCGAAAGCTAGTGACGGGAGTACAAACGCAAGTGCACGATGGACAGATGTGGTGTAAGTCGTGGTATATGAAAAGAATGCAATCGCATAATTCTACTGTGTACGCACAGTGTAGGCGAATCGCAGTTCATTGCCATTTCAAACCATAAATGAGGCATCATAGGATGATTAGGTGCGGGAAGCTCTGAAACAAATCGGATCCCTGTTGGTGCAAATATGACCCTGACGCGACATTGAAATAAGCAACGTCCGTAGCATGAAGTAGCACTTCCCGCCACGTCAAATCTGGAAATAAACTGTACGAAATCTCCTTATGCTGGGCAATACAAGAACATCCCTTGCGTCAACGTAAACCGTGGTATAGAGGTACTTTCAACAGGCGTAGATTGGTTAGCGTAAGGTCCTGTTTGGGATGCAATTGATTTCCTGTCAAGAACATGACTCCTACAAGTCGAATGGCAGCTGTCATTCTTGGAAATAATTACCATTGCTTGAAGATGTAAGAATGATCTAAATAGTCTTATGGAAGGGTGCTGCTTGTGTAAATAGTAATATTTCCGGTAGCACACACGGTTGTTTTTCATTCTATTGTAAATCGCTATTAGTCTCACCATAAAATAACCCCCACACCTTCTCCCCAAAGGACTGCTACCTATTTAACCTCGCATTCATGTTCATCGCTGGAATCAACGGGGCTAATATTGAAATGACAAATTCATGCCACCTAAGCGTCCTCAATTACCAGTGCAGATTTCGGTCAGGATGACGGTTTTGTGGTCAGCTCGTCGATCTGATCGAAGAAAGCTGGTTCAACGTGAACAGACTGATCCAGGTTTAGATTCAGCAGTTGGATTAACACAAGTATTTCAAACAATCCTATTGCACAGCAGCCTGGGGCACGTCAGCGCATTTGGCAAGGCGTTTGGCCTATTTGTCTCTTGTAAACTGCGTTCTATCTGCAAGATGGCTTCAACTTTGTAGGCACATTACTATCCGCATAGCTCAAAAGCTCCCTATATCAACATGCGAAATAATTTGCAAGCCCAACTGCTGACGGGCATTCATTCTGGGTTTGCACGGGTGTACTTATCCACACATAGTAATGGAAGTAGAAAATGCGGGTTTGCGCTGGACGACCGGTCATGAAAATTTGTGAGCTTTTGCACAAATACACGCACCTCAGCGGCAAAATTGCGCTCAATTTTGCCGCACTCCGGTTGCGAGGATATTGATGGGTGCAAATTAGTTGCGGTCATTTTGTGGTTCTTAAATTTGCTTCCATTAAGGCTAAACTTGCTGTTTGTGAGGTGGTCATCACTCGCATTTTAGTTGCTACTTGTACATGGCTTTGAAATTCCTACCGAACAGGTCCCTTAGTAGCTAGCCAATGAGTGCAAGCACACTGGGTCCATATGAGACGGCGAATACGGTTCTGCACATCCACAGCCGCAGGTGCTCGTCGTAGACTGTCTCAATTTGTGAATGTTGAATGTAATTTTTGTAATCTGCATGCCTCTCTGCAGAGATTTGCATTTTCTACCTTAGTAATTCTCTCCCTTAACCCCCTGTTTTGCATACCGCAATTTATTTCAACGATTGTCATACAACTTTGCAACTTGTGGCTGTCAAGCCTGTCGTATGAGAGTGTGCAGTTGCATATCTTCTTTTCGGATTTTAAGAGAAGAATATACTGTCAAGTGACAATATCTTGTGCACTTTTGACAGGACAATTTGCGGTGTTCAACCCGTCCATTTAGCATGGACAGCTCGACTCCACAGCCGTGGACAGCGATGGTGCCAAACCACACCCCGGTCTACTTTGAAGATGACCATCCCGAGTTAATGCGGAATGGACTGTGGACACACCTTGAATGTGATGAGTCCCCAATTCTAAACGAAACTACTGCCTACGCAGACGAATGCAAGTTCGCTCCTACTGGTCAGCTACGCCGATTTATCCCAATTCTCATATCGATGGCACCCTTTGGTATTCTGAATATGCTTCACTCGTATTCTTCCTTTATGATTGATCTCGGTATTTGCCCACCTGCAGCACGAATCAAATTCTCCTGTGTGGATGTATCACAGCCTTTGTGCACTCATTTGATGAACACTGTGTGCATGTAAGGGGACTCTTAAAGTCGGTTCCTTCCAGTCCCAAGTTAGTCGTATGCTCTTCAACTGCCACCTCTTCCTCTTGAATGTGAAAATATTTCTAAATTTCGCGGACTGTGATGGTGATTGATAGTCGACATCACGATTTCCTTACTCATACATTTCCCGAAATTCGTTCTTTTTGCTTCATTACTGCATTCGCTGTGATGCTTGTAATACTTTGTGTTGGAAGTGGTACCAGACGATAAGGCCCAAAGAGCTAAGTGGGTACATGGCTTTCAAATGAAATGCATAGCAGGCTCGGGTGTCATTCTTCGGGTGACAGGCGTAGCAGCGTAGCTATCAAAGAAGAATGATTTTAATCCTGAACTCAATGCTAGCCTGAAATTGTGACTCGAAGGAGTGGATGATTGCCGAAAATAACTTTCCTTGAAAAGCCAAAGCAGAACGCGCATCGATTACTCAACACCGAAATCGTCGAGTTGTGACTTTGCGTCCTTTGCTTTCAACCCTACATTGCCTTCTCACTCTTCGCTTCAAATCGCAAAGCCCGTCATGATGTCCCTAAATGGGAATCAAGTATTTTGCAGAGTGGCTTGATAAACGCGGTCGGCGGTTGCCCGCATTTAAGCGTGGATGCCAGGCAAAACAAACTGAGGATTATCATGTAGTGTTCTAGCAAGAATATCCATTAAACCAATAAGGAAAGGAGTTACTTTAAAAATAATCATACAATTGCTACGTGACCCAGTGAGAAAGGATTTAAACCGAAGATAAGTTGGGGATAGATCAATACAAGTCGGCGATTACACCAATTCCATAAAATGCCATTTATATTGGCGGTCCGCGTAAACGACCTCTATCACCACTACACGCGCAACTCGCATGGTCTGTGTAGCTGGAGCATACCAAGAATTCGTGTGAGGCAAAGTGAACAAATGCGGTTTGAATAAAAGGCACACGTCAACAAGACGCGAAATGGCTGGAAGTCCGCCGATTTGTTCTACAAGCCGTGTTGTGGATTGAGAGTGCATCTTCGACGCCTTGTCAAAGGGCGCTTCCCAAATTAGTAGAGATTTATCAAAGCGCCTTTCTGCGCGTTTTGTAAATTATATATTGCAGCGAAAAACAGAAATAACTTCAGTCGTTGTTAATATGTCTATGAATTTGTTTGGAAAATAAGATTTGCTGGACTTGCCACAAATGCATACAAAAATTGCGAAGGTTAAGATATCCTAAAGAATTGCAATAGCTGTGAGACTGAAGTTACCCAGCGCTCTCAGAATACAATGAATTCCCAAAATCCTCTTGTCATATTTGATGTGAGAAAGAACGGTGTACGGCAGTGACGTAAAATGAGGAATATATGATCATAGCACCCATGCTCAATGCCGTGGCATGGTCTCGACGTACCACAGATCGTCACTAAATATAAACCCCATCTCCACTTGATGTTGACAGTGGAGAGAGCTTCATCATTATAACCTGTACAATCTGACCTTCAAGCAAACGACTCCCGATATTAACAGCATGTGTCATTCCCACGGTCTAATCCCCAAAAGTCAAAGCTGGCTACTATACTTACTCATCCATTTTTTCTTTTAATGCCTTTGAACCTTGCCACTTGCGAACGCATTACACCTTCTTGTGGCTAGGCATCAAATTGATAGGCTGATCATTTCGCTAGCATGCGAGGGCTTTGTTGACGATCAGTTGATTCTCATTAGCACCAGACACTTAACTGCTTACTCTACAAAATGCTCTCAGGGCAATTTCTCATCGGCAGTAAATGTATGCGTGAAGTTGCGTCAATCGCGAGGGAGGAAAGGACAGATTGGCAGATGGACAGTAGGGCACGTGAGACAGTCAGGTATCAAGGACATTGATCAGGCCAATTTTAAAGGCTGAGTTATTAACCTGCACACTTTTAAGAAATGCAGCATTCCTCATCTTATTTAGGTCCCCTTCTTGCGCCACCATGCCATAATTTAAAGGCAAATTGTGCACGACCTGTATCTGCTCTGCCTCAGCACCTCGTTATCGAGTTTTGTTATTTTCAGTGTAAAGAATCGAAGGAGAAGCAGAAGGAACGGACATACGCGACAGAAAGTTGACAGATCTGTACCATAAAAACTATCAGATTTAGGCTTCTTGCAGCACTCGTTCTTGGTTCACCTACTGGTCGTCTTTCTCTCGGAGCATTCATCGCTAAGTTGCACTGCTATTTCTCCACGCAAGAGCTTGGTAGGCGGAATGTGGTGTCGCATGTTCTCATTGACGTGAGAGAGGGCCCCTGTGAAGAAGCACATTGACTCATATCTTTGTATCTCGAAGAGAACCTGCATTGTTAATTCTCAACCTGATATCAAAATTGCTACAGCATGAGACAGATATGCATCCACGGTTGCCGCCAATTTGTTAAGCTCCATGTAGCTTGCACAATTGCAGCCTGTAGGTTAGAAACTGCTAGATAGTTGAGATGCGACTCCTGTGGGGTGGAGATGGAGATGATGGAAAAATGAGTCAGCCGCACAGCTTACTGCTTTTGGAGACAGCTTAGAGCTTTAACCACCTCTCCCCGTTTCCAAATTTGCTTCATTACTTAAATGACTATCATGTGCACCTACCACATCTGATCACCAATAGCAGCCAAAAGCGTGACACATGTCGAGTGACATGATTGCAAGATGCTACTTTTGTTGGGCAATGGATGCTGGCCAGATCGTGTTGATTGCCTTCAGGAGAAAACGCAAGTGCTCGAGACTTCCCTTCGCTATTCACTCTGCTGCACCAGCAATGTTTGGCATCAAGCAGTCCAGTTTTGCAATGTTATCGTCACCGTTTGACAAGGCATGCCACCACCAAGTTAAAAATAGAAGTAGCTACACCTCCACCCCCTAGTCGTGTGGGCTTCTAGGCTTGGTGGACTAGATAATGTACATAGAAGCTGACACTGCGCCGTGTAACCATTGCAATTAGGCCATTTACCAGTCAGTCCTCAGTTCTCGCCTACTTCTATTGTTTTGCACGAAAAGAATCGACTTGCCTCTTCCAGTTTGCGTGTGAGCGAGAGTGTCAAGGAACAAGAATTGATTCCAATTGCTAGTAACTTGTAGCTTGGTGAGTTGTAGCGGTATCTCCCTTCCCCTCCTTTCCTCTACTTTTCACTCTCTCTCCCATCCTCATGTGTGGGGAAACATCTCACTGCTAATTTGGCTTACGCTGTACAGTGTGAGTTCTTGCGTCTTAAAGTGAGTTAGAAGAACTTCGGTCCATCTGACTTTTAAACAGTTCTTTCTAAAGCAGAAAAGAACTCCTTCCACACATAAAATTCGATTCTCAACAGATGAATAAACAGGTCTTGCCTATGCGTACAGCTTCAACCTTAGGAATAGGGCCATTTCTGGTGGAAGATTCCTTCTATTGTTTACCACGCTGTACCAAAATGTGGGCAAGTGAAAATAGTGCTTCGTGCGTTGGAGATACGGCGTGGACAGTAAGTCAAGCATCGAAATGGGATGACGGCCACTTTTTAGCAGTGCAAGTTGAGGATGTATAGTTAAATGCGCAGTCATTTAGCGATGTGCCTGTGAAAAGTGTCAACATTGAGGTATCAGAGGTGCGAGCGACAACCGTGACGAAGCACTTCACGTGCGTTAGTTGTCATTAAATGAAGAAGGACACATTCTAGCCCATGGTTGACGAGTTCATTCAAATGCACAACTTGCACTGTCCCTCTGCTAAACTGCCGTCAAACGGTGAGGTGATTTCTCGGAAATTGCCAGTTTCTAGTTTATGTGGGTGCCAGACAATTGCAAGCAAGATGGTAAATGGATAAGTCGAACACATTTGCTGCTCATAGCATGAAGCGTTGGGTAGAGCACTAGGGGGCTGGCCTTATCCATCCTTTCTTTTAATGCCTTTGAACCTTGCCACTTGCGAACGCATTACACCTTCTTGTGGCTAGGCATCAACTTGATTGTCTCTGTTTTACCTTTGTCAGCTTCAGACGCATAATCAGACCTCCTTCTATCTCTAACCGATGGAAGATAAAACCAAGTGTCGCCTTGTCATCTGTAGGTTGAAAATGCCTTTTGATTCTGTCCTACTAACTAAACGCGCCTACAGAACCAGTCATGCTGTCTAAGGTGGTACCATGCAGCACATGCTCGAGGGCAGAGAAGTTCCATCATTCCACTTCGTCTTCTAACCAAACGCATAGTTTCGTTCTATTTGCGGGTTCAGTTAGCATGCCCATGGAACAGTCATCAAGGCCTTCTTTTCCTCAATGCAGAGATGTAGGTACTTCGAGGAAGTTACCGCTCGTAGTGGCCAAAATGTTCCAACGGCTTGGGAACGTCGATGCCCAGCTTGGGTCTAGATTTGAATGGCCCTGTCGCACTTCACACGCCACATGGTGAGCATTTCGCCATAGACAAGATAAATTCCATAAAATCCAGTTTTATCCTGTCGGATGAGAAAGTTTATAGAAAGATGGACTGGCATTGTATCACAAACTGCGACCACAAGTGACAAGTAGATACAGTAGCACGTCAGGACATAGAAGAGAAAAGGCTGACCAGCGCTGCAGACCATGGCGATGAGCGAAAGCACATCCTGCAACAATTGAAGAGCATAGGCAATAAAGTGCAATGTTCACCACATTAACAAGGCATCACAGAGTTTCTTCCTTGCGACGGTCATGTACAGCATCGTCTGTTTGGTTCCTTAAACAACCACCCCCCACAGATAACTCACACCTGTTAATAAATTTGGGCACAATTGATAATGCATTCATTTTTAACCTCTTCAGCGCATCACGCCGTTTTCAATTCATCTTCGATTTCGCCCCGTTTGCCGGCTGAATCGTGGTGAGGAGGAGGAAAAATGGTGGTGAAATGCGCTTAATCTGTGCTCCTGGAGACCAGATGATACTCCACGTCGAGAGACTCTTATTTCACCTCATCCACTGTTTCATTACTGCCTTGTGCCTACAGGTATCGGAGACTGGTCATCGAAGATAATTAGTTTGCATTACTTCACGTCTACCACTCACTGCGTGGTGTGGATTTCTGATTGTATGCCGTTTGGTCAGCTGGCTGATGGGCTGACTTCACCCCTTCAGCAATATCCGTGTGTGCGCGTGGCAGAATTCTGGCTGAATTGATCATTTGCCGAATGCCAGGCAACTGAAGCTGAGATCGACGATCATAGCAAAAGTGGAAAAAAGTGGCGTTCGTGCGGAAAGCAGCCCACTGTTATTGGGAGCGGTGGGACCAATCAAGGGGTGGATAAGCCAGTGAATAGAAGGTTAAATGCTTGTTTTAAACCCCACTCCAATTCACATGCTTCATGCAGCATTACTTATGCGTGCATCAGCTCCCACGCCCACGTTGCAAGCGCTGTCATTGGGCAAGCACTGTCCTGGTGACAGAGTGTCCTGTTCAGTCCTGGTGAAGCAGTCAGCTTACAATCGCATCAGCTAAGAAATCCACGGAAGCGGTTGCCACATCCTGGGTACTAGCAAGCCATCTCACCTTCACCATATGGCACCACTGCCTGAACGACATGCTAATCTACGCAGCACGCCACCCATGTCTTTAATCTGACTGTTAAAGAAAGAGTCCATTTTTAGTTGCATCAGTGGAAAGGAGAAAGTTATGTTACCACATAAGTACAAATAAGCCACATTACAGTGCGTAAACTGACGGCAGTAAGCCTGAAAACAGGTGCTCCTGCCTCTTCACCTGCGTATTTGGCGTTAAATTTGCATCCACTAACCTGAGAGGAGAAGTGACTTTTTATCCCGGCCTTATCAAATCGAGTAGCCATGTATGTGTTCAGTGGAAAAGACTCCATGCACTACTTCCCCATTCTACCGAGCCTTGACAACGCAATTATTTTACGTACTGTGGGATGTAGAAGCACTCGCATGCTTGAGGTCAATTGAGAAGAGATAAGCGCAGAATCATTGAGTGCTAGATAGCCTGCGGAAGGGACGTACTAAGCGTCGCAGAGACATTCGGGAGTCAGCATCAAAAAGCTCACCTTTGCGAATAACAGAGGGGATGGAAAGGAGCCAGTTCCACCTCAGCTAGTCCTCCAAATTTCCTTGTTAAACTTACTCAAGCATTGTGATGATTAGAGCCTCTTCTTCTCATCGTACAATCTCGTGCAATTGGCAAGGCGGGATTCGATATTTTGTCCAATTGAGAAAACTGAATGTCAGACTGTTCTGCTATCTTAATTACATGACATATTCTGGCAATTTTGGGCATGTTCTGTGGTACAGGACCTTTAATCTCACCCAGCAACTTGCATTGTGTGGCAGTAATTCACCTCTCCAGATGTCACGATCAGCCAGTCGTCAGTAAGGCTGCATTTTCTGCTTCCTACTAACATAGGATACTCATTTTCCCCGCAAAATTAGGACTTCATGCAGGCTTCAGACGTGGGAACGCTCAAGCACGTACTTGCATGGCCACTCTGCAGAGATATTTTTACGGGACCAGGCATACTGTCAAACTTGCCAATAAACGGTTTTGATAAGACATCATCCTTTCACCTACACAGGGGCTACCAAAGAGGTAATCAAGGGGTATGACCCCAAGAAGATGTCTGCCTTTAATGATGAACGTCGGGGCATAAACACAATTGCGTGTCGTGGGGGCACGGCCCGGTCGCTGACCTGTGGAGGCTTTCAGCGCCTGAGTCAGACTACTTCCAGGTGTGGGCCAGCTTACTGATGCGCACCTTTACTGGTGCACTGCTTTCTGCTTTCGAGCAATTGTTGGTGCGCATAAAGCACAGCATTGACAAATGAGAAATGAGTAAGTGCGAACCATCCGCAATAAGGCACTACTGTAGAAATTTCAGCAGAGGTGTCTTAGGAGTCACAGGCGTCTTCAGCAGCTAACATTCAACTAAGTTCGCCTTCACCATTCCGATTCAGCGCATGCCTTAATACACCAACCACCTACTACCTCTTTATGAACACCATAAATGGGTAGTATAATAGCCCTCATGCAAACCCGCAATGCTGCCGGCATTTGCACGAGAAGTAGCTGCTGTTTTAAAAACAGAGCGCAATTGCATGATGCCCTTGTGAATTGATGGGAGGAACCTTGGTTCAAGCGTACCGGTGTTCTTGATAGTAAAATAGGAGGGATTTTGGGCTTGGTCCCTTTCACATAAATGGAAGGAACTTCGAAAAATTGCTGCAAAACCCCAAAACCAGTATTTAGGAAAAGACTTCAATTTGTAAAGCAGCTGTAGCATGACGATTTTGCTATTGCTACTGATCTACCAGAGTAGCCACCACGTCTATTAAGCATGGTTACAAGACAGCATTGGGAGCAACTAGTCGGTATATGCACACTACCTGGATGCACTGATTTCCATATGTGAAGTGCGAATAAGCTCTGCAGTGACCACTGTGGTCGCGATAAACACAAACGCAGCTAGAAATCCGAATGCAATGTCGGATTGCCCATGCTAATCATTCATCCTGGCACTAGGTTGAAGACGGCAGTGCTCTGACAGATTAGTAGATCATCACCGGCCTGGGCCCATCAGAGGAGGCTATTTTCTTTGTAATTCTACGCTCCACTACCACCACAATTACATGCTTTTGTTGTTTGCACACCAATTGCAAGTAATTTCAATTGGAATTCTGTGTCTACCTACTAATAATGTATAACATCTCTGTCTTCCAAAATTAAAAAGAGTAATTGAATTCATTAGTGCATTCATCCACTTTCGGATGGCACATCGGCGTAGATAGATCGCACTTTCTTCAACAAGGAGATGGTATCACGGTTTTTACGCTGAGTGTACCAAAATTGCCCATCGGTGGATATTTGGGAACAGAGGCAAAACTCTAATGCACCTACTCTCCGCAACCGAACTTTTTAGCAGTTGGGATTGGAAACTTCTAAAAAAGAAGGAGTATCAGCTATTGTGACAGTGTTCTTTACAGCATTGAGCTTTCAATATTTCTCATCCATGGTATGGTACTTGGACTGAACCACCAGTCAGACACTGAGAGTGATAATTATTGGAGATGTAAAAGGGAAGTGCAGTGCGTTTCCTCACAAAGTCCATTCGGAGACTCGACTGCGTTAATAACTCTACGCTAATGAGATGTTAGATGTGGTGAGTCCAAGAGGCTACCGACCAGATAACTACCCCTAGAAACACAACTGAATGGGCTTGTCAAGGTGTCATTTGGAGGAAATTACAGGCACATTCGCCTCGGCTAGTAGTGACGGCACGTAAATTACCCAAATTATCAGACTTGCTTAGAGAGTTGCTCTATAAATAAACTAGGGTAAATGCGAGCATCTTTCTTGCACCCGTGACAATCCTTTCTTTCTTTAAGCCACAGGCTTGCTGTGGTGGAAACGGAATGACTTAAATTCATATTTTTGGCGTAAAATAGGGCCAAATGTGTCAGCCACAAATTTTGTAGCAAAATCTTTGGTTAATGAGACTTCGGGTGATTTTATAATGGGTCAGGGGAAATAGCAGATTCACCTAAGCCATTGTTCTGAGGCAGTAAGTGTTGACCACTGCAATAGCTTAAGATGTCCTAGCCAAATGCAGCACCGTCAGTTACTTTACATAAACATTCAAGTTTTTAAGAGCATGGCAAGCGTCTCATCGACGCTCGTGCACGTTGCGACTTAAATCCTTCTAGATTTTGCGACATGAGGATCAGTTGCATTAGCAGTTTTGAGAACATAGCAAATTTTGAGTACCTGCGTGCCAGTTACCCGGTTCACTTAGCTTGTGACTGCGGGGCAGATGCAATTATTTAAAGCGATTTGAATAGCCTAAAGTAAATTACTGTGTAGCATAAACAAGGGTTCCCAATTCATAACGTCCCTTAGTTAGCATCTGACTACGGTAGGTAGTGACTAGGCGTGATCTCACAAGATCCCAAATTTTGGCCTAGTATTTCCCCTACCCTTAAGAATTCCATAATGTTGCGGTCAGCAGAACACTAGAATGTAGACTTAGCTCTGTATCATTCCAATTTAAGCATAATGTTTGCTTAAGTACATCACGAATCCTGAGAAGTATGAAAAAAACCTGCGGTTTCTTTGGTAGAAGTGCCATTGTTGAGTAGATTGGATGCGTCAGGACTTGTAAAATGCGCGCAGAAGTTGTAAAGCAGAGATTGCAACTATAGGTTGATTAAAGTTTTCAGTACACCGCTTTCTACTCTGCACTACCAATTACCGCCCATCTGGAGCCATTGTTAATTGGCAACTGGATCTGACAGATACGGTTTGAACTAGTCAGCATCACAAACTGCGTTTATTGAGATCCAAAGTCTGCAAAAGTCTTTCAGCATGTTGGATGATCTTTCCACCTCGATTTCTTTGACGAATCACCCAAACGCTGCGTGAAGGTGTTTGCACTTTATATAGAATGTAATGGAGGAAGGAGGGAGAGTCTCACCTTATTTCCATTCACAATGTTCTTCAGATCTATCTTGCTTCAGGTGCTGATCATCGCAATTCATTGGCATCAATGTCAAACAATCAGGAATTCGCAAACGAAAGAGGAGAGGTAGGGAAAAGTCTACGCGAGCTGAAAGCAGAGGTGTCTAAGGCTGGTAAAACAGTTGCAGATCATAGGGACAAATTTCAATGTTTTATGGCAGGACCGACTTAAATATTTTCTTCAAGATTATATAATGCTATAAGAGAGGAGCCAGAGTGCGAAATAGGAGAATTAGGGATAATTCTCACCTGTGCGTTTCAGATAACAAAATAGTGAGGACCTTTTTCTCTTTCTCTTGTTTTTAAAATTTGTACATGTAGGTATGTGCAGCCTGGTTCAAATTTGTTACTTCTGAACTGCCACTCTACCGCACTCTCGTGCCTGTGTCACACTAATTGGGTTCAATTGTTAAATTTTGCAAAAAAAATTTTACCGAAGCAGATGCAGTTTAACATTTTAGTCATTGAATAGTCTTTGTAATTGTTCTTTTCAGTTCTGTGCACACAATACGGCAGCAACAATGGGGCAGTCGCTATTTTAACACGGACCACTTCAGTCAAGGTATGCGTCAAAGGAGGCTTCATGGTTGGTACGCATGCACCACTCAAGCCCAAACTATCCATTGTCCTTGTATCCCAGCTTCGCTCATGCGGATGGAGAATTGGGCATTTAAAAGCGTCAAGTTGAGCACGCCCTCTCCAGTGACATACTCCACACGACATGGTCAGTGCAGAGATTATTCAAGTAATGCTTTGGCCGCATACACACACACACAGCATTTTAATGCTTTTCTTTTTATTGCAGAAGAACTTGCTAGTGTTCATTATTTGCGAAGTCACTTTGGTATGCCTTTTTCCTATCCAATCTATTTACTTTATCCTAACATTTCCTCCCCTGTAAAGGTGGGCATGACATGAGCGTATTTTAATGAATAATGTGGTCTGCATGCATAGCATAGATGCTAAGTTGTCGTCTAATTAACGTGAGACATTACTTGCAGCACGTGCATGGAGAGAAAACAGTAGCGGAGATACGCAGGGCAGCGTTTGACTTTGAGCACTCCTTCAGCTGTCCACAAGAAGTCCTCGTCAATGAAACATTCAAATGCACTCTCACGGTGAGGGGTGCAAATACTGTCCAAGCCACTGTGCAGTGGGAAGACAGGCCACCCTATAACCAGGAATTCGCAGGTTCGTGTGCTCACTTGTGTCTTTCTTATGCTGCTTCGCCTATTTCAAATCAGCATCAAGATCAAGAGGTGGTACGCTTGTGCTTTAGAAGCAAACCGCGTATCTCTCGGTATCCCTTCACTGAAGGACTACGAAAACGTAGGCTCTACTTGCAAACTGCCTGCACAGTTGATTTATGGACCCACTACTTCCCACCGAGCCGCCTTGCACACCGTCTGGTTCATGAGCAGTAATGGGAGCATTCGTCTTACCGTGAGTCATCAATTCATTAGTGCAGCCGCAAATCTGGAATTCCTAATCAGGACTTGCAGTGGTATAATGTGTCCGTGCGAATCAATTTCAGCATAGGCATCTCAAGTGTCACACAGGATACGTAGCTGATTACGAGGAGAATCGATGTTCTGATGGATCCGGAGCTCAGGTGGTCTGGCTTCACGTAAGTGAGGCTTTACAAGCCTGTATATCCACTTGTCAAATACCGACCTGCTCTAGAATCTCCAATTGCATAATGCATTACGATTGTGTAACTTCTGCCGTAAAGAAATGTAACCATCAATATTACTATTTTCTGCATGCACTACAGACGGAGGACTTAATTAGCACTCTTCCGGGTGTTGCACGATTTGAAATCGACCCGGGATGGGATATGTTACATGGTGACGTAATAGAAGTGACAACGGGCGACACCTTAAAGTGTGTAAACACGGGCGCACCAAAACTGGAGGCAGCGGTATGTTTAATGCGACACTTTTGTTTTTTTATAAAATCTCTCAAGGCATCCATTAGCATAGCCCGTACGCTGTCCCACACTAAGCAGAAATATTTCTGAATCGCTAACGGAGAATGGAAGTTGACACAAGTCATGCGAATCACACAAAAATTGTGAGATTGCTCACAAAGATCAGTTCCAGGAGGAAAGGAAATCCGACACCAAATGACCCCGTGCGAGAGCTTGCTAAGAGCCCACTACTTATCCCATAGATTCAGCTTGATTTCTCCAATCCAAATGTTGTGGAATTCGCTGGGGCGTTTGTGACAGAGGGTACTCACTTTGTGATTGCTGCGTTGGAGTCGTATGCGTGGGAACAGCTGGCGCCACCTAAACTCATCAAGCTGCCCATCCGCGTAATTCCCCCACAGATGAAGGCTGCTGCAGTTCTAAGTAAGTCTGTTGTCTCTCTAAGAATCAGTTGGATAAAAGCTAGACCTGCACTAAGAAAGCACACCATCGTGCATTACACTTTGTTTGCAAAATGAAAATGAACCAACTTCTGCAAGTGACGTATTTTATTCCACAGACCCGACTGAATCACCGATAGCCACTACAGGAGGTCAGCTCTCGAGAAGAGGCACGGATCTTGGCCGAATTGTCGGTTTCAGATTCGCATTTTTGGGCGGGTAGATCTTTGTCCTCTCATTTCCTTCATTTTTGCACGCACCGATACTTTAATACCTGCAAAATTGGGAGGAAAGCCAGCGCTAGATTTACTTTCCAAGGCATTATCATGACCACGTGCCTGACACCATGGATAACATGGACTGAGTTGCCTGACACCGGTGTGAAAACTAAATTGAGACCTCCTTGAGGCACTCACGAAACAAAACGCGTAATTTAAACCACTTAACTATGTTCATTCAGCCATTACAACGCATTTTGTCCTCAAGGGCGAAATAAGACCACTCGGTGACCTACTATTACTGCAGTAAGGCTTTTATCTCCACCCTGGTCCTAAATGGGTAATGAATAACGAACACTCAGCCACAATGTAGGGCTTAGTGCCGGATAGTGATTTTCGTTTTGCTATCTCCAAGTCAGAATCATCTTCCACACGTACAGTTGCTTGAGGGAAACATAAATTAATTTCAGCTGAGCAGCGTGGCTTTGCTTATTTGGGCTCTGTATTTCCATCGCGATGATGATTGGCAATCTAACCGGGATGTTATCAGCCTAATACAACGCTGAAAATATAAGTTACTGAACAACAATTGTTATAGGGGTCGTCAGTTTGTTGAAATCTAGCCACACAGCGATACCGATCATAGTACAAACGCAAGCTGGAAATGATGACACCATGTTTTAGGTCTATGCATATATATTTATTCACGGAAGGTGCCTTCTACTTATTCCTATGTGGCGGCGTATGCCGTCAGTACAACAATGAAGCAGAGCCGCATGGCCACAAAGCTGCCACTCCTGCGCTTGCAAATCTCTTTTGTTAACACACAAATAAGCCGAGAAACTGACAATAGAGCTGCTGGGCAGCGCCATGTTCCACTTGCGTAAGGACTGAACCAAGGAACCTAGGGAAACTAGTGCAGTCAAATTAATGTGGCTTTCAAATAGTGCTATTGCTAGAAGCATACTAAACGTTGGGTGGCTAGTTCACTGAAATTGCCAGTGTAGGCGACTTGCCAGATGATATTTTCTGCTTGGCACATGGCATGCTTTTTACACAAATGAAATAGGCCGGTAGGCTCAAGCTTAGAAGTGGCATTTCAAAGTCCTCAGATAGACTAGAAAGACTATACTCGGTTCTCACGTAACTTCTTTCAGTAATCGACGCCGAATGCGATTCTGCATTGAAGCGACCAAACCATTTCATGGGACAGTCGAAGTAAACGGCACCAACTTCCAGGGCACCTTTGTAAGCACATGCCGGCAAACCAGTGGCACTTGCCTTCTTGTGGTTGGCAATCGTACTATCCAAACAGGCAAGCACCACGTTTGTGCAAGCGCAGTAGCAGACAACGGTCAATCCGCCGTTAGCTGTCTGGCAGTCGAAATCACCGGACGACAAGGAAAACTGGAACTGTATGTGGATGGTGAGGGGGCCCCTCTGAATGGCCGAACCGTTCTACGCACTCGTCCTATCTATGGTGACTATGATCCCAGCCTCACCTATTCCCTCCGTTTTGGGGATGGCACATCCCCTGTTACCTCAACCAATTTGGACGAGAATGTCCTCTTTGTCCACACCTACACAACAGAGGGCAAATTCACTGCCTCTATGGAATTTTGGAGTGGGGAAAGACTAACGTGTGAGGTGGCGGTTGCCCACCCCATCGACACGATTCAAGTCGACTTCCCGAATGGACCGATTGCGTTGGTTCGTAAGTCCATCACCGGAACAGTGAGAGTAGTTAGCAATGGTCCGGTTTCAATCAAAATTGGTGGAGAGCTTCTTGTTAATCAAAGTGAGTTCTATGTTGAATTAATGCTGCACTTATCTGCAAATGAAAAAATAGGAATTTCATGAAAAGGAACAAATTGCAAAGATAGAAGTCAGTGTACATCTTTTTCCTTAAAGTCAACGAAATAAGGTCGTTTACAATCATTCCTCTTGATGAAAATGTGCATCACATAAATGCCACGGCCTACAATTTGGGATTTTCCAAAACAGTGCCAATAACATACCAAGGCCAGCTGAATAATTTTGAGATCAGGATTCACCTCCAGTACAACACGTCGAGTACTTTGCGTGAGTTATGCATTTACCCCTTGGGTCCTTTTCAAAGGTCACATAAACACTTCTGTGTAAACCGTTGATCCATTGTAGCAGAGAATTTTGGCCGCATAGCAGTTGCTATTAGGGTGAATAAACAGTCATTAAGCCGCGATTTCGTTTTAAAGTGTTTTTTCTTCATGTTAAAGGCTTTGAGGGAGCTGTTGAGTTTCTGAACTACACGGGTTTGCGTTCAGTCCCACTGGGATTCCGATTAGGCGTCGAATGTGGTGCCGTCAAAAATGCTCTTGCTGTTGCACAAATCATTTACTTACATAAAAGTGACAAGTCATTTCACTTCTCGCTGCCACAATCGGGTCAATTCGAGTGCACATTCACTGGGCAAAATGATGTCTGGAAAACGCAACCCAAGGTAAGGCTCGCTTTCCCACACCTCTATTGGTTACATACTTTGCAGACATACACACTGGAGGCAACACTTCCACTCATCCTCGGTGGAATCGGTGTTTCTGCACAAGTTGGTGCACAGTCTGTCACGGGATGTGGAAAAAGCTATAACGTCTTTGATCAATTCACTTCAATCACACTCAACGTAGACATTATTCAAGGCAACGCTGAGGAGATTCTGTGGCACCTTGAGAACTTGAACAATCTGAATGTGTATTTCGAGAGGACGAAGGGGAACACGAAAACCATAGCCAATTCTCATTTGGATGTAATTAGAATATCCGTGTCAATTAATCACCCATATCTGGCTTTAGGTTGGTCATTACGCAATAGTGGCGAGCATGAATGGACTAGGGGCTGGCAGCAGTCAATCGATGCGTTTCTTTCAAATCGTCGATACCGAGCAGCTGCCCGACTATTGTAAGCAATATCCCCCCCAACCCATAGGTTCGTGCTTCACGAAGTGGCCTTTTCCCGAGACCTTGCCCTTCCGGCTGCACTTCCAAATTCTTAACGAGACCGGAAACTTCCACCGTGTGCAGTGGAACAAGCAGAAGGCCTGTCTCTCTCCTCGTCTCATCGTCAACCCACTTCTCAAGAAAAAGGGACAGCAGGAGGTAGGGTTCACTAGCACAACTTCCAATTCAACCTCGTCTCAAAAGCCAAAATTGTCACCTTCTCTACCTGTCTCTTGCCTTCAGCCGGTCGCTACGTTCTACATGAACCTGACTCTGCCAATGCAAGGAGGAACAATCGATGTGGAGGAAGAGGATGGTGATATCTGCCTCCCTCAGACAGAATTAAAAGTAAACTCGCTCTACGAAGCAACTATCTACGTAAATGATTCGCTCATGATTGACCGCGAAATGCACAAAATTCTACTTGATGGAATCGTGGATACTCACTTTTCCATAAGGCGAGTCATTCCACCTGTACATATGTCCTGCATTTCGCATCATGTACTGTTAGGCGCTGGATTTGAAACCTTATAGAATTGTGCGCCCATTATCCGCCATTGAGACGCATTCGGTGACATCCATTGAAGACATTGTGCTGAGTGGGGTGTGCGAAGGCTCCGATTGTCCTCAGGCAGCAAAGCGTCAGTGGCATGTCAAAGCCATCTACGTGAATGGTTCCAGCTGGTGGCTCGATGATGAGGAAATGAACAGATTCACCCAAGGTACCGTGGTCCACAATCTTGTCCTCATTTCAACTCTGCCATTAACACGCCTAAGGAGCTTGTTTCCCTTGTAGGGAGAAACACGTCGACGATAATAATTGCTCCGGACTTACTGCTTCAACTGTCGGAATATACTCAACTTTCGACTTGCTTGTCTCCCACACGTCTCTCCCCAGATGAACCTGACGTCTGCGTAATATTGGCCATTAGAACACCCACTCCCTGCAACAGATGCGTGCTCCAGTCTCCGTCCATTCTACAAGACTTTCAGCACGTCAATGCCTCCTGCTCATGTCCTTCAGCTAAGGGCAAATTTGAGTTTTACGGTAGACAATAGCAATCCACCACCTTATTCCACATTGCGAAGCGATAATTCACTCGTTGAATTTTGACCCTTTCCTAGCAAAGACACCAGATGGTGAAATGACCATAAGTGTGAGCGAGAAGCCAAGGTTTTCCAGCATTCTACCCCGGCTTGAAGGTGGCATTGAAACGTGCATTCGTAGTCGCCCGGGTTCCAACGTTTATATCAACACTTGTTTCCAATCACTTCAGGTAAGATGCCGCCGAGGACTGCTTACGCTCTCCTGTGAATGGATTATGAGATACACCTGAAATCTCTTTAGTTTGTGCCGGTGATACAAGAAGAGTTCAAAAACTTGCTGCAAAGCATTGCTTCTGGGAAACTTGATATTCTGGACAATGCCGTCGCCTCAGGACAACCAAGTGTGATTTTCAGGATCGTTCACACCATATCTACACAAGTCGCTGCGTTAATGAAGTCCGATTTCAGCGAAGGTAGGTGTGTTTTCGTTGGCCTCTTGAAGGTGCACGCATGGCAAGGATGATTCCACTGAACGCTGCGTTGTAGGATCACTGGAGTGCTTCAATCACACGCGAAATCAAGCAGCCAAGGTGGGACAAATCAGACCTCTTCATTTGAATTTATTCTGCAATCTGGCAACTACATTGAAGAGATTCACTAATTTTTAGCACTGCCACTCAATTTCCCCTGTGGCAGAATACAGTGTCATGACTGCTAACTTAGATCAAAGGCCTCTGAGGTGAATATACGCTATGTTGTTACCGCCCCTTTCTTCTGCCCCAGTTACTAGACAAGCTTGTCACTGCCCTTGAGAACACCTCTGTCACAGACGGTGAGACCCTGCTCTCTATGACCTCCGCCATTGAAGCTCTTGCGGCCAATGCCAAGGAGGTGGCCTTCCCAACTGTGGAGAGAATTCAGTCAAGGCTGGCAGAAGTAGCGAGGGTGCTTCCAGACATATTAGCTGCATCATCGCGCGACAATGTGCTTGCTGTGGGCCACAGATTCCTTCACATTGGTCTCCATCTACTAGAGGTCTCACCCTCGCCGTTACTTAACAGTGTATTTACTCAACTCTCATTGCATCTCATTATTTTTAAGCTGGACTGAAGTAATAACCACTAGATCGCCACTAAAAGCAGGCACTATTATTATTTGCTTTTCTAGGGAATGAGTCACCAACATGCGAGTCCGACTCCCTACCTCAGAGACAGAGCTCCTCAATCCCTCGACTATGACACCGACATTGACTCACCTCGTAATTCGCTCTCACCTCTTATCCACATTAATCAGACCTAAGTCGTGCATCTCATTAGTCGCCCATGCAGCACAGAATCTGGCATCACTTGACACCCCATTGTGCACATATTCATTGGGTGGTTTATGTGGTTTCTGGACTTTGAAAGTGCACTTTTTTATTCAGCCCTGAACAGGGTGGATCAGTTAATCACAAGAAACCTGCAAGAGGATCAACGAAAGGCAGTAGGTCATTATTGAAATGCCTTTAAGTTAATTAGACACACTGATAGTGCAGTTCTCTATGTATGCCGTCGAAAGTTAACTGTTTGGAATTTGACTCTAGTGGTGGCAGAGAATTGCTAAAATCTAACCTGATAACAAGGTGATTTGTTAGGCCACGTCAATGGTGAGGACACTGGAGAACATTAATGCAGCCTTAGCGCAAGCTTTGCAAGATATGCTAGTCCCCGGAGGGGATCCCCTTCAAGTTACCTCCGATACCATCGGCACTGTCTGTTTCGCTCGAGCTGGCATGGGCATTTCCGCCTGTGGAGGCACCGAGTTTTCAGTTCAAATCCCAGATGGACGCTTGCCCATCGAAGATGGTGTCATTCAGGCAAGTTGCTTTACTGCATCACCCTTCGAATACCCCATCTGAAAATAACTGGGGATTATCATTGGTAAATTTAGGCAAGCAGATTACGGCGCAATTTCTACGACTACTTTAACGACGAACATCTTGGTCCACAATCCAATCTCGTTTCGCTCACGCTTTACGTCAACGGAACAGCAATCAACATGTCCAACACATCCTCACCTTTCGTGATCACCCTTAAGAAGGTTTGACTAAGTGTAGCCATTTACCAGTGGGGTGTGTAGGATGAAAATGTCAGCAGCAGCATTCCGAATCCCAGCATTGGCATCGAGGAGCAGCACTTGACACTACCTGATCCAGTAGTGGCTGTGGATGGCTCACTGGTCTATCAGCCACTCATCCTTCACAGATTTGATGTTGGCAACACGGAGAACACTTTTGTGTTCCAACTTCATCCCACTGACATTGGCGCGTGCCCGCAATACTTGGTGGCCGTCAGGTAGGCCAATTAGTCAGGGCTTTTGAAGCTGTGCTCCCTCCCTCCACTAGGTTTGTCATTCCGCCGAATCTGCGATTCGACGACGGACTTGGTCGTTATCTGTGGTCAATGATTCCTTCCTCCACGACGAAGTGCAGTAAGTGCATTGTTGTTAGGACATGAAGCGAATGGCTAAGCTTTTGCCAATAAACACTACCACCTTACTCCATAGAACCAAATGGGAATGGTGAGGAGGCACTGCTGAACTACGTCTACTATATCGACAGAGAGGTGCTTGTTGAACTGAAAGCTGAGGCGCTGAAGCAAACAGCACACATGAAGCTGAGGGCGGAAGAGCTGAGTGTCCTCTACATTGGCTATCGACAGCTCACTACCAAGGAGTTGGACCGATACAGCAGTGAGAACCCACCTCCAGTGCCCTACCCCTACATCGACCAGATCAATAACACAGCCCGTGTATCGGCTTTCATGCCCTCGTGTCTCCACCTCGCTCTTGGTGGTGCCGAATGGCGGAAAGATGGATGCAAGGTGTGTATGCATGTGAAAGCTTATACTGGTGATGTGCTGTTTATATTTTGTAGGTCTTACCCTCATCCAATCTGGGTGAGGTCGCCTGCGAATGTACGCACCTGACGACATTTGGGGCAGCTAGTCTACACGCCTCACCCCATGCTGATTTCCCATATATCACTGACAAAACTGACTTGACGCATTTCTCAATTTGCCATACCATAACGGACATTGCGATCACATATGCATGCATTCTGGTATGGCACATAACTGGACAGATATACAAGGTAAACAGGAAGGTACTGCCATCATAGTTTATTCTTGTATATGAACTCGATGAACCTGATCTTGGAGATGTTTTAAATGTCTAATAATGATTGCATTGGCGATTCTGCTAATCGTCTTTTACACACTGACAGAGGAGTCAATAACTCAACTTAAATCCGCGCTAAGCGGCGCTTTGCAGCCTCTTGCAATTTCTCCCTAATGGCGAACAAATAATCACGCCGCTTTTTTCACCTTTCAAAACCAGCAGATATTCAACCTATACCTTCTTACAATGGCTGTGTGCCTCCAAATTGTCGCATTGCATGGAGGAATTCAATACACGGGCAAGACTTTCACTCTTTCTGTTGCATCCACTCTGCTCTACAATTGGCTCAGTGCTCGCTTTGGTAGCAATTCAGTCCAAATCTCCTTAAAGGTCCACTCTAATCGAGGGTGACGTTCAATGTAATGCATTTGAGTAGGGAATATCTTGCCTCATGCCTACTGACTCATTCCATTTTTTGCTGTGCGACCACGCCGCTTGACGCTTAATGCCTCCTCTCATCAACTTCAGATACAAGCATTCATTAACATGCTAAAACGTTGCTTGCGGTCATCATCTGAAGGCCACATTCCATTTTACCTGGTTGTGGCCAAAACAGTCTTGCACTTTGCAAGAACGCATTGGCTACTTTGAAAGACATTATCTTTGGTCTTGGTAGCACATTTCTGCACATCATGTCCGTTGCTTACGTTATTGTTGGGAGCATAGGCTCTTCTCATCATGATGATGCAGCTTATGCGACAATAATCAGTTTACTCGAGAAAGAGAAGTTACTCTTTTGTGCCCATCTTGTTTTTTATGATACTGATGTTTCTCTTCTGCCAAACTCGAAGAAAACGATTATTATGAAAAATACTGGTGGTCTCTTAGGTGACTTACTTATTGCGCGGTAGGTAGCGGTGTGCAAAATGGTACTGAAGCCAAATCACTGAAAGACAGGCTATCCCAATCCATCTTTAGGCTGCATTACATCGCGTTGTGAAATCGAAGTAACTAAGTGGTTTTCACGTATCAAGTCAATTTTAATTTTTGGTAGTTCTTGGTATGCGAGGACAAACCAAGAAAATGTGGGTCAGCTTTTAGCATTTGTTTCAGTCCAAAACCCAAACTTGGTGTTCGTTTTCATAAAAGTTAATCATGAGCGTGAATTGGTAGCGCAAAACAATGGCTGAGGCCGTTTCGCTGGATTATCGGTGGTAGGGATTGCCATGGGTTTTTTGCATGTACACCACAAGAACTCCAATTTAAATGGTAGCTTCCCTTACCAAGACAAAAGCAAAACTGAGTTAAGCCCCAAATTTTCTTATGATTCCATTAAATCTACCCTAATTTTGTTGCCACCTCTATCACGCTCACTTTAAGAAGGCACTGAAAGGAATGAAACTGTGTTCGAAATGGCCTAAAACTTCGACTTCATAGAATTGCCACTCACTCACATCATTATATTTGGATGGTCCTATTTGAAATAAGTCATTACCAGCTACGACAATTCTACCCGCTAAGGTCAGTGTCGCTCCGTGGAGTACATCCACCACCTGTTAAGTGTATGTTAAGGCACGTGAGCCAATCAATCTGCATTGGTTTGGATGCCGTCCTGATGGATTGGGCATCTGTCACGCTTACAGTCTCCTGGGGCTTCTGCATTATAGCAGCGGATCCTATCTCATACCGATTTCACTCACTCGATACCATAGGATGCTGCGATATGCTTACCCAATTATGCTCAAAGCACGGCTTTTCATCTTAGTATGCTATGACCGCGTTCTGTTGCAGTACTTATCAGTAAAATCAACCAAAACGGTATTATTCATATTTGGGTACTAGGACCTTGTATTGCTTCAGTGAGCGTTTATGGGGCAATCCGGAACATATTGTAGTCCTGTTGGGTTGGCGTGCGTTATATTTTGCCTTCGACACTATGTTTATTCGTTAAATCATTACATCATTGCTCCTCATTGCTGACAATTCTTCCTTCCCCCACAGCATCAGCACACTGAGGGTGAGAATAGAATGTAATAATGCCACAGTTCAAGTTCTATTTCATGGAAGTGGGGTCGTGCATTGACCTCTTCCCAAGCCTAAGATTACTGGTGAAATCTATGTGACACAAGGTGTCTGTCGCAATGAGTGCGCTGTGTAGTATTAAGGCGCTCCTGAGGTCAGCCTATTTCCTACGCGTTATGTATTAGGATGCATGGTATCTGCCGATATGCAGTCGTTGTTACCGTGGCGTATTTCTTCTCTTCTACCCTCTCTTTCGCATCAGCATCATTGATACTGCCCTCATCACCGCAAGCACACGTTGAAAGGCCAGTGTGAGAATCAAACAACGCACAGAGCTCTGCGTATGATCAAAGTGGCTGTTACTATCTAAAATACACCAGCGTTTGTCCATTTGATTCCGTCAACTCTCACACAAGGCATTTTAACGAGGTATTTGTCAAGTCATTTTCAAATCTTCATACCCTTACGCATGACATCAAACACGGTAAAACTACACATCCCTTAGTATGCTCTCTTTAAATTTCCCCGAAATCCACAAAAGCGTCTAAAGTGGGAAAATCATTATCGTCATTATTGTCGCAATAAAGAATCTAAAGTGGTGTCATGAAAAGGAAAGCTAATCTTAAACACTGTTTGCCTACTACGAAAAACCCTTCTTTTTAAAAAGCGTGTAGCTTCCTAACTCCTAACCCCTAGCCTCAGGTCTGGTGAACTGCTCGAATGCACAAAGTATGGCAAGATGTCATCTATTCTGATGAAAAATATCAACAAATGAGGTCACTCTAGATATTATGGCCTGCCTTTGCATTCACTGTGCTTATGATGCTGGGAAAGCAAACACGATACAGGTTTTGGATGCGAAATTTGTAGCCTAACCTAAGGCTGTTGCATAGTCCTTGATAGGCGTGCTGTTAAGTCCGCATACGTATAAATAATTTTCCATTTATTTATGGTGACCATGATGCCCATAATTCATTTCTGCTGCATGATGTCTGACCTCCGCTGCAACAATGTTCTCGGTTGTGGATTGCTTCTGCAAAAGTGGAAATGGTTGGTTGGACGAATACTATCATTTTACTGATGGGTTCCTCCCATTTTTGCAGTTGTAGTTCGTAGGCACCTAACCACCAAATGTCTGCAGGCGTTCGTCTGTCCGCCAAGTATTCAGCAACACAAAGCCTGTTAGATGACTCTTAACTTAACCCAATTCATCTGATGCTTTTACCTCCATAGCATTTTTGCCCTAACAACGCCTTTATCAACTCTTGAATTGACAACTTTGTTCTTCACAAAGTGACTGTTGCTGCGATTTTGGAGAGATTGAATAGCGCCAGATTGCACCAGATATGCACTTTCCCTGCCAGATATGGTGAATCTCGTTGCCTGTAGTCCATGTGCTGTGCCTGATTAATGGTCTTATTTTGTCGTTGACGTGAGACTGAGCAGGAGGCCTCTGGTCACCAAACGGACACTTTGGATAACACGTTCCATCAAATAAGTAGGTCTGCAGAAGAGATGCGGATTTGTACACAATATTAGAAATGAGACAATTTGCTAAATGTGATCGGCGCAGTGGCCGGTGTTCATGACTGGCCTGGCAACGGTTGTCGCTGTCTCGTCGCATCCACAAGTATCCAAGGCACATGATGGCACTAACGCAGTTGCATTGACAGAAAGGCAATTTGAAAGCAATTGAAACCATAGGCTGGATCATTTCGCTCAAATGAGACTGCCTTGTAGACAGCTGCTGGTTTGCATTAGCACCAGACACTTAAACGCCTTTTCTACAAAATGGCCTTCAAGGTAAATTTATGCGTGAAGTTTGCGTTGATCCCGAGGAATGAAAGGACAGATTGGCAGGTGGACAGTGGGGCATGTGAGAGTCAGTAATCAAGGACATGTGTCACGCTGATTTTCAAAGGCTGTATTATTAACCTGCACACTTTAATGAAATGCAACATTCCTTATCGTACTTAGGTCCTCTTCTTGCTAGTCGAAACACTGCCTCACAATACCACATTTTGGAGCAAAGTGTGCACGACCTGAATCTGCTCTGCCTCAGCACCTCGGTGTCGAGTTTTGTTATTCCCACTGTAAAGTATTAAAGGAGAAGCAGAAGGAATGGACATACGGGACAGAAAGGTGGCAGATCCGTAAAATTATAACTGTCAGCTTTAAGCTGCTTGTAGCACTCGTGCTTGGTTCACCTACTAGTCGCCTTTCTCTCGGAGCAATCATCGCTAAGTTGCACTGCTATTTCTCCACGCAAGAGCTTGGAAGGCAGCATGCGGCGTCGCATGTTCTCATTGATGTGAGAGAGGGCCCCTGTGAAGAAGCACATTGACGCACGCCTTCGTATCTCCAAACGAACCCGCATTCTTAATGCACAGCTTGATATCAAAATCGCTACAACATGAGACAGATATGCATGCACAATTGCAGCCAAATTGTTGAGCTGTCTGTAGCTCAGAATCTGGTACCTATTTGAGATGTGGCTCCTGTGGGATGGAAACAGAGTGGATGGGAAAATGAGTCAGCTGCACAGCTTACTGCTTTCGAGGGCAGCGTTTGCAGTGCTGAACACAGTAAAATTGTGCTGCAGAACGGGAACGGGGACCAATTTTGAAGTGACTTAATGTAGCGGTATAAGTCCTGAAATAGAATTTCATGATTCAATATTAATTAGTTGGATTCTTCAACGTAATGAATTTTACTGCTGAGTAATTACATGGCATTATTCCAGGCGTCCATTATCCAGCTTGCTGGTTGGCCACATCTACATCTGTTTACAAGCGAAAATAAGTACTTAGAAAGTACTTCAACTGATATTCAATATCAACATTTCGCCTGGTGTTGTAAGAGCTCCTAAGCCCAGCAATTACGTGTTTAGTCAAATAAGATGGAAAACGTTTAGGTGATGCATGGATGGCTTAGCGAAGGTCACTTTTGGATACGGCTATTAAATTTCTCAAAGTGAATTTCAAAGGCGGTTTTCATTATTTTTTTAATGTATATTTCCTGTCAGCGAATGCTAACTGCACTTATAAATGCGCAGGAAAATTCCTTGCGCAGATAAGGAGGTCTAGATTCAGGATTTACATCAACGTTACATGGATTTTGTGAAGTGAGAGACCACTTCACGTCCGATTTGTTTCTGGTAGTTATGTGTGGTCGCAACAATAATCCAATGAGCCGCAATTGATTAGTATTCTTCCCTTGTGATAGGCTTTCAGGTAAAGGCTGTAGATAATGAGCATGTCTTCTTTGACGGGCTGGGCAGTAAATTTCAACTAAGAGCAAGCTTCCTGAAGATCTGAGGGAAAAAGTCTGACTAAGATTAATAAATTGAGATTGAAATGCCTTGAATTATAGTCTGTTATTGCAACTGTGCTAAATTTCCGCTACTTATTCGCAGACGGGCCTTGAGAAAAGTCTGTTCTGTATAACACTGTAGAGACAAAAAATAGTGCTTAGCATAATCGCCAGCAATTCCGTTAGGTTCAGCAATCAAGGTGGATAGTAAAGGATGGAGTTGACACCAGTGTATTCATGCATCGGTGCATTCGCCTCAAGTTGTTTGACAACATGGGTGACATTCAAAGCTGGGTGGTGGCTGTCAGAAGGGTGTTAATGGTGAAGCTAGGTGTGAGGAGGGTGTACGGTGTTTCCTGGCAGTTATGTGAATGCCTATCATAAGAAGAGTAAGTAGGATGACAACTGTAGGTTTTGCTTTATTTCCATTTTTCAGTCCACTTGTGTATATGACCAGAAAGTGATGTCCGTTGATTGAGCCATTTTTGTTGCCTTTACACCCATTACATGTTTAGCTAGTAAGCATGAGCACCCAATGATCTGCACTCGTACCTCGTCTAGCAAATAATCGTGCCTGCTGTTTAAAGCTTCAACCACCTCTGCCCGTTTACGAATTCCCTTCACTAAATGAATGACCAGCACGTGCACCTTCGACGTCTGATCACTAATTGCAGATGAAAGCGCGAAACATGTCGAGTGACATGATAGCACGGTGTTACTTTTGTTTGGGCAATAGATGCTGGCCAGAGCGTGTTGATTGCCCTCAGGAAAAAACGCAGATGCTTGGGACTTCCCTTCACCATTCAATCTGCTGAACCAGCAATGTCTGGCATCAAGCAAGCCAGTTGTCGATTGACAAGGCATGACACTACCGCGCTAAAAATAAAATGAGCTCTCAATGGGCTGTGAAATCATTAAGTCTGAGTTGTTTACAAACTAAGATCTCTAGTTCCCGTCAACTTTCATCATTTTGTATAAAGAGAATCAAAGTACCTCTTCCAGCATGCGTGTGAGCAGGAGTGTCAAAGAACAAGAAGTGACCTCAATTGCCTGTAACTCAGAACTTGGGTGAGATGTAGCGGTATCTCCATCTTTTCCTCTTTCTTCCTCTCCCATTCCAAAGTGTGGTGAAACACCTCACTGCTGAGTTAGCTTACGCTGTACAGCGTGCGTTTTTGCGCCTTAAAGTGACTTACATAGATTTTAGTCCATCTGACTCTAACCAGTTTTTTTAAAGCAGACGAAGAGCTCCTTCCACACATGAAATTCGAATCTTAACAGGTGATTGAACAGATCTTACCTATACATGCAGCTTCAACTTTAGGAATTGGGCCATTTTTGGCAAAAGATTACTTCTGCTGTTTAGCACACAGCAACAAATCATGGGCTAGTGAAAATGGTGAGATTAGTGCTTTGGAGATACGGTGTGAACAATAAGTCAAGCATTGAAATGGGATGTCGATCACTTCCCTTGGCAGTGCAATTTGAGGATGTGCAATAAAATGCGCAGCCATTCACTGATGTGACTGGGAAAAGTGTCAACATGAATTAAGGATATCCTTCCACATTAATTAAGGTAGCAGAGGTGCAAGTGACAACGGTAACTAATCAGTTCACACGCGTTAGTTGTCATTGAATGGAGAAGGACATATTCTAACTCATGGTTGACGAGTTTATTCAAATGCGCAGCTTGCGCCTTTTCTCTGCCAAACTGCCTTTAAACAGTGAGGTGATTCCTTGGAAATTGCCATTTTCTAGGTTATGCAGGAGGCCAGAGAAATGCAGCCATGATAGTAAATGGATAATTGAATCATATTTGCTGCTCATGGCATGAGGCGTTGAGTAGACCACTGGGGGCTAGCCGTATTGCATGCCTACGACTATCACCATCACATACACTACAATTATTTCACTTCTTTATGCAGTCCTACAGTCTAGAACAGATGAATTTAGTGATGTTCGTCACTGTACCGGTTCCTAATCTGATAGGTAGAAAATGTTCATAAGAGCATGTACCTCGAAGACAAAGCAGACAAATAATGAAGGAATTTGCTCCAGGAGTGAATGAATATGCGTGGCTAGAAGGCTTGCGGTTAGGCGCAGTTTTGCAAAACTAAAAAATGTTGAAGCTGGTAGTAGTGACAATGCCAGTATTGCAAACCGCTCCCTCCCTCTGGTGGTGGTGCTTCAGCTGAGCTTTCGTCTTCTCCTCCTTTTCCTCCCCTTTCCTCTCGCTATACTCTCTTCGTCTATGACCATCAAGGTGAGTGAAATAACTGTCGTTGCTGCCAAAGTGACTAAAAAATAGAAGGATGGGTGGATTAAAGGTTCCAACTCTAAAATCATGCTGAACGATCAATGCCTATTGCAACAGTTGCAATGATTTTTGCGTGGATGCAATTCGTTGCATGAGAGATTGACAAATACATCTCGAATGAGACCGGAAAACAGAAGGGAAAAATGGGACAATTTTTTTCTGTTCCAACAGTAGTTTCTTTTTTAACACCATCACATTCCACACCAGTTGCAAGAGTTTTAGCATGACTTTGATTTATTCGACGGTGAGATTATACACATCTTAAAGTATCGAAGTAGTGTACGTCATGATTTATTGCAAGGAACACTCAAGAGGCTGATTACGTGTAGGGCCTCCACGACAGGAAAAATGTGCGACTTCGGCATCACGAAAAATATAAACACATGGCGCTGCCAGATGTGGTCGCACAGAGTAAAATCTCAAAAATTAAGGCGTCGAATTAGACGCTGTAATGCAGTGTGATATTGGGTAGTTAGCTGAAACTGCTTTAGCGGTTATGTGGCCAATATTGAGTGATCTTTTAGTGGTACTGTCCCAACTACTCGTAATCTAACCCTTCATCGTGAAGGTGATGAACCCTCACATTTGGATTGCAAGTTGACTGGCTCACTAATAACCACCAAGTTGGCGATTGACTACCACGGTCCTCTCAGCCCTGCCAATAGTGGCAATTCGACCCTCAAGGTATGGCGAGAAAGATGAAACAATGGGGAGGGGATGCTTAAATGCTTCCCAAATTTCCCTTCGACAATAATTGTACGTGCTGTCTCATCGTGCAGAAGGCCAAAAATTTATGATTTAGAGTAAATGCAACGCAAAAAGAAATATTTGGAAAGGAAAATCCGCATTGATTAGAAAAGACACGCCCCTTCACGGTTTCCGAGAGCTTGGTGCTTTAAATTGATCAGGAAGGGTAAATAAACATCAGCGAATGATCCATCAGATGCAGCAAACGTTGCGACGGTGCCGTCTTCGCTTTTCTTACAAATTTACCTAATGGTGAGAGCATTTCAGATGTTTGTCGGATCCGGAATGCTCCATTCCGCAATACTTGGTAGCACTCTTTCCTTTTTTGGCATGAAATTCTGGTCAGTAGCACGCAATTTCACAAGGACGAGACCACGCCGTCCAGTATTGAGATCAGCACGCTTAACACGCTCAAACAACCCAAAGCTGCCGCAGTAGTAAGGTGCGAATGTAGGAGAAGGGATTCAATTCCCTCTCTTGCTGTTTCAGCGTATGGGAAAAGCAAAGGATTGGAGCAAGTTTATTTAGAGAATGGAATGCATGGGTTTGCAAAAATTTTTGCGTTTTAAGCCGCCTTTTTTTATTAAGCGCAACTCATTCAAAGAAGATTCGCACTAGCTAAATGAGTTACAACCAACTTTCATATTGGTGGTTAAGGGTTCAATTAAAGTTAACCACACCTTCCATGTGGAAGTTCCTTCATTGCTTCGTCTTCAGAAAGTTGAATTGTTTGCATTCCGCTAGATTATGGCTTATGCCTTCTGCACCCTAAAGAGGACATGATCGACTTCTCTGACGCCTCAGAGTAGAATTACGCCTACATAAATCGAGTTACTTAGGATAAAGGTTCAAAGGCTCCAGTGACTTAAGTGGGTGCTTTCTTTGCTGTGCAATTCATCTAAACGGAGCACTTGGAATGTAAATACTCCTGTCAAAAGCAAACAGCACATCACGTGTACTACTCGTAGGGCATTGTGCACTACAGTGCACTACCATGCACTGATGACGCCACAGCGGAAGACGTGATGGACAAACTCCACTAACATCTGTTAGAACATTGCAACAGACAGATGCTAAACTCGCCCTGTCCTGACGTGCTTCTCACCACTCCTCGAAAGTCAGTGCATTCGAATCGTCCGTCCACTGATTACGGGCCGGCAATTGCTGTGAGGACTGAAATAACCTCAACAACTTCCAAATGCATGCATTCTTCCAACATATGCTTTAGGCTGTAAACTACTTCAAGGTACACCTACGTAAGTGCACAAACTCCCCGTTTAAATGAAGCAGTAGAGATGCTACTCTCTACTGTTATACTGTTTACCAAATTTCTGAGGGAGTTTTTGTTTGTATGAAGACTTCTTTACCTGCTTGCTTGTTGTATTTCCACCTGTTTGTCGTCCAGAGTGTGCCAACGAGCAAAGATGGCTAATTTACCCGTCTCGAGTTGTTTGAACTCCATTATGGCGAAGCCTCTTGTGGGACAAACATCGACTTTCTGTACTGACCGCAGTTTTGATAGCGCCAATCGCAGAGAACAGCATGTTGGTTTCCATAAAATGCCACTGACGAAGACTGTTTTCCTCTCTCTAGAAGTGATGCCATCGTAGGTGATGGTGGAGAAAGTAAGTAGAGGTGGCAAGTAATATCTTGCATCTGACCGGATTTTCCAGCTTTCCAGGGCTGACAAGTGCCTTAAGTAGTCATTGATTGCAGCAGTTCTCCGCAAGTTCGGGTAGATTGATGAATTGCCGCCCTTTCATCTTGGTTTTAAATTGGCGAAGCCCAACAGACACGTCAAAGCACTTTAACTGCACCGACAACGAAAACACCAAAAACCCAACTGGCCAATCAAGTAGACCATGAAATTAGAATGTGGTCTGTGCGATGCGACTAGAACACGTAAGGGGGAAGAGCAGGAGAAGGGAAAGGAAGAGGAGGAACAGGAGTTGGCAACAAACAGCATCACCTTTGCGTGATGCGAGTTCCAGCAGATGGAGCAGACGAGAGCCCCACAACGCTGACAGTTACGCAGAAGCGGCGCGCGATGATGACAGGCGCTACAGGTGGCTACAAAGATCCGCCGTCCCTCTATAAGGTGCTGCCTTCATCGCCTCTCAAGGACTGCGTCGTGCGCAGGTAAATAGAGAGCGTATAGTCGGATGCGGCAAATGCACCGAATCTCAGTCTGGTTGGGACCGGCTATGAGTCAGGGCTCCAAAGAATACGAGTGATTGTAGACTGCAAGAGAGGCGAAACAAAACATCAGATATTTGTGCAATCTTGAACAGTGAATGGAGTAGCAGGTAGCAAATATGTCCTGCTTGAACTCGCTTCCACTCGCGCCACTTCTCCTACTCCTACCGACCACGTAGCTCACTTCACCACAAACAAAACTAATCAAAGCAGTCTAATCGACCCTTTTCTTTGGAACATGACAGTTTGACATATCTTCACGTCTGACAGGAAATCAAAATGCACATCATTAAATTACGTAATCTGTCTATCGGACAATCTGTTTCCGCGGCCAATTCGGAATATGCGCTACTTAGTGCTCCTTAGGAAAATCGTTAATGATAGACTGGGAACACGAAGACTGGCGACGAAACATTAATTAAATAAAGCAATTGAATGAATAAGTGAGGATTATAAGACTGACGCACCACCCGCCAGCATTAGGACTGTTGATGCTGAGCTGGGGTGGGGTGACGTGAGGCCACGGAAGGGGACGATTTGCTTACCTCTCAATGGTGCAGCCTACAATAAGGTGGGGGAGAGGGGTCTGCTTTGGCACAATCAAATAAAGGCATTTGTTGGATTGTCCTACATTGGCAACCAATTTAATTGACAAAGCTAAAATTCCAATGCAATGCTGCCCTCATCTGACCAGAGTTGGAATATGGCCTTCTGATACCGTAGCTGTAGTTGCAGGGCTGCGGTTAGGCTAGATATAAGCCTTTCCCTTTCATCAACTTAGGATGATGCGGGTGTCCTTCATTTGCGTAATACTCAGCACAAAAGGCAGTTAACACACAGTCAAGTGAATGGAGAAATGAGATGTGAATTAGTCGGTGATTTATAGGCTAGTGCTGCAAATTTCCTCGAAAAATGTGAAGAAGGGAGGTGCTAAACAACTCACCGAAGCGGGATGGACTTGGTGGCGCTTTGGATAGATTTGCTGACAGCAGTGCGAACAGGTCACAACCGCAGAGACCTGGGCCTTGCAACCCATGCATTCTTTTGTGTTACACGGGAGAAATTGAGATTGCGTGACTCCCTTGAGGGCGAATTCGTGGTGCAGAGAAGAAGTGGTGTCCATCTTAGACGCCCTAGAGGTGGACAACGTCTCTCCTGAATCTATTCAACGGTTCACCTCTTCATTACGCAATTTGTATTGCAATGTGTGGCTTCAACAGTAGAAAATGACTGTCTAAATTCTCCAAAACACAGGTATGTAAAGTAGCTGAGCTTATGTAGACAAAGCAGCCTGGATGCATGCCTACAAATAGACGCGTGAGTACGCTGTAGGTCTGACCCACTGACTAACTTGATTGAGGGATTGCGGACTAAGAGGGAGGAATTTTAACTAACCTGCAATATGCATTCCCTCTACTGATCAATGAATCATTTAAGTTATCAGTTGGATCAAGTAAGAAGAGGTAAACCATCAAAGTATTAACAGCTGGTTTTCTACCTTGGGGGCTGTTCATGCACTTTTCGTAGTTGCACTACACTTTCTTTGGTCTTTCTAAACAGTAGACTGTAATCCAGATTCCCAAACCCTCGGAGATATCCCTGTTTGACTTGCTCAATCTATTTGATGGATGGTTAGTCTCCGAACACCAAATGTCCCGCTTTCCCTCTCCTCCTCATGACTGGTCCATGCTAAACAGACACGTGCTTTGAATGTGCCAATAAACACCCCAAGGGTGAAGGCTAAGACAAAGTGGGTATTGCGTCCATGGCTAACCGAAGCATCCGTGGTCCGCTCAAGTAGGCTTCACTTCCTCAACCATAAAGTTTGCATTCACCGGCTTTTCCTCCCCATGACGCGGAAAGCTCTCTGTCAAGACGAGAGTAAAGAGACATTCAAGGGGGTTGTTTCTAATCCGAATATATGGGTTATGGCCCTGGAGGTGATGCTAAGGCGTAGTAATTTGTGGCTATGACTGGGCTTCGGTTGGAGTTCGGTGCTTCCGTTCCCCATTTTGCACGGGCTCATGCGTCGTATTCGCTAAGCGGTGGTAGGGTAGATAGTAACGACATAAGAGTTTTGCACAACACGTTGAATAAGTCCTAGTACAATTGGCAGACACGTCCCTCAACGGTGATGGACGTGCACACGAGCCAAGAGAGAGGTAGGTTGAGTGGGTTAGGTGTGCATGAATGCGTATTCATAATGGGAACTCATCTTGGAAATGACCCAATACCAGATCATAGTGATGCTCTAAGGCAAGGTTTTGATTGGAGGAGAAGGAAGGAGATGTTGAAACAGGCCTCACACTGATGGGTACTCTAAAATGGACTGCCACATTCCTGATGTCCTCGTAGTTAAATTCCATTACATTTAACCACTCTCATTCAGCAAACCGGACAGCGCATGCCAAGGCACAATCGCCTGTGACATTTTCATTCACCACCTACGCTGTGACACTTTGAAACTTTGCATTTTGCAACGACAATCTCCTCTTGCTTCCCAATTTCTACGATTCCCACAAAGCTGGAATGTTCAACACTACCCTGCTCCTAATCGCCCTATACCAACATCAAAATTGCTCCCCTTAACTCTCTCCCATTGCATGAGATAAATCGTTTCCATCCCTCTCTTTCCATCTGTCACCGGCACACATGCTAGTAAAACTTAGCTCGAGACGACTCAAACTATCCCTAAACCGAGGGCTTTCGTTAAACAGTAAGCCAACTAACTGTAAAAGGGCAACCTTCCTTGACATCTTGCCTCGGGCATTCTTTCGCCTAGAGAGGTCCACAATGAGCGAGTCTAAATAAGAAACCCGATGGACAAATTGCAGCCTACTACAATCCAAAGAATGGGAAACTCAGAAATACGCCTTTACTGCACAGAACGCCTCGCAGAAATTCCAACGTGGGAGGCAGCACAGGGCCATATACGCTCGCGTCATCTCTGTACGCAGTCATTTGCCTATCGGGCATATTTCGGAATGGGTGGTCACAGTTGCGCATTGACCTCTTCCGCTTTATAGATATGTGGAGATGATTGCTTCGGTAGAATGCGAATGAATGCCATTACATCAGCAGCTAAGCTTATAGTGAGTTTCATGCTAACAGAAAACCTTTGGAATTGGAAGCGATGGCCGATTGCGGCAAGAGCATTCACTGTGTAGAGGATGTAAATGTGTCACGGAAGAAGTCATGCAAGCTCTGATAAGGGCAATTCTGACTGTGCAAATTAAATTGACTGTTGTCAATTTAGAACACTGCGTCGCCATGCACTACATCAGATTTGCATTGAATGTCCGCATACTTACAGGAAATGACACTGTACTACCACATAGTCAACATTTGGGTGTGAAGTCAAAACCATCATTATCATTATCGCAAGCAAAACTTGCGAAATTCACCATTTTCGACGCGAACTCAAACCACAACTGGTGTGATGTCACGTCATCCCATGCCACATTAAAGGGCAAATGACAGGAGGATTGCCATCTTGCATGACGGGGCAGGAAGCAAGGGGGCCTTTGATGGCTGTCGTGCTATGATGACCGTAACTTTAGGCGGTAAATTTTTCTGTGGTCCTTTTGCAGCAGCATTTGGGTTTTCGTGCAGCCCCATAAGACCCATATTGAGTCAAGGCGAGCGCAGCATCATTGATGGTGGAACAAATGTCGTGACTGCAATTGTCTTATGACAATTCAAATTCACCACTCGCAGAACGACATATCATTTCACTCCAGTGGTATATAACAATGCTGCATGCGAGCGAATCATGAGGTCTTGTTTTCGTGGATGTGTAAGTACTGCTTCGGATTTGACACTGCCAGCACCAAAGCATAAAGGGATATATAAATGAATTTCGACGAGAATAGTTGGAGTAATCACCAGCCAGCTAATGTCCTAGGAGATATATCCACAAAAGTCATAAAATAGGATCGCGTTTTGAGCTACAATGGAGTAAATTAAATGTAATAAGCGATAAGCTAAATATTTCTACAAATACCTACAAACGGCATTCAAGCAATGCCAAAGTTGCATTACAAAACAGCTCATGGAAAGCCGGCGCGTTCATTTGCAGTTCAATGGCCTGAATGCTGCCAAATGCGATTTAATACACAAAGGTGTCTCTACTGCGCGCAAAGCTGACGGTGCGTTCACGAACACCACTCCTATTGCAATGTACACAGCGATTTCCGGTTGCATCGCAGGAGGCACAAGCCTGCTGTCCATGAGTACTGAATTAATGTAAGTTTTATTCGGCATTTTAATCAGTGAAACAATGTCAATGCGCATGAATATTCTAAATACAGTTTAAATGTTCACTAATTAGTATTAGCTTTTCCGTTACAATAAAACACAAAGTCACAAACGTCATGCTCGTCACGATTTGCCTTCAGCATCATTCAAACGAGTCGTAGCTTCCGTTTACTTTCCTCTATCGAATTCGAAACATGAGAGCATCTCTTGGTCTACAGCGTTTGCTTCCAGTCGCATGTCAATACCAGAGTCACATCCTCATGCGTACGTTGGTTTCCATTTCCCCATTCTCTGTTCCATTACACTTCATTCATGCATGCACTTCTCACCAATGGTAGCGAGTGAATTGCTGCTCCTGAGAACAGTCGATTATTCCAGTTCAACCTCTTACACTATTTCTTCACATTGACCAGTCAGCTATCTAACGGTATGCATCGTTGCTTCTCAACTAAATTGATGCATTTGCAATCAGCTAGATCATGATCCGCCCTAATGGCCCAGATGAGGAAGGTATATTCTCCAACGTGCGCATCTGTTGCAAGGCACGCAACTTTCCCCTCCGATTGAGTTCAAATTCCATTTCCTTGTGATGGAACTAACAACGTGTCTTGTGCTCTTGCACACTCCACGCACATGTGGAGAAAAGTGTACTCAGGTTGCCTCATGACATGCTGATGCATTATGCAATGGTGGTTTCCCAATGCAGCATGTCATGCTTGGAACTTATCTGTATTAACTCCTATGCCATGCAGTGCATAGATCACACTGACCTATCGAAGTCCACCTTGCATGGGCAAGTCTGCAATTAAACTGACCAAAATTAAATGGACAAATCAGGTACGTCCTGCTTTGCAGATAAGGAGGCGTTTAAGTGCGGTGGGTGGGGAACACTGTTTGCAGGAAAGAAGGTCCATAACAGCACAAAGTAAAATGCGCACTACTGTAAAGAAACTCACCACCCCTTAAGAGCATGCAGCTGCTTGGAGCGTCAGATAAGGAGACATTATATTGATGCAAAAGTATTGCAGCGTTGTTGATAGCAAATTGGTCCGCCTATGGGCCAACCGATGTCACACTACTTTCGCATTTCATATGTACGGAGGCTCATGGGAAAATAAGGATGACAGTTTGCACTATGCACACAATCGCTGGTCGAAATCAGAGATGCAAGCCAACCATTTATGCTGTTTTGAAGTAGTCCTTGTAAATTGCAGATGTCAAACGCTTACTTTGCATACGTTGTTGAAAACTCGCTAGGCCGATGCAAATGCGACAGTTAGCAGTTGGGTAGACCGAATTTGGCAATGCAAGCAGAGGATGTTTATGAATGTAGGGCGTTATTTGAATATTCAGATACAATACTTTGGCGGAAATTAGTAGCAAATCAAGGCTTGGGTCTAAAAAATGTCACTTCGAGTTTTTTGAATAAGACAAAGTCAAATTCCTCTACTCCAATCATGGCATTTTATGCGCTGCACTCATCACTTTGCTTCACAGTCAATTGGCCTAAAAGCAATCAGCCAATATTTTGAATCGAAATGTGAACAATATAATTGCACAAGTTGTGGGAAATCAGCTTTTAGCAGAGACCATTACATTGGATATGTTTAAATCACGCACAGCACGAGTTAAAATTTTGCTTTGTTATTCGATACTTCTCCCACTTCCTCAGAAAGGAGACCCATTAAGGGTTAGCAGCTAAGGAAAGGTTTTGCATGAAAAAAATATTATTATCTTTTTTGACCAACCTTAGCAGTTGCAATTTAGTCAACAAGTGTTTCTGCAATTTATTGAGAGGATATAATTGAAGCTTTGATATTTTTGCACACCCACCACGAATCAATGCATTTCTACTGCTGCTTTATTGCAGTCCACAAAAGGTATCTGTGAATTGTTTAAGAAGCCTTCAAGCATTTTGAGTAATCATTGTCCGGTATAACATGGAATTGAATGCATTAGTAGAAAGGCAAAAGTTGTGTGAAAGTGTTTCACAAAATCGTTGGCGAGACGTGGTAGTCCAAAATCCCGCAGTTAGGTGGTTTGGAAGAGCAAAGCATTTCCTGAATATTACCCTTCATCATCCGTGTAATGCTAGCCATTGTGTGTCAAAATATTTAAGCACACAGCCGAATTGTTGAACTCACTCAGCTTCATTGTTTAATGCTTGTGCAATGGCAAGGTTTTCGCCATCAAAGATTGAAAACTACCCCATTTTCGCTAAAACGGAGCATTTAAATCCTTACCTTCCAATCTACGACTATTACGACACACAGGCATGGATGAAGATGTTTTTGCACTTAATTATAATAGGTGTCCATGGAGACCACTTCGATTACTGACGGTCAGATTGCACCAATGTCGGTTAAAGTGGACCTTATTGCCACTCAGTGGCGCCAACAAACACTAACTTTTCATTTTACAAACAACATTACAACTTGTGAACGCCTTTCTCCTCCCATAACCTGGCCTGCCCTCTATACCACACTGAATTGTATTTACTTCCGATCTTAAGTGGCACTAGCTGTTCTTTATTTTTAATCTGTGATGTAGAACTTCTAATTACTGTGCCCATTTCGTAAAATGAGTCTAAGTCGCAAACCGGTTCTTTTGAACAATGCCTACGTGGTGTTATTCGTGCATTACCGGATTAGAAGTCTTGACAATTCAGTGGTTAAGGCCTTCAAGAGTCAGCACTGGATTCATATGATGATCAAAAGATGGAGGCCATGGAGTGGCAAGTGTGATACGATAAATTTGAAAATAAATTCTCCACCGCGCATCCTTTTGCGTTGGCATATCTGCTGCCAGATTCCATGCCTTTAGGGCCCAGCAAATAGGGAATACGCTTCGTGTTTTCTTTACCAAGGGCAAAGTCCTCTTCTACTGTTGAAGCCACACATCGCAATATGAAAATGTTTAACAATGAGGCGAATCGTGGAATGAATTTCCAGGAGATTCGTTGTCCAACGTCACTTCTCCTTCTCTAGGACATCTGAGATGAACAAATCTTTTTCTCCGCACCACAAATTAGCCCTCAAGGGAGTCACGCAATCTCAATTTATTCCATACGGAACAAAAGAATGCATGGTTTGCAAGGCCTAGGTCTCTGTGGATATGACCTGTTCGCACTGCAGTCAGCAAATCTATCCAAAGAGCCACCAAATCTATACCGCTCCGTTCCGTTGTTTCGCATCTTCCTGCTTCAAACATTTTTAACGAAAATTCGAGGCACTAACTTATTATTTCTCGATTCCATTGACTATCTGTTAAACGCCTTTTTGCTGCTTAATCCTCAAATGAAGGACATCCACTTCACCCTAAGTTGATGAAAGGGAAAGGCTTATGTCTAGCCTAACCACAGACCTACAACTACGGCTACAGGATCAGAAGGTCATATTCCATCTGTGAGCCGGGTGATGGAGGATAGGTAACGGGACGAAAGAACATCTTGGGCAGTATTGTACTGGAATTCGTCTTTATCAATTAAATTGGTTGCCCATGTAGGAAAATCCAACAAATGCCTTTATTTGATTGTGCCAAAGCAGACCCCTCTCCCCCACCTTATTGTAGGCTGTACCATTGAAAAGTAAACAAATCGTGCCCTTACGTGACCTCACGTCACCCCACCCCAGCTCAGCATCAACAGTCCTAATGCTGGCGGGTGGTGCTTAACCTCACTATCTTCACTTATTTATTCAATTGCTTTATTCAATCTTCGTGTTCCCATCCCATCATTAATACTTTTCCTAAGGAGCATTAAGTAGCGTATATTATGAATTGGACAGAAAAATGGATTGTCCGATAGACAGATTATTTAATTTGACGATTTTCATTTTGATTTCCTATCAGACATGAAGATATGTCAAACCGTTATGTTTCAAAGGAAAAGGTCGATTAGATTGTAGGATAAAAGGATAAAGTCTGTTGATCTTACCAAGGTGAAATGAAAATTAGTAAACATTCATTTCATTATTGTACGGGAAGGGTCCCGAAAGTCTTCCCTATTTCTCATCTGCAACCTTTTTGGAGAAACAGGGAATCATTATAAGCGATTGGCAATGGAAAATGTGGCCTGCCTTGATCGTGATGGGGACGTAAATAATCATGTCACCTAATGATAATTAAGACCTCGTTTGGGATTTGTTCAGTCTAGATGCATTGAAGTTACTTGGCTAGTTCGCGGATGTAAGGTGGGAGATGGCAGTGGAGTTGTTTTGAAAAGGAAGATATCGTGGTGTTAGCTGGTTGCACCGTTGGAGAGGTTCGTGAAACGGCGGACCCTGTGGCTTACGATGGTTTGAATACAAGCTTTTGGAGAAGGATGACTTGAAAATAAAATTTTAGGTGCTACAGCACTGGTGAGATGCAGACAAAGCGCTTACAACAGCGTATTCCTAAAATACTTCTTGTGCATAAATTATTATTATATTATATATTATTTTATATGCTTTATTATTATTATATATATATTACTATATATTATTATGTATGCTTTAATTGGTGTAACCTTCTGTTCAAGTATTCGAGACTGATTCCTTATAGCCTTTTGAGATTAATCAAAAGTTCAGCTTAATTATTTACTTTATGCATTTATTTTAATTTTGCAATGCATTCCGAGTGTCACCCACGTATCAGCGCCCTTTGAATATGCCTTGATGCCATGCTGCCGTATTAATCAGATGGAAGATTCTGGGCTCATAAATTGATCAATGGAATGAGTTTAACGTTTGCCTTCACATCTCTGGCCTTTACTCCTTTGAAACGAGTGGACTCATTACGCAGGGGTGAAGGAGATTAACTCACCATGGAAACTCTCACTCAGAGTCAACCTACTTAGCCTAAAAACGTCCAGGCACATAAGCGTTTGTTCTGCCGCCGTATTTACATCTCTTCGAAGAGTATTTCTATTTAGGCAATTCTGATCTACTTATCATCTTCTATCCCTCTAATGACAATCATTGCCCTAGCTGTTAAGCCTTTCAATAATATTTCTACACTAAGAGCTCGGGGAATTCGATGAACTGGAAATTTAAGTATTTGCAAAGGACATCAGATAGATTGATGTTTGCGACGTCACTTACAGCCGCCCAGTAATCCAATCAGACCACTGGTGCATTTCCATAGGTTCAGGTGCAACAGCCATGCCCCACACCACATTTCACAATGAACGACCCTCCACGTAAGTCCTTATAATACGCTCAACTTGCATGCCTGTGCTAATATATTATGATTCTCACCATTTATAAGCCATTTAACACTTACTCTTTAAGTCCCAAATGGACTGTTGGTAGACCAATGTATTAATGGCTACTCACTGTTAACTATTTGTTGTAGATATGTCATTTTACTACCAATTTCCTTGATTTTTGCCTGTAATAAATTAAAGGTAAAGCTGGAGAACCACATATATTGAATGGTTCTTGGGTGAATGTTAACTGAAACCACTAATGCTTCGCGAAGCATTGTACATTAGGACTTGGCCTTTTGTTTACACAAAGGCAATCCAACAATGCTTATTGTAATCCAAAGTACACTGGGTCACATTTTGAATATGCTGGGTTAATAAACCTTCTAACAACCTACGAAGTTATGCAATTGCCTTTTGTGACAGCAGTCTGCTCGGTTCACCATTCTCTGCAGCCTTTTGCCAAATTGATTGGTGAATGGGAAGGAGAGGGTACAATCAGCCTCTACAATAGCAACACCTATCCATGTTATGAGAACATGTCGATTGGTCACATTGGACAGCCGTCCTTTTGGTACAGGTGAGAGATTGGCATTGGTGGATCTAACCGTTTAAAGGCCCTGTCCAAACTGTGGTTTGTGCTGAGCTTTCAACGTGGACAAAAGTCCTGCTTAAAGTCAGACGATACATCCTCTGCAAAATAACGGTTTCAAAATTAGCAAAAGAAATAAAGAGCGAATTTTTGTGTGTTCTTTAAAAAAGGTTTGAATGAGTTTTATTGGAAGAATCTAAATGGTAGGGCCGAGAAAACCTTACTAGTTGTTGGATTGCATGTCCTAGATAAAGCAAGGGCGGATGAATTCACCTATTTTAGACGAGATGAAAATTATGATAGACTCCGATAGCATTGATAATTTGTCACTTTAGTAATAAAGTGTTCATGAGATCATAGTGGAAGGACTACCTGTAGCGGAATGTCGGCTTAGCCGTTGCTTCGTCATGTAGACCAACCTCCTAAATTACATGAAAAGTCGTTTTGAATATAACTTTAGCGATGAAACGCTCAGCTGTAACGAAGAATCGCTTTCTTGAAAAATGCCCCCTTTAGGTTATAAAACCTTCAGCAGTTAGTTTTGTCGAAACCACATCTTTGAGGTCATGGAATCCTCCGAAGCTCTAACTCTACCAGTCATTATCTGATTAAAAATACTAATAGTACATGAATTACTGTCCCAGAATGTAACAGTGTAATATGTGCGTCTTTAGTCAAACAGTTGTTAATGGTGTTCGTAGTCCTTATTGGTGAGCAATAAATTTAGCAAAGATCGTTACCACTGTACCTTTAAGACAGATTGCCTTTAAAATAGCAACATACCTTCAGCAAACATTCTGATTAGATATTTTTGCGTCGTTTTTGCGCGTTGAACAGAAGTTGAAAACGATTTCCATTATATCATGATTTTGGATACGTGGATAGGCTTACATGCAGTCCAAACTTACGCCGCATCAAGCAATTCTACCCGATTACATAACGAGATTGAGAGGTAATTTGTATGGCCAGCCTAATGCCTAAGAATTAATGTGATCATAGCATTGCAGTTTTCGTTTTTCATTCTAAAGAGTGCCATGAATAATTGGTAACTAATAATACTTCTGTTGCTCAAACAAAAAATTAATGTCATTTTGTCTGACCCATTAAGTCTGAATATAGCGCTTCCACTTCCTTTATACACAAAGTTCGAGATCATACTCTGGAGGAGAATTCAGACACCGTGACATGGGCTTCATATTCTACAATGAGGAAGCGGACAAAATGGAGTTCATGAACAGCGACAATACAGGCAACTTTATGGGTCAACTTATAATAAAGACGAAATGATTGTCATGCAATGGCCACATCACTTTTGCTTTATTAGGTCACGTGCACATATTAACGGGACTGGCGAAGAACGAGGACGGAAAAATACAAATTGTTCTGGAAACAGAGCTTACAGAAGGTCATCCACTTCCAAAGAAACCAAAAGTGATTCGAGTGAGTGATAAGCATTCCAAAGCATATGATTGGCATGGCGGATCTGAATGGACCGCATTTTCGGTTACTTTTGAGCAACTTGGGTTTTGCCATATACCGAATCCGCCACTAGTTCGCTGATTTAAAGCCATGTAACCATGATGAAATGTTGTTATACGCAAAATATATTTCTCCTAGTTTTGATATCTCATGACACTTCCTCAATAAATTAGTTTTTGAGGTGCCACTTCGGGCTTCAGTGTTAGAGCTGCAGATCATGTGTTAAGTTGCCGTTAAACGCAAACGTGTGCATATGCCAAACTGAGTGCAAACACTTTATTTAGTGCGGAATCATAAAGAAACCTATAAAGTAAAGGGGGCAGACAGGACCTTGCCTGATATTAGTGCTGCACCAATGGGTTTATATGGTGTACTTTTACTGTGCCTACCGTTTCTGAAAAAGGGGAAAAGCAGCAAGACCACAAAATTGGCAAGAAGTCGTCTTCACTTTAGAGCAATGTTAATGGAAATTTAATTAAGGATTGATGATGTTGTTTTCAATTTTAGGTGCGCAGAGAAATAAATCTGATTGATGATGACACCCTGACACAAAAGATATTTATGGCGACCTCTAGGAAAACCGACATGGCTCTATATTCAGACATAGTTTACAGGCGCTTGCCTAAATTAATTGGCGATAGCGGCCTTTAATTGTTACTGCTTTTGACCTTGAAACCCCGTTCCATTAAAAAGGAATAATGATGATTGCAATACCATGTGTTTTCATTCATGCTTTTGCATTCCGAATCTTTCGGTAGGACTGTATTTTAGCCCTCAAATTGCTTAACTCACCACTTATTCTCCTTCACTCCATAGCAGTGATACGGGCCGAAGTGACCTGGTGGTCAAGGGAATAAATTGGCTTCGGAAATAGGCTCACCATCCCAAGGCTACACAGTATAATGTATTTTGGGCAAATTAGAAAATTGAAATGCCTCAATATCGGACGTTGTTTCAGACTTTGAATTCTCACTACAGGTGTCTTAAAATAGGATATTATTGCAAATATTAAATTCCTTTTAGGGCTTGAGAAATTCGAATGGGTTCGCCTCTGACCCGTCTATCGAACAGTTTTTACCTTCCATATTCCGTTCTAGCTACGCATGTGTACATGGTGGAAGTGGTAATAACTGTGTAACAAGGGAATCAGATGTGCTAATAAAATTCATTGGGATACGCATACGTGCAGAGGCTTGGAAATACTTACCCATTTCAAGCGTCAAACAGATTGCTTTTACTTAATTCAAGAGCAGCCTGTCACGCACCGTTTGATTTGTTGAGGGTGTTGGAGAAAAAGCATAGATGCCAATGGTGGATCAATAGCCGTATGAATATGTGTTCTTTACAGTGTATGTTGTCACAATGCCAGGTGACGATATATAGTAGCTGCCAAATACCAAACAGCTCAACATTTTCAATTCATTTAATCCAAGTCTCATTCCTGCAAAGCCTGCAAGAATGGATTCATAGTAGTGGAGAATAGGCTCCTTATTAATGGTAGCAATTTAGTAGAATGGCAGGCATAGCAAGCGTTCAGGGAGTTGTACTCTTATTTGAATCAGCATCGGGCGAGGCAAGCTTTCCGAATTCGTCAGGCAGGATCGTAAAAGCATCAAATATATTTAGGGGTGACGGCAAAGGCAATGCACCTTCGAAAGGCGACGTGTGCATATGCGGTAAGTGGCATCTCTTTCAATTTCTTCATAAACGGTAAGATGAAATTTTCTCTTGTTTAAGCTTTGCGCGCTGCAACGGTAAATTTGCATTTTTGGGAAGGTTGAACTCATTGTCCAAATCTAGTACACTTTACTGGAATTTATTCAATACGAGTGAGATTCCTCACTTTACTATTATTGGATAAGTCACTTTTAGTGACGCAATAGGGCTGAAGTAGTTGCACTGCTCTTTTACCCCATTTGGACAAACTACACTGAGATTTGAGCACATCCGGTTCCTACTTCTGCTTTGGCACATAGGAATGAATACCTGGAGACAAGAAAATCCAAGTGATGCCCAAGTATTTACATCACTGTACTGCCCATCTTTTAGTGTGCTCATGCCTACTTATATGGATTATATCAAGAAACGCCCACTAGTCAACGCTATGAAGGGAGCTGATACGGAAATGAAAAAAGAAATAATTTTTAAGTGTTCCTCATATACAAAACTCATCTTTAAGAGTGAATGAATGATTTGTGGTCATTTGGAACTAATTAGATGTTTTGTCTATCCAAACAGCAGAAGCAATGCCCTATTTATCAGCCGAATAATGACACATTTCGCATACCGACATCCGCTACCTGTCAAAACCCAGATGAATCAATTTTTGCAATAAATTAAATACATAACATAATGAGTGATCTAGCACGCAGGGTGTCCTGGTTTCATTGAAACAGTTAGGCCATGGTAAACGCATTCCCATTTTAAAATTTCGTTAATGGAAAAGCGTTTTGCCTGTTTTCACCTGAACGATCCTTGCCAAGTATATGGTAGGTGACTAAATGCCTAGAAGACTGACGTAAACTCTCATGTTCTTGCCCCGTATACAAAGTCAAATATTTTGGAAAGTATTCCATACATTGAGAGTGCTTTTCTGGAAGCTAATTATTCTTCACTGCAGGCGATCACGAAAAAAATATGAATTTCGGTGATGTTGGGACGTTCATCCACTACATAGTCAACTATTTTAAATAATGCGACTTTAATAAAACTCCAGTCATATCTTAATAAGTTACTAACTGCAAACAAGTCAATAAAATTGTTGCATACAATTTCCGTCGCAAATTCTGACCTTATTTTCAAAATCAGTTCTCCCTAACTTAGCGGAATCTACACTTTTATAAGCAATATATTTTTCCTTACTTTTAGGGCATATCTGCAAAACCCGTGGAATTGGTTGCGAATATCTGTTAATTTGATCCATTTATACTGCACTTGTTTTAACTTTCTTCCACCAATGCTATATTATGTGCTGAAAGTAAGGCAGGGAATGATGTGCATAAGCTGCAGGACCTTCATCTGTAACGCAGATAAGCAGCATGCCTATTAAAAGTTAAATGTCCAGTTCTGATACCACTCACTTTTAGGTTAAAGGAATATGCTAATGTTTAAACACAATTCTTTAAGTGAAAGGACAGCTGCACGTTGACACGGGTGTTTCTTTGGTCGCATAAGGACATAGGTCCAGCATTAACATGGCGCGGATCTATTGACCCGTTTACTGTAAACTATGTAAAGTGTTTTGGAACTAAGGCATCCCTTATTAGCCCTGAGGCTAACCTAATATCTACAATTTGCCTCCTCTTGGGAAAAAGTTTATCGCATTGCACATAGGCTAGATAATTATTTTAGCGAATCAGGGAGTTTAGTACGTCAGCGAAAGGTGACAATTATTTGTTCAGTCATCCATGCGCTTATTGTACTATATGCACTTGATGATATAATTGTTTTGTCATAAAGTTATTCGTAAGGAAAGGATTAAGTACTTTAAATTACCTATTAATGGAAAGGTAGGTATTTAATGATAAAATACATGACCACTTAGAGTAATTATTAGTCGGAGGACGGAAATTGAATTTGAAACGAAAATGAATGTAATTTTGGCTAGTGGGTGCTGGTCGAGCATTCTAGATTGTCGCACTCTCTCTCCGCACTTCTAACTGGTTCTTGCCAAGCAGGGGCGCACCTTAAATTGGTTAGAAAATTACTCCAAGGTCAAGGTCATGCAAATAGTGAGGATACCATCGACATAAAACATTCACAGTCTCTCGCGTTTTCAATTACACGGATATCGCTCTTGTACTCTCATACCATAATTTACTTTAACTTACCCTAGGGGGCATAATGTTATCAGTACTGGGTCTACTGCCACTGTTGTTCGGGTTGGCATCTACATAGGATGCTGACCCGCGCACACCTGAATTTCAGTTTATATCAAAGCTTACTGATTCCAGAAAAGTGTTTTGCTAACAGAAATAATCACTTTCACACAATTAGTTCGTTCTGTAAAGACGACTCAAGGACTCCTTTTTTTGCTATTTGTTTGCTGCATCTTAAGCTCATCGTTTATTACAGCTGCAACTACCCTACAACGAAACTAGCAGTCCACTTGATGATTAGAGCTAATCCAGTTTAGAGAAAATATAACTTGAATTAAACATTGACAGATGATTCGCACAGCTGCTGACTGTCTCACATATTGACAACTCTTCCAATGTAGAAAGGATTTTTAAGGAAAGCGCAGCTAATGTTATCTGGATTGACCATGTACACTATATTGCGTAGTTCGAAAGTTCATATAATAAATGCGTTTTGACAAGAACATGCACAGACTACTTATCTTACCGAATGAAAACAATTAACGGCAGCACAAAAGTGGAACGAAGCAAGAATAGACGCCTCTAGATGCCTTCGAGTAAAGCATTGACGAGAGCTCACGTCATATTTGGCCTAAATGACAAAGTGAGCAATTTGCCAGTGATGGTGCGCCACTCCACAACGGTGACGAGATCGGTGCAAACCTTAAATGAGCAGCATTGCTAAGCCGTCCACGTTAAATACTTGTAAAAGTACGTAAAATACCATAACACGGAAAAATGAGCTTGTGCAAAATAATCTATGCACAGATTGGCAGTAGTCAGTGGATCCATTTGCAAAAAGTAAAACCAATAGTATTGAAAAGGACATTCAGAAGGGGGATGCTTGTTATTTACCAATGAGAACGGTATGAGCAAAGTTGCACTGACTCCTCTTAAGGTGAATGGGAGACTTGTTCACGTCACTCGCACATAGTTTTAATGAGGGAAACCGGTGATTTTGAAGTTTGCAAGAAGGTTGTCCGATCAGATCAGGAGTCAGTCCGGCTTTCCCTAAGTCTTCTGAATCCGGTGACATTATCACTTATCGACAAACACCGAACACATGTGTGTGGTGGAGACTGCGATCTACTAATGGTATTTTCCTGCAGTGAGCAGTATCCAGAGGCGGAGTGGCTTTTGTTCGTGCCTAATTGAACATGTGTCTATATGACTCAGTTCTCTTTCTGAGCCAAAACTTAATGTCTCCATATGCACAAATGTAAAAACCTCTCAAAGTCTCTACATTATTTTTTGGGTTATGTCTCAAATGCAATTGTCAGGAACTTTCAGAAATCATAGAAGTCGAGAATGGTGATTTCCGTCCCGATACCGATTGGGACGAATTAGCATCTCGCAAATTGTGGCAGTTTTATGTTCCCTCCCGACTGATATTTTTGCACTGCCTCAAATGACTTAGTAGGTGATCGGCGTGATCTCCAGCTTCTCGGGACTGCACATGGTAAAAAAATGACTCCAGTGCATCACAGTCTTTAGCATGAACTTGACGAATCCGGTAGTGGACCAATAACAACAGTGCCAGGGATTACTGGGGAACTAGCAGTAGCCGGGCTGACTTCTGTTAAAATTAAGGAGCGTTTTACACACCTCGACTTGACTAATCCTCTCCTTAATGAGGACGAATGACGCCACCAAACTGATAACCCCATCGATAGGCAGCTAGGAGGCAGCAGTGGTAGCAGGGCCATCAGTAGTAGTGTCCTCGATAACAGCAGTGACGAGCACTCGTCCATGTTGTCAGGAATTTGAGCCTCCCAAGGCAGAAAGAGTACACGGAGGCAGCCATTTAGAGGGTGGTAGCCATATTTAGGAGAAAAATTTGGCAATATACACCCACAGTGGGGAACAAACGATCAAAGACTTAACTATTGTGCGCCTCCACAAAAGAGATTCTGCCTGCGCTACAGCTGAAAGAAGGCAGAGATGTGGACGACTGCGGAATAAAACTCGCCTAAATGTTGTTAATAGGAAGTCACCTGATGACATCCACTCCGAATGGTTGTGGGCACCCTTCTTCATGCCCATCTACAAGTTTTACAGGATTTATAAAATTTTTTGGACGATCGGAATTTAGCTCAAAAGCTATTGCACTTTTCTCTTCATTCTTTACAAAATTGGACTCTTATTGATGTTAATCCTCTCCTTTCCAATATACCTTAGGGAATGGGTAACTGCATCTGTCTATGTAATTAAATATTACACTTACTATTTGACTCTAAGTAAAAGTAACGAATCGATGTTTAGTTAAGAAAGTGTATTCTCCACTCCTAAATCTTTCTCGATGTGCAGTGATGCATAGACTTGAGAAAGCTAAACGCAGAAATGAAGAAGGACGCCCTCCCAATATTCCACATAAACAAATCACTTGACTCTCTGCGTGGATCAAAGTGATTCTCTACCTTAGACGTTAAAGTAGGATACCGGCAAGAGAAAGTGCTAAATAGAACAGAGAAAAGGAAGCTTTTAATCAGCCAATAAGGACCTATAAATTTTACACAATGCCCATGAGACTCGCCAAGACAGCAGCTAACTTCAAACACCTTATGCAAACCGAATTAATTATCCTATTTCTCAAGCACTGCCCAATTTAACTGGATGTTCTCATCTTCAGTATAGATATTAGAGGGCACAGCGCCAACCGTAGACTTGTGGTAGACGGTATGCAAGACAAAGGCTTGACCCGGAACCTCCAGGTTTGCCATTTTCGGTGGCTGTTGGTCAACTTCTTGGACATAATGCCTTGTCAGATGGGATGGCACTCACTGAAGACGGTACGTGACAAGTAAGGACATGGCCAAGACTTACCAATTAAACGGAACTTCGCAGTCTCACAGGTCTGGCAAGTTGCCACAGGCGCTTTGTTAAAGGTTTTGCTGGACCCTTAAGTCCGCTGCACATCCAGACAGAAAACAGTCGGCAATGAATTTCAAGCAAATGCTCTGCATTGCATCGATTCTAAACTTTCCTGGCTTTGAGTCAAACGCCCCACCATTTGTGCTGCGCATTGATGTAAGTGATGGAGCAGAGGCGAAGGAGAAAAGGAACATGCTATCGCCAGTGCTAGAACAACCTCCAACAGAAAGTGGGTAAAGGGCGCAACACAACGTGGATTGGTCGCTATTTTTACAATGATTAAGCATTTCAGATATTGTTAGTAAACGAAAAGGATTTTAATGGAAACGTTCAATAGTTCATGTCTTCATTGAAAAAATGAAGGCGATAGACAGCTCAGTTGTTTTGTCCTGTGAGGAGCTCTGCAGCTACAGGTGGTGTTACAGTGAACTATGCACTCTAAAAAGATCCACGAAACATAATTTGCGACATGCACGGTGTACAGATACCGACTCGGCTTTAGTATGCGGGGAGTTCTTTACATCCTCTTGCAAACGCAGGGTAAAAGCCATGCATTTCATGGGAAGGGCAGTCAGATAGACATGTAAGAACAATGAAAACCATATCTAGAAGTTTGGTTTTAGAGAACTAAGTTATTGGATATCCTAAGCACCTTAGTGGTCACCACCCCATCGGTATAAATATTTCTCCAAGTGTTGCACATGTAACTGAACCATATGGAGGAAAACAAGATGCTCGACGCTTTGAGCAAGGGATGGTGCATGTATTTACTTACTTCAGACGCACCAAATTGCTTTCAAAGCTGCATCACCTGCAGCAGACTCAATTGGCCCCACCTCAAGCCGATGGCGCCACTCCAACCTTTGCATACAAGGTTTTCATGTTGGAAGAGTAGGCAATGACATCGTGGGACTTCTACCACCCACCAAAGTGGCGACTAACATTGTGGTTATAATAGACCACTTCGTGAAAGTAGCTGATGCAGAATCCGAGAAGGCACATGACGCCGGAACAGAAGTTAGATTTAACAACAGAAAGGTTCCCGACACGGTGAGTAGTAATAAAATAGCTAATTCAAAAATTGTTAAACTGTTGTTTTTTGTGTTACCTTCTAAATTTCTATAACGCACTCGGCACCTACGTATCCAGGAGGCTCTCACTATGGACACATATCTGGAAGACTAGAAGTTGGGCCATTAATGAAGCCTCCTGGCCTACCGAGCTACAGTCCATGCATCGACTGGCGTTTATCGCTCAAGACGCTCACAAGTCACATACTAAGGGTGCCAGCAGATATCGTCTTACGAAGCAGGGATTAATCAAACCACCCAATCTCAGAGCATACATCGCAACAAATCAAAGGATAAGACAAACTTTTAGTACCACACAGGAACACGTTCAGCTATCAAGTCTCAAACAGAGGAGATACTATGACAAACAGACTCAGACTAACTTCTGTCAGAAAAGGGCACTTAGTACTGCCTAACAGGCTGATTCTGAACCCCGGAGTACACCGCAAGTTACAGCATTTGGTAGCAAAGCAATATAGACCGATTGTCATGAAAGTTTTACCAGAGAATATTATTCAAAGGCAAATCTCAAATTCGCATCCAGAACTACGGAAAACACAAGTAATTTAGTCGAAAGCAAATCTCGGGTCCACACCGCATCCATCAAAGCTTTTTTCAACTGAGCTAAGCTTGATCAATGCTATCGGACAGAGCTGTCAATCGTTCAAAGGTAGATCTCAGGTAATTAACTTGAACGCAAGTCACACGTCCACATTACATTCATTGGCATTCCAATGAAATGAGCTGAGCTAGGTCAAAGTCATCAAATAAAACCCGTTCCTTGCGCTTCTATCTAAAAACCTGATTAGAGGCGATCGAGTGGGTGGGGCATAAATATTGTTTTAAATTAGTATTAGCTAGACTATTTTAAAAAGCAGTTGTGGTGTGTGCTCTGTTCGCAGGTTTGTAACATGGCTGTACTTTGTAGCTATTCTTTGTGCATTTATACATTTGCAAAATTTAGTGCATTGTTTTTTTATGCTATGCATACTTTGTACTAGACGTGTTTATAAATGAGTCTTATGATTGTACTGGAGATGAATTACATTTTGCACTTTCAGACTTATAGGGATGGCTTTGGATGGCGTCTCCGGAGGAAAATGCATCCCGATCACCCCAAGCAAAAAGTTTACCCAAGGACGTAATCGGGTTGATCCTGTTGAAAATGCACTGACTGGCGTTTATGAAGGTGAAGACGCCTCCGATTTTGTAAGGCTATTGCTTGAGCATTCAAACATTGTCCATGAGTATCTAACTCTTGACACCAACATAGAAACAATCAGGGCCACTCTTCGCAAAAGGTAGTTTTATCATGGCTTCATGGATTTATTGTCTGCTGTTAAAAAAATCTCCAGAAAACTCTCGAGGAAGGCATTTCTGCACCTGATACGGCGAGGTGTGCGATGAAATAAACCAAGAAAACGACGAGAAGTTTTGGTAAAGTACAAATCCTCAGTACGAAAGGTTTGACGAATTTTCGATGTGGAGTTTGGGATTTGATGATAGTTACCTAAAGGACTGGCCTCTTTTGCAAACGATGATTATGGCTGGTCCCGTTGACGGCTATATTCTTCAAAAGCAAAATAAATTGTTTCTTCGAATAATAAAATAATTGTGAGGAATTCATGATAATGCTGATTAAACTACCAAAATTGGTCCCGTTTGAACTCGATGACAGGGTTCATTGAGTCATCCTTTTTGCCTCCTAGCTGTGCCAACTGTCAGTTTCTGTGCCTTATAGTTGCAACGCTGCGAACACAGGCAACGTCGAGACTTGAAGCACTTTTGCTCCACCTCCTCCTCTCGGCACCGCCTTTAATCATCGCCGTGATGGGTGTGGACAGCGTAGATGCCGCCGAAATCGGTGACGTCGGTCTGGCAGGTGTTTCCTTAAGCTTGACGTTGTGTTGCTAACGTCACGGAGACCTGTTCCGTATTTATTTTGGGTTAAGATTTTTGTTACGTTGCCTTCTAAAAATCAATTCATGCTTTCTTTCCAAGCACCTTGCTATGCTACCGAAGTATGATTACCGGTATCGTTCCCACACTAAGGAGTCATCTTCCACTTTGTTGGTGATTTTGTCAGTGTAATATTGAGTGAGTCGTGGCGTCGAAAATCGCAGCATTTAGTGGCGTCTCAACCAATCGTGCTTTACTTACTCCTTTGACACCATATGGCGTGTGCGTAAGCTAATAGTGGAACGAAACGAGGTCATGCATAGGCCTCTGTAAGTAGCGTGGAACGTGATGGCGCTAAACAGAACCTGCAGTTAAATCAGTGGAATTACTCCATTATTATTCCAATATATGCCAATCTACCACAAAATGTGTTGCAGCCTCAGTAAAATAATTACAACTCCTAAGATATGAATCGAGAGTACAAGTAGACCATGTTGCTGGATTCTTTTAATCAACTTATTATTCTGATTGCCAATCGCCTCCGGTGCGTGGGTAGCCAATCAGGTCACCATGATTATCGTAGACATTGAGGAGATCGAGACAGTGAAGGCGAAGAAAAGGAGTACGAGACAGGTGTTCAGCTGAGGCGGCATCATCGAAGGCGAAGAAGAAGAAGAATTTTATATGATTGCTCTCTCACCGGTACCGGCAGCAACACCACCATCGTCGGGTTCCGTTTGCACTAAACTCGTCTAATGAGGCAATGTGACACGAGGAATGATTTATCTGAGCATTGCAAACATCGACGTTTCTTTGCTTTCTGGGTCGAACCTGCGTGCTATAGATCCTCTAACACTAACGTCAGATTAATGCACTACTCTTGAATACCCCTATCTTAGACAGGAATGCCACCTGGGTGTACTAGACAATGTTTTCCCCTGTCGGTGACAAGGGTCACCTAGGCGTCAAGGTCTAACAAATTGTTTACATGGGGTGGCGGAGAAGCATCTTTCTTCGTTACTGGCTTCAGCTTCCTGCCGTCGACGCACAGCAGCAGAATTTCGTTCATGGTGACTTGGATAACTTCATGAGTCTGTCCCGGATAATTTCTTCCCTTAAATGGCTAGCTGCTCTTATCCGAGGAGGAGTTTGGTCTATCTTCGCTAGTGTCTTTTATATATTTCACGATGTTATTCTTCCCACCTAAACACCTTGCCATTAGAAAACATTTACTTGCGCAATCAGTAGCTCTTTAAATTCTTTGCTCTAGCAGTTTATGATATGAGTAAACTGCGCAGAGTGGACGTCAAAGTTGCTAAAGGATGCAGCTGGGGCATCGAATGGGGGAATGGGGAATAACATGGACAACTTGATTGTTACGTAGATAATCAGCGTCAAGAAGCATGTCCCGAACTGCTATTGTACATACAGTAAATTTCACCGCCCTGTGTTGACTTTTAACGATGAGTCACTTTCTACTACATTCGCCATCCCCTTTGCTGAAAGCAACCGACTAGATGCTGAAACGATCCTAAAAGAAAGCAAAAAGTGTTATGATTTACCGATAATTAGACTGCTCCAAAGTCCAAAACAGAACTCCTCGAAGGCCCTTCTAGTTTGCGTATAGCGGCTATTATAGTGCGGGGCCGTAAGCAGTTCCTGACGCTCTCTCGCTTCGTCGAGAATTTTACAATCGCTTCTCACTGAACGTATAATGCAGCTGGTGAATGGATGGCTTTGAAGACAAATGCGAAATCTCGGACAGGACTAATACGGCTGCTGAATTAGGAAAGCCGCACAGAGATGTGGGCATGGCATTTGGCATCGCCTCTAATCACATAAATTTCGCGTTTGCTTGTAAATTCGAAGAGCACGTAGCACATCTACATCAAGTAATTGAGGTACAGGCAAAGTCATTAATTGATACTTGCATCCCACTTACTGCAGTTGCAGTCAAGATGGTACACTGTATGTTGCCAATGCGGTTCTGATGAGCCCAGTAATTGATGGAAGACAACTGCCATCTCTTTGTTCCATATTTAATTACTGACAACCACTGACCTCTCCTAGTGACGGATTTATTACATGCTCTATTCCTCGACAGGTGACCAAACTACTAGACTTCACCGTATCATGTTGCACTCCTTCAAACCAATTTAAAACATTAGAGAAATGTTATCTGTCCTTTTAATTCGCATCGTGCCATAGGGCGCTGGACCAATCCGATCTGGTCCCAACTGCACTGGAAGTTACAGATTGAAAACATTCTACACCACCTTACCCGGTGCGCGAAGTACACTTAAAGGGAGGAAAGCAATTAAGAGAAAGGGAAAAACGTGGTCTCATCCGGCAATTCGAACACGGGACCTCACGTACCCGAAGCATGAATCATACTCCTGGACCACCGAGCCATCGTCGCTTCCAACTAGTGCCTGCTTAACTCACCTTCTACCCACTCTCCAGTATTTATCTGCCATCGTGTTATTTTTGGCAGCTTGTTCTATCCGCCACTACTTGGAGTTGCCAGTCAGTCCTACCACAACCCAATCCAAACTACATTAAATATAATTTTCCAAATCACCTGCTCTGACATCCGAAGAAATGAACAATAGAGCAAACAAGTAAGAAACCGAGGGTTTGATTGCGGATAGGATTGCTGATTGCAACTTTTGGTGAGTTTACGGTGCAGCACTTAACGCTGTCGACTACGAATTGCATGATTTAATTTCAAGATCTAGTGAACTCTGGCATGTGAGCGGTGCGACAACGGTTCCTTGCGATATCACTTTGTTTTATCTTCTAGGATTCGCTCAATTATAGTTCTTGGCGTCCTCCGGCCTGCCTTAGCAGCTGCCCACGTTCACGTATGCGTGCTCAGTAAAGCCCGTGAAGGTAATGCACTGGGAATGGTGAATTGGTACCCTCTGCCCATTAAGCTGTCAGCATAGCAAAGAATAGGTTCATTCATGCTAACTTGCTGTGCCATAGTTGGTTGGGTTTTCATGCGAGAATGGTCGTGGGAGTGATAGGAACACGATAAACTAAACTGGGGCAATTTGAGGCACTTAACTTTCGAGAGACTTGTGTGCACGATTGAGTTGCTTACACCCAAGAGTGCAGCCGCTTGACATTATGAGCCCTTTATGTATGCAGTAGCAGTGCATATAGTGATGGTGAAGTCATAATGATGAAATGGAAGTAGTATGTCATCAAATGAAAATCACCACATTGACATCCCAGCTCGTGCCACTCCAGTCATTCAAGCACATTTTGCGGTTTTAAAAGAAGGGCCCTACTTAAATGAGTGGTGTTAGGAGAATAAGCGGTCGTAGTGACTAGATCTGGAAGAAGATATGCTGTCTTCCAGTGTTATCGCGGAGACTCTGCTGGCTCACTTCGCTTCCACATTCACTTGTGTGTTCTCTGAGTGGTCTTAATTGGAGGAATTTTACTATATCTTAGTACACTTACACCACTACAAATATCGTAAATAAGTTGTGAGAACACCCACACGTGCTGAAGACTAAAGATAAGGAAAACAAGATGAGAAAGGCATAAGGAAGGTTGAAAACGAAAGCATCAATGTAGGCAATCTGAGGAAAATTGCCCATGCACCTCAAATAGCGCAAATCCATGAATGTGCTGATACTTAGGTGATAAATAAGGCGTAAAGGAACTGTTCCCTAATGCTTCTCAAGAGAGGATGAGTAGGTGTACACACTGAATAATGAATAGACGATAGCGTGTGGAAAAGCGAAGAGCTTTTCTATAGATGAAATCAAGCAAGGAGAACAAGAAAAGTTTCTTGTTTTATTCATGCAGCATAAACAAATGCAAATGCATTAAAGCATATTTTTCACATCTGGCACTTCTGAATGGGTCAAGAATCCAAAGTTGAAGAGAGGAATTAGGTACAGTGAGGCATAATGCGAAGTATTTATCTGGGGCATAAACAGTTAATGGAATAGAATAGGATCGTCAGAGGCGATGGACATCAAGTATCGCTGTGTGCTTGTTGATGTCTAACACCTGTGATGGAAAATGAAAGGCTTCATTTCGCCTCAATTTCCAACAGTTAGGATTTGGGAATATTTCGTGGACAAATTCATTGTTAATAAAGTTATACGTTCACTAATAGTTTTGATAAGATGTCAGAAAAATTATCATGATTTTTGGGAAAAGCAAATGACGAACATTCTGCTTACTTGTACAGTTAATTTGGGATAATTCCAGACGATTTTGAATAATTTATGCTTAAACATTGGAAGTAAACCTACTGACTGTGTCCATTAACTTAGCAAGAATAAGACGTAGCCAATTAAAAAAGTGAAATTTTTGACAATTTATTTGCCAGCTGTCATGCCAATTGCCTGCGCGTATTTTGCAGTTGGTTTCAGCAGGCCTTTAATCCAATCTCTCAGGTCCATGAAGAAAAAGCAAGCAAAGACGCTGCATTTCCCACGATGTCTGCTGGTAGACAATGAAAGATTGGGCGTAATCACGCATAGGAAACGTTTGGTTAGAAAGTAGGAAAGAAACGTGTAAACCAGTTGCAAAAATTAATGATGATGTGCTTTTTGGGGGAAAAAGAGAGAGAAGAATTTTCTTTAACAGTTTTATATTAATTCAGGAGCATGTGTTATCTAGTTTCTGAGCAGCTGCCCTTCAATCAACTCAGTTTTTAAAAATTTCGTGATGCAGGGCCACTCCATTGCTAATGGGTTGGTTGAATTGAAACCGATGCAATTTTGACAAGCTTCACAAAAGCAGAGCGACGATTCCCCTGTTTCCTTAATCGTCGTCTGTTTTAATCTCTAAGCGAAGGAACAAATACATGGATGACATATATGGCTGGCATGACTATTCTCAGTAGTCCATTGTTCCACTTCTTGAGAAGATGTTGAGGCAGGTCCATTTCACTGTCTCCTCCAAATCCACTGTGGCATGTTTTCATTGCTGGGTGCACCAAATATTCTAGTAGATGGCAACTTGAGACGGAAGACAAAACTTCATGTAATCCAAGTTTCTCACAAAGCTTTTTGATGAATGTTTGCTGCAAAGCCCTACTACTCAAGGAATCATTTATGCCTGCATTTGCATGAAATGCAGCCCCATAATCGTCGTCTAGGAATGCTCGGTCAGTTTGCCAGGCACCTTATTTCTTGCACTTCTGCTTTCGGTCCCGCAATATCTTGCCACACTTGCAGGCATATCCCACCTGGTGCATTGAGAGTGTGGCGCGTCATTATCCACTCTAATATGCACACGAGTCAGAGGGTGAGGTTACAGCACTGGCAAATCACAGTGGCGATGTCGCATATTGCCCAGCAGTCATCTCCCATCAGAAGTTGCTGTAGGGAGCATAGCACGTTCTGACCTCAGCATATGCTCAAAGACCTTTGCAAGCCCTAATGCTATGGAAATTTTATCCCTTTGTGCGATAAATTTTTACTGAAGCATCATTGATTCAAGTAATCTGGGCAGTTTTACCTCAGAAAAGATAAAAAAGGTGTCTTTCCATCTATTTTCAATCATGTGTACCCTCACAAATTAAATATGAGTGACAATTATTTTGATTTTTTATTTTTATGCTATAACTACTTTGCTAATGGTGCCGTGTTGACAATGTTGTGCGGGCCAATCTCAAAAGAAGCAGCTTCGCACAGCAATACAGTTGGTCATAGCGTCACCTTCCTTCAAACCCTGTCAGATGCTCACCTCCGAGCCCAAATCATGCACTCATCTCATTCTACTACGTCCTGGGGACGAAAACTAATTTATTAGGAAACCGGGGTTCCTATCGTGCACACACGATAGGAACCCCGGTTTTGCCACACGATGGTGGCAAAGGGCCGTTTTCAGCGCATTATGAATTGTTCTGCGCTGCATTGCAGCATAAGTGGTACTTAAACCAACTCACCGAATGACAGGTTAAAAATTCCATCATTAAAATGAGCAGAATGAAGTCGAGGGGTCAAAGTTAATCTGGTTGTCACTTTCTTAGTCTATTCATTTAATGGCCTTGAGTTAATGAGGAGGATAAGATTGTGTCCTTTCTCAAATCTAGCAACAAACCAAATCACCGTCTTAATGCTTGCTTCTATGATAACCAAATGCGGACATCAGTTAGTAGCGCATGATAAGGACTTTGTCCCATTTGCTGGAATTGCGAGGTGGCTGCGAGTGCGAGTGTGAAGATGAGTGTAAGGTTTCACACATCCACCAGGTCAAAGGAAAATTCGTTTCTTTCACGCCTACCTGAGCGTGAATTTTGAAAAAAAAATAAGTAGATTCTGGTGACCAGGTTGCAATATTATTCAATTAGTCCTGTCATTAAGCTCCGACAAGTGTGCGTGCAACTCCATTCGCCATCAGCTCTTTCTGCTTCTTTTCTGATGATACAAAACAGGCTGAAGTTGACTTTGAAAAAGCTAATCTGTGCACACTGACAAATTTGCCAAAAATGCACGTCGTTAACATAAGAATATTTAATGTGAAATGGATTACTGGTAATATGGAGGATTTTGCTGTGCGAATGACACTGGCGCAGTTGAATTCACCTTTTAAATAGTCTGCGTAAAGGCAGGCGAACCCTGCAATTTGCAGTGGCTTGACCATCCCCTTGATCGTGCAGGCATCTATCCATGAGTTGGGCCTCCTGGACCATCTGTACTCTGCACGATGATCATCTACCTAAGAGATGGCATTTGGTAGAATGCAACAAGTAAAGTAAAATTTCAGCCACTTCACCCATACAAAGTGAATACACGTAGGCCATTCTTTTTCAATGAAATCAGAGAAATTTGGCAGTAGAGTAGTCCTTGAGTCACTTAACAAAATATCGAAGAGCTGACGGGCCTTACTTCGTTGGGATCGCAAAATCCTTTCATTTTTGTCCTGGCGGGTGTGGCTTCAAAGTCAGAAGTGAATCTGTCCCTCTTAAGGCCTCATTTAAATGGTGCTCTCAAGGTCGAGTCAATTTCATTGCTCAGTGGATGAGAAATTTTGTGCTCTGACATTTCCTTGAAACCCGCAATCCACAGGCCTAACGGCTTCTATTTGGAGTTGAGATATAAGATTAGACGTAAGTTAAATCATTTGGATCACTTAAATATATTCTTTACCGCATCTTCGAGCCCAGCCTTTAGGCTAATCTCCCTCTAAATCCATTGTATTTAGAAAATCTTACACTGGCATTGCGTTTTAAATTTCCTTACTAGTAACTCAATGCGCACCTTTCAAGGCAAACGAAATAGGAGAATAAGGGACAATTCTCATCTGTCCATTTTGAGAGAACAAACTCTCCCAAGTTTCCATGCGGCTGCATTTAAGGAGACCTCCAACGCAACTTTACCAACTCATGAATGCATCGCTTAGTTTTCTGAAGTCACCTTTTTATCTAACTCGTGTATACAATGACAGAAAAAGGAGCAGCTAACTACATAATGACGGTTTTCACAATTTCGCACTTCAGACATCATAGTCGCAGTTGAAGGTACTCAGTGCATACACCAGAGCTAATTCTCATTTAGCTTTTCTCCCTTTTATTCAAGCCAAAGCTGAGGCGTTTTACACCTTCCTTTGTTTTGAAAATTTATACAAGTGGGCGTGCGCAGCCTGGTTATGATTCGTTACTTCTGAACAGCCATTCTACTGCATTCTCATGCCTGTTACACATTAATTGGATTCCATTGTGTAATTTTTTGCAAAAAATGTCACTGAAACAGACGGAAAATAACCTATTCAATTCTAGACAACTTTTTTATATCTAATCTTTCCCAGTGCCGTGCACACACAATACAGCAACAACAATGGGGCAGTCGCTATTTTGACACGGACCACTTCAGTCAAGGTATGCGTCAAAGGAGGCTTCATGGTTGGTACGCATGCACCACTCAAGCCCAAACTATCCATTGTCCTTGTATCCCAGCTTCGCTCATGCGGATGGAGAATTGGGCATTTAAAAGCGTCAAGTTGAGCACGCCCTCTCCAGTGACATACTCCACACGACATGGTCAGTGCAGAGATTATTCAAGTAATGCTTTGGCCGCATACACACACACACAGCATTTTAATGCTTTTCTTTTTATTGCAGAAGAACTTGCTAGTGTTCATTATTTGCGAAGTCACTTTGGTATGCCTTTTTCCTATCCAATCTATTTACTTTATCCTAACATTTCCTCCCCTGTAAAGGTGGGCATGACATGAGCGTATTTTAATGAATAATGTGGTCTGCATGCATAGCATAGATGCTAAGTTGTCGTCTAATTAACGTGAGACATTACTTGCAGCACGTGCATGGAGAGAAAACAGTAGCGGAGATACGCAGGGCAGCGTTTGACTTTGAGCACTCCTTCAGCTGTCCACAAGAAGTCCTCGTCAATGAAACATTCAAATGCACTCTCACGGTGAGGGGTGCAAATACTGTCCAAGCCACTGTGCAGTGGGAAGACAGGCCACCCTATAACCAGGAATTCGCAGGTTCGTGTGCTCACTTGTGTCTTTCTTATGCTGCTTCGCCTATTTCAAATCAGCATCAAGATCAAGAGGTGGTACGCTTGTGCTTTAGAAGCAAACCGCGTATCTCTCGGTATCCCTTCACTGAAGGACTACGAAAACGTAGGCTCTACTTGCAAACTGCCTGCACAGTTGATTTATGGACCCACTACTTCCCACCGAGCCGCCTTGCACACCGTCTGGTTCATGAGCAGTAATGGGAGCATTCGTCTTACCGTGAGTCATCAACTCATTAGTGCAGCCGCAAATCTGGAATTCCTAATCAGGACTTGCAGTGGTATAATGTGTCCGTGCGAATCAATTTCAGCATAGGCATCTCAAGTGTCACACAGGATACGTAGCTGATTACGAGGAGAATCGATGTTCTGATGGATCCGGAGCTCAGGTGGTCTGGCTTCACGTAAGTGAGGCTTTACAAGCCTGTATATCCACTTGTCAAATACCGACCTGCTCTAGAATCTCCAATTGCATAATGCATTACGATTGTGTAACTTCTGCCGTAAAGAAATGTAACCATCAATATTACTATTTTCTGCATGCACTACAGACGGAGGACTTAATTAGCACTCTTCCGGGTGTTGCACGATTTGAAATCGACCCAGGATGGGATATGTTACATGGTGACGTAATAGAAGTGACAACGGGCGACACCTTAAAGTGTGTAAACACGGGCGCACCAAAACTGGAGGCAGCGGTATGTTTAATGCGACACTTTTGTTTTTTATAAAATCTCTCAAGGCATCCATTAGCATAGCTCGTACGCTGTCCCACACTAAGCAGTAATATTTCTGAATCGCTAACGGAGAATGGAAGTTGACACAAGTCATGCGAATCGCACAAAAATTGTGAGATTGCTCACAAAGATCAGTTCCAGGAGGAAAGGAAATCCGACACCAAATGACCCCGTGCGAGAGCTTGCTAAGAGCCCACTACTTCTCCCATAGATTCAGCTTGATTTCTCCAATCCAAATGTTGTGGAATTCGCTGGGGCGTTTGTGACAGAGGGTACTCACTTTGTGATTGCTGCGTTGGAGTCGTATGCGTGGGAACAGCTGGCGCCACCTAAACTCATCAAGCTGCCCATCCGCGTAATTCCCCTACAGATGAAGGCTGCTGCAGTTCTAAGTAAGTCTGTTGTCTCTCTAAGAATCAGTTGGATAAAAGCTAGACCTGCACTAAGAAAGCACACCATCGTGCATTACACTTTTGTTTGCAAAATGAAAATGAACCAACTTCTGCAAGTGACGTATTTTATTCCACAGACCCGACTGAATCACCGATAGCCACTACAGGAGGTCAGCTCTCGAGAAGAGGCATGGATCTTGGCCGAATTGTCGGTTTCAGATTCGCATTTTTGGGCGGGTAGATCTTTGTCCTCTCATTTCCTTCATTTTTGCACGCACCGATACTTTAATACCTGCAAAATTGGGAGGAAAGCCAGCGCTAGATTTACTTTCCAAGGCATTATCATGACCACGTGCCTGACACCATGGATAACATGGACTGAGTTGCCTGACACCGGTGTGAAAACTAAATTGAGACCTCCTTGAGGCACTCACGAAACAAAACGCGTAATTTAAACCACTTAACTATGTTCATTCAGCCATTACAACGCATTTTGTCCTCAAGGGCGAAATAAGACCACTCGGTGACCTACTATTACTGCAGTAAGGCTTTTATCTCCACCCTGGTCCTAAATGGGTAATGAATAACGAACACTCAGCCACAATGTAGGGCTTAGTGCCGGATAGTGATTTTCGTTTTGCTATCTCCAAGTCAGAATCATCTTCCACACGTACAGTTGCTTGAGGGAAACATAAATTAATTTCAGCTGAGCAGCGTGGCTTTGCTTATTTGGGCTCTGTATTTCCATCGCGATGATGATTGGCAATCTAACCGGGATGTTATCAGCCTAATACAACGCTGAAAATATAAGTTACTGAACAACAATTGTTATAGGGGTCGTCAGTTTGTTGAAATCTAGCCACACAGCGATACCGATCATAGTACAAACGCAAGCTGGAAATGATGACACCATGTTTTAGGTCTATGCATATATATTTATTCACGGAAGGTGCCTTCTACTTATTCCTATGTGGCGGCGTATGCCGTCAGTACAACAATGAAGCAGAGCCGCATGGCCACAAAGCTGCCACTCCTGCGCTTGCAAATCTCTTTTGTTAACACACAAATAAGCCGAGAAACTGACAATAGAGCTGCTGGGCAGCGCCATGTTCCACTTGCGTAAGGACTGAACCAAGGAACCTAGGGAAACTAGTGCAGTCAAATTAATGTGGCTTTCAAATAGTGCTATTGCTAGAAGCATACTAAACGTTGGGTGGCTAGTTCACTGAAATTGCCAGTGTAGGCGACTTGCCAGATGATATTTTCTGCTTGGCACATGGCATGCTTTTTACACAAATGAAATAGGCCGGTAGGCTCAAGCTTAGAAGTGGCATTTCAAAGTCCTCAGATAGACTAGAAAGACTATACTCGGTTCTCACGTAACTTCTTTCAGTAATCGACGCCGAATGCGATTCTGCATTGAAGCGACCAAACCATTTCATGGGACAGTCGAAGTAAACGGCACCAACTTCCAGGGCACCTTTGTAAGCACATGCCGGCAAACCAGTGGCACTTGCCTTCTTGTGGTTGGCAATCGTACTATCCAAACAGGCAAGCACCACGTTTGTGCAAGCGCAGTAGCAGACAACGGTCAATCCGCCGTTAGCTGTCTGGCAGTCGAAATCACCGGACGACAAGGAAAACTGGAACTGTATGTGGATGGTGAGGGGGCCCCTCTGAATGGCCGAACCGTTCTACGCACTCGTCCTATCTATGGTGACTATGATCCCAGCCTCACCTATTCCCTCCGTTTTGGGGATGGCACATCCCCTGTTACCTCAACCAATTTGGACGAGAATGTCCTCTTTGTCCACACCTACACAACAGAGGGCAAATTCACTGCCTCTATGGAATTTTGGAGTGGGGAAAGACTAACGTGTGAGGTGGCGGTTGCCCACCCCATCGACACGATTCAAGTCGACTTCCCGAATGGACCGATTGCGTTGGTTCGTAAGTCCATCACCGGAACAGTGAGAGTAGTTAGCAATGGTCCGGTTTCAATCAAAATTGGTGGAGAGCTTCTTGTTAATCAAAGTGAGTTCTATGTTGAATTAATGCTGCACTTATCTGCAAATGAAAAAATAGGAATTTCATGAAAAGGAACAAATTGCAAAGATAGAAGTCAGTGTACATCTTTTTCCTTAAAGTCAACGAAATAAGGTCGTTTACAATCATTCCTCTTGATGAAAATGTGCATCACATAAATGCCACGGCCTACAATTTGGGATTTTCCAAAACAGTGCCAATAACATACCAAGGCCAGCTGAATAATTTTGAGATCAGGATTCACCTCCAGTACAACACGTCGAGTACTTTGCGTGAGTTATGCATTTACCCCTTGGGTCCTTTTCAAAGGTCACATAAACACTTCTGTGTAAACCGTTGATCCATTGTAGCAGAGAATTTTGGCCGCATAGCAGTTGCTATTAGGGTGAATAAACAGTCATTAAGCCGCGATTTCGTTTTAAAGTGTTTTTTCTTCATGTTAAAGGCTTTGAGGGAGCTGTTGAGTTTCTGAACTACACGGGTTTGCGTTCAGTCCCACTGGGATTCCGATTAGGCGTCGAATGTGGTGCCGTCAAAAATGCTCTTGCTGTTGCACAAATCATTTACTTACATAAAAGTGACAAGTCATTTCACTTCTCGCTGCCACAATCGGGTCAATTCGAGTGCACATTCACTGGGCAAAATGATGTCTGGAAAACGCAACCCAAGGTAAGGCTCGCTTTCCCACACCTCTATTGGTTACATACTTTGCAGACATACACACTGGAGGCAACACTTCCACTCATCCTCGGTGGAATCGGTGTTTCTGCACAAGTTGGTGCACAGTCTGTCACGGGATGTGGAAAAAGCTATAACGTCTTTGATCAATTCACTTCAATCACACTCAACGTAGACATTATTCAAGGCAACGCTGAGGAGATTCTGTGGCACCTTGAGAACTTGAACAATCTGAATGTGTATTTCGAGAGGACGAAGGGGAACACGAAAACCATAGCCAATTCTCATTTGGATGTAATTAGAATATCCGTGTCAATTAATCACCCATATCTGGCTGTAGGTTGGTCATCACGCATTAATGGCTAGCGCAAATGGACGAGGAACTGCCAGTAGTCAATCGATGCGTTTCTTTCAAATCGTCGATACCGAGCAGCTGCCCGACTATTGTAAGCAATATCCCCCCCAACCCATAGGTTCGTGCTTCACGAAGTGGCCTTTTCCCGAGACCTTGCCCTTCCGGCTGCACTTCCAAATTCTTAACGAGACCGGAAACTTCCACCGTGTGCAGTGGAACAAGCAGAAGGCCTGTCTCTCTCCTCGTCTCATCGTCAACCCACTTCTCAAGAAAAAGGGACAGCAGGAGGTAGGGTTCACTAGCACAACTTCCAATTCAACCTCGTCTCAAAAGCCAAAATTGTCACCTTCTCTACCTGTCTCTTGCCTTCAGCCGGTCGCTACGTTCTACATGAACCTGACTCTGCCAATGCAAGGAGGAACAATCGATGTGGAGGAAGAGGATGGTGATATCTGCCTCCCTCAGACAGAATTAAAAGTAAACTCGCTCTACGAAGCAACTATCTACGTAAATGATTCGCTCATGATTGACCGCGAAATGCACAAAATTCTACTTGATGGAATCGTGGATACTCACTTTTCCATAAGGCGAGTCATTCCACCTGTACATATGTCCTGCATTTCGCATCATGTACTGTTAGGCGCTGGATTTGAAACCTTATAGAATTGTGCGCCCATTATCCGCCATTGAGACGCATTCGGTGACATCCATTGAAGACATTGTGCTGAGTGGGGTGTGCGAAGGCTCCGATTGTCCTCAGGCAGCAAAGCGTCAGTGGCATGTCAAAGCCATCTACGTGAATGGTTCCAGCTGGTGGCTCGATGATGAGGAAATGAACAGATTCACCCAAGGTACCGTGGTCCACAATCTTGTCCTCATTTCAACTCTGCCATTAACACGCCTAAGGAGCTTGTTTCCCTTGTAGGGAGAAACACGTCGACGATAATAATTGCTCCGGACTTACTGCTTCAACTGTCGGAATATACTCAACTTTCGACTTGCTTGTCTCCCACACGTCTCTCCCCAGATGAACCTGACGTCTGCGTAATATTGGCCATTAGAACACCCACTCCCTGCAACAGATGCGTGCTCCAGTCTCCGTCCATTCTACAAGACTTTCAGCACGTCAATGCCTCCTGCTCATGTCCTTCAGCTAAGGGCAAATTTGAGTTTTACGGTAGACAATAGCAATCCACCACCTTATTCCACATTGCGAAGCGATAATTCACTCGTTGAATTTTGACCCTTTCCTAGCAAAGACACCAGATGGTGAAATGACCATAAGTGTGAGCGAGAAGCCAAGGTTTTCCAGCATTCTACCCCGGCTTGAAGGTGGCATTGAAACGTGCATTCGTAGTCGCCCGGGTTCCAACGTTTATATCAACACTTGTTTCCAATCACTTCAGGTAAGATGCCGCCGAGGACTGCTTACGCTCTCCTGTGAATGGATTATGAGATACACCTGAAATCTCTTTAGTTTGTGCCGGTGATACAAGAAGAGTTCAAAAACTTGCTGCAAAGCATTGCTTCTGGGAAACTTGATATTCTGGACAATGCCGTCGCCTCAGGACAACCAAGTGTGATTTTCAGGATCGTTCACACCATATCTACACAAGTCGCTGCGTTAATGAAGTCCGATTTCAGCGAAGGTAGGTGTGTTTTCGTTGGCCTCTTGAAGGTGCACGCATGGCAAGGATGATTCCACTGAACGCTGCGTTGTAGGATCACTGGAGTGCTTCAATCACACGCGAAATCAAGCAGCCAAGGTGGGACAAATCAGACCTCTTCATTTGAATTTATTCTGCAATCTGGCAACTACATTGAAGAGATTCACTAATTTTTAGCACTGCCACTCAATTTCCCCTGTGGCAGAATACAGTGTCATGACTGCTAACTTAGATCAAAGGCCTCTGAGGTGAATATACGCTATGTTGTTACCGCCCCTTTCTTCTGCCCCAGTTACTAGACAAGCTTGTCACTGCCCTTGAGAACACCTCTGTCACAGACGGTGAGACCCTGCTCTCTATGACCTCCGCCATTGAAGCTCTTGCGGCCAATGCCAAGGAGGTGGCCTTCCCAACTGTGGAGAGAATTCAGTCAAGGCTGGCAGAAGTAGCGAGGGTGCTTCCAGACATATTAGCTGCATCATCGCGCGACAATGTGCTTGCTGTGGGCCACAGATTCCTTCACATTGGTCTCCATCTACTAGAGGTCTCACCCTCGCCGTTACTTAACAGTGTATTTACTCAACTCTCATTGCATCTCATTATTTTTAAGCTGGACTGAAGTAATAACCACTAGATCGCCACTAAAAGCAGGCACTATTATTATTTGCTTTTCTAGGGAATGAGTCACCAACATGCGAGTCCGACTCCCTACCTCAGAGACAGAGCTCCTCAATCCCTCGACTATGACACCGACATTGACTCACCTCGTAATTCGCTCTCACCTCTTATCCACATTAATCAGACCTAAGTCGTGCATCTCATTAGTCGCCCATGCAGCACAGAATCTGGCATCACTTGACACCCCATTGTGCACATATTCATTGGGTGGTTTATGTGGTTTCTGGACTTTGAAAGTGCACTTTTTTATTCAGCCCTGAACAGGGTGGATCAGTTAATCACAAGAAACCTGCAAGAGGATCAACGAAAGGCAGTAGGTCATTATTGAAATGCCTTTAAGTTAATTAGACACACTGATAGTGCAGTTCTCTATGTATGCCGTCGAAAGTTAACTGTTTGGAATTTGACTCTAGTGGTGGCAGAGAATTGCTAAAATCTAACCTGATAACAAGGTGATTTGTTAGGCCACGTCAATGGTGAGGACACTGGAGAACATTAATGCAGCCTTAGCGCAAGCTTTGCAAGATATGCTAGTCCCCGGAGGGGATCCCCTTCAAGTTACCTCCGATACCATCGGCACTGTCTGTTTCGCTCGAGCTGGCATGGGCATTTCCGCCTGTGGAGGCACCGAGTTTTCAGTTCAAATCCCAGATGGACGCTTGCCCATCGAAGATGGTGTCATTCAGGCAAGTTGCTTTACTGCATCACCCTTCGAATACCCCATCTGAAAATAACTGGGGATTATCATTGGTAAATTTAGGCAAGCAGATTACGGCGCAATTTCTACGACTACTTTAACGACGAACATCTTGGTCCACAATCCAATCTCGTTTCGCTCACGCTTTACGTCAACGGAACAGCAATCAACATGTCCAACACATCCTCACCTTTCGTGATCACCCTTAAGAAGGTTTGACTAAGTGTAACCATTTACCAGTGGGGTGTGTAGGATGAAAATGTCAGCAGCAGCATTCCGAATCCCAGCATTGGCATCGAGGAGCAGCACTTGACACTACCTGATCCAGTAGTGGCTGTGGATGGCTCACTGGTCTATCAGCCACTCATCCTTCACAGATTTGATGTTGGCAACATGGAGAACACTTTTGTGTTCCAACTTCATCCCACTGACATTGGCGCGTGCCCGCAATACTTGGTGGCCGTCAGGTAGGCCAATTAGTCAGGGCTTTTGAAGCTGTGCTCCCTCCCTCCACTAGGTTTGTCATTCCGCCGAATCTGCGATTCGACGACGGACTTGGTCGTTATCTGTGGTCAATGATTCCTTCCTCCACGACGAAGTGCAGTAAGTGCATTGTTGTTAGGACATAAAGCGAATGGCTAAGCTTTTGCCAATAAACACTACCACCTTACTCCATAGAACCAAATGGGAATGGTGAGGAGGCACTGCTGAACTACGTCTACTATATCGACAGAGAGGTGCTTGTTGAACTGAAAGCTGAGGCGCTGAAGCAAACAGCACACATGAAGCTGAGGGCGGAAGAGCTGAGTGTCCTCTACATTGGCTATCGACAGCTCACTACCAAGGAGTTGGACCGATACAGCAGTGAGAACCCACCTCCAGTGCCCTACCCCTACATCGACCAGATCAATAACACAGCCCGTGTATCGGCTTTCATGCCCTCGTGTCTCCACCTCGCTCTTGGTGGTGCCGAATGGCGGAAAGATGGATGCAAGGTGTGTATGCATGTGAAAGCTTATACTGGTGATGTGCTGTTTATATTTTGTAGGTCTTACCCTCATCCAATCTGGGTGAGGTCGCCTGCGAATGTACGCACCTGACGACATTTGGGGCAGCTAGTCTACACGCCTCACCCCATGCTGATTTCCCATATATCACTGACAAAACTGACTTGACGCATTTCTCAATTTGCCATACCATAACGGACATCGCGATCACATATGCATGCATTCTGGTATGGCACATAACTGGACAGATATACAAGGTAAACAGGAAGGTACTGCCATCATAGTTTATTCTTGTATATGAACTCGATGAACCTGATCTTGGAGATGTTTTGAATGTCTAATAATGATTGCATTGGCGATTCTGCTAATCGTCTTTTACACACTGACAGAGGAGTCAATAACTCAACTTAAATCCGCGCTAAGCGGCGCTTTGCAGCCTCTTGCAATTTCCCTCCAAATGGCGGATAAAATAGTCACGACACATTTCTTTACGCTTTAGAGCCATCAGGTACTCCACCTTTACTTTCTTGCGATTGCTCTGGGCCTTCCGATTGTCGCTTTGCTTGGAGGAACGGTGGAAAGGCAATTGGCTGGAGGGATCCAATACACAGTCAAGACTTCCTTTCTTTTGATTGCATCAACTGTGCCCTACAACTGGCTCAGTGCTCACTTTGGTGGCCATTTAGCGCAATTCCCCTAGGAGGACCACTCGAAGTGCGAGTGATGTACGATGAGATGAATTTGAAGATGGAGTGCCTCACTCATACCTACTGACTCATTCCATTTTTTTTTGTAGAATTGCCACGCATTCACATCGTTATATTCGGATCGTCCTATTTGAAATAACCCTTTGCCAGATGCAAAGATTCTACCCGGCGAATGACAATATCGCTCCGTTGAACACATCTACCACACTTTAAGTGTATGTTAAGGCACACGAGCCTCTCAATCTGTATAAGTTTGGCTGCCGTTCTGATGGAATGGACATCTGTCATGCTTACAATCTCCTAGTAGCAGTAGAGAATCCTTTCTCACACCGATTTCACTCACTTGATACCATGGGCTGCTGCGATATGCTTACCCAATTATGCTCAAAGTACAGCTTTTTACCTTAGGGTGCTATAACCGCGTTCTGTCGCAGTGCTTCTCAGTGATACCACGGAAACGGGATTATTCATATTTATGCTCCCACAATCACGCAGCCTATTTCCCACATGTTGCTTTTAGGATCTTAGAATTTCTCAACAAACACTTTGAAGAAGCTCTTGATTATCGTATTTCGTCGATAGACTCTGCCGATTGGCTAGATGGCAGTGGTGTTTTGCAATGTCAAAGTACCCGGCACGTAGTGGGAGCATGGCTTCAGTTTCGTGATTTTGCACATTTCGCCTTACCTCTATGTTCACTGTGACGCTTAACGAACTCCCTTCCACATTCATTTTTCATATGCATGTCACTGAATGCCAAGCTTAAAAAATTTTGTCTATATTAGGGGGAATTAGCCAAGTTGCGAATAAGCTATGTCACCTTTGAACTAGCTTTCCACATTTGCAACCGCTTGAAGTAATTGAAGTGAGGGGACAGGCACCTCTGCGATATGTTGGCGTTTTGAGATGCACCTCTTCCTATTATTTGTTAAGTGGTGAGCACAATCGAACTTAAATCCGTACTTGTAAGTTCACCTTCTCCTCCATTACTGCTGATCCACTTAAAGTGAAGCTTGACCTGGAGTTAGTCTCCTTTTCTTCCTTAAATACCATAGCAACTTTGGGTGATTACTGCATGGTACTGGAGCAGAAAGTTGTTCCACTAAATAGCAATTGGAGCTGGTGGACATTTGGGCTTAACATGAATTTGCAATTTGACAAAACCGATTTTGTGCTTGACTAAGGCATAACAGACTAGAATGCATGTTTACGTGAAGAACATTAAAGTGTTTGATTTAGCTCATTAGCAGAAACTGGAATGTAGAGAGAACTGGTGATGCTAAAATTGTCTTGTTTATTTAAAAAGGGCTAGCAGATGCATTTTTGGTTGTTTACTTTGGAAGGTATCTTCCGATCCGCTTATGCCGCCAACCTCACACCTTATTGATAATCCATCATGCTAAATGAGGTGATTGAATGCTGCTGACTCGATAATTGAGTGAGCCCTTGACTTCTAGAGAAGGCACTGCATGCGTGGTCTCCTCGATTTGGATATTATGGGTATTCCGATGACCGTTGACTTCTGAAGTCCTACTGTGTAAATATTGAGACTATTAGAAGGGACATTTATAGCAGCGAGTAGTTGGGAAATGCTGAAACAAACAAGGATATTTAGTGAGCCATTACTGGTCTGCATGCTGAAAGAAATTCCTTAAATCAGTTGTGAAATCGCCGATCAACGGGACAAGAAGTACAATCGACTGGACGAGGAAGTAGAAAGGTGGAGTTCTTATTAAGTCCCAAGAGGTGATGCAGGTAGCACTTTCTCATACCAGAATCCTTTTAGTGTCTGAAATTAAGTATTAAGCTTGATAATTGAGAACTCAGGTTCCAGGTTATCGTAGATTCCCGGATTACAGCAAAATTTCAACCTAATCAAGATGAAGTTCTCCATGTTAACCGTAAATGACATAACGAAGCAGAAAGAAGAGTGAGTGGGAAGCCAGAGTCAGACGCAGTTTGACAGCACATTTTCAGTGCTATCGAGAATGCGGGAACCAAAGCGTTCTCATGGGAATAACTCCTATTAAAGAGGGTCTACCTCAATGAGGTAATGCTAGCTTTAGCAGTTATGAGAAAATACCCAAATTGCAAGTGTAGATGGGTTGACTCTTAACTGAGACACGATCACAACTTCATTGCGCCCCCAAGGAGAGCAAACTTCGTGTCGAGCTTTCTAAATGAATTTATAATTCATTTACAAATCGGCATCAACGAACAAAAAATCCGCTTCCATTCGTTTGTGTGTGTCCTCATCTAAATCAAAAAAGAAGCGATTTTCGACAGTAAAAGCGACCTGTTTAACATCTAATTGTGAAATAATGATCAAAATAACCCCCATTAGACATGGGGTAAATCCATATATTGAGTCCAAAATGGCTAGTGGGAATGCATCCTGCACCAATGCAAAACATCCTTTCTTCCTCGAGTTATCTGTCTTCTGGTCAAACGGTGGTGCATGTCTGCGCATTTTACAGCCAGTGCAAGTCGTAGAGCTGTCGTCGTCAGTTGATATGTTTGTGCGAAGACCAGGATTCTGTTCCGATTTCAACCGGAGGAACGAGGATATGATCCATTGGGAGCACTGAGGATTTCAGTGGTGATAAAGTGGGAGCACGAGCGGTATGGGATGTATATACATGGCAGTTGACAAGAGTTTCAATGTTCTGAGGGGATGGTCAATACTTTTGTCTATTTTGTGGTCTTTGAGTCGCAAAAGCAATGGCTGCTGTGAGTGAGCAAATGCACAATTTTTCTGTAGTGCTAGTAGTATCCTACCTTTACTTATGAAAAGAACTTCCTCAACACTGTTCTGGCTTTGTGATTATCCCACTAAAAAGCCTTAAGAAAATAACTCAAGATTAGGGGGGTTTTCCACCGAGTTCTTGGACCAAAACTTTTGGGCCAACATTTGTGGAAGGACGGAGGCTACAGACTTCATCGAAACATTTTGTAGTCACCTTGCCTTGTTGTCTTATGTAATGTGAAATTCATCTACACGGATAAAACTTTGACACACAGTTGGCTTGAATACCACTGCGATTTAATTTGCCTCCTTTAACCAAACAAGTGAAATTGGAGGACTATGTCGGTGACTGTCATTACGAAAATCGCAGGCATTCCTAAACTGCCTATTCAGAGACGGGATGCTCAGGTGGCACTTGGGAAGTTGACTGCTAAATTCGAATAATCAAAATCGGTTTGGACGTTGACTTTGCCCTAAGCAAGTAGAGGAAACGCGAATTCCAAGACCGCAGGTCATTCATGAATTTAAATGCATAACATCTCCATAGTTCCCCTAATGTATTAGCCTTGCTTATTTTATTTCAACAGCATAACATTGTGAATTCTTTACACAGTAAATTTGCACAAGGTGCAATTAAGTTTGAATCCAAGGAGAAAGCGAACATAACAAATATCGACACGTCTAGGGCATCCCTGTCGGCAAATGTTACAGGGACTTGCGTGAGGAAGTCATTTTGCGCCATTGGTAATCGCGTATCCCTTCGTAATCGGCCAAATACCAAGGCACCAATTTTAGATCCTGCTTGCTTTAATCAAATACTAGCGGAGAGTGTAATATTATGAGTAAGATGTAAGGTTTGCAATATGCTCAAAAGAACGCCGTTTAATCTTGAGATTCACCTTTGACAGTAAAAAGACAATTTATCAGTCTAGGTTTTTTTCCTTGGCACTCAAAGTACCTCCCACTTTAAGGTCAAGAAGCAAGAAGAGGCGATAGTAAATATTCTCTTTCTCAAAATAATATCGGATTCACCCTTTGCATGTACCTACGTGTAGGGCGATTTCAGTAGCTACTTATCAACATGCATGAGCTTACAGGAAGTAAGCCCTCACATCCATGAAACATTCACGTCAGATCCATTGGCGACTGATAAATACATTACTCTCTTCATAGTACAAGAAATGTGTGTTTACAATGGTCTCCTTAGTGCAAATACTAACTTTGTAAATTCATCGCATATTGTATATGAAAAATTGGAACGTGTATGTTTTGAAAAACAACAGATACGCTGGTTTTTACCCAAACAACAAAAACCATATGTCTCTCTGTATTTTATTGAAAACTTTTGTCATTGTGTAAACCCCAATCCCGATTTCACAATCACTGTGATCATAATAAACAGCTTCTATAAAAAACGTAGGTGAAATCTCTGGTTAGGCATTTCGCTTTGGGAAGAAGACAGATGGCAGTTACTATAGCAATCAATTGGTTACTCTAAATAATAGCTTAAAATGGAATGTAACTCGAGAAAATGCACCGTATGACGATAGAATTTAGAAGTGATTGGTCTGAGGTTAGTACAACCACATCCCCAATCTGGGTCTGACATGCATATACAGAAACCCCATTATCGTTACTCTTAATGATTTGAGGTCCCATTATTAATGAATGGTTACAAACTCATGGAACGAGATTACCTATGTTGGATGTCAGAGGATAGAAGCCACTTCTGGGTGATATTGAATGATCAAAACGTGGCAAAGAACTAGATTTCAGTGTCTGAAGCAAGCGCCCTAAAGCTAGCTAATTCTAAACACGCAAGATCTCTTAATGTAGAATGCCTTTGGAAAGAGTGTTTTAGGTGTGCCACCTAATTGAACTCTACCTATCGGGCCTTATTTGGCATACTTAATAGGAACCATAGAATCAGATTATAACACGGTGTTCTAACCAACGTGCATTTTTGTGTGCATGTCTAACGCTGATTAGGGAGGTCGTTTTACTAGCCTCAAACCACTCACTTCTAAATTGCATTGCCATATGGTTCATTTTCACAAACTAGATTTCATTTAAGCCTTGTATTCAGCGTAATAAAGTGATTATTATGGTAGCTAAAGGACTCAGTAATCAATTCTGACTGGGATTAAAAAACTTAAAGAAGGTTAGCATGAGCTAGGGATGGCCGCTGAGAGGCGTGAACAAGGCCATCTGAAGTTTATCACTATAATACTTAAACCAGAAGTCTTGTAAATACTCACTAATTAAGTGATTAAATAATAGGAAGTATTTTTGGTGCAAGAATACAAACTGCGATCCCCAGTGTCTCGACGACCACCAGCAAGCCCCGTCAGCCAACACTGACCGATTGGTCCATATGAAGCTGCCACCACCAATGTAATGCTAGCTTGAAATAGCATTTAACGAACCAATAGGCGACTCTCAGATTTGGAATCTGTTGACAGTCAGCGAATAAAACAATCCCCGCATGAGCGACTGCTTCTATCTCGTTCCGGATGTTCTGTGGATGCATACATTTTAAACCAATATTATCATCGCCATTCTTAGTCTTCAGATTGTAAGCCTTGTTTTGCATCCTTATTATGGTTCCACCAAATGTGACTCTGCATTAAATGAATTTTTTAATTTAAACAAAGTTTCTAGGAAAAGCCGTTAAGGACTGATTTTTCTCATAAAATAAGCTTAAGCTTCAGGAATACTAAGGCACATTAGTACCACAACCTCGTACTTCTGCCGGGAAGCTTTTGTTTAGCTTTAAACAGACTTTCCTCAGATCTCCGGCTCAGAGGGCACTGCAATGGGTGGCGGACAGGTTGAGTCCCAGAGACTTGGTGATTGACTAAGGCCGTAGTCTAAATGTGTCATTAAACTTGACTAATTCCAGTGACACAGATTAGGTGCGGCTAACAGATGTTTGGGCTTTGGTCCACCCGTAGCATTGCCACGGTACATGCTCCCTTCTTTGTTAGTCATGGGGTAAGGTTGCGTCGTGCCACCACCACCATTAGCAAGGTCATATGGGATGTCATGTGATGCCAGCACATTCGGCTAGTGTCGTGGCCCGGGCCACTACTCACGTCTGCACGCCGAAACGAAGAGGGCTGTGGACGCAGCTGCCGTATGTCAGGCTAGGTGGCTCACCACGGCAAAATGTCCTAGTTTTACCAGGTTTATTTTCTCACGTCATTTGCCAGCCTCATTTGAATTCTGCGACTCCAATTTATATTTTTTTTTAGCATGCACTTAATAGGAATTTTAAAAATATGCCGAAATGTGTAAAATGTAAGTGACTATGCCCCTTAACTTTGTGATTTAGGTCGGATACACTAACCTTAAGAGAAAACCAGTTTTAATATTAAATATAACCACATGGAGGAATTGCTGGGTAACACCGCTGGGGCCTGTCAAGTATTCAAACCGTGGATGAAGTGGGAGCCGAAAGAGCGGAGGTGGCATGCTTGCATCAATTTTGGACCACGATATAAAGCGCTGAAACACGGTCGGCTGATCTATGAACATGTTGTTCTTGTTAATCCCAAATACAAGATTGGCTAAATTATGCCAAATTCGTGAAGAAAATTGGTTATATTGCTCCGGTCTGAAAAGTCTCTAAAAGGACTGTCGAGTTTCATGCAAACGACAAATCACACACCCTTTTGCCTATTGAATTTGCTAGGTTTGAAGAGAGGCTATCCTTTTTTATATTCATTTATTTCCTATGCTGTTTTTATATATAAATACGCTTTCATGAATCTTCCATCTAATGACTGTCCTGGAATTTGCAAGGTGTTTGCGTGGGATGAAAATGTACGGTAGTCATCTAGAAATTAAGAGTTTTTTGTAACAAACTGAAATTACAGTCTCAGTCCGTAAGCTAATGTCTGTAAGGGTTTTAAAATCACTAAATTGCAATCTGCTTTTAATTGTGCCCTAATTTGCATCATATGAATGTCTCAGCTAGGAATATGCGTTAAAATTATTTATGGGATTTGCAAGCGAATCCTCAAACCCACAATGTCTGTTTTAATTGCATCTGTCGAATAGAAGGGCAAGACTCGGCTGAGCAAACACTAGTAATATACGAAAGCGCGGTAGAAAATTTAGGTCTGGACGATATTTTGGGCTCAAAAATGTTTTGCCGTTCCGCACGTTAGATTTGTATGATTTTTCCGTGGTCTGGAGGGAAAGAGAGAGAACACTAATAAGTAATATTACTCCCTTTAAGAAGTGCTTATAATGGCAAAAGTGATGTGAACATGCGAGGTCTATACCCTCTACCTTCGTCTCATTCCCTATCAAAATTTCACGTTTACAAAGTACAGATTTATGGGGCGAAGTTTGGAATGAGTCAGAATCCGATTACGAGCGCCCTCAAGTTAGCGAGCGATGCCCTCTACATTGAAGATTTGTATGTGAATTCTCAATTATCACTTTTTAGAGAGGGCACAGCACTCAAAGAGTGTCCCAAAGGCAAACCCTTCCATGAGTGTGTTTATTTGGAAATTTTATTTAATATTTTGTTTCGCGGTAAAGTTAGGCATTGTTTTTACGGCAAACCTATTTTTGTGCGGTTGAATTTTTATGATAAGAGCATGCTTGCTTAGCCAGTTTTATTCATGAAAGAAGACCTATCAGCTAACTAGTCATTTTGTTGTACTTCTATAAATGAGGCAAAAAGTATAAACGTGGAGTAGGTTTCTAGCGAGACAAACACAAATTCTATGCTCCAGTTCAGTGTCTCTTTTAATTTTTAGTGGATAGGAGGGGGTTACTTTAGTATTTGTGTGGGCAATAGAGCACCCTTATTTGCAATCGTACATCCTGCTGTTTATTCTTGGCTGTACCTGCTTTTATGACTGTTTATAGGGTATTAATTTTTCATCGTTAAGTAGTATGTTAAAATAAGGCTCCATTAGACGGCGTGATTCGAGCTTTAGCTATTTGTAAGCAACTTCCCCACACAAAGCAATAGCGAACCGATTCCCAAGGCGGTGTAGGAGTAATGGTTGGGTTGGAGTCTGTTAATCGTAAGTTCAGCTGGGTCTAATCAATATTAAACTGTAAACACAGGACTCCATAGCAAGGCTAGTAAAGTTGGTCAGGGAATCTAAAACATTGGAAAATGAAGCAGCGCAGTGGGTTTGGTATAACAGGTGACAATTAACTTGCCACCGAGATTTAGGAGTAGATTTCGCTCGCTGCAATCATTCTCACTACAAATTTGCTGCATGGGAAGGGAAAAGTGTTTAGCCTCGAATCCAGTACCTCAGGGCTCAAAGTGAGGTTGAGCGTTTTTCCTCTCATCATTCTGAGCGAGATTTAAGGAGGAGTCCAAATCATAAACCATTCGGTGGTTTATTTGTGCTTGCCATAGAAAGTTTTGGAATGAAGCAGCTGTTAATTGAAAGAGAAAAGCAGTATGCTGTGTATCTTTCCCAACTATACCGTCAGGTACCTAAATTGCATACTAACCGCTTTTGTTAACATAAAGGTAACGCTCCGCGACTACTTCAACAATGACAAAGAGAAGAAGGGGAAGAAGAATGTAGAATTTTTTGATGTTGATGGCAATGATGCACCTGGAAATGACGAAAAGGAAACCAACACCGTAGTTACTACGACGACGGGCATGCATAAATCTCATTCCACTCCGGGCAGTTAAGAGTGACTCTTAACAACCAAACGTGTTTGGCTTTAAAAGTAATTTTGTGCACTGCATAAAGTAAGCTAACATGCAGCCTGATCCTCTATTTCATCCTCTTCCCTGGCCACCACACCCTTGAGGTTGTGATTGGATTAGGACGTATTTATTGGTTAGCGCCAACGAGGATAGGTACAGGTTTAGAAAGAACAAAACATAGAACCATTCTCTGATTGTGAGGTACGCTGGCTACTTCCCAATCGCTGGGTTCTAATTGACTGCCTGCTTCTCCAAAAGGCAAGTTTAATCTACAGATGCACTACAAACACCGCAATTCACGGTGTAGGTTTCCTCTGCCGACTTCCTATGTTGCCCTAAACCCAACTTCTGCTTGCTAACGCAGAGATACTAATTGGTCTTTTGTTTGGACAAGGAAAAATGCCTAGCATAAGACTGCTTGCCATGACGCAATGTATTAAAGCCTGTTTGGTCAGCTGAAAACTTCATCGTGCAATTGGTATGATGCTACGCGATAATACCATAGTTGCAATCCTGATATTCGTTATCTAGAATGACGCCATTCACAATTTTCTAGCATGTGATATTAAACACCTCATTGAAAATTCGTACCCTCATCACCACCGGAATATTCTCCCTTTAAAAGGGTAAACTAGGACATAAGGGCTATAACCATTCCGGTGTGATATCCTCCAGAAAGAATTTTCTCTACAAATCATCCCAATCAAATGCTTTGCAGTCAATGTTGTCAAAGTGTCAGGACAGTATACGACGATATTTCTGGCTATTCCCCCAGCAGCAGGCTTTTAAACTCAAAGTCAAACTTGCTGATCATGCAAAGCAGCATCCCCTTTAAAAAGGCTCTATGTACATCATTAGAGAGGCATGTCAGAGAGTGCATATTAATTCAAATCAAGTGAACAATTCTCAAACCTCTAAATTTGCCGTCCATTAAAATAAAAGCCATTCGTCTTTTATATTCATTACTTCACTGAGCTGTCTTTTAAGGAATAATATAACCCTTTTAGTCCGCTTGTGTAGTAATTTTGTTATGCTGAACAACAATAAATTATTTGACCTCCATAAAATAAGTGGCACTCCAACCTTAATGCTAGCTACCAGTTGGGTCGCTTAAGTTAATATGCATCATCAGTTGCACGATCCCTGCTTTACCTTTTGAAACGGCATATTTGCAATATTTTTTTCGTATTTAGATCAAGGAGGAGGGGTTAGTTACGTTTTCATGGACCACTACGTGCAGCTTTATTGGCCACTTCACTGTTCTCATTATAATTGGAAGTATTGAAACTTTATTCGGAATTGTGATGGTCCTTTGTTTTTAATACTAGCAAGCAGGGATTAATGCCTTAGCTGCTAAGTTTTTCTCTTCACTGCTTAAGGATAGGTTATTTATTGGTTTTGTGGATTATCATGATCACTTCTAATCTTCTAACTCCTGATGAAAATTGCCGTGTTGAAAGGTTGGTCTCTCCCTGTGTTATCATCAAAGTAGCCTGCATTGCGCGCCTCTACATGATAGCAAACCAGAGATGGTTCAAAGTTTCCTCCGGAGTTGTTACACTTGAAGAAAGTCCAAACTTATGTGTGGTGAAAATTTGCTTCTATGACTGGGATGTGAGTCTTTGACTTACAGCATTGTTACAGACAATCTTTGTAAATTCCACAAAACATTGTTAACATACGTGTTGGTACACGTGCGGAAAGGCAGATTGCGATTACTTTATTCCATTTAATGAAATTATTTTATATTTCAAGTATATTCTACGAGTTTACTAGAGGCTTAACACAAATACAGCCCCATTTCGCATAAATTTTTCGTTGATATGGTCTTTCAGAGCGTTTAATCTAAAGTGGATTTGGGTTATTAGTATGATCAAAGGTCTGTTGCTATTTTAAAGCATAAATATTACTTTTACATTACCACCTCCTGCCATGTATTGAAATCCTAATCAACACCATCATAAATAGATAAACACTGCTCTTATAGTAAAATTTTTACTAGATTTTATTAAAATTGGCCATTTTAAGATAAATTTATGACCGTTTGTCTTGGGAAGAGGCGGTGGGCAATGTGTCAAATAAAATTCACTGAGCTCTCTCAACAGGAACTGTGTTATAACTTCTTATGCCCACCACGCTTTTACGTATTGTGGACACTTCGAGAATGATGTAGTTTAGAAAAGATTTTGTTTAAGGCACGAACTGTCACATATTTCTTTTATTTAGACAAAATGAAACCTCACTATCAATTGATGTGATTTTGATCTTAAACATCTGTTTGATCTTTTTTATATTGTAGATGATAATTTTCTCCCACTTCCTTATACTAGAGCATATAAATGCGGACTAGTTTAATAATGTGATTTTCTAGAAGTTGAAAACACTCCCGCGGTGATGCAATTATTTAAGTCAGAAGCTTTTGTTTACTTACCCTCTACCTGTGATCGCTTTGTTTTATTTGTTATATTATCCTAGAATATAATTTATTTTGACAAGGTATCCTATTTTTCACCTGTCTCTTTGATTTTACTCATGCGGTTTTAGGAGGGTAAACAAGTAAGTAGGACAGACTTGTACAAAGAGATGGATTACCGAGAGTACGGACCTCAATTTCACTCATTCCATGGTGAGGCTGGTCCAGTGCTCTTAGCCTTTGCTTTCCCCAAGGAAGCGCATAATTTACTTACATCTGTTCAGGCCAAAATAAATCCTTCGTCCGCTACTAAAAATGGTTTTCCAATTTCTTGTCTTGGGCAAGATAAGTAAGGCTTTATTCATTAATGCGTACGTTTATGAAATGTAATGTAAGATAAATGGTGTAAAATACTACAAAGAAACGGGAGCTTCTTCTAAATTCTATGTTTCAGAATGTTGCGTATTCAAGTCTTTCTCATATCAAGTGGTTCAAGTGACTGTGAACGCAATGTAATTCACAACTTGCGTATCTTACTCAATAATTTTCCCACAGAGTTGCTATGTTTGAGTTTCTCTTATGCATATTTTGATTGTGGTCAAGTCTCTTTCACTTTAATTTCTATTTTGTTCTAGCGAATCTATTCACAAATTGAAGAGGCAAAGGTAAGCGGCACTAGCAGATAAGTGGCGCGAAATCAATTTGCTGTTTGTGTTTTGCATAAATCACTCAAGTAGTCTACAATCCAAATTTCGCACTTTGCTTAATATTCAAGTGCGTTCTATTTTTCAATATTTAGAAATTCTTTGAAAATGGAGAGCAGGTGCGTGCGACTTTGCTGATGGTGTTGCCGGTGCTCACATTGCTTCTAGTTTGTTGAATGGAAGTTGATACTTTATAGGTTGAAGTGAGGTTTGAAATGAGCAACCTTCAGCGCATCAAGCACATCGGTATTGTTCCTAATGGAAAGGAATTTGAAGTCACAGGGCTGAACAAAGAAGTGGATGCAAAATTGCTTAAAGCACTTGGAGTGGAACGCTGCAAAGTAGCAGGGGTAAACGTCCCAGATTATTCACCCCATTCCCCTTATATGATTTTGCAGAACTTTTATTAGTACTAGTTTTACCCACTACTATGATAATTTACTTTGCTGATAAAGCAGCTAACAGGATGAAGGCATAACCAAACAATGCGTTTTAATCGAATACTTTATTTTCTTTATCTTAGTTAAACGTATTTGTGCTTCCAAGCAAAATATTAGACAAAGAATGGTCAACACTTTCTTATTTAGGCTGTGGTATCTACTATTACTAGAATACTATGCTCCAAAGCTTTCTATGCTAACCTTGTTTTGAGGGAGGTAACTCTTAGAGTTCTGGAATCTGTTTCATCTAAATTTGTCAATGCTGAAAATGTTGATGCTCCTGCAAAACGAGTTCGAAGATACCACGCATATTTCAGTCCTACAAATGAATGATGTACTTGTTTTTGCCTCGCACGGCGCATAACACAAAACTTCATTACGATCATTAAGCCCTACTGAAAAGTTGGATGAGTAGCGTACTTAAGGCCCCGTTTTGCCAAAATTTTTTTGCTAAAGCTCTTCTAAACCTGGTTTAATTAAAGAAAGTGCAAGGTCTTTTACTTTGAAGTGAAAAAGTATTTGTTTTGTTTCACAGAAATGAAACACATCGGACATGCGTGGCCCCACTTCTCACTTTTGACGGCCCCAAGCTAATATGGGTGGAATACACTTTCATCTTCCTCTTTGCCCTCTCTCCAAAGCTTGGTGTGCTGGATGGTCAATTTTGTCTAGTCAGTTGTAAATCGGTCATTTTCTCTGTTTGGGTAACTAGCTAACGAGGACAATGCCTATTTACCAAAGAACCCGACATCGTGAATTCAATTGAAAAGTATTGACTTAAATTCTGAAAAATCGTAGGTTGTATCAAAATGAATGCGATTCGGATGAAGGTCAAAATTAACACTTTTATCATAGTACTGCTGTAACAAGATTGTTTTGGCATTTTCCTGACATAAATAGCATCAAAGATAGGTTTGTATCCTTGCATAGTGGAAGAAATACTTGTTTATGTTCCGATACACGCATTAAAGAGTTTTAGTACACTTAGTGTGTAAAGGCTAGTTATAGTATCAATCGCAAGCCAAGAATTAATGGTGCGCGATTACGATTTACACGTTACGCGTATAGCTAGCCAAGGTCACTGGAATAGTCAACAATGGAGCACAATTATGCTATTCTTACTCTCTCGATTGTATTGTGGTAAAATAATTTTAGAGTAAGGTGTGCTTTAGTGTAAGCAGTTGCGATCGGTGCTCTCTAGTGTGGCTCTGCCGGCGGACCCTAAGTCTCCACTAGGAAGAACACCTAGCAATAATCTGAGCACGTAACTGCTGCATACCTTTATGTCATCTCGATGAAGATTGTGCGCGTCAAGCACTACCATCGAATGTTGACGTAGATGAAAGTCAGACAGCCTGCACAGGCAAATAATACCTGCTGGTAGAATAACAATTTGGAGCGTCAAGATCTACGATTTATTTTCGTGTGTGATATTCTTCCTCTAACCAAATAACAGTTAGTCTTGCATGACTGGTTAATAATGTCGGCTCTCCTGAGTGTTCACCATGCAAAATTGGCATACCTCGAAATGAGCACAGATAATTGAAAGCCGTGTCTTCTCAAAACACGAGAGGCTGTATTAATCTGGAGTATTTTCTTGATACTTCCACCATGAGGATGGATAGCCCGCTTAGGTACTGAAGTCTCTCAGGCTATTGGTCATTCATTGTGTTAATAGCGCTTGTAGGAAATAAAACAATGTATATCTGGACTCAGGCTTGCATACCCAAAAGCTTCAATTTTATTTATTGTTGGTCAGCGGTCCTTTAATTTTAAGCTGGAAGTGGTCTTGATCTTGGTTTCCTTCTCCTCAGTCAAATGCATTCGTAATGCGTTAAAAGATTTATGAATGCGCCCCTAAAACGGAATACAAACTGCTACTGTATTCTGGTCGCTGAATCACATCTAAAATCAATTTACTTTAATTTTTTTTACGGTGACTAGAAGACCTATTTTAATATAAATGCAGAACTTAAATAGCAATTTTAGGATACTCTTCTTAAGATCATTTAAGGGTCTCACAAGAGTTTTTAAAATATCACAAGGAAATTTACACTAAGTTTTGCCTACTTGAAGTGATGGAAGATCGGAGGTAAATAAGACTTACAATATGCTTATCATTGGTAAATCTTTTTAATTTTGCAATTTGCACAACTAAAATCACGAATAAAGGATTGTGATTTGGGCTGCATTCGGCTTGGGTCGAGTGGATACCGTGTAGTCAACGAAGTGGGTGGTATTTGTTTCCAAAAATGCATGAATACGAATGTCCAAATGGACGATTTAAAAAGAATGGTACAGATGAAAATAAGTTACGAATGACCTGTTGTTTCATTAAAATGGAATGCACCCAAAACTGTTTCTACCTATCTTTTTAAGTGTCTGCCAAACAATTGTGTTTTCCCCAACAAAACGTTACTTGCACTTAAGCGGTAAATAGTTTAGAGACTTCTAATAAACTGGTGCCAAGAAGTAAGAGTTTTATGGCCTTCGAACATTTTGAACAAAGTAGATTCCTTTCTCCTGAAATGCTTTTTATCCCAATTTTAATACCAGTTTAGATTGATCACCATAATTTTTAAGCGAGTACATCCCTGAGTTCATTAAGCCCATAAACTCGTAGGTTGGACATGTAACAATCTTTTTCTAATTAACCTGAAAATGATTACGCACAGCCAAACATGCATTCTGACTAGTTGAAATATACTTTCGGCTCTAAGTGCTAACTTAGGTAGTGCTGTCATGCTGGAGAGCTGATAATGGTTACCTTTGTAAGGGCAGGACACAGAGTTGGAATTACAGTTGGGTCTGAATATTGTGGCAGGCTAAGATGATTGCCGAATATTTCCATGTGACGGTGCGGCTAAATATGGTATCAGAGTTGAATGGCTGTCTTATTCAATTTATTTTAATACCACAATCACTGAATAATGATTTAAAGATTTTGTTACGCTCAAGATATAGTGATTTCAGTCGGTTTTTCTTCACCATTTTTAACTAATAAATTTGCAATGTGGAAATGCAAACATTTTTGCCTTTAAAATGTCATTTTCTTCGTATTCTTTAAGATAGTTGAACAAAAAATTAGACAATTACTTAAGAGAATGGCTTCATGAAATTGGTAAGCACTCACTTTCGGAAAATGATGTGCGTTTGAACTACTGATAAATTCTACTTCAAGTTTCCACAGATTGCTTGTCTACTGAACATCTACTGGTCAGTGCTTGTGTTACCCACCATTTACTTTTTCGCCACTTTTTGTAAACTTGCTCAACCAGTTGCAGTCCTCCAGCATCTTTGTGCATCACGCACGACTCCACTCGCAGAAAGAAAGTTGCCTAAAGTCATGACATCTTGGGAATTTGTGTAATAGGATTCTTCAAGAAACAAATATTTTGTGGAAGGTTTATAATTGTTTCCGTTTTGTAATAGTATCATTTGGATTTGTTCGGTCTCCTCCCTTTTTTATTCGCCATGCTGACCTTCCAAAGCTCAGGCCACCTTGTGGAATAAGTCTATAACGCTTTTTGTAACTATGACCGGAGAGTTTGTTTTAAATGTTGTCACCTCACTTGTGATTCGGTAGAGTAGTTTCGAATGTTATTCTGTAACAGCCGCCACTGACCATCCAATTCTGCTTCACAGCATGCCGAAGTTATCCACATAGAGGCAAGTCACTGCATTGGACAAATTCACAAATCAACGCAAACTTTTTTTATTTTTTTAAACTCTTTTAAAACAATCGCGTGTTTATGAGCCTGCAACCGCAAATAAGAAAAATATGCCTCATTTTGCAAGACCCACTCACTGTAATTAAAAATTTGCCTCCTTTTTAGAGCCAAATTATCATTAATGCTTCACTAATGGGTGACACATGGTGGTTCCCAAAAAGCAGTATGCGCGGTAAGAGGCTACAGAATTCCGTGTTACAGCGCGTCACTCAGTTAGAAAACTTGACTAAAGCTATAATATGTATTAAGCCTTGCATACTCGAGTGAGTAAAATTTAGAGATTGGTGTAAAGTGAATGGAAATGTGGAAATATTTCTGACTGAGAAAACTGCAATTTAACAATCGTGACACTGATTTCGCGAATGCACGGGGCATGCGACCAATAAATACTGTTTCAAATTATTTTCAACTGCCACAAATGTCGTAACTACAGCGTACATGGATTCCTTTGGGATGTGCAAACGCTTAAAGGTGGTACTGAGAAGCGTGGCTAGATTTACACGAAAATAGTATTTACACAACCTCAAGGACAACATACAATGCTCTCAGTCTGCGTATTTGCAGCAGCGTTACCTCAGTATACGGAATAATATCCACTTTTCCTAGTGCATACCCTACAATAAGATTGAAAATAACGACCCGAGCAAGCACACCCCTAAATCGGGGAGATAATCTCCGCCAATGACGGCCATGATCAGCCACCGCGAATACACCACCATCGCCTTTCCCAGCGAAAAGCACTGTAAATCTGGCTACGTTTGTTCATAGAACCATGTAAGACTTCACTAAATTAACTAATAGAAGAATATGAAGGCGGTGATGCAAATGCCATTTCAAATGGACGGTACATTGTGAGATAGGGTTTGCAGAGATTCAGGTGTTGGAACAGATGTTTTTAGTGCCGCTGTTAATATTTAGGGCTGTGGCGAAACCAGTCGGTTGGGGCCTATTTGACTATGTACATTAAATAGTAACCGATATTTGGCATTTACGCTACTCAGGCGACATTTATTTATCCCACTTTCACTGGGCACTTTTTTAACTATATAACAGGCTGCTGTCGACTCTAGACAAGACAAAAGGAGGTGATCAAGGCTTTATTTCAATTGGAATTAAATTCTGGGGGCCATGGGGAAAAAATGGAAACCGATAAATACATGAATGTGTCATAAATGATGCGGAAACTGCTGAGAAGGACAGTCCAGTAGTCAAAACATGAGAAGGGAACATGCATTTTGATTGTGCACCGACCAGAATGGCGTGAAGCTGAATCTCAGTGTGAAAGGAAAATGGGATGACTACCACAATTTTAGCCCTCAGGAGGGCTCTCGCGATTAGCCTATGCACTGAGGTTATGTCAATGATCTGCTGACAATCGCAGATGTGCTTCATTCCACTATTGTTGCCAGGTATCAGTAGGTTCTCGCTGCTGCCACTGTTCAAACTAGAGGTTGGATTTTAGCGAAGAAGCCATATTTTGAGTCAATGCTGCTGGGATAACACTTAACTTCCGATGATTTAGAATCGACCGCAGGAGAAGGATACTAGGAAGCGGATTCGGAAATGAAAACAATGCTGGAGTCTGTAGCTATCGCATCCGAGAACTGGGATTGGATAGCATTTGTAGCTACAACCTCACCACCACCAGAATATGTGGCAGAGATTAAAGGAGGACCGTTAAAAGGGTTTTGATGGTGGCTGGCATGGACGGTCCCGAAAGATCCAAACGAAGGAAAACCATGGTCCAATAGCTTTAACAATTCAAAACGATCTCACTTCTACTATCCGAAATCAGTCTAAATGCAAGCCTGTGGACTTCTACTTCACTTCCACTTGACTGAATACCTAACTTACCTTTAGAATGTAGTGTGGTATTCACCGAGGGTGCTAATTGCATGCAGTAGGACGCTGGCGTTACCTATTTAGTGGATCGCGGACTAGTTGCATGCGTTGGTTTGACCTACTGGATTTAAGTGCTTGTGTCACCATCGATATTAAATTACACACTCACATACACAACAGTCACAAATATTCACTTCCTCTGTATTTGATTGCCCGGCTGTTCAACTAACCAATTCCTACTATTAAATGCCTTTCAAATTAATTTCCAATTGTTTACATGCATTTAAGCTAATGCAACCAGCATTCAATGTCACTTTAGCATTTTTTAGCCCATCTTGTGTCACTTAAGTATCTTTAACCACCAGCTTGCTCTAGTCCTGTGGCCATCCACAGGCACCATAAGTCAGGTAATCGGCAAAGATACTGGAATAAAAGACTACTAAATGCCACTAATTTTGTAAGCTGAAAGCTCAAATAAATGCGACCAAAATTGGTTGAGTGCAGAAATTATGAACAGGTGTGTTTAAAATTACCGCATATGCCCCACTAGTCTTCAGCAATTTCAGAAACCCCTTGCACTGATTTGCACAAAAGATCTAGAAATAAACTTGTGCGGTTTCTTTGATAAAAAAAGCGAAACAAATTTACATGGTGGACAGCATTTCCAACGCCGTGAAATTCTGCCAAGTCTTCGGCCCAACACTGAACGCCTGATAGGCTTATAAGGAAGGTTTAGTTATTTTTTTGGACATTTTAAACCATCATTAATTTCTACAAGCACTTGACAGTTTGCCTTAGCGAAGCAATACATTCTCTTTTCCATTTTATCTCTAAAGTGGGCAAACATTTTCATTGTAGAGGTAACAAAGAAATGAAGAGTAAAGTATACATTTCCTGTGTCATTTTGATGATTTCTTACTGCACGCGGTAATCATTCTGTTTTACAGTGTAAAGCTCTCAGGAGTGTTCTTTATTTGCGGACTAAGTTTCAGTTTCGTACGTCTGTGACTTGATACCATGACACTGAATTTAGGAGTGGTAAATTTGATTTCTTATTTTTACACTTAAGGCATTTAGAAGAATTTTAGGCGTTTTTTTCTTAAAAGGGGGGAAATTCCATATTTTAACTTAAAATAGTCAACTGAGCTGATAATGTTTTGAGTATATCTGCGTCGAAAGGGGATTATTTCTGCAACATTGGCTGAGGGCTTTTTTTTAATCATCACTTTGAATAAGTACAACATTCACATTTATGCACACCTTTCGGTCCACCAATTTGCGATGCTCTGTCTAGCCTTTACAAGTTTTCAACTGTCGATTGAAGTCTTAGTTCACCTCCCTTTTGTAAAAGTCTGCAGTTGTAAGTAAGTCATCATTTGAAGATAATCGCCTTATGATATGCCGGTTTAAGAGTAGCTAGAAAACGTGTAACCTCATCCATTAGTTAAATTTTTAGTACCAAATGCCCACTCTTATAGAGAAATGAAAGAACGGGAAAGGTGAGGACTTCAGGCATCGATGTCATTACCAAGTTTTAAAATGCATTCTTCAACATATGGGAACAAATGCAAGGTGTAACTTTTCCGGTTCTTTGGAAGGGTATACCGATGCGTGCAAGTCTTCACAAGTAAAACAATTCCTCGAATATTCCCTTTCGGTATATACTCTGTCGACTACGATTTTCCACACACTTAATGCTACTTAATCAACTAAGGTGGGTAGATATATTACTTGCTATTATCAGTACAAATAGTCTTCAAGTTTCTCCCCTCGTTACGTACCAGAGGTATCCGCGATTCCGTGACCTCCTTTTTGTCTATAACTTTTTCCATTTTGTCATAGCTGCACAGAGCCACTTTATTTGCTTCAGTAAGCTTCCATCTACTTTCCGCCAATAGCCGTGAATGGCATAAGCTAGACAAGAATTATGATTTGGCGCCAAAGATGCACCGATTATATGCTTCTTACTCGCCCAAATCCTAATGCTGACAGGTAGTACCCTTTTATCTATTCAATCTGGAACCTATTTGCATGGCATGTCATTCAAATTACCCCGCTTTCGGGGTCATGAATTGCTTATACCAACTAAACTAATCATATCTTGAAGTCTTTTATGTAAAAAAATAACAAATTATCAACCACTAAGTAAATTAAACTACTACTTTCAAGTTTACTTTTCTAATTTTTTAAAAAGATAGATTATTATTACACCAATTCACAATTTTCTGGACTTCCAACGCCCATATTTCTAACTAATTCAATGATAAACATCCATAAATAAATCAACCTAATTTCCCCTGTTACAGAAATCAAGCCGCTAATCAAGGTAGTAAATAATCTGCATCAATTGACCTTCTGAAGAAATTTTTAGATAGTGGTTTGAAAATTTTAACAAATTGACAAATTACGTTCGTGTCTAGGATTGTTTAAACTGAGAACAGTAGTTTTGCTCATGACTTTGAAGGTCTACCTTATATAAGGTCCCGCGGCGTCTTACAAACGTAATGCCGGCAGACAGGCCAGTTTGTTGGTGTTCACTATTTTTGGCTTTCAACAAGGACAGAGGAACAGCGGCAATGAATCTTTTTGGTTCCGTTACTAGATTTCACTGTATTTGCACCCATCAGTATTTCCACAACAGTAGCCACTGTTCTGCCGTCTAAAGCCTTTTGTAGGCAAGAATTGCGTTGTTCTTCCTTTTAGTCAGTTCCCCGTGACCAAGGCAAAGCGATATATGGATCGCTTCAACAAGTTCTGGAGGCAAAAGTTGAGGTCTCGCCATGACTTTCCCCATCATTCCGCTTCTCAAATTTAACAATTCCGGCATATTGCTGAAGTAGATCTCATTCAGCATGCACCTCCCTCGGTCCTTCAACGCAACGTCTGTTTCTTGTTGTTTTCCCTTGACCATTCCTGACCCAACTGAGGCAGTGTATTTACTAAGCCTCCGGTGTCTTATAAGCAACCTGTGATATTTGTGTGCACTTTCTGTTTCCCCATGTCAAAGTGGTGTTATTATCTTGTTTCAGACACAGTGCTCTAAAAACCCTTTGCTTTGCTTTCACTTGTACTTTCCTCTTTGACGTCTTCTCAGCTAACTAAGAACACTTCTCGATTGAAAAGCCATCCAATCACACCGTTCCCTCTGTGATGCCGGGTGCATTTCGATGTGTTTTGTACCGCTGTGTAGCTGCTCAACATGAATATATGTTCCATTCCAAATCCAGTCTTTTGTATCCCTTGAAGGTAATTCCAGTTTGGTTCTAAGAAGAAGAAAAAGAACAAAAGCGGGGGCAGAACCAAAACAAGTGAGGGTTAACTGCGATTTGACCTGAGCCTAAATATGCTAAAAAGTGGGCGCTTTACTACCCTTGAAAAAGGCTTCACTCACAACCATCAAAAAGTGCCTAATTTTCTCTGCCTTGTTTTACGCACTCTGTTAAAAAGCTTAATTTTCTCCTCTCTCGAGTGTTTTAGTGATTAGTTACCCCTAAAATGCATTTTTTGTTTTAAGGGAATAGGATTTACGAGGCTGCAGAATCAATGCCACAGAAGAAAATGCTCACTTTATGTCCATCGATGTGAATAGTTTAAAAGTGCGTTATTATAATAGGGAGAAATAAAATTACTCCTTTAAATTGCTTTTTGAGTTGTTGTAAGTTGAACCTTAGTCATCATGCAGAATAAAAGGCCCAAGAATCAATATACCCGACTAGTAAAAACAGAACCTTAAGTGTCGCAATTAAATAGGTGGAATAGGATTTGTTTCTACAAAAGGGAGGCAACTACGAGGATGCATTCTATGAACTCTAGAATAAACGATCTAGCTACTTAGGAAGAGGTGTTGTCACAGATCCTTCCCACTGAGCTGTGGCACAATATCTCAGAGAATGTTTTACCAATTGTGTTTAGCAACTATTCCCTTTCAGTTAAACCTACATTGGTGCCCGTATACTAGCTGAGCATAAATGAATAAACCTAGCAACGAATTACACGCAGGTGAGGTTGGATCAGAGCAGATTAGGTCAGGCTACAACATTTATAGATGTGCGTTGGTGGAACAGGAGCCAGTATGTTCATTCGGACAGCAATTTGTATTAGTCGCCGAATAGGCGACTGAAAATTAGGGGACATAAGGGCACTCGGAGATCACCGTTCCTGCAGAATAAATCATTTCTTTTACCACTTTACATCAGGTTAGTCAGGATTAAACACTTTCACGGAAATGGCTTCTGGGTACCTGTGTACAAGGAAAGCACGGCAGGAGTTCATACTGACAGGCGTTATAATGACTATTCTAACCAGAGATGAGATTTTAAATATTGTTATTAGTTTAAGGCCTTCTATAGATGGACTCAAGTTGCATAACATTATTTATAAGAAGCGTCACCGTCGTTACTACCTAGCAGTTTATGCCCAAAGGTGTTGACTGCCACTTTGATCAATGGTGTTGGCTCTGGAGAACACGGGGAAGCGCTAATAGCTAAGGGTTATGGTTGTTACTTGACACAACTCTCCTGCTTTGCAATGCCTTCCATTTATGGGGCTGATTCTTTAGTATCAATCAAATATCTCTTTTTGTGCCCTCCTCTCCCTATGTCATGCAATCAATCCTGCTCAGCTTGCGACCTTCACTGCGGATGAATATATGTGCACACAAAAATATTGTAAAACCAAACTTTGCCGTAAAGGAAAATACGAAAGACCGCCCCACCCAGTATACTTTGTTGGATGGTAAAACGCAATGCTAAATGGAAACAGTTAAATACCGGTTTCAATGGTTGGGTAATACTCTGCACTTCCGAAGAATATAGGTGAAAAATGACGGAAAAATTAGTGACAAATTCACTGAGAAAACTTGGGTTAACGGTTCTATGATTATGTTCGATTTGCAAGACACCAGCAAGTTCCTCTGTCTCTCTAAAAATTCCGCCTCCTATTTTCATTTAATCGTAGATTAGTGGAACGGAATGAGAGTACGTCTGAGAGATGAGGATGCTAATCACACTTCTGGAGCCCACTTTTGACAGAAATGTTGATTTCTACAATCTACGAATTCACTCCTGTTTGCGGAATAGGCAAAATCTTTCGTGAATAAAAGATGGTGTTTTTATTCATGGTTGTTGAACTATTTTACCATTTGGTAAGAAACTGTTTAACAGCAGCAAAACTTACCAGTCAGATAATCCACCAAACACTGGTAAATATTGACCAAAGTCTGAAGCTCCAGCATGTGTCATTCCGAAACAAATTAAAAATAAGGCAAAAAATCATTTTGGAGGAGAACCCACACAGCACTCTTAATGCACTTGGGCATCACATAAGGTACTCACCACTCCAAATTTTGATGTCATCGCCCCTTTTTTTATTTCGGCTTAAGTATTTCCCATTCCCAAGGTAAATCAAGGCCGATATTCTTTATTTATGCCATCATTGTGCTCTTTTAGTCAAAAGTTCTATAGTTCTTTTTTCTTAAGTTAAAATTTTCGTATTTTCATTTCTACCAGTCGACTTTCTTTAGCACTTACCATCCTGATCTTCCGTTGGGCACGAAGTGAAGATGCACTCTATGCCTGCCGATTTGCATTGAGATCATTAAATCTAAGGTTAATTAAACAGAAACGAAAGGTTATTCGAAAACACCAGTAGACCGTGATGCACAACCGTCTGTCTAGAACATATTTATAACTAATTCAAATAATTAGCACATGGTACATTTTTCAACTCTATTGTTGTGTCCCATTTTACTTACCATGAAAGGCTAACGTAGATCAAAATTCTCGCATCTTGTATTTACCAAAAGAAGACATAACTAATTTTCCCAAAGTAAATATTCTTAACATCGTTTATTTATTCGGCGTAAGACTTGTCAAATTTTTTTGCTATCATTCAGGTAAATCAATTGGCTTGTGACTTCAATTTTTCCCATTTGCTTGAGGCAAATTATCCATTGTTTACTGGTTTATCCTTCTTAGCGTATTTTTCAATAAGGCCTAAGGCATAAATAAGGGCATAGGCTTTTTTGGAGCCACGGGCAAAAGCTATTCTGGACTGTGAGATGAGGATTTCTAGGTGATGAAAAGTCTACCTCAGTAGATTTAACATATTGTTTAGGAAAACTTTATATCTTCTGATTTCACTTATTTGCTGCCATTAGTTCCGTGAGATCTTGCTAAGGGAGAGTGATCTGTAAAAGGATGGTTCAGAAAACTTTCTAATATTTAAAGAAAAATAAAGAAATTTTATGATCACTTAATTGCCAATAATGAGATCTACTAAACTCGACCTGCACTACACTCAGAAGGGAAGAAAACTATGGAGAAAGCATATGCAAACCATTGTTAAACTGTGATGAATTTGTCACATTTGGCGCTACTAAACACCGAACAAACCCTCCAAAAAATATCCACAAATGTGCGTATTTGAACGCATCGAGAAACACTGAGCTGTAACACGAATTTCAAGATAGGGAAACCCATAAGCCGACTTTCGCCCGAAGTGACGCCGTATGGAACGACATGGAGTTGACAATTACAAATAACACATTACCTGAAAAACACAAATACAATGGGAAAGATTGTGCAGTTGCAAAAGATTAGGATTCGTAACTTGGGAAGGAAGGGTAACTCAAAAAGTAAAATGGAGAAAAATTGCATTGTACAAATGCATTGTGTGGCTTAAAAGCATTTTCCTGAACACATAAGACCATATTTTCTTAAATCTTAAAAAGAGGCTAAAACATTCAAGCTCATTTTTGTGTTGGCAAATGTTAAAATAGAAAACCACTTTTTTTTTCTATCTTGGTATTGGACTATGTTGCCACATGAGCTTTTGTAGGTTGTACTTCCACGCTTTTTCACGACCCTCAAGTCACGCCAACTAGCTCTCTGGCTCTCCCATGCATTGGTAGGTAGTATGTTCTTTCATATTGCCTTGGCTTTGAACAACCTTTGCGAAGACTCGGAACCCTGCAGTTAGTCTTACAAGGATAGTAGTTGCTCTCAAAAGACAAGCATTAAAGTATTTCCAAGGCCTCATGATTCTTCTGATAATTAACTTCTTACATAACTGGGATGAATATATTACAACAAAGTGTGTATCCAGAGAATCCTGGAAACTTAACAAGACCCTGAACAGGATAAAAATTTGCATATTTAATTGTGGAATGAACTTCCAAAAGCACCAATATATGGCGTAACACTAAAGATTGAGCAAACTTGTGAAAGGCTTTGTAAAGATAACAATAAAGTTGAAAATGTCGGCCATGATTTTTAAGCTTCTTTTATTATTTTCATCACCTGCATGTCATAATTCTTTGAATATTTTATCCTCAAGGGCAGATACAACTAGAGCCTGCCCTCATCTGTCTAAAATGACAGCCGAGTATTTTAAAGTTGTTACAAGTTCAAAACAATCACCGTTACCCAAAAGAAATAGAATAACTTACTGGAAACTAGCATTTTTGCTTCATGGCAGTAAGCAGCTGGTAGAAGCGTTGAGATACCTCGCGGTCGGTGAGAGCAACAGCGCGTCAAGTGCAGTGAAGCTGCTCCCTTTTTACCTCGGTGGATGGCGAGTGGTGGAAAAGGGTTCACCTCCAGAATCAACCGAGGGCCCTGCTTACTAATTTTTGTGTGGTTCTATTCTCTTCCTCCCACTCGTTAAGGTAGGTTCCTCTTGCCACTTTACCGTAACCTCTTGTAGGCCTAGTTTCCTCTCCACTATATTTTCGATTCCCTGTTATTTCAGTATTATTTCCATACGTAATTCTACTTTTTTCTAAATGACAGCAAATGGGGGTTTAGTCTACCCGTAGGCTTTCTCATTATTGTAATTTATGCGTGGCAGTCCTGTCCCATGGCATGCAAATGTAATTACAATTTTAAATGTACACCTCTCAAAAACTTTTGAAGAATTGGGTGATGGTAAGGTGGATTGGACCTGGTGGACTCATCTCAGCTTAGTGATGGTATTTATTGGGTTAAGTCTTAACTAATAATTTGTTGTTTTGGAGGACTTGGGTTTTGCGCTGGGAGAAGAATACTCGAATCCTATCGTGTTTCTAGCCACATCAGTTTATACGTAACTGGGTTTGGTTGGTGTTCATGCATTAATACAATAATGTTTGGCCAATTTTTGCTGGTAGCGAATGTCCTCCACGAACATGGCAGATGTTCTATAGGCATGATTGGTGTGTGAAAGGCGATATGATTCATTTCATCTCTTCAAGTTTGTTTCCATACGTCATTTAACAGAGGGTTGATGACCTTTTCTCTGGGCATAAGATGTAATAGGATGAGAAGTTTGCATAATTAGGTTAATTATTAATGCCTTTTGGCGTCGTGGGCACCGCTATTGGAAATAAGGGATGGTCACGCCATTACAACTTTAGAAGACGACTCTTAATGGTCATTTAGAATAAAGATGATATTTTTTCTCTGGTCATCAATTACAAGATCCCTAAAGGGTTGTGAGTGATTGAGAAATATTGGCCTCTTCCCTTGTGGTATATGAATGATTTGTTCTGCTTGTAAGTGGAAAAGGCGGAGTAAAGTAGGCTTTCTGCGCCTTTTCTACCGCCGGTGCAAAGCCTGATTTCTCTGATGGAGAAGAAAAGCATCGAAAACCTGTGTACCTTCGACTATTATTTTGGAAAATGACGCTCTAGAACCAATCTAGCTAACGAGGCGCACAAAAACAGTTTACTAAAAGCCGAAAACCATTGCGGAATATGGTGATTTTCTTCATAAACAATGGACCGTGAAATATCAGCATAGTTAACAGTGATTAACCTGGTCATATCTCAAAGAGATTGAGCTTGGGGCGTTGGACAGACCATCAGTGTCGAAAATAAACAATCTTTGCTTGACTTCTTTGTGGCTTAGATATTTTAGTCCACCTTCATCTTCTTCTAGATTAGCCTTATGAATAATTGAGGGGGTGAAAATAGCTGACATCAACAGCCCATGACCATGGATTTAGATGTCTTTGTCGACCTTTCACCCAATGGCAATCATTTATGCCGCTTTTACATTGTCGGAGAAATTTTTGTGTCTTTAAGATAGCCGAACTTAAGGAAAACGCTTAACCATGGCTAAAGTTACTTGGAATAGAATGTTCATTTTTACGAACCCCACTTTTTTGTTCCTCTTTCACCGATTAGATTCAATCCACAAAACTCAGGTAAAAGATAAAGTAAATAAATAAACAGACAGCATATCCACAGTTCTTATCTGAAGTGATTGAATAAAATTTGCCTATAATTCTCGTGAAAGAAGCTATTTTCACTTTTCCTCTGTTTAAACACAATAGAAACTTGGAGTGTAAAAATAAATTAAGTAGCCTGAGGGTTAAACAAACATGCACTGTATGTTATACGAATATTGCAACCACTGGCAGCTGAAGCCATCATGCAAAAGTCAGCAATACAGTGTGTCGGGTCGTCCGTAAATCGGACTCACCCTCAAACATTTTCGATAAACTAACTGTAGGCCATGTATACCAAATTCGGAAATCTCACCCTTTATAAATTTCTAAATTGTAAAGGAGTGCATGGTTTTCGATGCAGGCCTATTTACAATAATGCACCAACCAACCCCTATGGCGTCTAATTGATCAACAGTTATCTTACAGCACGAAATCTTGCTTCAATCGGTTGTCACACCGACAGTTCAGCTCAAGCTCTGTGACGCATAGTTACATATTTTAGTGTGATTGCAGTGACATATTCTGATGACAAAGCAGATGTCGTCATGTCAGACACCTTGATATGTGACATGAAAATGTGCACAAAGGCCAATTTGTGTGTTCGTTTCTTCCAACATGCCTTTTAATTTTGAATAATAGGTAAAAATCATGCTTTTCAAAAATGGTCGCTTCGATATTCTAGAATCATCAACGCTCTGCTCTCAATGTGATTGATGAGAAGTCAAATGAAAGGTTAAAAGTGTTTCATCAACTTTTCTATTCTTGAAGCCATCTGATTATATTTAGCAAGACATTTTGCAGCTTTCTTGGCTCACATCACAACAATGACATGATACCGCATGTCAAGTGTGGTACGTCCTCAAAAATGCACTGAGGGAAAAATTGCACTGGCATTAGTCACCTCAGTAGTACAGTAGAGATTTGAAGTTCTTTTATTTTAATAGCGATTTTGTTGTCTTTTGGGATGGTGATTGAGAAAGTATTGCCAATAGAGTACATGAGTGGGTGACCAAACTCGTCCACAAAAATAAACTTAATGTCTTGTCTCGGTAAATTAGTTTCTGGCAGTTGGCGAGAACGGTTGTCAGCGGTAGTGCCACTTGTTGCACCACTCTTGGGCTTTACTAACGGCTTTGTCGATCATTTTATTCTCTAACTGCCCCTGAGGTTAGCTTGTTGCAAGGTGTAATTTTTCTTCCTATTTAACTAAATACGCTGTATTTGTCTCACACACAACCCTCATTTGACCTGCTTTGTTTTAGTTTATCAATGAATGCTTTTTTAAAACTCACTCCGTTTTGTGGCCCTAGTTGCGTAACTTACACATTACTAATCCTATATTAATTGTTCTTTAAAAACTTTGCCCTTAAGTCTTGGCACGTCCTGATGAGCTCACTCATAGTATTGTCTTTTAAGGATAGCAGAACCTTTGATTTTTGTTATTTCCTTCCAAAAAACACAAAAACTTGGGTAGCTTCGTGCGAAGTTGAGACAGAGGACTATGCTTTTTTGGCATTTAATTACGTTTTAACTTTGGCAGTACAGATAGTCCACTGCTTTAATCTGAGGTTATAACATTGCCCAGTAAATAACGATTAAAACGACACACATTCTGCCTAATAATCCAAAATATGGTACGGATGTCAAACATGCCAAAAAATGCTGCATTCAAAAAGCTGATTGAGCATTCTACTTGGTGCAACGAGTTTGCCTTAATTCGGAGCAGTTATGCAACACGTTGGTTGCCTAACTCTCGGTTTTGGTGAGGGTGCCACTTAGTTTCTTGGCCATTGTACCTTCGCCGGGTAGGCTGGCCTCCAGACCATGTCAGTAGCCCCAATCCTCTCCATATGTAAAACATACATACTCCATCCGAGTATTAAGTCTTCTTTCTCCTTAGTGAGCATGCGATCCATTTAATTAAAACATCTATTTGTATTCAAGAAAAGTTTGTCTCTCCACGCCTCCAACTAACCTACGTAGATACGTTTTTACTTAATAGTCTACGAAAATGGTAACGCATTGCAAAAATACACCTTTCAGCTGTATTTTCTTGCCGACTTTGAAAAACATTCCGTATTCTGTTAAATACAAAACTGGAAATGATTTTTTAATAGTACCATCAGAAAGTTAAAAACTAAGTTCTCTAGAGGAAATTCTGTGGTAATGTTTGACAAATTTCCAACATTAATTCCGCTTAAAATCGTCAAGAGGCCTTTCAACCTTCATTTTTTAATTGCATAGTAGAATAGTCAAGAAGAGGACATAGAAATGGTCAGAATTACATGACAGAGCCCAGCTTAATAATTTATACTGACAATTACTGCAAATATCCGAATAGTGAGGACTTTAACAATTAATTATAATCAAGTAAATTTAGGCATTTCTTAACCAGTTATTCACTTTTTAGGAGGAGTCACGACATTGGCACCGAGAGATCTCATCAATTAATCCTTTATTTTTATTAAGAGAGGCCCTTTAAAACAAGCTTCAAAAATAAAGTCCAAAATATTCCAAAGTGTGCAAAAAATGTTTATTGTGATGCTTTAAGCCAGATTTAACTTCAAACAACTTCCATACAGGAGTCAGTACAACTTTTCTATCAATTACTTGAGTCAGTATGCATCAAAGGGGCATACCTGTACCTTCAACACGCTTAGTATAATAGGCCAAAAAAGTTCTTTTAGGGGAGGGGAAAAGGTAGGATGGCCGCGGTGAGTGAATGAACACAATGTAAGATCAAGCTTACTTAACTTTTGACCCTGGTATATGCATGGTAATCAATCCATGTTTGAGAGATTGACAGAGAAACTAAATTACCCGAATCGGTGCATGCTGAATGGAGCTTTTGCGCGCGTGGTTCCTACAAAAAGGGGCTTGGTAAGAAAAAATATCCCGAAGTGTATTCAAGTAGTAACGCCACTTACTTTGACCATTAGGATACGTAATGGCAGATAGCTGTTTTTGGAGAGAGGAAGTGAGCAATGTCCCTTTATAAAAGTGCTAAGTAGGTTCCGCGTTTTATCATCCCTAGCAAGCATGAATTCTTTGTTGATACATATAGCTCCCCTCCACAGACGAAGCAAATAAAACCATCATAATGTCCAATCGTTGGCTGCGACTTTATTCTAGAGCATTCTGCATTAAGGATTTTTGCAGGCCTCTGAGGCGGTCAAGGTCCTCTAGGGTTGGTGCCTCAAGCCTTTTTCATTGATGATTTTTCAGTGGACAATATGCAAAGTGGTAGCATCAAGAGAACAAAAAGCTAGTTTCGTTTCTTGTTTAATATAAGACATGGACGACTTAGTGTCCGTCTTTCAATGCGGTATCCTATATTGGGTTGTTTTATTTTGAACACATTATAATGCTTTTACTTGGCAGTTGACTAAGTAGATTTAATATGAACTTATCTGTCTTGAAAGGGGACTTTTGTCTAGCAATTATCGATAGACAGTGTGGAGAGGTGCTTTGAAGTGCTATTATGTAATGATTGCTATAATAGAGATGACTCTCTATTCCTTAAGATGAGGAACTTCACGCCACTGGTGGTCAAGACTTGCACGAAGCACATATGATGAGGAAGCAATTCTTTTGCGCTTACATCATTTGGGAAGAGGAGGTCGTGGAAGGAAGTCAACGGAGTCTAGCTCAAGTGTCATACATATACTGATAACAAGAAGCTTGTAAAACCCTCCATCCAGGGCCTTCATACCAGGATGTTTTTATTGACATGGCAATGGGTGTAGTGTTTGAAGAGAAGAGTTTCTTGGTTCAAATTCTGGCCATTCCAGCATATCGGAGTTGTCTTTAATTAAGTCAACGCTAAAGATGGTCAATGAACAAAGTCTGTCAACTAAGAATCTGTCGTTCTCTTGGCAGCCCACGCATAAAATGCTATAATAAATAGAACCGCGTCAGATTTTAGAAGTATGGTTAGATATAAAGTTGTTCTACAATAACTCTAATCCAAATTGCGTGTAGTTTACGAAAAGTATTTTTTTAACGCAGCACAGCACTAGTGTTTTGACAAGTGATGCATGCGAAATGGTCATTGTATACATTACTTTGTGGTTAGTTTTGACGTCAAATAATTAATTTATAAGGTAGCATCTTTATTATTTACAGCAGTATACGTAATATTTCAAAACTACTGGAAAGTAGTTATATTGTGAGTAATGAAGCAGTACCCAGAAAAATATGTGACATCTTCAACTTCATGAAAATTATTTGTAAAAGTGGTCAGAAACGTTGCCCATGCTTGAGGGAACAATCATAAGCAGGTTGACTTGGAATGCGCAGAAAAAAATGCTCTGAAGAAATCCAGAACATTAAGTACATTGTGTAGTACGTGACACATTGATATTGTCTGGCACAGAAATACGCAGAATACATGCTACTACCCTTTGAAAATTTTTAGGGCAGCGACAGTAACGCCAGAGAATTAAGCGGGATTCTACTGGTCTCCGCATGAGCAGAACTATTCAATGATATATTTACATGAATTGTTGCAGCAAGCCATGAAGTCTGATCCTGTCACACTATTGCGCATTTAGCTATCGCCATGATCCAAAACGAATGCACGGGTTAACCACGGTAATGGTGAATTATCGGTATTACCTCACAAATAGCGGAACGCAACAATCAAAATATTTTCATTTACAGGTCTATATTTTGTCTGCTTATTCAACAGCAACTCAGCCAAATGCCTGTTTAAGGCATTTACTCTTTGAGTAATCATTAAATTTACACTTTAAAAGCAAATTTCAAAATCCATCCATTTAAATAGACGTTTCCTAATAAAATCGTGTAGCCCTGGCCGATTCCACTTACTGCTTTTGTCAGGATATTTGGATTTGCTAACGGAAATTAAATTGTTTAATCGCACCGGTCTAACCTTAAAGTAGAGACCCACGAATACAAGCGTGCGAGCAGGACATATGAAGTAAATCGGATGAATGAAGTCAAGGTGATGGTGGAGATGGGTGTTTGGTAAATGGATGATCTAGACTATTCGCGTTGCAGGAGTGCTTGAAAATGGTATGAAGTATTTCAATGGGTAATGGCTGCTTCTCAATGCAAGTACTTTTCCGAAATTCCCAAGGACTCTGTCTGGCATGTGAAGAATTCACGGTCTCGTGAGTAAAGTAGCTAATGGAATGGCTAACACAACTGCTCTAGCGGCTTTTGGATGTTCTGTGCCTTCATTTGCTTGGATGCCTAACATTTTAGCCCACACGAGTTTCCAAAATCCAATCCAATGCTTTGGATATTTCATAATAAGCCTTACAAGTTTATCATTTTGACCACGCTACAGAAATTGGGTTTTTTTATTCCTTATGTCCTTAATCAAACCAAGCTAAATCTTGCTTGTCAAAGTCAGTGATGTTCTGTAAGTACAAGTCTTGTGAAAATAATGATGGCACCAATACCGATTTATAAACATTATAGAGAATCCGCATGCCAATTCAAGTAAAGCAGGGCCACCAATGGAAAGCAGCTCAATCCCTCATAATATTTTCGAGCAGGAATAAAGATAAAAGAGCTTGTGCATTTAGATCGTTATTAACGCAACTGCACCTACGACTGGGTGCGTTCGACGTATATGGATAGTGTTTACATTAATAATAATGCAATCATACGGCTTTAACAGATAAATTCAAGTGAGCGCGCAAAGGCACTGATTTCACTTGGACAATTAAACATGCTATAGTCTCAACTGACTGGAGTTGATGTTGTTAAATTTCCTTCCAACATTAACTTTTAGCCGAGCACGTAGCGTATCAGCTGGCAAGTGTGTTTCTGGCATTACACATTTGAGATAAGAAAAAAAGACATTTGGAAGGAAGGCCAATCCCATGCTCAAGGCATTCATGACCAGTGTCCTCTTTTAGAGGAAGATGGCAGCAATTAAATTTCTTCCCATTAATTATCCTTTTTTAAGTACTCCTTGGGGCAACCTTCATCGCAGAACAGAATTACTGTCTACAGTACAACCAAATATAAAAGAGTGTAGGCTGAAATCATTTCATAGGTATATGACCTTGAAGAACAATTAAGTCGCATTTAGAATTTCGGTGGTAATATTGCAAATTCTGGCATAAAAATTGTCATTATTTAATGATATAGGAATGACTCTTTTTCAGCACTTAATGAGACACTAGTTGTAATGGCGTTCTGTACTAGGAATGGTTACCAAGAAAGGGATAAATGAATGTAATTATCAGCAATACGAAATCAGGAGAATAAAATGCACAACGTACTTTCTAGACCAAAAAGCGTCACAAATGGCAGAGTTGGAGCATGGAAATCTGATCCAAATGATCGGATTGGAGTTCTACTTGTACGGCTCTGATATCATATGGTACATCACTGGAACGAGGGAAGAAAATAAACATCAATCACTGATTTAACAAAGGTAAATAGTATTCCTATTTTGATAGCCTAAAATTAAGTAGAACAGAACAGTTTTTCCCCATTTTGAAGGTATTCACTCTGCGAAAAAAGGCGATTCGCAATTTGAATAATATACAAAAGCAAGTACTTATCTCGCCAAATAAGATGCGGCAACATTCAAATTCACTCACACTACTTTTAAGCCATTTGTCCTAGGAGCATTTACAAGGAACCAGGTGGAACAACTGAGGACATAGTTAATTATTAGCATGTAGTGAGTCTGCTTAAAAAAAGTTAACATGCATAAAATTACCCCTCTTCGTATGTGTCAGCATTACTAATCCCGTGAATGCAGTATTAAAAGAAAAATGAGGCAAACAACACGCTTCTGAGAGACCACTTTAGTAAAATAGCAAATTACACCTATTATCACCGATGATATGTTGGTATCCTCTGACCACAACTGGAGGTAATATACGTTTCAAAGGGTCTGCTGCCATGACGAGGCAGAAAGAGGCAAAGTCGGTGCAAAGTAGCTTACCAATCTTTTTATAAAAAGTATTCAGTGTACACCGTGTTAGGTTATCCCACCATGCACATAAAAAGGGACAGCTATTTAGTAAATAAATCAATTTTGGGGGGAATTTTAGATACGAATTAATTAAATCGCCCTGTGTTCTCACCTATTCGCTGTGAGTGTGTACACAAGAAATAACCACAAATATGGAAAATCACATCAAGAGGGTAGACTCAAGGGGAAATGTGGTATTCAGATAATATCTCCTCACACTACTTTACTTAGCAGATGGATACGACAAATACAGGATAATTGTTAATAAGCGAAAAAACTGCGCTACTCGTTTGACGGGAAAGCCATTGGGAAGCTTTTATCAGACCTCAGGGCAGAAGCCCTTCCAATAGTCAAGGTTTTACCAATGATTGATGAGGCAAAATGCTGAAGTGTACTCTACTTCACTAGCTCACATCAAACATGACTAATAGAAAAAAACTGTCCCAGATGCCAGTCGTGATGGAAAAGGAAAATGTCGTCGAGAAGCTCTTGTGGGAATTCAAGGCAGAAGAACTTTCAAGAGTCAAAGTTTTCGCTAGTGACTTCCACGTGTTGAAGAAGAAACCAAAATTCAGGCAGGATGTTGAAGTTCCCTTGACTATACTCAATCATAGTGCTCGTTTGCCATTTAATTTTTGAACTACTTTTGTAAATAGCCTTAATTAAATTTCGATAAATCACCCATAATCGATAGTTTAAATGCCCATAATTTCAACGTCAGTAATTTACCCCATAAAGCTCTTTTTGGTTTAAAAGTAAAAGGCAAATGGAAAAAAACTAACCTTTATTCCTATTCGGAGAACAGAATTGCACTCATGCTCCCAGGAACCTTGAAGGGATGGAACTGATGTAGGCGGCCCCGCAAAATCCATCAAGATGGATATCTCTAGGATAGCCTGCACCTTGAGTCTTTCACTACAAAGGTTTCTGATGCACAAGAAAACATTTGAAGTTTATTTGCTAATGATACATGGCAGAGCTCTGGGCAACTCCTGGCCATATGTCCTTGGTACTTAACGTCTTTCGTAGCCCACGACGGTGGAAGATCCAGAAATCTGTAAGCAGGAAAAGGCCAAGTAAAGCATATTACTTCTTCTTTTGTATTGCATGGTCATGGTTATGATTTCGAAGGGGTGAAACTGGTAAAATAACATCCAAGAATTTTACCCGGGTGGGCATCCTACATCCTGGGCCTTTTTCCCTTGAAGGCAAGACTTCTGGTACCCCAGAAAACTATTTTGAATTTGTTTTCTCATGATTTATAGCACTAGGCTAAGCAACACCTTGTAGTTGCTTAAAGTCTTTTATTGCCCTTGAAGGAGATGTGTTTATGAATTTCTGACCAAAATAACCAACACCGTTTGGCGAAGGAAGACGCTTCGATTGCCATGCATTTGTCTTAGGCAATGTTGGTTTAAACAAGGTAGCAAGAATTTATTAGATTAGCAACTTTTAAAGTTTTATGTTGGATTCATGAGTCACTTAGAGGCTGTCAATAAATCACTTAATCATTCTTCCCTGACATACGGAAATGTCGTAATATCACTGGCAATCACATATGACTACAAGGATTTTTATTGTTTTTGTTAAGCAAAGTATAATTTTCCCACCTCCTAAGTCGCACTTTTTTTTTCTGTAACGGTTAAAGCCCATGTACTTCCGAGTCAGTGAATTTATTTGGGTTGGTGATTTGACAGGATAATCTAGGGAAAGTTTGGACCGAGGCCATCCTAAACCTAATGATAAAAATTGAATGTAAGGCTGCTACTGACCCTAAAAACTAATGTCAAATGCGACAATTATACTTCAAAGAAAATTACACTTTGTTCCTTTAAATTATTTCTTCCTGTGATCATCAGGTAGGGTGGTGATACAAGCGTCCCCTCATTCAATATAAAAAGGAATTAAAAGTAGGAAGATAGCAATACTTGAACTCTCAGCCGGAAAATTATGTTTTTAATTACTTATTAAAAATAAAATATTAACTGAAACAAATCCCCTACACAAATCTTAGTGCCTAGCATGGAAGATGTTTCCCTTATTAGAACAAATCTTTCAAGAATCTAATACAAATCTGATGCCTAGATTGGTCAATGTTTTCTTTCAAAAAGAGCCGCATAATACATTCATATGATACATAAGCTCTCATCGAAAAAAGTGATATTTTGCGCAGAATACGCATCCCATAAATGCTAATGTTGGGTACTGGGTCTGACCAAAGAGCCGTTTTGCAAGTAACAAGTTCAAATAAAATATTGTACTTATTCACTTACTAGATTTTTTTAATAACCAAAAATATTATTAGTTTCAGCGTGATTGAAAGAGGTATGGACCTAGCTGTAGTACTGGAAATCCAGCAATTGCATAATATCACAACCCTCATAAATCCTGCACAATTTCAATAAATTTATGGCTCTTATTTAGGAAATACAACTTGTACATTGTCATTGTTAGACACCGATTTTCTCTTTTTTATTAATCATATTTTATACTTAAATTAAATAAGTAGAATGAATTGTCAAAACAGCGTCAGATGAAGCCAGTTTGTGACTAGCAAAAATCAACAAAGTAATGAATAAATCAGTTAGAAAATCTGTACTGTTAGCTGGTCATTATTTCTTTATTAAGAGTGATTTATGCATACTCGAATCGGAGACACTCGTGTACAAATTACATAGCAGCAAAAACTTTAAAACAGCAAATTTTCAATTATAATATTTAGATATTGCATTTAAAATTCCCTTAGTTGCAAATTTTTTTATTTTAACTTGTTGATTTATAGGCGATTATCTAAAAACTGCCATAGTGTGTGTTTTGTCTGCTGGTGTAAGGCATTGCTGCCTTTTGGGGCTAATTCTTGTGCATTTTAAATGCTGTAGAATCCACATTTTTCACTCCTGGTACTTTAAATGCATGAAAATATACTTGTATAAACACGTAGCTGTGTGCCTGGAATGGGGATATATTTAGTGAAAAATTTACTTTTTCTAAACCATACATTGTATTCTCAGACTTGCAGTGATGTCTCTTGATAGCGTTTCTGGAAAGAAATATGGCTTGATCATCCCTAGTAAAAGGCCTACCAAAGAACCCATCCGAATTAATCCAGCAGAAAATGCCTTTGCTGAGGAGTCGGACGAAGAGGATGCTAAATTCGTAAGTCTATTATTTTGTCACTCTTGTTTTGCGTAGAGACAACCGAATTTTGATGTCAAAATGGAAACCATTAAAGCCAGTCTTCGAAAGACGGTACGATTCGAATTGGACAAGTAATTTATTGTCCTTAGACAAAAATTAATCTTGAAAAAGCGCTTGAGGAAGACGCTTCTGTATTTCAATATGACGAGGTTTACGATGAAATATCTAGGGAAAAAGACCAAAAGCTCTTGGAAAAGAGCTTGCCCTCAGCTCGAAAGGTTCGTTGGTTTTCCAGGGATTTTTCGCATTGAGATCATTAACTACTAGTCCAATGACCTCTCTTATGCAAATGATGTTTATAGGGAGTTTCATCTACTATTTATTGTTTAATCTGGTTCCTTACCATTTTTGCTGTATCTAGGTTCATTGATTTTGATCGCAGACACTTTGCACCTTTAAGTGTGTGCTCTTTACAAAGAAAATAATTCCTTACATGAGGAATACAATAGTTTTGGTATGTTCCATGCTGGAAGGGATTGATGATGTTGATCGCCTACACGAGTTTACCCTTGAAAGCCCTTCTAGTGCACTTGCTGTCATCATTACTGTGTATCCTGCGTAGTGGGTCAGATCTCTAAAGCTGTTGAATATGTTAATTCTCCCCTCTTTGCCTCCTCGAGTGTTTTTTTATTTCTGTCTAACATTGTTTTTCTTCCATTAGGGTAAGATCCTGGCACTGTAAGGACATTTAATCCGGTCGATTCCAAGATTTCAGTAGCTTCTCAGTCCTTTAGGAAGGCATCTTAAGGTGTATGACTTTGGATGCGGCTTTGCTACGAATGCACGCAAGGATTATAGGGCCATTAAAAGCGACGAAGTTGATGTAATACAGCTACACTAATATGGAGCCTGTAAGGCTGGTGTCGTTAAATCTTTTTGGGAACCGAATTCTGTGCTGCTATAATATTGATAAAAAGTATTAGTATTTGAAGTGGCAAAGGTTCACTGTTACGTTGGCACGCAGGAGTAGTTTGATTTACACAGTTACTTTCCCGTCCTGACTAAGCAGGCTTTGCTCAGAGGGCACTGCTAGGATATCATAAACTGTAGGTGTTACTGGGAGGTTACTGATACCCGTTCTCTTCTTTGTAGTCCAAGTACGTGGGCAAGTTGTTGCAAGCCTCAGCAGTGCGAAAGCTAGAGAAAGAGCTCCTCACCGAGCGCAAAGCTCAGCGCGAACTAGAGGCGGAGCAGGAAAAGTACGGAGACAAAGAGTCTTTCGTCACAGGAGCCTACAAGGTAAGTTACTGTGTATTTGTAATCCAGGAAATTAAACGTTAAATAACCTTGGTTTTGGTTTCCCCTCGATAGAAGAAGATGGCAGAGCTGCGGGAGCTAGTGGAGCGGCGTCGCGAGGAGGAAGCGAGGGAGGAGGTAATGGATGTGACCAAACAGGATGGATTGGGTGGATTCTATCGCTACATGTTTCAACAAAAGACGGCTTCGCGACGTACGCCTTCTCCTACTTCTACTTCTTTCGGGACTTCTAAACCACAAACCGGTAGTTCTGAAAAGGTTCGTCATGCCTGGAGTCGTTGATTATCTCTCTTTTTTGAAAGTCTTTTGGTGCCGAACGTAGGTAGACATGCTTACCTGTTAGGGTCGATTCTACCTACTTTCGGTATATCTTCGGTACCTTCGTGCATGTTGTCTGATATGTAAGGGAATTATTCAGCTTCCTTTTTTTTCTTCCTTCTGCAGGATGTCACTGCCGAGAGGTCTTCTTCTCGAACTCAAAAACCTTCTCCGCCACGTCACAGACGCGAGGATGAGGTGTGTAATTCCATCTTGCATTATTCTAATGAAGGTTGGAATGAAATTAATGGGAGGTAATTCTACCAAATTTTATGATTGTAACGTTTCCTGATTTTCGTATCCCTGGAAGCTTTTTTGTCTTCTAGTAAGGGTGTTACCCTTCATATCTGTTTGTTTATTCATAACCTATTTGGTGCTTTAGTAAAATACATATATTAAAGAATGGGAAGGTGTTTCCAGTGAAATTATTAAACCACCCATCTTCTCCCCATCCCACACTTTTAAGGCACCACTCCAGGCCCAGACAATTGTGGGCTGCAAACCTGACAGTTGGTTCACTAGGATTTATTCGCCTTCTGAAAACCAAGCACCAGTAAAGCTAATGCTAAATTATAGTTTTTTGTGGGAAAAGCGGGGCATGCAATTTTTCCAAAGCAAACCTGGTGGATGCAAAATCGAGTCAATCTGCCGTTCTTCTGATCCAAGCATATCACAACCAACCAATTTTTGCGATGAGGGTCAGGCAGTTTGGAATGACCTGCATTGTCCCAGTGAAATTTCAATAAAATGGTATAAGTCAGCTACACCTGGTTGCTTTTTAACGTGTTCTGCATTCCAATACTTCAATGTCTAGTGGTCTCTTTAGCGTCTATCTGACAGTAATTGAACCCTAAAACGCCCTTTATGAAGGTGTTCGAGGTCTGGCATAATTCGAGGATTTGCTTATTCCTTAATTAGTGTGGTCCTTTAAAATGATTTCGCTTCACCTACTGTGGTGAAGAACTTGCGAGTGATCACTTATTTTTATTGGTTGGTTCCAATTTCCTCACTCTGGTCTTTTTTTCTTCTCATCTCCATCCCATAGGATGCCAACGTGAAAAGACCACCGTCTTCTCGCCCCCGAAGTCCTTCACCGCGACGCGGAAGTGTTGATAGGGTTTGTTGACCTAATCATTCTTAGCTCTCATCCAGCTACATCACCTGTCTGAACCTTTGTTTGCCTTTCTATCTTTCAGCCACGACACAGCGAGCATAGACGACATCCAGGCGAGGAGCACTCCTCATCTCGGCACCGCCACCATCATCGGCGTGGTGACAGTGGAGATCGCAGATCTCATCGAGATCAACGACGTCGTTCTAGAAGGTGTTTTTCCCAGTTTTGACGTTTTATGGCTTGTATCACGTAGATCTACTCTGCATTTGTCTTGGGCCTAGATCCTCGTTACGTCGTCTCTTTGTAGCCGGTTTATGATTTTTTCCTAACATCCCACCAAAATACCCGAGTGTGATATTCGGTATCGCTTCTAGAATTGAAAATTATGCTTTATTTTGTTTATATTTCTTTCAACCTTCCGTGAAGTGAAATGGAGCTGTGAAAAGCCAGCGAATTCAATGACACTTAGTAGTGCCTCACGTAATTAATTGTATATGTGTAAGTTAACCGGGGTTATGTAAATTCCTCTGCAACTAGCGAGGAATGCGGCAACACTAAACTGAATCTGCTGTTGGAACAGAAGAATTATCCCATTCTCCCTTCTGTTCTTCGAACACCGTTGTGATATACATTGATGCTGAACACTTAGATCCTGTTGTTAAAACCTATTGATCAGCCTATTTTTAAATTTCTAAGTCACTCCCGTCATTCACGTCGTCATGACGACCGGAGACGTAGAGAGGATGGAGGGATGGAAGGTGAAGAGAAGGGGGGACGAGGTGGAAGCCCAACTGAAGCACTATCATTGAAGAAGGGAGCAGTTTCCAAAATAGCTGCTCCACCATCGGCAGCGAAATTACCGCCACCGCCTCCAGGTTTTATCCACGCAAAACCGCGCAAAACCACCGAGGAGGAGGTGGAGGCCGCTCGACAGCGTTTCCTGGCGCGCAAAGCAGCAGGTCTCACTCGACCCACCGTCGTGGTCTCCGATGATGAGGCCTAGTCGAATGCTCCCCTAATTTTTAGCTTGTATATATACTCTTTTACATGACACAGTTTCAAATTTGTAAATCCTTCTGCCGAAGTACTAGTCCCTTGGTAGTCGGTAGGGTAAGCAACTGGATTTAGATAGAACTGTTAGCTGAGCTATAAAAAGCTTGACAGTGCAAAATGGTCATCTAAATAACCAACTTCGGTGAATTTTTTCTCTCGTCTTGGAAGAATTTGTATACTCTGTCCTGATACAATAAAATTTCGTCTAAGAAGGAATTGGACGCGTCGGATTTGCGCATAAAGATGAGTTGAGCTACTGATAGCAAACTCTTTCTGTGAGGAAATCCAGCCGTTTTACCTTTACTCCTGTGTTATGGTCTATTTTGGCGCTTGCGAGGGGGCATGCGGAGGCAGGGCGCCACCGGAAACAGGATGAGTGGTTCGTGCTTAATTGCTTCTTGTTAAAATACTACTTTCGACGACATGAACTTTCCGTAATTCTACCACCTGTGTAGCATGCAGGAGTGCTCACGTCAGCTATGATGTCGGCCTTCGCTCTCCCAATCGCCATAGAGCGGGCTCAAAGATAACTTTGATCCTAGCTCAACTGAGGGGTGAGAAGGTTTACTGGGATCAGGTTCTGTCCAGACAGATGTCAGCTTGAAGTAAAGGAACAATTTGATGGAGTAGGGGAGAGAAGGGAAGTACTCAGGCTCACCCGTTTCTCGCAGGCCTTGCTGAACGAATTTCAATTTCGGAGGGAAGCCCCTCCCACAAAAAGTAGGGCGCACTCATTTGATGGCTCGCTGGCTGAATTGACCACGCCTACGCCTCGAAGTGCACCTTCGAAAATTGGACTCAGCAGAACCCGAAAAAGGATCCAACCGTACTAGGCGCCACGTACAAACACCTTCCCTGCAGAAAATGCGGAACGCGTCTCAGACGGTTCAGGCTGTAAGGTACACCTTTCGCGCATGGCGCGCGACAAACCAGTCATCATTTGAATGAACCATGAAGGTCATTCACACGTCCAACCACCCCGGCCCTAAAATCTAAAGTGTTAACTAGATTAAACTTGCTATAGAGCGTAATATTTTATTTGCATTAACGTCTAAATATTTTTTGGTCAATCGGCCATTTTTACTATAAAACATATTATTTGGCGTAAAATTTGATTTTACTTTCAATTTTTTTTAATTTTGCATAAAATTTTTATATTTTAGCTTGTATTTAAGTAGTATGTGCATGCACATGTTTACGACAATAGTGTAGCGGTACCTATTGGAATAATGTAAGGTAAACTTTATTTTAGGCTAAAGGTTTTGATTTTGGATAAAAGTGGACAAAAAACCGCCACCACGGTCTTTCATGATACGTGAGCGGATGGAATGGATATATGCAATTCAGTCCATTTTATAATTTTTGGTGCTTATTCAGCTTGTTGCTACTTTTACTGATAGTGACACCCAATGCTAGGCCATTGATGTAAATTTACTCCAATTTTTTTCAGGATTAAGTAATTTTGTTCAGGATATATGGGTAGATCCTATAACGGCCCCCAGGTTGGCTTTTTCTTAAATATCGGTGGTGCTTTGCTGTTCTCCTCAACTGTGTGTTTACCAACCTGGGAGATGTGGTTCCGCTGTGGCATTGCCCTGGGGGTCATGCTAAAATTCCTCCAGCTATTCGGCATACAGAAGGTATATAAGCCACTGGCATGGCCCCAATGCCAGTCCATCCGACGAGGTACAATGGCCAAGTCAAAGTGGCTCCTTACCAAAACCGTTCATTAAACAAACTGACAATGTATTTAACAGCCCTTCGTCTCTCTTGAGGGTAGTCGGCTTCCCGCATCAGCCACCACAACGTAGTCGGTGCTGCAAGGAAACACCCAAGAGCTGGTCCTGCTATTCATCAAATTTCTACGCAACTGAGAACATACTTGACTGCAACGTTACTGATCTCCTTTAGCAATTTAACTGGATCTTGATTTTCGTCCTGTTTGTGGAATACAATCAGAAACAGGGAATCGCACTAACCATTGTGTGTCTATATATGGACAGAGGAACACTGTCCAGGGAAGGGGACAGTGTAAGGGAAGACGAGTTTTAACACAGGTGCCTATGGGAAGGACTTTGCGTCTGTTCCTTCTTGCCACGTTGCTCTCACTTCGGAACTGCCCAGTCATATCTACTCAGGCTCTGCCCAGCTAGCAGAGATGTGGAAGAGGTATCGCGAGTTAAGATTACCAACAACTTTATGCAGGTACGTAGGAAAATCCTATAACGAAACTTCCAGATAGTTTGCAGCTAGTGTCCCTTCAGTTGCAAACACAGTACAGGACGGGGATAGCTGCCAAAAATAGAAGCCAATTTTAGCCCTTCTGTTTCGGGTCATCACCGATTCTCTCCTCCACAGCATATGTACTTCGGCCCAGATAAGGGTTATCATCCAGCGGTAGAAATCAGGATAGGTGTCCTTTAAGATCCAGTCGGCTTTCTGATACTACTAATGTGGTGGCAGGGGACCTTCCTGAAGACGAAAAAAGCCATAATACGCCTACAGAATATATATACTCGGCATAGGGAATATATTGGGGCTTTTTGCCTGGCCCGTAGGCTAGCCCACCCAGTGACGTACAACGGCCAAGACGAAGTTACCCTTTACCAAAACCGACTGCTAAAAAAAACAAGTAACGTATTACAACACCTGTTAGCTTAAACCCTCGATTATGGTAATAGGTTGCTTTGGGTCCCCGCTACTGAACCATCGTTGGGTAGGCTGACCTTTGGGCCATGCCAGTGGCCCCAACAACTACCGTGTAACGTATATATATATACGTATATTCCGTCCACTCATTGTCTTCGTTCAACTATATAAAAGTATCGGAGGGTAACAATATTGTAATACGATAGTGGTTTATCCCTCAGTTCTAGTGAGGCCCCACTTTTGTGCTTTGAATTACTTCCCTTGTCCCTCGCTGGGTGGGCTGGCCTTGTTGGCCATGCCAATGGCCCAGACACCTTCTCCGTGCTGAATGTATATATTCTGCCTGAGTATTGTGCCTACTTTCGTCTTAAGGGAGTCTCGGGACGCTACAATATTGCCACAAAATATGTATGCGGATTCCCATGCATGAGAAAATATTTTATGACGCTTTAATATAAGATAATCGTACTCAATAATGAGTGCCGGACCTGCTACCAAGATAACGAAAACAAAAATATATTTAAAAAAGGATTTTAGATTAAAACGATAAGTTGTCATTCGGGCATTCTTATAATTGAGAAGATGTCAAGTTACTTTGTATGTATGATGTGGCACTAAATAAGCCACTACACAAAATATTGGTTTTTTGAAAAAGGCAATTGTTAAGCCATGTGCTTTCCAAGGGGTATTTTAATTTTCGACTTTGTTTCAAAGCCAATTTAAAATCACTCTGTGCTCATTATACTGTTCATTTGCTTTCCCGTGTCTCTGCATTTAATTTAGTATGCATTACGAAAACAAAATTTACTGCCCGTACTGTTTTTAAACAATTATGCATTAAATTCATGGGGTATAATACCTAGCCCCTGGTTTTAATGAACTTCCCCGAAGCACACTAAAAGCCGCCACATCTGTCTCAGGCGACTTTGGGTATATGAGGTGCTGATAAATGCAAGTGGGATTTTGTTGTTTTGCAGGTTTTTACCACTTATCTTGCATTTTGCGCAGGCTCAGGTTGTTTCGTTTGCCACTTATTATTGAGACTCGTCTTAATGAAAGTCATGTAGTTATTATCTGCTGATGCAACTTTTCGCAGTACGTCTTCATGCCTAATAGTCTAGTACTCTTCACCTCACCATTTTTCCCAGTTTTTACTGCCAAAATTTGTGCTGTGCTTTTATCTCACATGAATAGTCCTGGGAGGCACTTCGAGCAGATTAGGACTTTATTTCAACAGTTTTGTTACCTTTGAGTGCTTCTGGATTAATCGCTACAAGTGCATTAGCTTTTCCTTTCTCTGTGGAAGAAAGCATTGAAATTTCGACCGTTTTGTAAATTGCTTATCCCAAACTTTTATTTTCGGGCAAATTACAAATGGTGCATTATTTTTACTTACTACTATCATCCTTCCCAGATTGGGTTTTTCTTTTTTGTGTCATAATAATCTTGCTATTGTTGTATGATTTCTAGACGTAAACGAAGTTGTAATGGCGTCTGGAACAGTCAACGGTTCTAATAATTCCCCAGAATCCGTCAGTTATGCTCACAACATAGGCCATGACCTCGATTACTTGGATATGGTTAATACTCTTGAAACCACTTCTCTAAATTCCCAGAAGGTTTGTACATCGGTGTTGTTGCCTAGCACTGGTTATTTTAAAGAATATCAGGACCTATTTTTCGTCACTTATAGAAAAGTTCCCTGGTTGGATCAACTCCATTCGATCCTAAGAAGAGCAAGGTTACTGTGCAACGCCCAGGTGAGCAGAAGGCCTACCAGTGCGGTCCCAATTCGAGAAAAAACAGGAAGTCTGACTCCGTAAGTTGCTTTAACGTTCTATTGCTTCCCTTGCCCCTGGTTTTCTTTCGCTCCCTCAAGCAGCAAATGTGCTTTGCCCGTTAATTTCAGGCTAGAATCCAGTGAGTTTTTAGTAACTCGTGGCAACCTGTTAATTTCCTTTTATCCAAAAAAATCATTTGGTCTCCAAGGGTTTGCGCTATTCCTAATGCCTTTGCGTTCACTCGTCCCTATTATGTTTATTTTTTGGTGACTGAGCAAGTTATTTTGACTTTTCGGCTGTAACTTGGAATTGAGGAGGTCGCATTATTTTACCTCTCACTGCTGGGGAGGGAGGGGGTTCGTACTTCACAGGACCACTTTTTCATGTAAATGAAAATCTTTACCCAACCAATTACTTTTGCCTTGTTTAACCTATTGTGCGATATGTCAGAAGCTCATTATTTGTCTTCTTGCTTCCCTTATTCACCCTGTTCATTCAATCATAAATGTAGAAATCAGTCATTCCCAATGATTTACTTCGATTCAAAAGGGAAACGTAATCGCTGTTTATTCGTGCTTATTTTATTTTCAAAAGGACACTGCAGTTGGTAAACTTATTTTGCATGAGAATTCCTTCATTTGCAGTGATTTACTTCCTTAATTTGTTTAGGTGGCAAGCGTTACTTTGTCACCGAGGTTTCGCTGTGTTTATTCACCTTGTTTACTCTAATTGAACTGGAGAGTGCCTGATTCATTTGCTCTCGTCACCCCGGTTATTCGATCGTGAAATTCAAAAACTCCTCTAAGCTACAAATATACCTTGGTTACAGGGCCTTGGTATCCAAATCCCTGGCTGACTCAACCATTCCTAAATTTTTTATCCGACCATAAAAATACAATATAGAAATTTGCAGTAGTCTTAACTTTCTGTTCGGGGGCAAGTGTCAGTTGTTTTCAAACTTATCACAAAATCTGTTATGTTTATTGTGTTCATTCATTTCTTCTTCATTTGTTTGTATCTGTGACAAGGGCCACGACGGTGGAAGCGTCCATTTTTGACACTGCTTGGTTGGCTAGCAAATCAGGATTGAGAAATTGACGATATCATGTCCCCTTCCTTTCGTTTTTTAGTTAGGCCTCACCTTGGCTTAGGTCGTTGCAATCATTCATCTTCGTGTTTATCTGCAAAAAGTAAATTTTATGCGAACCGCTCCTTTGCTGCCTTATTTGTCCCAACATCTTAAGTTGTTCCTTCATTTTTGTTTTCACGGTGGCGACTTCTCTTTGCGGAGTAGTTCAAGCATTCACGTATGCTCATTGTAATTGTTCTTCATCGAAAGTGGTTACCACTTTCTGCAGTGTTGTCTCAGACAGCGGACAATCTTACTTTTCTTCGCTGAGTCTGTGACCTGCGGAATGGCAAATTTGACGAATCCTTCTCTTCACCATGCCGCCCTTTCCTTCAAGGCGTGCCTGGCTTTTGTTCAACCCTGAACAACGGCCGCACGACCACTGGGCTGCTGCTACGCCCGTATCTGTGTCCGTTCGTGCGTGCGTGCGGTTTGCAAGTTTAAGTGCGGTCGCGCTGCCACATCATGTGTTTATCCTCTCTCACTCTCGCCCTGTGTCTTCGTCGTTTGCGTACGCGTCTGTTCACAGACTAACCGGCTAGCTGACTGGTTGGTTGGTGGGATGTCTAGCTGGAACACATACACATACACGCACACGTGAGTGTGCGCTCTCGCGCGTGTTAACCGCCGTCCTGGGCATTCTCGGCTTTCGCGTGCTACCCTGGTTGCCTGCCTGCTTGCCCGCCTCGCCGCACGTTAGCGCGCCGGTAGGACCCTGGATCCGATGTCCCCTTCAGGCGCATCTGGTACTGTCCGAATCTCCAAATGTACTCACTTGTGTTGCTCGATATTGTCTTTCTTAGGTAGCGTTCATGAGTTGCGGAGGGGTCTTTCGTCTTTTGGTTCAAACTTGGATTCATCGTTTATCGAACAGCATAAAGCCTGGCGCAGCAAGAGAGTAAGGCTTAGTGCCATTCTTGCAGTGAAACGATAGTATTCGATGGCCAAAATAGCTAAGGAATTATCCTTCTGATTGCTAATCCTCCACTTTTCTGTCATGTAGTTCCGGTGTGGAGGTTAGGTAGTTTGATTACCTTTCCCTAAAAAAGAGGGCAATGCCGATGACTTATTGCAAGCGCCACCAGCGGGAGCGGCGATGGTAACAGCAACTGCTGCAGGGCTGAGTGTGTAATTCACACGCAAAAGACAAGCGCATACGCAGTCACTGCTACTGCTACCCTAGAGGCAGCTCTGTGGCCTTGATTCCGAGGGGCGCACACACACACACACCCACGTACCCTTTCGCTGCCCTCTTGAAAAGCGGAATTTGTTCCCTGAACAAAGGATCAAGTTAGTCATCCAGGTCTTCTTTTTCGGGGCTTTGTGGCATATTTTTTTTGCGGGTCGCAATTGCATAAAAATCACCTCTCTTCACCTTTTCATTGGTAGGTTTCGTGAGAGGGAACCTGGTACCAGCGAATTATGGCTATCGAAGGTTTCTTTACATCTTCGGGATCGTATCATCCACGTCTAATGACAAAGCGTACTTTTTTCATTTTGAAATAGCTTGCCCTTTTAATTTCGATCAAAATTGTAGTAGTCTGGTCGCGATTATCCTTTCCAAATCCGGATGATTGCAGTGAATAATTTATCCACATTTGTGCTAAAGCAGTAGCAGCTTTTAATCGCACTGTTAAGATGGGACTGATTCAGTAAGTGATTTCATGTTCTATTCAACAACCTGCTATAAAATGTGACCAATTTTGAATCTCGGAAATTGCGTTGTTGCCGCTTATGGAGATGACGAAATTGAGCACATTCGTGTATTTACTGAGCTTACCTCATTTGTGTAGAAGTTTACAGTCTCGTATCAGGTAAAATGAAAAATTTTCGCGGTTTTTGGAATGGCTTGTGTGGATTTGCAATAAACGTGCGATCACCTCATACGCATACATTATAAAGTATGGATATGGGTCAATTCATGATTGCAGCATTAGTTGTTGAACTCCCTCCTATTTTCCTCTTCGGCCCTGCCCTTACATCATGAAATTTAGCTCAACCCCAAAACTAGGAACTTCCCGTAACATTTGTTTCATAGCAGTTGGTGATGAATCACCCCAAGACTTGTGCATCACGTTTGGGAAGCACCTCTACCCTCGCCAATAATGGAGATTGGCAAGTCAGCAAAAACAGTGGTTTTCAACGTGAGCCATGATGAAACAATTCGTCCTCATCTGCGGCATTTTTGAAAGGAAGGTTGGGGAATCTACTTAGTGCATGAATATCAACTTTATGCACTAATGGGTTACAATACGTTTGGAATATTGCTGTTTTATTATTCACTCCTTACACGAACATGGCTTCGTACTATGCATTTCAAATTGTTTAGTGACTGACTGATCTGTAATGAGAAATCACATTTACTTCAACGTCTAGTGGACAAACACGGATCTCAAAACTATCCGCCCATCCTTCATCTCACTCCTAATCTCAGGCGACGGTGCGCTGTGTTTACATGTGCATAGGTGTGTGATCGGCTGTAGAAGTTTCGTAAATTATTCATCTAATTAGGGTCAAGCATCAATTACAGCTAGGGTTTATGCATCTGTTTGACACGTTATAATGCAACTTGAAGGTACGCAAAGATAGCTTTCTTTTCTAAAACATCAAGAATCAATCAGTAACTCGATCATCGGGAAGGAAGTTCTTTTATACTTACAAGGTCAAGGTGGACCTAGTGTTGCACACTACCGCCAAACTCGCCTTTAAAAAGGACATTCCGCATTTTAGGGTGGGTTGGAATAGATTTCCAGCCTATTTTCATTCTCCTCCTCTGTATTCCTCTGTCGATATATTTCTTGACATTACCACTGCACATAAACAGAATTGTATGAAAAACTGACTAGACGGTTGAGAAATAAAGGTGAAATAGCTTATAGGAATGGCGTTTTCAAGGCCTGCGTTTATCCCGTTGCTGCTAGGGACGAAAATTGTCACAAAAGTTTTTGTCTCGTAGGTAAGGAGATATGTTGGTATTTCATTAAAATGTTTTGGGACGCCCTTTGCAATTGCTTCAAGACCCCGTGGATTTGATTTTTTACCTTCCACTCACGAAGGGTCGTGGACCGTATCCCAAAGCATTTATAAAAGTCACGTGGTAAAGGGCAAAACGAATACAAATATTATTCTTTTGTGCAACTTCCTATTATTTTAAACATTGTCTTTAGTGCTCTTTGTAGCCAATATTTTGGTTTGGTCAGCACAGCGACTCGAGTGAATCGACATAAACCACGAAGCCGGAATATCGCCTTTTTTCAAGAGGTCATCACAACAAAAGTGGTTCCTATTGCATCTCATTAACTAACCCGTGGCCTCGTATGCTTTGCGTCCTCTGTTGGTCCAACTGTTTTGATCAGACATATGTTTGGAGCGTAGACTGGACGATATTCTGTATGCCAACTGCCGATCACGGGAACATTTGCTCGAAAACACGGCATGTACTGTACCAATCCTTCCCACTGTTTTTTTTTCAAAGCCACAGTTTCACACTTCCAGTTCATCTTCGGCTTTCTGGAACATAGGGGGGTGTGAGGTCTTCTATTAATATTCAGTTCACTGTTTCCATTCCAGTACAGTGATCGGGTCTTTGCTGAGGTCTTCGATGCCCTATTAACGTAAATGCTGTGCTGATTAGAAGTTGACTCGATTTTATCAGCCCTTCTGTTGTTTACTCCTGGATATTCAGCCATCCAACCAGCGCGGTCGGTATTGTTGTTTGATGTGACTTCTCTAATTTTACCCGAGTTATCTCCGGAGACACTTTTTTACCAATACTTAGAAGAGCTGAACCACTGGTAGTGTAAGTGACGTGAGCAATGCTTGCAGCATCTATTTTGTAACTAACTCTTCAATAAAAGTATCACTGAGTCACTCACCTTACAGAAACCCACAAGAGTTAGTCAAAAGAGCCCTTTATTGTCACTCAAGTCATAACGCACACTGGCTTCGTTTGCGGTGTCCTTTGTTATCCACAACTGGTGCTCCCTTTCCTATCTTCCTTCTCCCTCCTCTTGTGCGTGCATGCGGCGTGTGCGCGTGGCTACAACCTAGCGGACGGACCTGTGGGTAGGTGGGCAGTGTACGGGACATAAACATGCAAACCAATGGCCAGCGCCGCACATTCCTTCGAGTCTATTTTTGTCCACATGATCGCCCTGTATGCGCACGTGCGTGGATGTGTCCAGTTAGGCTACCGAATTTGAAATAAGTAGTTGATCATCTCCTATGCCTGAGTTAACTGCAATAAAGTACATTTTTACGACTCGTGCGTTTTGACTCTCTACCTCTGCTCCAGTTAAGTGCCGAGGCTACTCAAGGATATCTTTTTAATAAAAATTTGGAGCTGGAAATAACGAAAGTTTTGGACTTTTTTGCCTGCGCAAACTCATTCATCTTCTGACGCCACAGATATTTAGTGAATTCTTACAAATGCCAGAAGCCATGTTTACTGCGGACCTTTTCGAGGTGTTCATATCTGGCCTCGTTCTACTGCTAATTTTTATAGAACTTCATTTTGGGCAGTTGTCGGAAGTCGACGCAGTTCCTGTCATTTTTTGTGCGTCTTCTCGGGTCTCAGCTCAGGTATCCCGTTCCACTTACACAATGGATGTTAACATTTCATCAAAGTGCGGATTTCCCTTCAAACTGTCAGCATTGCTGTTTTTTGTTCAACACTTTATCGGTGGTATTCTCATTTAGCGGTATCTCACTCATTTTAAAAAATGGCGCTTTTACGTCCTCTTTATAGTTTCCAAAGTTGTCATTGGGGTGAGTTGTAAGGTAACTACAATGTGATAGAAAAGTAACCTAACACCTGAACTTCTAGGGACGGTTTCTAGGAGAATCTGGGAGAATGCTATCACAACCAGGACTCCGGTTTTACCAAAATTGCTCTCCCCTTAGCCTTTTTACTCATCCCTCGGTTTTTGTTGCGTTTACGCAGGACTGTGCAAAGGAGATAAGCCGGTGCCGGGACGAAGGAAAGGTGTATCTGGACCTCTCTAACAGTCAACTCCACGCCCTGCCCACTAGCATTCGTGACCTCGGTGCCCACCTCTGCGAACTCTTTCTGTACACCAACAAACTCGTCAGTCTTCCCAGTAAGTTACTCGTCCCCACTTCAAATTCACTCCCACCCGCTCTCTCTCCACACAAACTGGTGTATGGTGGCTGCTTCCTGGCACCTCCCTTTTATACGCTTTTTGGGGGCAAATAAGAGCTTTCATGGTACTGAAGATTTTTTACTTCCAGATTCTTTGATGTGTCCCGCAGAGAAATGCGATAGGTCTTCAGTTCCTGAAATTCAAACCACCTATAAGAATCTGTGATGGTCTAAGTTTTCATTTTTAAGAATAATCTACTGCCTCCCTTTGAGGACATCTTGAGGCTCTCGGTGCACAGACTTATCTGACTTTCTTTCAGTCCAAAGCTGCTATACTTTAACTTGAAGATGAAATTACTGCAGGTTGGACACCTGTCGCTGATTACATTTAATTACCTGGGCTTGATGTTAACTGAGAAATAGACTTTTTTGTGGTGTTGGCGCTTAGCTTCTTGATCATCAGTACGCTCTTTTGCTGAATTTCAATACATCGGTATGCACTTAATCCTTCGAGTGTGTGAGGATGTTGATGAACTATTTGTGTCAGTAGCAGTCTATCGATGGAGTGAATGGCGGATGGTGTGACGTCTCTAACGCGTAAGTCTGTCTGTGTGCTGCGGTCTGTTTTTGATTTCCATGTAGAAAGAAATATTATATTTTCTCAAACTTTGCAAATACTGCGTGCAAGTTAATTGACATAGTTTGGGCATCAAGCGAATCGGAAACAATCACCAAAACTACTTCAGCTTGTGATTTCCTCTTTTATGACAAATTTTGGCATAAACCATCCATCATATTTCGCAAGTAATTATGTGAATGGCTAGCATTAATGCTAAACAGATAATAATCTTCACTTGTAGCTTGAAGGAATATCATCAGAGGACAGAAGGATGGCGATGAGCTGAGGTGAGGCAGAATCTTCCTCCCTCCTATCCCATTGCATCTTGTCCTAAAATGCGATATGCAATTTTATGGGTGGGCGATTTCATTTTGACGATTTCCGACCTGAATTCTTGCTTTTTCTGTTGTCCTGGAAGTACAGGAATGGAACGCTTTTCAAACTGACTTATTTACATGTCCCGGTTATTGTCAAAGTGGTTATTCTCGGGCATCATCAAAGTGTTTCGTGTTGTGCTACAGTCTGCCTCACGCACGTACGCAAGATTCACAGACTTCTGCGCTTTAAACGGTGCCTTAGAGGTGTAGGATGAGCAACGAGTCGTTGAGTTGGAGATGAGCATTATTGTCTTTGTTCGTCTTGGAAATAGTGTCATTTTTCACTACAAGCCAGTCAGTCGGTCCGCAAACAACTTAAGGTGCATGGATCCTTACCATAATGTCAGTGAAAGGAGTGAAGGTCAACAAACAGACAGTTTTTTAAGCTCACCGTTATTCGTTAATGCTTGTGGGTAGATATTACTCCCCTTGAAGTTTTATGTGTGAACTGCCGAAGGTTTCCTTGACTCATTAATTTTGAACTTTTTCATTACTAACCACAGTAAATCTGGACTATAAGCTGGTAGTTTCATAGCTTTAAACTTCGTAGACGAGTGTTCGTGTTCTGTCAATTTTTTAATCAGAGACACTACTCGTGAATTTAAAGTTATCGTGAACAGGGTATAGGCAGATAAAGCTCTCTTTTTGGGTTCTCTGATGGCGTCTCTTTGATTTCCATGATTTATTTATGGTGGCCTCTCTTTCGGAGTCTGATCTCTTAATTTTTTTCAGCAGTAATGTGTAGTGAAACAAGAGCATCCTTCCTGCTACGAATTTCGGTTTTTGTATTTAGCGGCTTATCCTAAAAATAACGATGGCATGGGATCGTGCTGCCGTTCAATTCTAACCTCCTGATAGAAAGGCAGAATGTATATTTTTTGACTGTAGTATCAGTCTTTTCCTTTCATTTGAGTGATTTCTATTGTTTTAACGCCCGAGGACTTCTAAGAAGTCTGTTTCCAATACAATCGGCAGTACTACTTTTTCTCGCCAACAAATGTTTCCCAGCACAAAATACATAGCTCTCATTGAAAGGTGCAAAAATGTAAACCAAACGAGGATGGTTGTATCTTTTTCTTTTGTTGTGGTCGCTCGGACTTACAATCTCCCCCTCTCGTGCCCAATGATGTAATCAATCAGCACATGTGTAACTGAAATGCTCTCCTTCAGATAAGTAATCACGAATCAGGATTTGCGATTGTGAACTTAGGGCAGATGTGATGTGAAGCGTCTGTAGTATAAATGCGGCCCAAACGGTGATGTTGCTCCTTCTGAAGCCTCATTTAATGATCGGCCAACGGTAACTCCTACTCTTCCCTGATCTTTAATAGATGAGATCGGCACGCTAACGCAGTTGACAAAACTGATGGTGCAGGAGAATTCACTGACCTCGCTGCCCGAGAGCCTGGCGGAGTGCACCCACCTGAGCATTCTCGACGTACGACACAATAAGCTCTGTGAGATCCCTCCCGTTATCTACCGTCTACCCAACCTGGTACTGCTCCTGCTTCGCTGCAACCGCATCCGGGTGATCGACCGCGACATTGGGCGTCTGACGGTACCTTCTCTGTCCATAATAGGAACTACTGAATTCGAAGTGTTCGATGCCACCTTTATTAAAGATTAGATTTACTGAGATTGAATGTTTCATCTCAGCCTAGGAAAAGATACCCGGGAAATCAAACGAACTATCATAATATCAGATTTGTAGCGTTTGGTGTCAGTAGTCATTCAGAGTACGTGCAGTTTGACTCTGAATTTGAAAACCTACTCTTACTTGATCTACCCTATGATTGACTACGGAGACCCTTATCACCTTTACTGGGTTATCTTCGGCTTAGAAGTCCCTACACAAAGTCAATAAACTTAACACTGTAAGCATTACTGAGCTCCTTAATGAAACTCTTTATTAGAGCGCAGATATTTTCAGGGAATCTGATGTCTTGCAGACAAACTGAGCTAACACTGCATTTGTAGTGACTATTGCTACTTCAATTTCACTTGGAGAAATTAATGAACGTTTTGGTTGTAGGTAGTTCGGTAACTGTTTTTTTGAGGCTTAGCTACGCTGGTTTTTTCCCCAACTACCCACCTCACATCATTAATGTCATCGAGATACCAGTTCTTAAGCCTCTATTCCTTGTTTGCCTTCCAGTGACCCAAGTGCGCTTATTTTTTTAGTAAAATGGATTTTCGTTCAAGCCTAAAGCCTTGTTTCTGTGTGTGTGCAGGTGAAAATATGTGAAACATCCATTGGCTCCCAATATTAAGGGCAGAAATGTGTGGTTTTCTACTTCATCTACAAGTTTCTTGGCTAAACAATCATTTTCGTTTGCTTGAAGTGACGATAAGTTTTGAGATCTAAAGCAGAACCGGATCATTGAATTTTTTTATCCTTTCCCCCACAGAAGCTACAAGTGTTGAGCCTTCGAGAGAACAAGATCCGAAATTTGCCCTCGATCCCAGGCATCTGCGAGTTGAAACAACTCACTACTCTTGACGTCTCAAAAAATCAGTTGGAACATCTTCCTGAGGGTGAGTTCTTCCTCCCTTGAAAGTAGAACGTCTTCAGAAGCCGCCTTCTTTTTAAAGCATAAAACCTTAACTGTACAGATTCAGTGTTGGTCGATTTTTTGGCTTACTGTGATTTTATTTAGCTTCTATGCAAACTCATAAAAGCATTCGGCCACTTCATTGATGAAAATATCCTCCCCACTTCTACAAATGTTACTTCCCATTAGTGTACTTTATAAGCCATCCCTCATTGGTCGCTTCTTCACCAGGCGGCCTTACTTATGTTTCTTCTCGTCTTGTAGAAATTGGTCAATGCAGAAATCTTACGGAGATCAGTCTGCAGAACAATGAACTAACCTCCTTGCCTGAATCGATCGGTGAATTGGCCCTCCTCGAACGACTCGGTATCAAGTAGGTGCCGTACTTCTTTACTTTTGTGTGCTTTGAGAAAAGGATCAGACTGAGTGAAAAATAAAACAAGTGACTCTCACAGAGTATTGATAAATGTAAGTGCTGCATTGATGATAGGCTAAGAAGTCTGATTATATATTAAAGTGAAGGCTTTACTTTTTTTTAAATGACGCTAAAAATAATAAAAGGCGGTTGTCGCTTGATGATTTGGCTAATGTCAAGTTCTCCCTTTGTCTATATCTTTTGATTTTCCTAAAAGGTGTCAATTTCAAAACGACATTCGTTTTAACGACGTTTACTCGAGTAATTTTGTTTACAAATCGAGTGGAAGAGGGACTGAACGGACAGTCCAGCTGTATCATTGGTTCAGTGCTTTGAATTTTGTTAGTAAACTTCGATCTAAATGTACCTCTTGAATAGCTTTCGGTAACCTTTCGAAGGCTATTTTAAAGCACGGTTCCACGCTACTGTTTTAGTCAAATTGGGGGAGAGAGAAGTAAATCCACGTAGTATTATGCAGACACTATTCCTTTGGTCTAATACCCTCGTCTTTCCTCATAGATACAATCATTTGGAAGCCCTTCCCGCATCCCTGGCCAGATGCTCCCGCCTCTCCGAGCTGAATATCGAGAACAATAACATTTGTCAACTTCCTGTAAGTTCTCCCTTCCTATAGGTTTAAACTGGAGAAATATGTGGCCCGTGCACTGGCTCGCGTTTATAAATTTTGCGGAAATCCTTCTATAGCTACTCATCCTCAGGTTACTTCAGTTTCCTTGCCAGCACTAGAGCAATAAAAGTGGCTTTCTATTGTCACCTGAGTACTTTGCGGGGGGGGGGGTCATTTTGCCCTGAGCTTGTCAGTTCACTTATTGATATTCTTGCCAAAATAATGTTCAACAGTTGGGTTCTTTACCTTGTTGGGTTATGTCCGATACTGCTTCATGAATTTAGGCAAAAAATCGTATCAGACATTAGCAATATTTTGCGTTTTTCTCCTTTCATGCTTTCCCGAGTTATCTTTGAAGGCGTTACAAAGCCTGTGATTCTTGAGGGGGCTCGGCCTTTACCATTAACCATTGGTGTAGATGCTTAATCACTGCAAATGCTTTCCGTTGATTACCCTTCCATAGTATTCCCAGTACACCATGACCACTTCTGAATTGGGCGCTTGCCTACAATATCTGCTAAATTTATTCCGATGGTATAATTTATTACTGTGCGATGCCATTTGCTTTGCAACATTGGTGTAAAGCTGAAAATTGAGCAAATGACGAAATGTAGTTCCTGTTTACACAGCTTCTTTTGATTCTCCTACCTACATGTCTCTGTAGGTTATTATCAAGTTTTATGGCAGAAAGATGTCTTAGGCTTTCGGGTTTTGTCCAAGGTTTCTCGCTTTTACTATCAGCACTGTAAAAACTATTTAACTATGGTCTTCTTTGATTATGTTAGAGATTGGATTCCTTTATCAGATAGTTTACTGAATTTTTGCTCCCCCCTCGATGTGTATTTCTGATTTCAGCCATTTATGGTAGATATCTTTTTACGCCCCGCCTTGCATGGCAGCTTGGGTCACCTATTCTGATTAAGGTCCTATTTAAAGCTCCAGCTGAAGGATCATGTCCTTGGGCAAGGCGTGGACAGTGTCAGACACATCCCGGTGTTGCGTTCAAGATGATTCTGAAAACTACAAGGTGTACTAATATGAAAGTGGTATTTCAAAGGAACTGTTGACTGCTAGCTTGTGGGTTGCGAATTCGCCCTCATTCTATCATATTGGAGGTCGAATTAGAAGTGATTGGAGGTAAATATCAAAGCCTTGCTATCCAAGATTGGAATCACTGAATTGAACCAATCAGTTTCTCCTAGCAACGGGTTTTCGAATATGTGTTTCGACTCATTCCAGGGTTTTGCGCGCTGTCAGTTGCATTAAAAGTCGTTTTAAATATTTATCTGAAGATAGTGATTGCAGTTTTTCATAAAAACTGTGCGTTTCTATTGTACGCGAGAGAAAAAGGCCCTCAAGCTTGGTATTGAAAAAGTGAGGATTTGGTAGCCATCTATTGTCGATCAAAAGGTTGACTACGGAATTCGTGGATGTTTTTGCGCCTTTTGCGGACTCTTTAGGTCTGTCTGTGACTGTGGATGAGTGGCATTCGTCTTCACCTGTCTTAGGAAGAGCCTATCAGTCTCTACCTTTCTGTCTTATAGTGTGTCGAGGTTAGGCCCAAGTGAGTTGCTACCATGCGGCGTACAGTATCTTGGCTCCTAACCCGATGGCTTTTGTGGCTTCTTAAATGAACTTGGCTGATGTATTTTTATATTTCTGCGTGCTTTTTTCAACCATCTCCCCTTTTTTCCATAGGAGGGCCTTCTGGCGAATTTGAAAAACCTCACCAGTCTCTCGCTTTCCCGAAATTGCTTCACTGTCTTTCCTTCTGGTGGACCGCAACAGTTCATCACTGTCCAGGTGCGTTCGTCATTACTGTCAAACTTTATGCAGTCTAATTCGTAACACCGTCAAGATAGTGCCATTTCAACCTACCATTCGTAAACTGCCAGTTTCTCATGATGGTTTTTCGTGAGTACAGGTAAAAAATCGTGGGTGGTTGATGTTCTCCTTCTACCTTTGACGCCATCAATTCAACCTACATTCCAGAGTTGTAGTTTCAGTCGTTTTTTTTCTAACTTCCAGTATGCTTGAAGTTATTGCAATAATGTAGCCAAAATTTCAACTGGAATGACTGGGACCTCGAATTCGTCATTTTCGATTCGATTCATACATTTGCAAAATTACTTTTAAAGTGTGAGCCGAGCTAGTGTAGGCGCCCCTTGCCCTCACCCTCTTGCTATGGAGGTTGTTTTACAAAGATCACCTTAAATAAATATCTTACCAATACACAACTCCCGCTTTGTTTTAAATATCCCTCTCATCATTTTGTAACATTAATTTTTCCATTTTTCCCTGCAACTTAGAAGATCTGGATGGGTAGTAATTAACTGTGGTCCGATTATTTCCTTTAGTAAGGAAAAATAGACTTCGCATGCTAGTAATGCTCCTTGTGAATTTTGACGGGTCCATATGTCACTTCCTCCATTTGTAAATAACATTAGGTTAATTTGGGAAGCATTATTCTTGAGGTTGGAATGTGTTTCGCTTGCTACTAACTTTTTTTTGCATTAGATGTTGTCTAGAATTAAAAACATCCAGTTAAATATGCTGCAGTAGTAAACCCTCAGATATCACTTATCTTTTCCACTGTGTAATTTGATTTATTTCTGAAGGTGGCGCAGACCCTACAGCTGGGGGAATAGTCGCCCAAGATAAAGTGTTTTTGAAGGCCTTCACTGAAGGCCTTCTCATATCTTGGCACTTTCGCCTGGTAATCAAATAGTCCATTTTGACATAATCTCCCTTCTATGTTCTGTTGTTGATATCAGAGGGAAAATGCGTCAGGCGTTTTCATCTCCATTGAACGGGTCGCAGCGTCAGAGTTGCCTCTAAAATCGTCATGGAGCAGGTTTGGGAGTAATTTGTTAATTGCCAAGAGAGGGACTGGGAAATTGATACTTAAGGTGGGTTGGAGTAGGCCTTCATACTTCCACCGTGGAGGCTAGGTGAAAATCCTACTGCACTGGCCAACCAGGGTGTCGGAAATCGCGTTGGTTGCTTGTGAAAACCTCGTTGGTCCGGAGTAAATGACATGGGCGGTTTGGACGATTATGGCCGCATTTTTATACGATGTATGGATTATCCGTTTGTCTGTCTCTACAGGAAATCAACATGGATCACAATCAGATTACCAAGATTCCTTTTGGCATCTTTTCCCGGGCGTCGAATCTTGCCAAGTTGAACATGAAGAACAATCAACTGGCCGCTCTGCCACCTGGTACGTCTATCTGCAGCCATTGATGGATGTGGCCTAGTGATTTCAGGTGATGCCTCTTGGGCGTTAAGAGGCGTATGACTGCAACAATTTTGAGTATTGGCGCACAGGGCAACTAGTACCTGTGTTGATGCATGTTCCAGTATTGCTAAAGGGTTGAAAAGCCAAAAAATTAGACAACAGAACGAGAGAGCTTTCTTAAACCAGCGTGGTGACCAATGGAGAACTACCTGAAATTGTTTTCACACCTCTCCATATCATTAGTTACGCTCCCATTCCCAACTGCGATTGTTTCTGATCATTGTATGAAGGCTTCAATGCCGTGTTGAATGATTTCAAGCATATTCCACTGTACTGCTACAAGTATAGTGCTTAACTTTTCACCTATCGTGAGTTATATGCATATTTGTTGGCATTATGGAACAGCTAAACGGATGGCATAATCAGTACTGCGCAGTCCATTTATGACTTCGGGTAACCACTCCTTAAACGTGATGGTTGTATTGGATGATCTCCTGGAATATCCACGTCATCTTAATTCTCTGTTTATTCGAAGGTTTTGGACGTCACTCTGCTCTGTCATTCCACGAATTGATTGCATAGTAATCACAGCATTCCGTATGCCACACCGTGAAATCGCGAAGGTCTCACCCTTGTCTTAGGTACTTTGTTAATCAGGAGTCGCCATATTAATAGGCATTTGGTTTATTTTCTCTACCTGTTATCGAGTGTTTAGAAAAAAGTGACACAAGCATGCATTTTTTTGTAGACGTTAAGACTTGGACAAGTCTGGTGGAACTCAATCTGGGTACTAATCAGCTAACAAAGTTGCCCGATGACATTGATCATCTGCTGAATTTGGAGGTGCTCATTCTCAGCAATAACCTCTTAAAGGTTTGTTTCTATCCACCACCCAACCGTTAGTCAAGTCGGTTTTTTGTACTTCTGGCTGGCTGTTTACGTGTCTTCTTTGCAGCGGATACCTCCTTCCATTCAGGAATTGCGTAAACTCAGGATTCTCGATTTGGAGGGGAATCGCCTTGACTGTTTGCCTACTGAAATTGGTAAGTAGATAAATTGTTTATTCTCAGAGAACACGCATAATTATTCTTATAAATTTTCACCTAAATTCTTGATTTTCGGAACTTTCAATTTCGTAGTTTACTCTTTCCAACAGAAATAAACTAGCCTATGCTTTTGGTGACGATGCGTATTGCTGAATTACTTGTTAATCGGGGTCTTGAGTTGTTAAAATTTAACCTTTTTGAAAAAATTCTAGAAGGAAGGGTAATTTCGATACTTAACACCACGCTGTCTGGTAGTAATATTTCTATTTTATCGCATTTGTTGTTGTAAAAGTAGCTTAGAGAAGTGTAATTTATTTTGGAAAGAACCCTTAAAATTCGTTTTACGATCAATGACCAGGCTCTGACCTTTCCACCAACCATACCGGCTAATAAAAAAGGTCAGAAATTGTAAGGTGTCGACCAAATTCATATTGTCTTTTTTTAAATGCCTGCACTTGGGGTATTGGTTCTCTAAATGCGATATTTAAAGCCTTGGTGATGTTGGTTATTTCATTGTGTTGTGCAGTTGGCATGACGCTCCGACTGAAAACTAGCTGGTTGATAGGGTAGGGGGGGGGGGGCAATTAAATTACCCAAGATGATTCTTCCATAGTCTTCTGGGTAAGTTCAATGTAGTTTTTATCCGATTTAAAAAGTGCTGCGCTGAGGGGTGGAGTCTGATAAATGGTGGATGCGCTGAAACTCAACTCTACATGGAATGCTTCTTTTATCATTCCATTATGCCAACTGTATTATCCATAGTCAAATCGCGATAAATTGCATGACATTTTTGCCAAGCCGCTGATTGCTTGTTATGCGGTCTGTACTTAGACTTGAGGTAATTGATCCATTTCCTGTTTTCTAATCTCGTGATGAGGAGTGAAACTAATGCGAAGGTAACCCGTTTTCTCCTTTGTCCGTTGCTTTGCAGGCAACTTGACGGAATTGCAGCGTCTCATAATGCAATCAAATAGGCTCACAGTGCTTCCCTCCTCCATTGGGTGGGTTCTTTTCCTATCATCGCTCCAGAGTTCTCTATTCTCTTCATCAATTGTTTTTTTTATTCTACAGAAATCTCCAAAATCTCACCTATTTAACTATTGGTGAAAATGACCTACAAAGTCTTACACCTGCAATAGGTAGGAATTTTAGTTTATTTGTTTTTTTTGTCGAGGCATTGAGATTGAACAGAATTAGTAAAACTAAGCAACATTCATCAGCAAAGTTAAGTCTTCCCTTCGGTGACAGTTATTCTTAGTTTTGTCGGCCCAAAATGTTTTTAGTAGAAGAAAGCACATCTTCCTCATTCATTGTATCTTATTTGAGGAAAATGGGTGCAGTGGTGTTAGTAATGTTGATGGAAGTGGTAAATCGGCAAATAGTTTGTAGGCCTAACCATAGACTCTTGTGTTTCTCCAGTGTACGACTGTAGTCCCTCCTTCCTGCTCCCTTCTTTCCAATTCTTCGTGAGGCGAGGACTTTAGTCAACAGTAACTAATGAAATAGGTTTTGAATTTTTCTTTCTCTGCTGCCAATACAGGAGATAGTTCCATTAAAGAGTAATCGAGATGCAAATGGATAAATCCACGAATTATTAGCACTTAACATTCCTTGTTGGTCTGCGGTGCCTTGAGTTATCCCGAAAATAATTGCAGAAAAATGTGCATGTGGGCTGATAGGTTACGGACATAGGAATAGAAGAGATTAGGTGAGGCAGTATTCACTCCTCTCTATAAGTATTGTCACTGGCATTTCGCGTAGTTGTTCTGCATTAACTATGCAGGTCTTCCCATAAGTTGAAAGGTAGTAAAGTGAAATCAGATGGTACAGAAATTACTGCTTCATTAGTGGTTTTACATGGTGTAGATTCTTGAAGGTAGCATCCTCTGTGGGGTGAACCGCGTCGGAAAGGGGTTTGTTTGGGGCAGTATTGCTGAATGGTGGGTGTTTTTCTACAGAGTGTACATCTGGGGTGACTATTGCTTCCACTAAGCGCGTCTTCGAAAAATATCATGGGAAGGACGTCCATCATGCCTTTCGGTCGGGACGTAAATTTAAATAATCCGTCATGAAATCAGACTAATTTACGCGGTACTGCACACAATCGCCTCCACTTACTAAGGGTTCAAGTAGACTACAACCATAACACTTTTGACTTTGCATTTCAGGGAAATTGAAGAGCTTGGAGACGCTATACCTGAACGATAACTTCAATCTTCACGACCTGCCACCGGAGTTGGCAATGTGCTGCTCTCTGCAAATCATGTCTATTGAGAACTGCCCATTGTCAAAGATCCCCGTTGAGGTAGTGTCCGCTGGACCCTCCCTCGTCATCCAGGTTGGTTCTTTAAAGAATCAAACAATTCACTTTTTCATTCTTTATGCATTCCCTTCTCCATTAGTCTCCACTTTTTTTAGTTCTACTTAGCGATTGAGCGTTACCTAGCCAATTATATACCTGCTCAGAGTATGGTAAATTACGATTGGTTCAAGTGACGTTTCTTTTTCAGTACCTTCGACTACAGGGCTCCTATGGGCAGGTGTGAGAGTCCCTCACCAATTTTCACTCCCTCCCCCAATCTATCAATCCATCCAATCTACAAATCAAGGGCCGACATCGTCACTTATCCTCTTTTTCCCTCTCATTGTATTGCCCTTGCCTCCCATGCGTCTCCCTCCACTTTTAGCAGCCAAATTTTCTCCCTCCGTCTCCTTCTCTCCTAATTACAGTCGACCGTGAAGACAGTAACGTTGACGATGCTAATGTTTGTGTCCCGCCCCTTTCCCTTCCCTTCTGCCCTATTTTCCTTCACCAACAACAATATCCACTGTAATTAGAGCGTCTCTCCGCCACTTCTGCGTGTGTCTTTTGTGCATCCTTATTTAATCACCTTGGTTAACTTTTGTCAAAATCGGCGATCTTTAGGCAAATCGATCTGACCGAATTGACCGACGAAACAGACAGGCTTTGATGTACTAGCGAACCTATCGAGAAATTGCTCCATATTATCGTTACCTGGTTGCTTTACAGCGTAGCCGTCTTCTCTGCGATTTTTATGTTTTGTTGGGGACCAGGAGACTATTTTAATCGAGCAGCCAAACGTGTCAGTAATAGTACACAGTTGACACAATCCTCTGTCCTCGTCACACCTGGCGTCGTTATTGACGCTTTCAGTTCGTGTGATCGCATCGGTGGGGTGGAGCAATAAACGTTGTGCCGGCACAGGGGTGGTATTTAAGACTTTGTCGGTGGCCTTTGTGGTGATCACACCGGCACGTCCACCATTTGGGTGCATTCCCACGGTTCGATGAGGAGATAGCAGCAGTAGGACCTGCATGCATTCTCTGCATATCCGCAGCCAAGGCGACCCATTGGGCAGCCTTGATGTGATATCAACAGTATTGGACGTTGGCACCCGTATATTCAAGGAGGTGAGCTTTAGTTGAGTGACTTTTTCGTTAGGAGTTTTGACCTCTTTCTCCAGTGGGGGTACGTCGACTTTTCTATCCGCTACGATTTGTAGTAGGTGGGTTTGGCACTCGAGTCGCCTTTTTGCAACGCCTTTTGTCTAGAAGCAAAGCTCGTTTGATCAACCTACTTAGCATTACTAGACGTGTCCCAGTAAAAATCTGTCGGCAATCCCTGTGCAGTGAATGTCCGTCGCCGTTTTGGCTGAAGGGCACATGGTAGTAGACGCTGTAGTCGAAGTTTGTACCGCCATGTGCCTACTGTTAAAAAAAGCTAAAGGGTACGTGATTCTACAAGTAACCAGTGCCAGTGATGTAGGCACCGCGAGCAGAACCACATAACAACTCTAGAGGCCGACTCAAGGGAGCCTGGTCGTGAATCGCGCGATAAATTCAAGGTTAAATCAACCATAATCTTGCCATGCTGAGCTGCTGCACAGTTCTGAGTGCCATTTGCTGTCATGCCTGCGATTATTCTACTATATTTTTGTCAAAGTTTGAAGTCAGTCCTAGAAAAGATACGTTGGCTTTCCAACACTACGCCGTGACTTCTGAATTAAGGTAGAGCAATGCACCAAACACTGTGGTTGAGCTTGTGTGTCACATCGTTCACTTATAAAACCACCTAATGAGACGTATATGGGAAAGATAAGCAATATTTCATAATAGAAGCATTTCCTGTGCCACTAGTGGAATGCTTAATGGGCGGTTTCATTCCTTAAAGGCCTCACCGAGTCATCCATGCAGGCGCCACAAGGTGCATCAGTGCTGAACAACCGCTTTTATTAGCAAGTAAAAAGGCTGGGAAATTTTTAGCCATGGGCGAGAAATAATGTCGTCAAGATGGTAGTACAATTTGTGAGGATTAAAAGACCGCAGTGGTTAGGTAAACATTTAAACGAATATTGCTTAACAGCATAATGCTATTTACTCACTTTTTCAGTTACTCCCCCAGTAGATATCGAATCTGGCGTTAACTCCCCCATGAAATTTTGCCTTCGTATGAACCTTTTGTAGTGAACCTCCACATTTCCGTGCTCTCGTTGTGTCAGAACTAAACAGACCTTCATTGTGAAAAGTGTGGAAGTTACTGTATTTACCGTAGAAAAGAAAAATTGTTATGCATCACCTAAATCACATCTGATTACGCGATTGGAAATGCGAGACAATAAGTGGCCTTGATATATATCTCTACAGAGCAGTCAGTGGCAGGAGTGGAGTGGAGCAACGCTTCTCCTATTCCAACGAGGCAAAACATTGCTGTGATTGCAACGTTTATGTAATTTCGCAATTGTTTATTCCTTTCGCATGACGCCGTATGAATGTTAAGCACTTCTTTACTTGCAATTTACCGATTTGTCATCGACGGATGAAGACAAAGATGAGTAATAGTGAGCTGGGGTGAAATTTCCTACCCTTCCATCTCATCTCATCTCGTCCAAAAATGCAATGTGATCTGATATATCACAGGCACATGAAGCCTAGAAGAACAAGAATAGGAAGTTTGCCAAACCGACTGCTGTTTGATCTCATGGAAGTTATTTTTGGGCATTATCAAGTCGCTTCGTGTCCTGTTGTATCGTGTCTTGTCATATCGTGATACAATGGTGTAGTGTCATGTCCACGGATAGATCTCGGCTGTAATTAATCCTTTGCCTCCCGTCAACCGTCTATCCTACGCATGCATGCATAGTGTATAGTCCTCTGAGATTTAAGAGGTGCCACGCAAGTATAGAACAGGCTAGTGAGTGGGGTTATTTTGCAGTAAACCAACTACCGATTGCAAAATCTACTTCTCATTACAACTTCTGCAACATTCAAGCTAAAAGGCATCATGTATTGTTGTAATATACCCAAAAATAGTGCACGTCAGGCAAACCGACCTCCTTCTCATCTCACTTCCCTACATTAACACACGTGGGCGGCTCTTTACCACCTCACCAACAGTCACGTTAAGCATTCCTGACAGGCGTCATGACACGCAATCTTCTACTCACTTTACGATGTTAGTAGGCACAAGTTAAACACGCTTTATTTCCATCACAAAAGTAATGAATACCGACAGTCCTCCCCACCTTCGTGTGCTCTCCCTAGTCGAAATCGGCGCATTTCCTGAAGACGATATCTCGACACTTCCATCTGTTATCACATTGCAGGCCTATCCACATCTTCGCATTCTGCAGCTGTGAAAAGGACTGCAGTTTGACTCGTAAGGCAGATAAGCATGAACTCCATCTGTCACGTTAGGCCCTCATTTGATAAGATGATGGAGAGTTCAAAACGATAGGGATATAGTAGAGTGCACGACAAGGAGTGCCTCAATGCGGCTTCACGATGCATGGACTTTCCAAGCCTCTATGAGTTTCTGGAAGTCGCTAAAGCCAGTTATTGCGAAAAACCTCAGGAACCTTTTGAACAAATTATACGATTAAAATATAGAAACAAAATGCTTCGCTTTGATGAATTCTTCTACCTACACGGAGTTTTTATTGATGCTGGCTTATTTTAAGCAACTTGCCAAATGTGCCTGCCTTCATCTCTTTGGCATACCTCTGGCCAAGCGCAAACGGACATCTGTTTTTACACCATCATAATTAGTCTTGAGCAGCCCCACTCCCTATTTGTAATAAGTAGTACGTTTATATTGCTTTTAGGATTTATCAAGAGAATTTTGACGACTGTCGAGCCACCTACCTAGCAAAGATTGACCAATTGACGAGTTATCAGTAATAGTTAATCCATTTCACATAAAATCATTTTAGCATCAAAGGATCACATGCGAAAAATTCCTTTAAAACTAAATAAATTTGCCACCAAAGGTTTTAAAATTTGTTTCCCATTTATTTATTAGTTGCAATCTTCAGGACAATAATGTTTTGTAATTTTTCGTTGGATCATCTCCTTTCAGTAGTAAAGTGATCATAAAACCCTTTAAGTTATCATTTTTTTGCTTTAAGTTCTCCTGACCAGTCCCAGTCGCGCGTTCTTTGCAATGGCTGCACAGAAATGTTTGACGTGCGTTAGTTTATGCATTTCAGCCAGAAAGTGTTATTAATTACAAATACGTTGGATTCACCGTCTTGAAGGGTTCACTGCCAAACAAACCGTAACCTGCTAGATTGGCAAAAGAGTAAACTATACTCCACGAGTTCAACTTTTGGACATTGGAAAACCGCTTGATGTACCATAAACAATTTTTTTCGAATCGGTTCATGGGCGGTATGGATACTCCACTGAAGTCAATCATTTATGACGTTGTCAAAAACCAAAGTGGTCTAATTAGAGGCCTCTAGTATTTCTTCCGACTAGTTTGACAACCAAAAATTGCTGGTACGTTGTGCTTTGGCCGCATAGTTGAAAAGGAATAGGGCGATGGAAAGTGCCAAAGATAAAATGAGATATTTGTCTATTCGGCATGATAGTTTCTCAACCAAGTATGTAGTATCGTCAAATGCCTTGCAGTCTTATTTTTTTCCTAGCCCGCAGGAGCTGCGTGGCGTGTCAGAGTGTGGAACTAAGCCTCCTAGAGCATTATGCATATCGTCAAATCCTCTTTCCCTTCCTGCAATATGAATATGTGAAGAAATTTCTACAACCCATGCGCTTTTCATTAACACTTGAAGCACAAAAAACATAATTCTTGATGATGCCAAGGCTATATGAGGTAATGAAAACCAGGGGAGAAAGTGAACAACTAGGTGGAAGCAATACTGTGCGCCATAAAAGTTAAAATACACCATCTCGACACATTTAAAGGTAAATTAATACATCAAGATTAAAAGCATTTAAGAATGAAGTCCCAGTTTCTTAATTATACGTTCTAGAAAATTTTAGGTGCAAGTAATGCAATCATATAGAGAATTTTTAGTTTTGGAAAAGAAAGTTGCTTACCTTAATTTGACCAGTGGAGTCTTTGTTGCCTTACCAAACATTTCTTTTACTAATGTCAAAAGTACTTGGTGACTTAGTGTTATTCAAAAAAATATAGAATTGTTGAAAAAAAAAAAAGAGACACTGCTATAGTTGATAGCCCACTTCCAAATGAATATCGGCTAAATGAAAACTTTGCAAGTGTCTCTGGAAACAAAGCCCTCACTCTGGTTGCCTAATTTTTGCCTCGGTTTCATTTTTCAACTGTCGGTTCTGCTTTTAATGGGATTATGAAGCTTAAAAAGAGGCAGTGACTGCCACTGGTAGCTTGGAGAAATAGCGTTCGGGAATACGGAGGCTGAGAGGATGCGTGGCAGAATTCCCTCTCCTCTTCCGTTTATCCTGAAATACGATGAGAGACCTTCTTATAGGCAGATTTAAAGGTGGAATAGGGCATGATGTCCAATTTCACTTTATAGGAACTAAATGAGGATAGTCTTGGAAGCGACTGACTTCTCTTAGGTTTTCTAAAGGATGTGTTTTCATTGTGATGTGTGGCAGCGTTTTGAGTGGAGGGGCAGTTCTCAGATAAAAATTGATGCTCGAAACTTCATTACACATTCGGGAAGTATAGAACAGGCTAGTGAGTGGGGTTATTTTGCAGTAAACCAACTACCGATTGCAAAATCTACTTCTCATTACAACTTCTGCAACATTCAAGCTAAAAGGCATCATGTATTGTTGTAATATACCCAAAAATAGTGCACGTCAGGCAAACCGACCTCCTTCTCATCTCACTTCCCTACATTAACACACGTGGGCGGCTCTTTACCACCTCACCAACAGTCACGTTAAGCATTCCTGACAGGCGTCATGACACGCAATCTTCTACTCACTTTACGATGTTAGTAGGCACAAGTTAAACACGCTTTATTTCCATCACAAAAGTAATGAATACCGACAGTCCTCCCCACCTTCGTGTGCTCTCCCTAGTCGAAATCGGCGCATTTCCTGAAGACGATATCTCGACACTTCCATCTGTTATCACATTGCAGGCCTATCCACATCTTCGCATTCTGCAGCTGTGAAAAGGACTGCAGTTTGACTCGTAAGGCAGATAAGCATGAACTCCATCTGTCACGTTAGGCCCTTATTTGATAAGGTGACGGGTTACAAGAGATGATTTATGCATGGTATAAAGGAAGTAAAATTTCCCCCAAGACGTAGCATCGTGTCATCAGGCACCAATTTTTGGCATCTGTTACACGAAGAAGTGCGTAACTACATAAACTTTACCTTTAATAATTTTATCTGGCGCCTTGCCTGAGTGTAGGAAGTTAATTTCCAGAAGGCACCGCTATAATCCCCATAGAGCTATTTATGACTCCCTTCAATCATTCATCGAAGCCCATCATACTTTCTCCCTGGTGGATTTCGTATGGTACAATTTTACTGTGCTCACAAAAATAAAATTGACATCATCATATTTTCTACCAAACGAATTTCAGCTTTCACGATCTAATCGTAACGACGTGCTAACCATCTTGTTGCATTCTTCAACTACCTGAACTCTCCGCTCTTCAGCCGACTGACTGTCAGCAGGTCTTTCATCCTAAAATAATTTGATAATGTGCTTAGCTTGGCGTCTGATTACCCTTTTGCTTCAGTCATGCGCTCAGAGACACGGTCTCTAGACCATGCCAGCAGCCTCAGCTCTTCTGTACGTCGGTATACTATCTTCCGCCCTACTTGCTGTGCCTTCTGAAAAGAGTCGGACCAATACAGATTCCTCTGTAAATTCATAACAAAATTATGCAATAACTCCCGCATCCCAAATACATGCTATCGCTCAAATACGTCAGTCTTCGTAGTTCTGGCCCCATCTTGGTGTTATAGGTCTTTTAATGACTCTACTTACCATGCCATTCTTCCACACGGACCCTTCTTCCTGTGTCTTCGCAGTTTACTCGAGGGAGCAAGTGATCCAAGATGTGATAAGTAACAGTTGTGGTTTTGTTGACTGGACACAACCTCCTGCGAGTCTTATACAATGAGTACAGTTCTTCAAAATGTAAACTTTGAATGCTGTCATAGGTATGACGGTATTATTGTCAAAGGTCACAGCTGCCGCCCATTTGTTTCAGTTGAAAATTTTTTAATTTTGTTCCCGTCTTAAAGTGAATTTGGGAGTTTTATTCCAGCCACATGAGGTGAATTTAATAAACTAGATTTTAACTAGGAGTTTCTTCAAATCCCACCGGTCAAGAAATTCATATTGACATTGCATGTTCACTTCCTTCCTGCCTCCTTTTTTGCCCCTTAAATGTAAACACCGTAGAATTATGGCATCACAATTACAGGGACTTCGCTGCACCTGTAGACATGTGTCATTTTTCTTCCCTCCTTTTCTGCCCTCCTATTAAGGTAATTTTTTGGTGAGTGATATAACGTTGACTGGCAGTTTTATTGTCATTTTAATGAGAAAATACCCTAATAGGTGGAGAAAGTCTTAGCGCAATAGCTAGTGTACTGAATAATTAAACCATTTGATAGGATTGAGTGTGTACTCTTCAACTAATGGAAAGACTAAGACTAATTTTTGTGCGAACGGTGTGATTTGCAGCAAAATGAGTAGATTCAACTTTATATTGACATTTTGTAGGGAAGTAAATGCTTTCTTCACATTTGAGTACACACGGTACTCCAATAGAGCACCCCTAGTGTTCCCTAACATCGTGGTAAGCCATGTTGGTAGCAGCAGAAGATGCTACTTACTAACGTGCAGAAGGGTGGGAAACCCACTATCCTGGTCCAACGGTCATGCCTCAGAATGGGAGGAAAACTCACAGGGACTAAAGTGCTCGCATAGTTTAACACATTGGTAAAAAAAATCAAGTTATTACAGAAGTACCTGTCATTTTGGTTGTTGTTTTATTGTCATTAACTATGCCCTTGTAAGAATTATTCAAGACTACTTGGACATTTCCATCCAAGGAAAAAGTGCAAAAATACATCTAGCTGTCTGAGGAACAAAGTTATGAAAATAAGCCACTTGGATTGACAAAACTTTATATAAAAAGGAATTTTTTTATAATATTACAAGTTTTCACTCTAAATGCTGATTTTTTAAGATATCCGGTGCAAATCATTTGCCGAATTTGGGTTTTGCATTCGCGTTCTGTAAGAATTACATGATAACTTGAGGATTTCTAGTCTAGACTATTCGAAAGTAAATGCTCTTTTTCAAATAAGTCCTATTTGAACATTTTCAATTTTGAATTGGAGTAAAGACATTGCGACCTTCGAAATGAACTCTTTCAGCCATTATTTAGGGAATTTCCACCAGGACAGTGAACTTTCTTAAAAAGTTTAAGAAGTGAGATTACTAATTCAAATCGATAGCTTATGAGGTCGAGAGCTGGGTTTAGATGACACCAAAATGCAGAACAATGCCACTTAAGTAGTGGCTAAATGCACACTTACATTTATCAGTCTACAATTTCGACTTTACCTCTAAATTTAATCTTCAACTCGCCTACTGTGATCAGTGTGGGAAGATCTGTACTTTCAAGGGCATTGCCTTGTTTTACAGTTTAAATTTTAAAGAATCCTAGGCTTTCTGACCGACTTATAGCGAATTTCGAAGGAATGTTTGAGCAAATCTACAAAAAAACGAAGATGAACTGCTCTGAACTCCATTTTCCACCTAAAATTGACTATCATCAATGTGGCTCTATTTATCAATCCGCTTTTTACACGCCTGAGTCAAAACGTTTCAAAGTTCTTTGGGGGGTTGCTAAATTTCCTGATTTCTTTTTAATGGCAGTTAAACCACACGATTCCCAATCGTTCTCTTCTTGTAAAATGAGCACTTTAAACGGAGGCTTCGGTATGGAGAATTCAGGTTGTTTGCTAGGGGCAAACATCCTAAATTGTAACACCAGAACAGATGAAAAAAGTTTCTTACAGGGCAAAGAAATGGTAGTTATCCCACGAACTTGCACCGTCTTCTCTGTCACTTCCAAATAAAAAATCCATTGGTTACCAAGGCCGCCTATCATTAATTGCCATAACAATGGACCTTTCCCAACACACATGCTGCAATAAATTATGCGCAAAAAAGTATGGAAAATGGTCATCTTCAAAGGATGCAGATCTAAACGAAAGTGACAGATGTTTCGATGAGTTTTTATTAACAAGGTGAGTTGAAATTTTAAGTGATTTTCTTCAATGAAGAGATTGAAATGGGTTAGAGGTGTGCGTAAATGTCAAAACTTGACAACTACCCTAACAAAAATGATAATAAAGTAAGGCGACTCCAAAGTTATTAAAAAATTAAGGCGAATTTGAGTGCCCTTTCCTGATATAAATTGGAGGAAATCAACTCCCTCATATATGGAGGACTATTTCAGTGATTTTGCATAAAACACACATACGTGATCAAGATTTCCTTAGCGCATGCATTTCATTTGCATTCTCGGGCTAAAGTAGAGGACACTTAAGCCAACTTGGCGCCAAAACATACCTCACACGAGATTTAAATTGCTTTCCTTTATTACTGGGAGATACGTTGATGCGCCTGAACAAAATAAAAATTCCGATTTTAATCTTGAACACTTTGATTAGCTCAATTAAACAGCCTGGGAGGAGGCCATTTTATGACCAAAGCAAATAATAACTGTGTGATCTATGGAAGAATAAATTACATCCCGTAGGTTTAGAATTTGATCTTGCGGTTTTACCCTGAGTTCCCTCTATTAGTGTTATTGTCAAGTTAATTAAGCATGCTTCCCTCAAATCACTGACAACAGGCTGTTTTGATAAGTTCATGGAAGCAGTGGTGGCGAATGCGACTGAAAATTAAGCCATTTTTTGTTTAAGCTACGTGCGTCATATTAACAGGCATCAAGAATTGTTTGAATGGACATTAACTAAACATTTCATTCTCTAGGATGTAAACAATCCTTCACAAGAGGAACCGTCATTCATTGTTGGTTAATGCGGTGATTTGAGAGGCTTTGGCCATAACCATTAAGGGCTATGTCTCAAGTGAGAAACACCAACAACAGCGATTGAAGAGTCTGCTTGGTTAAATGCACAATCTGTTTCGTTTGCCTGTCATCCTCCATGTCCCAGGTGGTCACTCATTGTAATGAGTCCTTAAGAGGTAAAGCATTCTCCCTTGACATGGGGGAGAAGTTGCTACTGAATTTCTCCTCAGCTATTAAATACTACATATTGTGAGAAGTATATGCTGTGAGTATGGTCGGGATTCAGGGACGACATGACATCTGCGCAGGAGAATGTATTAGGGAACAGTTCATTTTCCAGATAGTGCTAGAGGTTGGATGATGTTTCACGACGTGCATATTCCATACATCTGCCGGATTTTTGTAGTGACATTGACCCAAAAGCATCATAGAGGGGACTATCATGCTGTCCGTCTGTAATAGATTTGTATCATCTACTGTGATTCAATGAGATGTGATCCTGCTCCCTCAAAATGTGTTTGGTTTAGCTAGAAGCTAAAGATTTGTCCTTTTATACTAATTCATAATTTGAAACAATGGACAGGGTTTATCCATTCCCTTCATCAAGTCAGTATCCAGGATCCCTTTTAGAGTAATAATACGTTGAGAAAATATGGTTTATTGTATAGGAGGGCTTAAATGTCCATTAACGTGCATAGAGCCACGTTGTAGGGGAAGAAGCACAAGCCAAGGCAAGGGAAGAGGATATGGAAGTATCCACCAGCACCACTGTTGTAGGGGAATCCGAAAAGTAGTGCCCAGTAGGTAAATCAAAAAGTAACTCCAAAAAATTTACCAAAAAAACTAATACTATTTAAAACCTGAAAGCTTTCACGCTTTCCTCCTCCTTAGTTGAAATTCCACGAAAGTTGTGGCAAAAAGGAATGGCAAAATAATGAAGTACAACTAAGTGGGAGATAAAAGTGCAATGACGGGGCTAATAAAAGAGTCATTTGCGCAGTCGTGACATGAAATAAATAAGGAAGAAACTGACATTCCAGTAATTTTTGCACCCCAGGGTAGTTGTGCACAGAAACCTCCCTACAATCTAATTTTACTTTTCAAATAGCGAAGCGACCAATCGTGGGTTGGTGCATATTTCGTATCGCAGGCACAAAAAAACAAAAGAAGAAACAAGTGTTTTGTTGAAGTTATCCATCGAAAAATGGTATGCCTGAAAGTTGGCATGAGTCATTGATGGCACTGTGACAAGCGTTAATTTTATGTAAAAATACTCGGCTGGGTGTAACTCTATTTATAGAAATTTGCAATTTCTAATCCCTTGGTTTTTTTCCTTCTTAAGGTTAAAGGTGGAGCATTGCTGTAGTTATAGCCGATTTTGTCAGGTGAGTAAAAATTTGTTCCCAATTTTTGCAGATCCTAGTTGCAACGCCTTCTTTAGACTTATTGGCACTGTTGAATTGTACACAACTGTTGGCGTGCATGTGCAATAAAGCACGGACATGTGTCTGCCAGTGTGGTACTTTTTACTCCTCTGTACTACCATTAGGGAGGGTTTTGTGCGATTGCTTAAAATTTTTCTCATTCGTATTCAACCACTGAATATTTTAAAACCTCTAGGTACTTTTCCGGCTTGTCTAACCCTCCTGTGCATTATCGCATATAGATACCCTTTAGATGGCTTGATAATCCCCAAAAGATTAAGGTCATATAAAATGCCACAAATATACTAGAATAGAACCACTCTTTGTTTCTGCTAGTCAGCTAGTAGTCACGTGCATGCGTCCCATATTAACGCCTTTGTATCCTAATTACTCGAGTAGGGAAGTTAACAAGGTCCAACCTTACCTACACAGACACCGGCTCCTAAGAATCACTTTCTTCCACAGACTTACTCTCACCGGATAAAAGAAATTTGTGCTTGCATGTTTTACTATCCAAGCTTAAATAACCTCCCATTATTGTCGATTAAAATAACTTAAGATTATTGTGTCACGAACACCTTCCAGCATTGCCTGACGTGTGGGCTAAACAACTGACCACCACTCACTCGAATTAACAGCTGACAAGAAGTAGAAATGCCTTCTGAATTGATTTTCACGTCCTGCATTCCATAAAAGCTGACTACCATATGCCAGAAAATGTGTACCATACAAAGGTGAAGTAGGCGCGAAGGTGGCTAGAAGGGCGGTTTTTCATTTAGAGGCATGATTTTGCATGATTGCGGTATTTTCAAGCCTGCCTTGGCGTAGAAGTCATTATGTAAAAGAAAGAAATATTTAAAAGAGCACCTTTGAACCACAGGAACTTACCTTCGTACCTTACAAATCTGTGGTCGAGCTTGTCTGTTATTATAAAAAAGTGCGCAAAAAATGTTAAAAATTTAATGAAATCTTTTTCTTTGGAGCGAAGAATAATTTTATTTAAACAAAGCTAGTGGTGTTCTAGTAAAATAATGAAATTCTGTTGTGTCTGTTTAACATAATGAATTGAGTCCTAGTTCTTAAAACGGTGATATTTTAACTCTAAACGAATCTCTGAATCTTCCACGAGTCTGTAACACCTCCATCTCCTTCCTGATTGTAAGACGTATTTGACCCTCCATTTGCAAAGAAATTTTTTTTTTTAGAGCAGTCATGCAATGGCAGTTGTCAAATTAAGCTGAATAATTATTGCCCTGTCTACATGCTAGCTATCAACCTGCTGCCTGCTTCCCTACCTCTCACTGCTCCACCTATTCAGTTATCTTTCTATTTACTGACCCTTCTGCTCCACCTACCAATAGACTCGCCTACAGATCAGCTTCCCTACTTACTTTCCTGGTTAGCTATCCGTCTATCTATCCTTTTATCTGCTTGCCTAGCTATCTAGCTACGTACCCACTTATGGGCTTTCCCGGACATCATTACAGTTTTCCCTGTCAAACTCTTTCCTCCTCTTATTTTTGTGCTATATCATGAAATCTTATAAACCTTGCATAAAATTCTCCATTTCCCACTAAATTGGCAACTTTCTTTCATTCTGTTTTTTTGGAGTTGTGTCAAAGTCTAAGTTTAAGTGGATTTTTTCTACTTTTTAGGTGAACACACTGCCACTTGATTTGTATCTTCTCCCTCTTTAACCGGCATCTCATCGTCATGACGGACGTGTAAACATCCATTTTTTTAATTGTAACATCTTTTACAATATTTCCAAAAGCAAGTAGTTGCCCAGATGATAAGTATTTGATCCATTTGTCATCTTGTCATCCATTTATTTGAGTCAGCCGCCAGTATATGAAAATGCAGGTAAAATCATTTGAACAATAGACTTAACAGTATGGAAGAATTGATTTAATGTCTTCAGATATCTTGATATAAATGTCACTCGTGAAGTTGCTCCAGGTGAAGACATGAAGTCACAATGTTTGCTTCTCAACTGGAACTTGATCTAGTTACTTGAATGCCGCCTTTTCAATCACTTCAATCGGTCGTAAACAATAGGCGATCACGGAAATCAACAGAATAGATCTCGGAAGCGCTGATGCTGAAAGTGCGGACCTCGTTGGTTTGTCGCGCTCGATCTAAGCTGACTCACTCAGTGGAGCTACCTTCAGAAAGAATGGGGAATCCAATAAGGCCTTTTGCACTACCTCTTCTCCCATTCATTTCGGCGTTGCCTAGTCGGATTATGAGATACCTGACTACCCTCAAACTTAGATCAACCTTTCAAATGTCCCCTTGATTTGGTTTTCTTAGACAATTGAGGTGCTCAGTCATGAGGTTATGAGGAACTTTCCCTAACGATTTACAGGTCCTAATGTCCTTGCACTGCATCCGTTAGTAGAAGCGAAAGGCCTTCAACACTGGGCTCTAGGAGCTTGGAGCCAGCTCTAAAGAAGATACCTTGTAAGGTTAAAATTTGATATTATATTGGACCAATCTATAACTTTTCAAGTCAAAATAATTATTATATTCTGTCGTATTTATGAGCTCACAACATTCAAAAAAGTAGCTCCACCTCGATTTTACTACCTAGATAATAGTGTGCGATAATTTGAGAGGCTGATAAAAGTTGAAATAGTAACAAAATAAGGCCGAAGAAGAAAGAACCGTAAAAGTTACTTGTCCTTTAAATACTAAAAAGTGTGATTTTAGAGGAGATAAAGGACGAAGTTGTTAGAAGTCCTCCTTCTATTTACGCATTGAGATATTACCTTCCCTATAGAATTTTTAAAAAAGCTTTTGGGAGAATAATTCAGGGAGTACTCAAATAAAACATATTCAAGTGAAAAGAAAGTACAATAAAATACAAGCTGCATTGCCTTGAACAATGGTTTAAAGACCAGGTGACGTTGGAAACTGCACAGTTGACAACATGAATTTCAGTCTATTTTTCTCTTTTCTGAAACATTTTTTGCTCAAATTAAAGTAGGTACATTTTGCTACAAGGATATCTAAGTTAATTTGTCTGGGCAACTTTTTTGCGTGAAAATAGGGGATTCCATCCTCTTTTCCCTTCTCCCTCTCCTCTTTTTGACTCTTTTAATTTATAATTTGGCAGCGGAATTCGTCACTTGCAAAAGGGGATCGTTTCCGGTGTAGGCTATCATTCGCACATGAAAGATAGCCCTATCATTAAACTGTACAAACCGATAATATATCCGGCCATTTTCTGCTACCCGAATGAAAGTTTCATTTTTCATTCACTTAAATTCCTTTCAAAAATGAATTAATGCAATTTTAAAGTGTTTTGGATGCTGCGAAACCAAACCTTCAACCAGGCTGATTGCACTAGAAAAGCGTGAATAAACTTCTTCTTTTCAGTAGCATCAACCTTTGCCTAAATGGACCTTCCAGGCAGAAAAAAATGCTTTAGATACCTTAATGATTCAATTACTGTACTTCCATTCCTTCATCCCCCCGACACATCTCCTCATAATTGTATTCATGGTACTTCATATTCCCCAGGAGACGTTACGTAATGCCATTTTCTATACAAAACCTTCATGGTAGGTCTTTCGATTAATAGGGGTGGTCTGGCAACAATAGAAAGGCAGAGTTACCGTGATGCCCCTTCTTGCACACGCTTGACATCCTACTGAAACGTTGGGAACCTCCTTAATTTGGAGGATAAGAAGACCGTTTAGAAGGACTGTAAGACCTGTCAAAAAGAGGAAGGAGATTGTACGTGGGCATAATTAATTTCTTGTGATTTACATTGATGTTAGTATGACATCCACGTCCTAAGGTAACTCTAGCCCACCTTGAGAGAATTGTTTTCCTGACACAAGCGCAACAATTTCGTTGTTATCTCAGTGATATTTAAAGACAGTTTTATTGCCAAAACACACCTATTAGCGGCGTCCCTTTCCATCCTTATAGATAGGCTTTGGTTTCAAAATAACTGTGCAAAGACTCAGCAAAAATTGAAATCTTTTAAAAGAAGAGATTACTTTATCAGTTTTTAATTGGATGAAGATCAACCATCTTGATGTGACATGAACCTGGGTGGAGGGCGGGTGCTTCATCTTTCTGCCAAATGCGCACTAATGCACCTGATATTTACTACCTTTGGATGTTCTGCCACCGTGATTGCAAACAATTATGTAAACACCATTAACTTGATGACCTTACTTCCCACTTTATATAGGTAGTTCCGTATCTTGGCGAAAACGAAAATATTTTAGACGTAAACTCATTATGTTAAATGATTTCATTGGTATTCTCTCGTAATCTCACATTTGTATAAACCTGACAATGCAACTTGTCCTAAGGCTTTTTGAAAAGTTTTTGGGCAATTGTGGTATTCTGCACACACTTGAGCAAATCTCTCTCAGACTATCAAATGAATATATAATCTTGGCGCCTTAATTCCTTCCTGAGGCCGTAATAAAGCATGTCAATGAAGATAATGGGGATTAAATGCACTATTATCAAATTGACATGAGTTTCACTTTTACAGTAAGCCGCTTCAACTACGTCCCATGCTTAGTCTTCCACCTATCAATGTAAGTTGCAGGTGCCGTGGATTTGGTCAAGACTTAAGAACATTGCGTTCTCCGTAGGGCAGACTGTATCAGATGGACGATATCCTGCAACGAGCGCATCCCATACGTCTGCGGCATTTCGTAGCGACCTCATTTCATGAGCCAACATCAGATTGGAGAATGGCATGATATCCGTCTGTGCTAGGAGTGACTTCTTTTTTTCCAAAATACCTACTTTATCCTGTTTTATCGTCTACAGTAAGTCTTTACATATTCTGAGTTGTTAAGACATGTGGATCGGTCAACAAAATCTTGGCTGTCACTTACTTGGGTAAAGTTCGCCTAACACCGCCACAAATGTAGTATCCAGAGCCACCTCTGCGGCCATAGTATACCAGGCGAGTAAGAAGGAGAGCAACTAAGTATTGGTGGACGGGTTACTCCACAATGCAGAGATATAAGCCATAGGGTGGATGTCAACTTTTTTTGCTTTTTATCATCTTCAAATAAAAAAACGTTCATGTATATGGCCGGATTAATCTACTGATTATTCTCCTACTCTATTTTTCCCAATGTCTGTCCTACTGCCTGAAATGAACCTAACAAATTTCCGTACTGAAAATCTAGAAAACTTTTATCATCCGTCACTATGAAAAACCTAAACTAGAAGCCAATCTAATAGGCCTTAGACTAGATATCATTTCAAAGTGATTGGCTTCTTACTTTCCTTTAAATAGGGAAATTTATCTAGCGAAATTTTTGGAACGGAGACGTCAATGCCTGCTTTTGAAGCCTTTTCCAATTTCTGGCCATGTAGCTAATCTAGACACTTTGTAACGGCAATGCAGTGAGATACCGCTTGCTTGTTCGTTGGTTTTCGCGTCTCCTGCCCTACCAAGTTGTAATGCTGCACAAATGCCCAATTTCCACAGCCTTCTCCGTCTCCCAGGCCGTTAGCCCTGATGTAAAATATGCGCAATTTGTCTCAACTGCTTGGTAAAGTACACAACATGGGGGAAACCCGCAAGGTAACATTGACGCGAATGGGAAACCACACAAATTATTCTGCATTAGCTATGTCTGGATGAGCTGGTGGGCACACTTCGGTCTCACATAAATACTCCCATCCACACAAGGCGGTGATTAGCCAGCATCAGGCAAGGAAATAGCCTTAATTAAAGGTAAGAAAAAAACGAAAATGTGGACGATGGGACGTTTTATGAAGGTTGGACCTACCTTGATGGGGCCCATTACATGAATCACTGGCCTCAAAGTTCATATAAACTCAAAAGAATTTGCACCCAAAATATCCGCCCTCAGTACTACGGGTGTGGCGTATCTGTTTACGATATTTAAATCATCTTAGAAAGAACAACAACAATTCCGGTTCATCAAAAGTTAAAAGTTTAGTGGCAGCTAAAGTTATTTACTAGCCATAGGTGCCTGATATTGGAGAAATAAAGAACATCACGAACAACTTTGTTGATGATTAGCGTGGTTGCCTCTCCACGTCAGTTGAAGTTAGTTCTTATCAGATGAATCCCTTATTTGACAATCCACTTGACAATAACATCACAATCAGTGAAGTACAAGTGATTGGCAAGGGAGGTTTAGTACTTTCCAGCTTTCCTAATCCTTTCGCCGTATCTACCCAGACGAAGTATTCAGTACAAAACATGTGCACTGCTGCAAATCAAGGTTTTTTGATCAAAAAACGTTTTTCTTTAATGAAAAATTTAACTGCGCAGTGATGACTACCAAATCGGCGTCATAGCCCATTCCTGGTTCATTAGTGTAATTTATTACCCATTCATTGATGACTCAGGGTGGGTTACCATATACGAAACAAGCAAGTGTAGTTAGACGTTTTTGGATAAAAATCAAGGATGAAACGCTATTAATTTGAAGGTGCTTCTTTTACCCAAAATCCCACGTTACAGTCGAAATATCCTAAAACACCGCCTCATAATTCGAGAATAAAAATGAATGATTTACGAATGGGTGACAGCGGTACGAGATAGGCCTTGTGCGGGCTGGATGTCGTCAAAATGCCTTGTGGGCGTAAGGCAATCTCAGCAATTTCACAATATGTCGCTTTTTTTCGGGGCAAGGGGCTGTAAAACAACATACCTCATTGGCAATCTCTTGCATGCGTGCATGTGAAAGCTCAGAATTCACCAGACTCCACTACACCCCAACCCAAATGTAGACTGCATTCCTCGCTTTATTCATCCACATCTTAGCCACCATCAGCACCTCCTTTACCACCTCCGTTGTTTGCACACTCATGACATGGCTTTTTGTTTTCAATGAACCCCTTTGTTTAAACTCTTAGCAAAATAGGAACTTAAAGGCGGGAAGAACTTAGGGGTCGTGACATTATTTCTGGTAAATTTTCACTTAAGATATCATGCAAATTACACTTTTTAAAATCTTTTTTGGCTTTAAAATGTTGGTTAAGAATCGCTGTCTTTCTCAAACAGTCTCTCTCCTTTGAAAGCCGAATTCAAACCGAGGACTGCCTTTTTGTTTGATCATAGCATGGCATATTATTTCGATCTGTTGATTTGAAGTTCGGCCTTACAGTGTGATAGAATTTCAAATGTGGTTGAAAGGCTGCGGATGTGAACAAGGTGTAGGTAATTTAACACTTATCACACCACAAAATATGATTGCTGAAATTTAAAACACACAGTGCTGGACTTTATTTTAGGACTTAGGATAGAGAAGACCATCTTTGTCATCTAGATCGCGAAGGGTAATCAAAGGAAAGAATACGCTTTATAAAAATTTTGATGTCGACCTTCACCTGGGGGAACAACGACCTTATTCTCGGTCACAAGACGGCTCCACTTTTTATTGTATTCATTATAAAAGGCAGTCATTTGGCATTATATTGCCGTTTGATCCTCTGACAAATACACTATAAAATTCAAAAACTTAAATCGTGCAATTAATTGGGAAAAGCTTTTCCTTACGTTTGCCTATGTGTAATGGGAAATCCAGCCCCTTCAGACATCTTAATTTTCACATGTTTAGGAAGCTGTTTGTAAGTAAATGAATTCCTTTCTTTAATTTCTCGCTTAGCCTTTTAATGAGATCCAATCCAAGCGATAAAGTTGGGCCACTGTATGTCCACGAATCGTTGGCCTCATTTTTGCCAGCTTAGAAACAGCAGCCTGTCAGCACTACTTCTCCACTTATACACATTTCCCTTCTGTTTTCTAAATTACAAAAAAAAATCAGGCCAGAGCATTTATAAACTTATTTTAGAACGTAAAGTGTGTCTCTACAATGTTGGTTTGGTTTGGTTTTATATTGTTGGTAGAAGAACTTTCCGTCGGCACCAATTTGAGTAGTATATCACGAACTCAACTATTTAGGCAGAGGGAATTTCATTCCAGACGACATCTGGGCCTACCATCAACTTCCTTTAAGTCTTGCCACAGAACCGTCATGCTGCGCAGAATTTAATCTTTCAAGTAGGTTTCGCGATGGTTTTACGTAAACCCAATTCCTTGTGCACTTACTTTTTCCATCCAAAAGATTTAATTTCTAAATGTTTACCTTTCTGTTTGACCCACAATCTATTTTAACCTGGTAAAACACCTTCACCATTTACAGTCAGTAAGTTTTTTCTTAAAGGAAATCACTCAGCATTGACGCAACAATGGCCGACTTATTTGAGCACAACCAAAAAACTCCTCTACCTTCCCTCATTATAAGAAAACAAAGAGTGAATTTAATTCAAGTGAAATCTTGGGAGAAAATTGAAAAATCTGCAACTATTTTTTTGTCAATTGCAATTATTTAAACAAAATGTTCTTTTTGGCTTTTCCTAAAGATGAAATGGGAGGGTAATATTTTTAAGAAATAGAACTACTATTTTGTTAAAATAATTTTGTCAGGAAATCCAAAAGTCTGCATAAGCTAGTAATTTTTTCGTGGCATATATTCGTGTCAAGTTCATGGTCTAATACTGTAGCCTGCACGAAATTGGATGAGTGTCTACTTCGGATTAGCAATTACTTATTCTTTCTGAAATATCTTTCGTTTTGTAAATACTCAAGAGAAAAGGTGTTCTGAAAAAGAAAACATTCTTTAGTTGATACTGAACGAGGGTAGTTGTTGCATTTGTGGAGGAGTTGCAAGACGCCTTTTTCAAGGAGAAAGAGTAGCTTTCAGGAATAAGCCACATGGTTGTGTGTGGGAGATGGCGTAAGCAAAATGTGGACATTGTCAAGAGTAGTGTACCCTCCATACCAGCACAACCCTACCTGTAATGCCAAATGCGCCCACTGGTGCGTTGTAGCAGAGCCCGGTCGCCTTTGAACTTTCTGGCCACCTGCAAACATTCCTTATCTCATCTGTTTGTGGTTACAAATAAGCCCAGGTGCATGCAAATCCTTCCAGAGGATTTGTTATCCCTTGAATTACAAGGGATACAAGTTTGCAAACCTCGCTTTTGCATGGTGCCTCGTCTTACAAAGGAGAAAAATGGCATAATACTCCATTACCTTTTACCCTATAACACTTTTACTTCTTCGGTCGTTTTCTAGTCCTAGGAAAAGGTGTGGTAATAACCAGAGCCTGGGAAAAGGATTAAAATAAATAGATGAAGAGAAATGAGATGATGCCTCCCTGCCTCCTTGAGGGTGGACTTAGCGGTATTGTTTTGCAAGTCAAGGACATTTTGCCAACTGACTGGGTAACTAGTCCTTACATTTTTGAGGTCTTGGGGTAGATAGATCCCAGCCTTAATAGGTGCTTGGCATCTTAGGAGGAATTAGGCGATCCTGTAACCCACTGCTACTTATTAATGCATTTCACTGCCACTCCTTTAGCTCCAACCATGGTTCATTACCTAACTATCCTTTGCCACGTTAATTTCTACCTGTTCTTATCAATAGCGACACGCAATTGTTCAAAGCCAGAAATAGCTAGTTTTTCTATAGGCAGCGTACGCTTAAGCTCTTCATTGGCAGAGACAAATAGCCTGCTTAGTGGGTTTTCTCTGTGGTGCATTTTGTTATGAAGTACTATGTTTTTGCCAAGTGCTCTTCAATTTCCCCTTAATTCCTACTTAACTCCCTACATGTATCAATTGAACAATATGAGTTTGTGATAAAAACTGGAGATGATGGGAGAGAGATGGAGTACGGGGTCTAATAGTGGAATCTGGCAATAGGCTGACGCCTACCTACCTATCAATGCTTTACACTGCATGCATATAAACAGTTGGATACCTCTTAGAAATGCCTATAGTTTGCTTTAGTTAACTTTATTGAGGTATGGTTTGTAGGCACCAGATCCACATCTCAAAAGATGGTATTCTGCTTATTTTATCATTGCTCATCACCACAAAAAATAATGAATTATAGTCTATTTTTTATCAGCCTACCTGTTGAGTCTCTGCTTAAGACGTACCAACGAGCAGAAGGCTTAAGCAACTACCTCGTCCAACTCGAGGGTCTTGACACAGAGTTAAGTGTTCGCACAAGTAATCGCACAGTTAAACAAAATGTCAAATCATCAAGGTACTTGATGTGTCAATATGTCTGACAGTCACATTTCAAAGATTATCAACGATTCTGGGATTTAATTAAACCTACTTTGAAGAGGAACTTTTAGAGGCCATGCCCAAAAACTGTTGTTCTCCTTTTTTTGGGAGTCAAGTTATTGCTGTTGTACATTCATGTACGCCTGCTCCCCTTTTTTAAATAAAAAAATGTCTTTTTTGAATGTATGGGGTGAGTGAAAAGGTCTTTGTGCCCTTAATTTATTTTACACCTCAGGAATACGTACCCGGTCAAGGAATTACTTTAAAACATTACATGTGAAACTATAATCTTCAACTTCGTCTGTTTTTCCCCCGAGAAAAACCAGAAAACTTGTTCCATGATTTTAAGCCGATTACCATGGTAACATACAAATAAGGTCCAAATAGATAAACAGTTTTCAGAAAATAGTATATAAAAGAGAGAGTGTATTTCTGCCAACTCCTTATTAATTTGTGATTTTTAGGAAGCCACTATGGTCTTGAAACCTGCTGCCATGACACGTGGACTTTGACAAAAAAGAACGAGAAGCTTGAGTAAAACTCTGTCTTGACAAGTGAGCGTCCACAACAAGATAGGGCGGCACATCTTTGAGGTTGTGTTTAGCACCAGGTGTGTATCAAGGTGTAATGATGCTCTGCCCATTGCCACTTTTTTAACTCGTCCACCCGCCCCTTGTGGTACAAACAATTGCATTGTCATATCCGCGGCCTCTGGTGCAATTTTTGACATCTTTAAAAAACCTTCAGGATTTATTAAAATCAGCAACTAAAGACGTCAATTTGGGAGCGTTTCATCGTCAAACTATCGCCGGACTATGCGCGAGAGAGTAAGGGCTCCAAACTAAGGGTACAAATGTACCTCAATTTATTTGTTCTAAGAAGACTGCTCCATGCTTTAATTATATTTGTCTTATCAACAATACATAGCTTTCTTCGTTTTTATTCATGCTCGAATACGTAGACCTAATCTTCACATGCCTTTGACGTGGAGCAATGATGCGTATGGTTTTTTTGCAGTTGTCGCCATTCCTTCATATCAAACAAAGGAAGTCATTTATTGGTATGGCATACAGGGCCACAAACCCATTGCCTATTGTTGTCAGTAGGAGGGCTCAAAGGCACCTCAAAAGATTTCGCTCATATAGGCCTATTCACATCTTTGCATAGGCCGACATCTAACACACCTTCCATTAATTAAGGCATTCGAAATTGTCACTGTCTGCCAAAATCACAATGTCGGGCTCAACTTCTGCCAAAGAGTCTATGACATGAAGTGTTTTTTATAGAATATAAAAATTCAAGATGTTTATGTAATCTGTCTACACCGGCGGTTGGTGACAAGAGGGCGAGGCAGGTGGATAGATAGACAGATTGTTTACGAGCTTTGTCAGGCAAATAGATGATTATGATTGTTGACGTTGGCACCGTTAGTAGCTTGAAAAACTGATAGCCGAACGAGCATTAAGATCAGTAAATTTGTATGTTCTACAGGGGGTGGAAAGTCCTCCATTCTTTCGAGAGCGTTTAAGGTAAAAGGGTTAAGGTATACTTGGAATGCTTTGTTATTTACCCTAATGGGTGTACCGTTGAGAAAAAACCCCCTTTATCGCTACTTTAACGCCTCTTTCTCATGGTTAAATGTATTTGCACCTTTCCGCTAGTTGATTAACTGTTTGGCATGTTCCCATCAGGTAAACAATCTTAGACCAAAGTACTTAATTAATAGGCCTATGGTAATGGAAAAGAGGATGATATAACCACCAATCTAGCATAACTTTGTCCAATTTTTTAATAAGAAAATCCACTGGAATTTCTACATTAATCTCTCGAAGCAGTGATTTAGATGGACCAGATGTTAACTTTAAACGCATTTCAGAGAGCTAATAAATAAACCTCTCATAATAATGACTTCTTAGAAGACTTTTAAATAAATTCTGGTATTAAATATCCCGCAAAAACACAAATTTTGAGCAAAAAATGTTGTTTAAAATACCCTAAATCCAACTCTCACTCTAAGGGGCTATGTCCACTACTGATTTTAAATAAATTTAAGTAGTATATAAGAATTGAAAACAATTGATAACTGCGTTTTAGTAATCAGATACTTTAACGCCTTGCCGTAACTTTGCCTTCTGTGCATCGTTGATAAAAGAAGTACACCATGGAATGCCTTAATGGCTAGTTTTGGTGGGGCAGGCATTCATCGTCCTGTAAATGCCCAGCCCGATTGTCAGAGAGGATCAAAGGCAGTAGTCGCATAAACATCCTCGATACAAGCCTACTTATCCCATTGTGAAAAAACTTTTTAGTTAGCACATTCATCTTTACTCTCAGATTGGCGCGTATCTACTGTACATAACAAATGACATCTTCCACAGGGAGATCACCTCTTGGGAATTCTCGATTTCTTACATTCTAAGTGTCATCAGTAAAAATGTTGGTAATGCGCCAGAGAAACGAAGACTATGACTATGAAATTATCAAATGAATATGTTAGCCATGACACCAGACATCGCGAGTGTGCGCAGTGTTAAACTGGAAACATAATCAAGAGAGTTAAGGAGCCAAGATCACAGCATCTTTCAAGGCTTGACAAACGTTTACAGTATCTAGGACCCAGACTACAAATCTATCCCACTAATGCTCAGTAAAACGTTTCTCACTGAATTCCTGCAAATCATCATCAAGAATGCGGTCTCCTCTTTTGGAAAGCGCAAAACTTTCTAGTGACTGCTAAGAATTTCATTCGTAGGGGAAGATTTGCTGTTTAAACACTACTACACTCCGAAGTAACTAGTTTTCGCCTCTAAGTCACATGCAACTTCACTATTTTCCCTCATCAATGTCAGCCATCTGAAAAGGCGAAATGTTTCCGCCTTAAATTATTTATGATTTATACTACTTCTCTATCATTTTTCACCTTTATGAAGACGAACTCTTGCTTCATCAATCGGTATTTCACCTTTCAACACCTATCTGATCGTGCTACCTCTTGTTTACCCCTAAATTTTCGTGTTTCTTATCTATAAATCTCTTGTTGAATGAGTTTGTAGCACCGCTTTCCATGATCCAATGTAAACCGTTCTACAGAACTTTGAAGTGTCCATGTACCTCCAAATATTTATGATTAGTGATAACACCTGTCGGTCTTCATCAGTCACGAAGGAATTCATCTGTCTTTTAACCAACTAGCTTAAATACGCAAAGTAAACTTCATCCTTGTTTTTTTTCCTAATATATGTTACCTCTGCATTCGAAGTCTATTCCAAACAAAACCACCAATTGGTAGGTGTGACTGCCCTCTCTCACGGACAATAGGAGTGATAAGCGCTGAGCATGGCTTCGATGTTATCAGCTTCCACTAGAGCTTGCTGCGATTGCCCACGGCAACTTGCAAGGACATGTTTAACATACATGTCGGTCAGGCGTTCTCTCTTCAGCCCCCCTTCTTAAATCCACTTCCATGTCAGTAAATGTCGGTTAAACATCCTGCACGATGTTTAAGCTTTTCTTTTTTACTTACGGAAAAAAGTTGCATTATGCGGTAATAGGACTTAGCGTCCATAAATGCCTTACATAAACAATTGAATTCATCGCGTACGAAAAGGTATCAAGAGATATTAGTAAGTTGGAAGTATCATCAATTTGTTTCCCACTTCCATCGTGCACTTCAGTGTGCTTGTTTACCCGCTGCCCACTCCGCAATTTCAAAATCTGCATCAACCGGTCCTTTGAAGAATATGCGTTGTGTGTGTGTAGTGAACCACATGGAGGATTTTTTGGAAGGAACTACCAGTGCTAGACATTAATTATGGCTGGAGTCTATCTACCCGATTATATGTGCCTCCTACTCAGAAGCAGCCGTGATGCTCTTCACACCATAGATCACATAAATTATCCCCGAATATATTTTAGCTCCATCGGAGGGAAGAGGGATACATGGTACCTTATATTTCTCCCAGTGGTCGTCAGTAATTTTGGCACTAGACTTTCGAAAAGAAGGACACGATCGGAGCGGAAGTAGCTCTTTTTTTACTTTTCAAGACAAAGTGTTGCATTTTCTTGCGATTTGCATGCTTGTTGTTGTCAAAGAAAGCGAAAATTACTTTACAAATTAAAACGATTTAAACTTTGCACAATATCTGACTTTTACTTAATAAAGGTCTTAAAAGTTTAGTTGTTTACGAATATTTTCTTAGCAAAATTTTTAATTGTTTTAAATGTGTGGGTCCTGTAACCATTACGCAATAAATATGCAATTTGCGATAAGGTTTTCTGTTTATTACCCTTTGGATTTTCAACTGTGACTTGCCTCGCAAACCTATTTTAATTAACAATTGGAAAATTCTGAAATGCAGCACAAGAAAAAGTTAGTGTACTGTTCTCTTTGCCCCGGTTGCTGTAACAGTGACTCTAAAACTGTACCCTAATAAAACACTGCATGTCACACATGCGTGGCACGTATTTCCAATCAATTTAAAGCAAATAATTTCACTTAATCATGTAGTTTTAGCTTTTGTGGAAATTTACCATGAGGTATACAGTCTATTCCAGGTGCCTCGATTTGTCACCACCAACGAGTGACTGATAGTCCATGACTCGAAAAGAAAGTGGGAATAAAGAAAACCATATGACATGCATAACATGGAGATTGGTCAGTCTTCATTTCATTGTGAATTGAAAAAGTCGTCAATTGACTCATAGAGATGGCCATTTTATGTCAACACTGCTTGTACACCAACTTTTTAGGAAGTAATGACAAAAGCATTGACGTTTATTTACATCTTACACAAAAAACTCAAAGCAGTAAATTTTATAAATTTTATCTATAACAATTTTTTATTCCTTAATGTAAGACTCCTTACTCTCTGCAGCCTTTGGAGTGTGACTATTAAAACCTCCAATGCTTTGAGACTTGGTAAATGGGCACTGTTTTAGCAGTTTGAAGTTTAACTATGTGCTGTCTTCTAACTCGAAAGCCTTCAGTTGCCCTCTTCATGACGTGATAATCCATCCTACTAGAGAATCGTTGACCCAGCCCCATTTTCTTATATATTGCAGGGCTGACAGAGGAAACTGAAGGTGGGAGAGAGGAGAAGCAAATGCTCTTTCGTTCCCATTTTCTACAGATTATAAGAGTTTTTTCCCTTTTTCGGATCTCCATAAGTTTCGCATCCTGACGTTGTACTTCAAAATTCTTTTTACAAACCCCCAGGCTGACTCACATTGCAGCCCTCGACGTCAGTTTAGCACTTAGGATTATAAAACCATTTTTCAAACGAATTATAAGAAACCGGTTTCTATAATTAGGTCACCGTTTCAACACCCTCCTTTCCAGTTTGTACTGACACTTCCGGAGTTATATTTCGACCAAATAGCTTGAATGTGTTGCGTGGTATAAATTGGTGGAAGGCTTTCTGATCGCTTAATCCGGTAAATTGGTTGGTGCACGACTGTAGATAGATTTGCATTTCACGAGAAACAGCAAGAGGCATTTGTGGATAACTTGATTAAAACCATTAGCGATTTTTAAAGTGTTTTAGTTATAAACAAAAATGATAAAACAGATTTTGCAAATCACTTAAGATGGCGGCTAAGATAAGGTATTTTCAGCTTTTCTCCTAAAAAAATACATCAAGCCCCTAGGGTTGGATTAAGGCACCAAAAATCTTAAGGATATCATCAGAGATGGAATTAGCTGATGAATAACTCAAAAAGACAAGGATCTGCCTTCTTATGAGTCACCATTGACGTTCGGGTAAAATAGAGACAGCCAAGTTGTTATTTCTACACTTTTGGCAGTCGAACAATTTAATCTCTCCAGCTGAATGACGTGAAGCCAAAGTTGGAGTAAAAACGTCACCCAATGAGGAGGGTAATTGCCTGGCCCAAAACATCATACTATGACGTGCACGCGCGCACCGTGCGAGCCAGCTGGAGAGCCAATCAGTGAGAAGCACCGCTTTGGACGCTGATTAAATTCTCTCGGCCGGCCGGTGGTGGTCCAAATACGCAACACCGCACACAGGTGGGGTGCCGCAGTACCCTTTAAGGTGAAACAGCACTCATCCAAGTAGCCCATCCCCTTTTACGTGCTCAAACTCGCAACCATGGGACTGGCCAAGTGGATATTCATAACTGTGGTGATGGGTTGTATCACAGCGGCCAATGCTGTAACTCGTAAGTGATCCCTTTCGCTCTCTCTCCTCTCTCTTGTCTCGTTTATATTTTCTTAAATAACTTTGTTTTTAACTTGAAACTTTAGTGCATTGTTCCAACCGCAATTTGCAAATTTTGCTCGTAAAGGCCATCATATTGCATATTAAAGCACTTGGGTTAACTCGCTGTGCATTGTTTGGAATGTTATTATTTTCTTGTTGTCCCCTTTTCTAAAAAATTAAATTACAGATAGCCTAGCATGCTTGATTGGCTTCAACCTCGTTGTTTAGTAGGCTTTACTGTTTTTGCTCTCAACTTTTGAGTTTTGACAAAAGGGAGATTAAAATTCTTTCAAAAACTACATTTTGGTTTCCTAAGAATTAAGAACTTGACGAAGAAATAAGTGGCTTGTTTTTTCAAAGTGATACAATTTAATGAACTTCACCGCCTGGTGCCTTATATATGGGCCAAAAGTTAGTGGTAAAACGATGACCTACTTTTGGTAGTTCCGCCTAAAGCAGGAGGTGCCTTGAGGTTTGCAAACCCCTTCATAAATTTCAGCCACTTCATTGGCCCATCATTAAGGCTGCACTAGTAGCGTTATCTCCACTATCTGGCTCCCATGTCCAGGAATGGGCAAAACTTTATCTAAGCGACTTTCTTCCCTTAGTACTTTGAATTGGGCCGAAAATAATACCTGTTAAGTGAAATCTACCTCGGCGTCTGTTCTTCTTCCCGTAGTGCATGGTTCCAAGACATGCGCGTTGGGTTTGACTGGACTTGACAAGCCCGCTGTATCAGGGAGGCAGACAAAGAAGACTGCGATCTACTACTTTAGAAATTGACAAATTGAGCTCGGAATTTTTCCCCTCTATTAAAGGGAATTCGTTCCTAAACAAAAGTTTTTGCAAAAGCAGAGCACTTTATTTACAAGTTGGCTCAGTTATTTATTGAGGTTAGTAAAGTCATCAATTTACCGCCAGTGTCACCGTATACTGGATGGTATCACTAGCTTCCATGTGTTCAAAGAGGTTATTATTAGGCATTCACTAATCCACCGGAGGACGTAGAGGTGTCACCACACATCTGTATAAGATCTTCGGGAGAAAAAAAAGGATTACATTTCTCGAGATAATCCCATCATTTTGTAAGCAAATGCCTTACTATGCGAGGCTAAATTGAGCCTACTTTTTCTCCTGGATTTGCTTGTTAAAGCAATAATATGATGTGTCTAGGTGTATCCACTTTCTAAAGGTCAGAAGTGCTGCCAATTGAGGGAGGGGTCATTAACACCAAAATGTCATAAATTGTACAAAAAATCGGTGTTTGTTTACAATATCAGGGCGAAATATGCCTTTTCTTAGACCACTTATCAAATTTTGATGCAGTAAGTGGTATTAGTTGGACAGATAAACTTGACATAGTTCATTATGCTCCTGCAGACCCAATAGTATTGGACAACATCAAGGGAGGCAAAGCGGAAATGCCTCTAAGTCTCCCCTCTTTCTCCCTCTATCTTATTTGATCTACCATCGCTTCAGTAAAAAAATGGATTTTACCCAACCCCTGCTTGGGTGCATTTATCTGTACCTTACATCTGCAAGCCACGCCCAGTACTAATGACCCTTAGGGATGATTGAAGGGGTTATTCACCAGATTTCACATGTTTTATAAGTTTAAAGTGATAGAACAGCTTGATGGGTGTTTGCGAACACAAATTATGCCCACAGTGGCTTGTCAACGACACAGTGATCACCAACAATGGCTAATGTGGTGTGGCTCCTTATTAATATAGCCTGACAGGGGAAATCAAATCCACATAGTCAGCTGATTAGACACGCAACACTGACACGCTGACTTTGGTAACTTTGAAAAGTAGTGTGAATTAGTGTAGCTTCTCTAGAGGCAAAGTGTGATAAATAAGTGTGGTCCATTTGCCTAGAGATAGCATCGAAACTTATTTTTATCTCTTTCTATCTGGACGAAATCTTTCCCTTTTTATCGACTCTCATTAGGTGGGGAGCATACACAGAGATCCTACCTCCTCCCTTTAATGAATAAATTTCATTAAAAGTTTACTTTTTTAAATTAGGGACCCCCTTAGACTGCCTCATTTCAAGTTAACTGATCCACTCTTGGAATCTTATAGCAACAATAAGTCAAATTTTGAGACTGTTTAACAGCAAAAATCAGAGGTTTACAGGTTTTCTCTCGATGGTAAAATTAGTTGTCATTCAGGGAAGGAAGTCACATATTCTTTTTTTATAAAAGAATGTGGTGCTTTTAAATCAGGACCAAGTTGGGACATCACCTTTCAATTAAACCGCAACTACGGCCTGACGGCAATGAATTCGGACCTCGACTTTCCAATGGACATCACCACACCACCCAATGAGCAGCTCTACTCAGTGCCAGCTCAGACTCTCTTCAGTGATAAGCAACTTCCAAAAGATTCACTCTACATGCAGCTGAACTTTGAACCCAACTCCTCACTCACCGAGTTCTACTTCCTTGCCATTCGTGATCCCGATGAGACTCTGCGTTTTGCCCTTTCCATGTACAAGGTGAATGCTTGCAATAAGTGTTTATCCCTACTGTATGAACACCCCCAAAATAAAAAGTAGTATTTTTGAATGTGTACAGAAGCATTCGCGTTAATCTGACACATTTTTGACAAATTGGCTGATCTTCCTACATGCACATTTACAATCAAATTACCACTACCTTTTTTCTCTTTTTTAGAATAAGCCGCAAAGTTACGGAGTCAAACTACAGTACAACCTGTTAAATTCCAGCAAGGGTGAGAGTGTAATTGATTTTCTGTATCCTCCATCACCCTCCTACTGGAGACTGGGCGTCCTGATTAAGGAGGATTCTGTAAGTCAATGTGCATCGTTTTTAACTCCAAGGTGTATCGTTTCGTGCATAGCATTTTGCCCTTCTAAATTAATCAAAGAAAACAGGTTTGAACAAGCCAGCACTCCGAAGGGTACCATGCGCCACAGTTGTCAACACACGGATAATGGCTAATGGTGGAGGGGAAGTGGGGTGGGGAGACTGGAGGAGTACCTGGACTTGATTAAGTGTGCTTTGTGTTTTGGAGCAATTTGTCGTCCAACCAAATTGACCATTTTCACTGATTCATCGCCTGTTACCTAGGCAGAGTTTCATATGTGGTGGTTGTGTTGTGGCTTAAAATGGCTTTTCATTAACACTAATGTGCCTAAAGGAGCCCAGTTCCCTTCTGTATCACATGTTTTTTTGGTAAAAATTAATTTTCCAATCATTAATGAGTACGTTTCTCTTTATTTTACCTGAGCAAATAACATTTTTAGTGTCAACGTATCAATTTTTTGGTCAAATAGGCTGTAAAATACAGTGGACATGTGTTAGACAGGCGATTTTTTGGATATGGACTCTACCATTAATAAATTTTTCCACTTTATGTGCGCTACGCTAGACTGTTACAGCTGTTGCCGACTGCAATTATTTGTGAATTCCGAGTTAGTTCAACCTTTTTGCATTCATCTTTACCTGCCTAACAGTCACTGATTCAGTTAGCAGATTGGGGCAATTGACTAGCAATCGACCTTAAAAGATCAGTCAAACTAGAAGGTAAATGAGATTCTGATTGGATTATTTTTCAGGGGGTGTGGGTTGTTATTTGAAGAATACCTTTGGATTTCCTGCTTCACATCTGCATTTTTTGCCTCCCTCTACCTCCCTATCCAAAAAAGTGTATGGTTAAACAGGTCAGACGTATAACCTTTGGTTAAATGTCATGTAAAGAAGGTTTTTAGGCTCCTCTTTTTGAATCAGCTAAACATCCGTACAGTAGGTACAAATCACATACAAAGAGCCACCTTATCCCTGGCCTTAACTTCCTTCACCAACCCACTCTTAGATACTAGTTCAAAGAAAATTTAGCGTCTGAGAGCTCAGTTTAACGACTCGTGAGGTGAGTAAGGCAGAAAGAAGTGATCACTTGCGCTTATTTACATTCCGGGATAGATGCATCATGCAAGGAAAGGCTTTTCGATTCCTGACATTTGGAGAGTGCTTGTCATTTCATTCCGTAATTAGTGATGGAACAATTGCTCTAAACCGATGCTACAAAAGAGGAGAAAGTCGAGGAAGCAGACAGGTCGGACTAGGGGTTAGAAGGGATTTTAAAATTTGTAGTTTTCAACTTTAATGGAACAAATAATCCATTCGCCATTAACTTAACACTTCAAGGGCACCTATTTACCTCCAAAACGACTAGGGTCCGTGTGTTCGGTGGGCAGGGAGCGAAATTGATTCACCTAAAGTTGTTAGCTTGGAAATTTTTGCTGAATGTAAAACATTACTTACTATTAAGGTCTGCCCAAGGCCTGAGAAATCTTCCCCCCCAGACAAGCTTTCAGGACCGGCAAACCTGTTACTCGGATTAAGGTCCTACTTTTTATTCACAAGAAAAAGTGAAGTCTCTTATCGCGTTTAACTGATAGATTTACTTGTAAAGACATTTTATGTCACATCGTAAGATGGTTGGGAAGGAGAGGAATTGATACCTCACCCGTTACTCCACCTTGTCAGCCGTATTTAATCAGCATTTCCAAATCTTTATTTCGCTTTTTCACCTCTTCGTGGTATTATAGATTTACGTATAAAATTTAAAAGAATAGTTAAGAAATTTAAGTGTTGTTGAAAAGGAGGTGTCTAGAGATAGAATTTTTAGACTCTCAGAGACAAAAAACATGATAAACAATGGATTTCGTAAATTTGGGGCGATGCATTAAAGCTTTGGCCGCTTTACTGGACAAAATATTTTAAACGCCATTAATTATTTACTTTCTGCCATAAAGAACCCCATATATTTATTTTGATGTGCTACAAAGGTAATGCAAATAATGCCACCTCCAATAGCGTAATACAATGACGCTGCTACTGACGTACTTAAGTAACATGGGTTCGTCTAATTCGCATTTTAGGTGGAATTTTTTGCTAACTGCCCACGAATACAATCTGCACCCTTCCACGAAGAGCAAGGCATCAAATTACTTGGGCGCCCTTTATTTCGAGAGGGAGCGGCAGCGTTCCTTCTCAATAGCGGAGTACCATCTAGACCAGCCTATTTTCAGGTAAGATTATTCTACCCGTTTAACAGATTTTTTAAAGAATGCATAATCTTAGGAATATAAAATCTATTAAAAGTATTTTTTAGTTAGTGAGTCAAAAATTCCCCTTTTCACGTATTGAATCAAATTCATTACTTGACTCCCAAGGTTGTCAAATGTATCCAAGGTCTACAGACTCTATTTGTGCACTAAAATTTGTTAAAGACTATTTTCTTTTGCCTTTAAGAAGAAACCTCATCTCCAGTTAATATCTTTAGGGTGTCCTGACAGAGTTCACCCTACACTCCGGGTCGGATGCACTGCTTGCACCGTGCAAAACGATAGAGGTAAGTTGGTCCTTAAATATTCACCTCAAAGGTTCTTCTCTTCTCTACACGTTACTAAAGACAGTAGAATGCAGCCTTTTATGAGCCAGTTACATCTCGGTGTCTTGTAAGTACTTAGAGGGGGGAACAGGGATTGCCCAATCCCGTATAAGTTCGTCACAGATGCCGCTGATGCTTGCGGAATGGTACAAGTAAACATTCCGTACGGGTAGCCGCCTCGTAACACCTAATGTCATTAGAAAAAAAATAAACTCATAGGGCTATTTTGTTTCTGCTGCATTTTTGGTAAGAAATAGCGGACGTCGTGAATTGGGGCTCATTAGGCCCTTTGTCTCGCCTTAAAAATAAATAATGGATTCAAGATATTTTCCTTTATTTATTAACCTGAGCCCCCGTAAGTCGTTTAAAATAAACGCATTCTCTTATTTTTCGAAAAGTTACGGGAAGAAAGTGGTGAACCTATATACACCTTTGATCCAGACTTTGGCAATGTGATCGTAAGTTCCCATCTAAATGTTGTTTGTTCTAACGTTTGATGCCTTGTTTCTATTTGACTTACTAATTGCCATGACACGCTAATCATTCAAAGAATGTATAGATCTGAAAAACAGGCCCTCTCTGAAATATTTGCAAATCATCCAGTTCGAATTAATGCCTAATTTTGAAGTCTTTGACAGGAAAATGTGTCGGAATGGACCTGTATGTTGTTGCCTTAGGTATTTTCTTTTCCTGTGCATATGTAGTTTGTCCTTCTCCTGTTGTGTGCATGACTACTATCAAATGAGCCACCTTCTCCATGTACGCAGGCAACTTCTACCACTAATTCTTCTTCCCACATTGGTTGTTCCTATCTTCTTGTCATTGATTTGACCGGCGGTACAGTACGATTTTTCAGTCCCTCCGAAAACGATAGCTTAATGGACTCTAGAGTGAAAGATTGAGCTGTGTACTTTTCTAACGAAGCTGCTCTGCGTCCTTCCTTGTCAGCTTTAAGGATGTTGCCCAGACAACTGAGCATTGAAAATGTGAGATTGCTGGGCACTTTAAGTGTGGTGGATCTGGTTCACTTAAATGTTACAATAGGCTTCCTGCTAGTCTACGAGAGACCTAGAATCTGACCTTATCTGCTCTAGAGAAATGTGCCTATTCAAGTGGATTTATGGAATAGTAAATGGATGGTGAAGGTACCAGGATCCAACCGATTTGAGTATTCGGTGAAGGTGGAGAAAGGACAAATTTTTATGCCCTTTAAAGAGATAATATCAATCCCACTAAGAATCAGAAATTCCTAACACATCCTCACTTTAAAGCCGAATTGGGGAAAAGATAGTGTCGGCAAGGAGGTGGCAGGTCGTATTTGTGGTAAAGTGAGCTCTCGTTCCAAGACCGCAATAACCAAGATGGCACAAGCAATGAATGTGGTTGCTACCATGGAGTATCCAGCAAAAAGTAAGGATGCGGCTGTTTTTGTCCAAGCATGGATGCATCTAAAGAGGTTCTTAACAAATGTCTGTCTTCCAGCTGTTAATTCAACGACAGGGACGGTCTACTTATTTGAATTTGAGCAAAGCAAAGTCTTAATGAATACTGTAGTGCAAATGGCAGAGCTTATTATAAAAATGGTTCTACTTTCAAAATCTGTAACACGTTTACTGTATTAAATGATTTGGAAGCTTCCATCACAGTGGTGAACGCAATCGATGGCGAAGTAAGGCCACTAGTTGAAACTAATAGGAAAATTATTCACAAGTCTAATGTCCTTGCTAAACTCTAATTAATACATAGCGAAACACGACCTGTTGTGACTTGGAAAAATGTAGGAGTGAGAATTGTGAGCAGCAAAGGTGATTGGATAGTAGAGAACAAAGAAAATTGGAAATTAAAGAAAGCAAAGGAAGTAGTGAATGGAACGGTTGTGGTGGCAGATAAGAATACTATACGCATTCAAACGAAAATGTGTAAAAATGAATCGCCAAATACACTGAAGCTGAGTGAAAGCGAAGAAAGCAGAGCATAATATGTCGAGCTGAAAAAGGCGTGCGCTAAAGTGATTTACGAAAAATGAAAAAAAAACACCAAGTAATATAAAAGTGTTACTTTAAATAGAACAAAAAATTAAACAAAACAAACAACAAGGAGGGAGAAGATATAAAAATTGCACAAAAAGCCGAAATATGGGCAACACAAAGGAAACAACAAGAAATAACGAAAAAAAGGGAAGAAACACGGACCAAAGAAAACAAGAAAAGATACCTAAAAACAAATTTCCCAGAAGATAATAAACAGCAAAAGAAATACAAAGCAAGGAAGGACAAAGAGGAAAGCAACAATGGAGAAACAGAGGTCAGGTCGGCTTCCACTGAGGCATCCACACCCACAGAAGGTGTCGAGACGGCGACTGTGGCAGAGGTGACACCTCTTCCTGAGGAAGTAGAGGCAGTGGAGTCCGGTGTCACCAGTGTCGCCAACGACGCATGGACGGAGGCCACGCCTCAACCCGAAGCACTATCTGACATCACAAGTGAGGGTGCAACCACGTCTGCTTCCACTGAGGCATCCACACCCACAGAAGGTGTCGAGACGGCGACTGTGGCAGAGGTGACACCTCTTCCTGAGGAAGTAGAGGCAGTGGAGTCCGGTGTCACCAGTGTCGCCAACGACGCATGGACGGAGGCCACGCCTCAACCCGAAGCACTATCTGACATCACAAGTGAGGGTGCAACCACGTCTGCTTCCACTGAGGCATCCACACCCACAGAAGGTGTCGAGACGGCGACTGTGGCAGAGGTGACACCTCTTCCTGAGGAAGTAGAGGCAGTGGAGTCCGGTGTCACCAGTGTCGCCAACGACGCATGGACGGAGGCCACGCCTCAACCCGAAGCACTATCTGACATCACAAGTGAGGGTGCAACCACGTCTGCTTCCACTGAGGCATCCACACCCACAGAAGGTGTCGAGACGGCGACTGTGGCAGAGGTGACACCTCTTCCTGAGGAGTAGTAGCAGTGGAGTCCGGTGTCACCAGTGTCGCCAACGACGCATGGACGGAGGCCACGCCTTAACCCGAAGCACTATCTGACATCACAAGTGAGGGTGCAACCACGTCTGCTTCCACTGAGGCATCCACACCCACAGAAGGTGTCGAGACGGCGACTGTGGCAGAGGTGACACCTCTTCCTGAGGAAGTAGAGGCAGTGGAGTCCGGTGTCACCAGTGTCGCCAACGACGCATGGACGGAGGCCACGCCTCAACCCGAAGCACTATCTGACATCACAAGTGAGGGTGCAACCACGTCTGCTTCCACTGAGGCATCCACACCCACAGAAGGTGTCGAGACGGCGACTGTGGCAGAGGTGACACCTCTTCCTGAGGAAGTAGAGGCAGTGGAGTCCGGTGTCACCAGTGTCGCCAACGACGCATGGACGGAGGCCACGCCTCAACCCGAAGCACTATCTGACATCACAAGTGAGGGTGCAACCACGTCTGCTTCCACTGAGGCATCCACACCCACAGAAGGTGTCGAGACGGCGACTGTGGCAGAGGTGACACCTCTTCCTGAGGAAGTAGAGGCAGTGGAGTCCGGTGTCACCAGTGTCGCCAACGACGCATGGACGGAGGCCACGCCTCAACCCGAAGCACTATCTGACATCACAAGTGAGGGTGCAACCACGTCTGCTTCCACTGAGGCATCCACACCCACAGAAGGTGTCGAGACGGCGACTGTGGCAGAGGTGACACCTCTTCCTGAGGAAGTAGAGGCAGTGGAGTCCGGTGTCACCAGTGTCGCCAACGACGCATGGACGGAGGCCACGCCTCAACCCGAAGCACTATCTGACATCACAATTAAGGGTTCAACTACGTCTGTTTTTACTGACATTTTGACAACTGCGGAAGGTTTGCAGACGCCTTCTTTTATTGACATGTCGGATACCTTCTTTCCTTCTCCCATCTTTTCTTCTCTTTTTTCATCTCCTCTCCCTGGTCAATCTTGTCCTCCAAATATCGCCTTATTTTGCGAGCTTCTTTCCCGTGCCACTTCAGCTCTTGCTATTCAGGTGATGTTTTTTTTCATGGTGTATTTTTTTAAGCTTCGCTTGCAGCACTTTTCACTGCGCCGTTTTCGTTCATCACCCTGCACTTCCTGGATCTTTGTTTTTTTTAACTTCTTAATTATTTTTTTTGGCTACTATTTTTGTTTGATTACTGGTGGTTTGATTATTTTTCTCTTCTCTTTTATTATTGTATTTTTTTGGTGTTTTCTATTCTTTTTTTAATGTCTTTTGATTCGCTTTATTTTGATTTGAACAATTTTTTTTCTTAAGCATTTCATTACGCCTTAGGTTACCATTCCTGATGAAGACAAGTCACTAACGACTTCACCTGAGCCCGAAATACCACCACCACCTAGTGAAACAACAGCGGAAGCGTTGGATATTGATACAATACCAAATACTAGCACTTTTGTTTCCCCTTCGTCAACCGTGGTAGAGTTCACCACTACATCGCCTAAAACACTGGATTTTAGTCACTTTGTCCCAATAGTTGATCTCTCGAATATGATTGTTCGAGTGTTGAATACCAAGGAAAATCGAGTTGTTCCCAAGGTCCGAATAGAAAGGGGTTATTTATTATTTGAAAATGGGACCTCTATTTTTGTTCGAGATGTTCCAGGTTTTCTCCCTCCTGAAGAGGCCATGTCTGAGGCGACCATCTCTGTTGATTTAGTAAAGGGAACGACTACTCTACTTAATTTGACAACTTCTATTCCAATAATGTCTCGAAGTTCTTCGGAAGGAATTCCTTTAGAGACAATTCGGAAATATGGCGCAGGTGCTGTTTTTGAAATGCTTCTTGACAACGCTATCATCCATGTGGACTCGTATCAAGGCGATTGGACAGTGCAAACTACAGAATCCTTTGAAAGTGGTTTGGTTCAGGAGGTTAGAGACAGTGTGCTCTACTTAGCTAATGGTGAACAAGTAAAAATGCCCACTACGGAATCTAAAGGCCAGGTGTTTGCAATCGAGGCAGTGACCGGGGCTGTCCGAACCGTGAATAAAGAGACTGGTGAATGTTTTGCAAGTCTACAGCCAGGCAGTTCTGTAACAATTCCACCGAAAGAAGAACAGACTTCTAAAGCTGAAGAAAAGAAGGGAGAGTTGACTTCACCTTTTCCGTTAAAGGAAGAAACAGCACCCTCTACAGGTGCCTCAACTTCTCCGGAGGAAGAAGAGGGATCGTTCACAGTGACCTCACTTTCTCCTTTTGAGGAAGAAAAAGCATTGTCTACGGTGACTTCATTTCCTCCTTCGGAGGAAGAATGGCAACTGTCTACGCTGACTCCACCTCCATCCTTGGAGGAGGTGGAGGGCCCGTCCACAGAGACCTCACTTTTTTCTTTAGAGAAAGGGGGGGAACTGTCTACGGTGACTTCACCATCTCCAAAAGAAGAGGAGAGATCGGCTGCCTTGACCTCACTCTCTCCTTTTAAGGAAGATGAAGCACCGTCTACAATGATTGATTCTCCACCTTCGGAGGAATATGAGGTACCGTCTACAGTAGTTTCATCTTCTGCAGAAGAAAAAGAGGAACCATCTGCGGTAGCCTCGCCTTATCCTTTGGTGGAAGAAAAAGCACCGGTTACAGTGATTTCATCTCCTCATTCGACGGATGAAAAGGCACCATCTACGGTCGAAAAGGAAATCGGAGATATTGAAGGACCTTCAGAACAGCCTTCCATTATAGATGAGGGAGGCAATGACGTTACCTCTCCCTCATTCACCATGGAGGAGGTAGAAGAAAATCAGGAAACTACACAAAGTTTGGAAGGGTTGTGTATTACACGAGATGGATTAGAAGAAGATGAACTTCTTTTTGAGGGTAGGGAATCTACACTTAGTTCTGAAGTAGGTGAAACTGCGGCTTCCTCGAGTGCTTCAAAAGGGAAGGAAACACCTATTACTGAAGGGTCAGAAACAGAAGGCTTGGAAATGAAGACAGATACAACAATTCCTTCCAAGGATGATCAAATATTCCTCCATACAGAAATGTATACGGAAGAAGATAATCCAAACGCCGTAATCACTGATGCGCTACCTAGTACTAGGGAAAGTGAAGGGGAGGATGCAGTCACTCATGTGGATGAGGGGAGGGAAGATTTAGGAATTACAACTGATTCAGGTAACAAAGAAGAGGAAATAGACAGAACAACAATTGAAGAGAAGTGGGATATTTCAAAAGGCGAGGTAGATGAATTGGTTGAGGGGGAGAAAACTACATCAGATTCAGGCTTGTTCGACAATTCCACTATCACAAAGCCGCCACTAGATGATTATTACAAATTACCTGATCCTTATTACGAAGAAGAAAGCATTACAATGTCCTCAGAGGAGAATATTAAAACCTCAAAGAACGAAGACTTACTGCATGAAGGAACATTAACAATACTACCTGAGGAAAGAGAGCCTCATCCTGAGGCACTTATTGAGATACCATCTTTTCAAGGGCCTAAGGAAGAAGCAAAGGCTACAGTTACCACGGAGGGGGATATATACCCTCAAGTTTCTGGAAATGAAGGTCAGGATGAACAAATGAATATAATCCCCTCTGATGAGATTGGTGGGAAAACGATTCATACCACATCGAGCCTAGAAACGCCTACAGAGTCGCTGGCTCCAGAAGAGGGTCCGAAGCAGGAAGAACCGGTAACACCTCGGAATCATCAGCGTTTTGGTGTTTTGCTTCAATCAAGGTGCTGCTGAATGTGGGGGCTCAGTGTGGTTCAACGCTACTGCATGTGACATTGAGCTTATACAAGCTCACGGTATTGTGCATCATACTACTTAGGTGCTCAATCAGTAGGGCTTGCTTGTGCTTGCGCCTTGCATTTGTCAACTGTCCTGTGTGATAATGGCGCACTAAATAATTTTCCCTTTTTTCTCCTTTTATGCTTAAAGAAACAGATCGGAGACCAAGGTAAGTAATCAAAGTAAGATTTCAAGAAAAAAACCGCTTTATTTTTTCGTAGCTCGTACAATAATACTGTTTTTTCATTGTTGTTTTAGCAGCTCAAGAAATTGTGAGTTTCATTAATTTAGCCTTCTTTTATTATTTCCATGTAAGAAACCATAAAAAAGCCAAATATTTGCTATGATGAAACAGCAGTTATTCGTTTGCTTTCCTCACTGTGCAGATTAATTTACCATTTCATATAATTGATGAATTTTTACTGGAGTAAGAAATAAGTGGATAGTAAAATGAGAGGATTGCAAGGTTCTAGAGGTCAAAAGTATCTCCTCCGGGATTTCATCTACTATAATTCTTAGAAGTACACTTTTTCATATTCATTCACTCCTTTGTAGCAACACGACTAATGGGGGTGTGATGTATTAGACTTATTTCTTTTATCTTAAATGAAAAAAAAATTTAAAATCCGTATGCTTTAAAGTGTATTAATTAACTATATCCGTTTTTCTGATTGGCTGCCACTGGATGATTATGCCAAGCCAGGCGCCACAGAAGGTCGCCAAATCCATTAGTCAATCTTCTACAACAGTCTACAATTTTTTTCTACATTTAAATTAACAATTTTCTCTTAATCTGCCATAGCTGCAACCCGATTGCCAATGTTTGGAAAGACTTTTAACTCCGGTAGGTAAAATCTTCAGTATTGGTGTGTGACAGAATTCAAGAAGTGACGGATGAATTATCCCTTCCTTTTTTATTGTACTATTTTGCAGGAACTTGTTGAAAAACTTCGCAAAAACGAGGTGAGGAACCTGATTTTTTCTTTGAACTAATTTTAACGTAAGGTAACGCGGCTAAGGGCAACGTGCGTAGGATCATTTAGAGGAAATAAAAGTAGGGAAAATGTACTTGTAGCGATTTGAGTCTACTGGGATGGTTAAGAGGCCATTGGCTTGGCGGAAGTACAGTGACAGGACCTTTAGCGCCCTCATAATCAAAACGCAGAGTTAAACTAACAATCAAAGTATTAAAGTAGTCTCTCTCTCCAATTGGGCGTCCCCCCTTTATGCTCTCTTCAGTCAACATCCCACATCGCTCTCACAGCAATCGAATTTGCATGTACCTAAAGAGATACATAACCGCAACCTCACTGAACCCTTTTGGCAATTTTGCTAAATCAGAACTTTCGTCCAGCCCAAGAATTGGATTCGGAGGGAGGGGACTGCGATGGCCGTCTCATATGTCCGTAGCTATTCGTAAGAACACTAGCTTAAAAGCCGAGTCATTTAATAAAAGTTTCGCGGAAATAAGATTTTTACATCCATTCCCCTTTGCCTCTTTGCTTTCACTCCAGTGCTGTCCAGACACATCTCCGAGGTATATCAAGTATAAGTGAAGTGGAACAGATTTTGCCTGTTGTCCCAAATGACATCATACAGATACCGTAGGCATTTTACGAACCAACTTTTTAGATGGTTCAATGCTAGTGTCGTTTCAATTGTTAAGACCGTATCTGCAGAACACAGAAATGGGGGTAACTGTTGAAGATAGACGTCATTTCCTACCCTTTTGTTAGGAGTCTTCGAAGTTTCGCCCATCAGCTGCAAATGCTATCCTTCTGTCACGTTAAGGTTTAAATCTCAGTAATAAACATCATAATGGGGCTCTTTATGATTGGATGCATTTACAGCTGCCACTAATGTCGCAATCCCAGTCTTTTAGAGGGGCTTAGGAATTACTGGCATGGACTACGGGCCATGCTAACGAGAGGAAGTCCAGCGCAATAAAAAGGCAGAGTTAAGCAGACAGTCAAGAATGTGAAATGGCGCTCAACAGAAATTCTGTCTTTACGAATATCACCTAATTTCAACTGTTCATTAGCATAAAATGATTTGTAAATTTCAATTAACTGAAGCATGTCTTCAAAAACACACATTGACGGTACTTTATTCATATTTTTTACTTGCCCTTTTCATTTTAGCTCTCCCAAAAGAAACCGGAGGTGAGTTTTAGCCTTTTATTTTGGCTCAAGTCTGATCGAACAATTAATAACCAAGTTTTATAATTTTTTTTCAAATATATAGGAAAAAGTATATGATGAGTTGTTTAAAACGCCTTCATTCCTCCGAGTGGTTAGGGAAGTCATCGATGAGTATTTCGATCGACCGGTTAGTGGCCCATTTCTGAACTTCTTTACTTCTGTCCCATCGTGCACTCCTTCAGAAACCTCTTTACTCCGATTTTAGGGAATTGTAGAGCGTTATAAGCCCAATTGTGACTGTCCCGCAAACAACGGAATCAACAATGATTGTCAGTGTCCTACACCGGTGACAACTCCTAAGCCTCCCTACAATATTAACCCGTCGTCTCAGCATATTCTTGGAGCTCTCAAGGATATGTCTAATGGAGTGAGTTCTTTTTCCTTCCGGATAAGTAATGCATACCAGAGCGTTAGACCATTCCTTTGTGAAAAGGTGTTTTGACGTGGTGAAATTCCTGTTGAGCTGCTTGTTTATTTGATTAGACATAATACGGACGTTGCTGTTCTTGAATACCAGACAAAACGATCAACCAGCACATTTACAAAAAGGTGATACGATCAAAAGTGGATTGCTTTCACCTTTTCAGATGCATATTCCAAAGTCTGTTCAGGATATCAGTTTTTTGCTACAATCTCATGCGACTAGGGGAACACTACTTATGTGGGTGTATGGAAGCATCACCGATTGGCCTCTTTCTATTGGCTAATTTTGATCAATAGGTCAGGTCGCCTGATGAACTTGGGAGCAGTAGCAACTTGGATAAAAAACCATCGATTAAGTACAAGAGATGATTCGGGCGCTTTATCATAACTTTGCCTTTGCTTTTTTCACCCCAAAGTTGTTTTGACGTTGAATTGCATCACTTTCTTGAAGGTGTTGGGTTGATGCCAGCAAATTTCTTTTCTCATTAATTTTTTTTTTCAGGAAATCATTCTTTCTTGTCTTGTTACAGGCAATCATCATGAATAATGAGAGCGTCTTAGCCAAAGTCGCCTACTCTCTGGCACCAGGAAGCATGGTCTACTTAAGCGCCGAAGATATGTTCTTCCTCAAGACTGATGAAAAGAAAAATATTTGGCGGAAAATTGACATGGTATGTTAAGTGTTTTGAGAGAGGAGAAAAGAACATCACCAGCAGTCATCTTTCAGTTGCTAAAATTACCGCGTCGAGCCAACTTTCCACCTTTGCCTCCTGCTAATTCGTAATCCGTTTAACACATCGTGACACAACGTTGAAGGTCATGTGCATTGATACAAAAAAGATCATTGGATAAGGCCATTCTCTCTCCTCCCACCATGCTCCTACTTCGGCGCTTTTGATAAACAAATACTTTGACTTATGCATCCCTAGGCTTTAGTCTAAATAACATTCTACCTGAGCCTTTGATTTACAATTAAATACGTGTCTAGACGGATGTTTGGAGGCAAAAAAGCACTATTTCCTGGTTATTTACTACGCCGGCTTTGTTTGTAGCGGGAGGCACTTGACAGGCGGTCTTTTTAAGATAAATCGCCTATTTGCATAACTTCTTCCATTGCAGAACACACAAAGTCAATCGGTCCGCATTCCTGCGCCTCAAATGGTAAGGAGGTGCAGCTGCGAAAGTTGCACGTTTTTTGTTTCAAAAATTGTTAAAATGCGAGCCCTGCTCGAGTTGTAAAAAGTTTCTCCTTGTCTCTAAGCAAAGTAGCTTCATTAGGGAAAGGATATTTACAACGAAGATTGAAAACCTGTTGCTAGAAATTCATAAACACAAATGGCATAAAATTTTAAAAAAGCAAAAGAATGTTTTTAATTTTTTTTTCTAAACCAACTCAAAATAACCCTTAAAAATTGGCTTCCTGATTGCCAATGTTCTAAAGTATACTAAAAAATTTGCTTCAAGACGTTTGTACTTTGCTACTCCAGACAACCACTACAACATCGATACCAGTTTTGGCCGAAAATCTCGTTGGAAAGAGCGTGAGTGATTTGCTACTGATAAATTATAAGCAGAATTTTTTGCTAGCCCTACTATTTGTTTGTTTTGATGGCCTTTGAAGCTCATGCTGATCGCGCATAACGAGCCGTTGAATGGAGAACTGCGATTCGGTGCAAAAATAACCGGTGGTCATTCGAGCGCCATCTTCGCCTGTCAAAGAGCTGCCAGGCGTCATAACATCTCTCACGTCTTCTATCCCCTCATGAGCACTGATATGTTCAACATGGATTATGTTGTGCCACCTATGTACCGCTATGACATGCCTATCATTAATCGCCACGTAAGTTGAAGGTTCGAGCTGAACAAACCTTTTTGCGGTGATGGATGTGAGCTACGCCTAGATGACTTTAACTTCTTTAGGGAAAAATGCTGTTCGACGACTTTATGCACCTGATTAAGGGTGAACAATCAGCCATGGCCCCGATTCTCACATTTACAGGAAAGGAGATTGATTCTGATCCAACGTAAGTCCACTTATGTAAACTTGTCGATTTTTTATTAAATATTAACAAAGTAAAGAAAATAAAATAATCGCCGGACATGTAGTAAGTTAGCTTGAATTAAAAACTCCATTTTCACTGATCCGCAAAGTTTCTTGCACTTTACGTGATTGTTCACAGGAGGTAAGAAAGTTGGATAAAGGTGCAATTAGAAAGTTTGTCTAATAAACCATTGAACACACAAAAAAATCCCGCTTTTTTCAAAGTATTCAAAGTCAACTTTCATCCAAGTTATTTTAACCATGTTCGAATTTTAACAATCAGCAGCTGTTCATTACTCACTGGATTACTTTCCTGTATCTTTATCCAGGCGGATTTAGCGCTCATCAATTTCTTAATAACTGGCTAAGTATTTATTATTGGCAATGTTTGTTGGGCATCCTAACTTTACGTCACGATGTTAGACAAAAATCCATGCTAACTAGATGTCTTTCGTTAGTATTTTATGTGCTAACTTGGCTTACCTCAACCAATCAAAAGAGACAGTGTTTTTGTCTTCATGATTCCTAAATGTGAATTTCACATTTTTCTTTCAAATGGTGTAGTCGAAAAGGCCTTTACACTTCCGAACGCTTGTTGACTTTAGGGTTCCATGCGCATGGGTTGGAGCCAAGCCGATCTATCAAAACGGCGACTATGAGTATGCTGCACGGTCCAAGTGTCGCAATTGGCAGACCCACAGTCCCATGGAGAGCGGATTGGCTGTACACATACCAATGAACGGCAACGCAACTGGTTTCTTGGACCAATCAAATCTGTACAAGGAGTCCTGCGCAAAACGATGTCATGTACTGTGCATCCAAATCTCACCAAATTAGGGAACAATGCAGTAAATTAGATTTTCTTCCACTCCACAAACCTCATTAACCCTGATGTGCTTTGTCGCTCTCGCCCTCAATTTTTTGTGTAGGTCCATCTCCACTTCCACTGTCCGGATACATTCAGACACTTCTGCGAAAATCGCAAGACCTTAAGGTACTAATGCTGCGGACCTTAACTGAGATGGGCTATGTTGATGGCTTTTTCAAGTATTAGGATATACCTGTGCGCATTGTTTTTTCTCCTGTCAGAGAGTCTCTATTATGAATTGTTCGTAAAGTTCAGTGCAATGTGCCATTTTTGTGTCCATTCCAATCGGTTGTGAAATGGTTAGTCGGCAGCACCCGAGTCACAGCTGTAGACTTCATAGAAGGTCAGGAGGACCTGTATAATAGACAGTACGAAGAGGCTGGAGGAAACATGAGATTTCTGGGAGGTTCTTGTAGTCTTTTATTCCTGGTACATACTCTACCCTGTATTGATACTTGCCCCAGCAGTCTCCGTGATCGCTCTTCTTCCATGTCCGGCAGAGGTCTTCGAGTGAATTTCCTTCAGTCGTGGGGTTTGGACTGAAGACGTCGCACGAGACTGGGAGTAGCCATACTTTTAGCTAATTTAGCTGGGTCCAGCTATAACACCTGGCTTGAAGACTGTGTAATTAGGTTATACTTATGGAGCACCCCTGATAGCTACTGCTATCGAGTCCAAAAATCCGACAAGTGTTAGACAAAATCTTCACTACAGATGTCTTTATTGACCAAAGTAATGGATACGTAAAGGAGGAGCGGGCAGTGTGCACGTCCCTGGTGGTTGTGGAGAAAAAGGGGTACTATGCGTGTGAGACCGAATGTGAAGTTAATTTTCATTTCTTGTAGTTATTTTAACTGATTAGTCCTTACCGGTGAGCAGTTGGTTACTCGGTCGGTATATAGATATCAGCCAATCAGGAGGGACTTACGGAAACCACGAATTTTTAAAATATTTGGAGACTGAAAATCACCTAGAACTTTTACGAAGCAAAATGCAAACGTATTTCTGGAGTAGCAGGCTATCTCCATCAGGGGTAATGAAAGAATTCCACGTCACTGCCTGTAGGGGAGAAATAATTAGTCCACGATAGAGATCGGCGAGGCAAAGTACTAACAGGTCTATCATTTTCAAAGCAAGCGTATTGGTAGACTCCAACTTGGGAAAGAGTATTAGGAAATGTGCTAAGTCTATAGTGTTACTATGTTTGGTCAAAGAAGCATTGTTTTGGAAGGTGAGGATGTGCTATAAACTTATGTTAAAGCGTACGCAGTTGGATCTTGTCTAGCTCCCAACCATTGGCTAAGCAAGAGGCAAAGCTTTGAGAAAGAAGACATTATTTCCCAGCAGGTATGATTACGCAACAGGGCACGGCCTGTGTGCATACGGTAGGCAAGTCTCCAAGAGGGAGTGCTAAAGACACAGTCTCCAGTCTCGTCTATTTATACTATCTAATGGACTAAGCTCTTACGATGAGCACTGATACATTTGGAGAACACCTCTTCGCGACTCCAATCAGTCAGGACCGAGCGAAAGCCAAAAGCTTCAGACTGTTTGGGAATTAGCCACTATGTGAAAACTTTGCACAGTCGAAACAGGATCGGTTTTGTGGATAGCAGCCACCAGCAGAATGAAGGTGGGATACAGCTTTATCCCATCTCCTAGCCTCTTTCCCTCTCATTGTCCTTCTTTCCTCTCCCGCTACCCCAAAATACGATAGGAAATTGGCCCAAAGGCAAACTTTGAAGCGTAAGTTTTGAATTTTAAGAACAGCTAGTAGGAACAGCAGTTTGCCACCACTGATTGCCTTGTCTAACCTGTTTTCCAGGAATTTACTTGCACGCGTTCCGGTCGTATCGTTTTTCTGATAGACAAGTTTCAGCCACATGACTCTGGCTTTTGGAAAGAGTCTACATTCTGCTTTACATTCGTTCACACACTTGTTGGGTTGGGTGGTGGTGTTGTTTGGAATGCTGGATTTTCGAGAGGCTTTTGCATTCGCGACTACAACTGTGGAGATTTGAAAAACAACCCTATCATTAAAGTATGCCTTCCTCCCTCCTAATTGGCTGACACCATGTTAAGCTGCACTTTAAGCATGCTAATAATAACCTTCTATATAAGGTCATTTGTTATAGGTACGCAAGACGAAGGTGAACAATGGATTTGGACTCACTGTTGAGGTGAGGTCTGGCCTCACATTTAAATTTAAAATTAATCTCAGAATCGAAGACGGATTTGGAATTAGAATATGGACTCGGAGGCTCGTAATCAGCCAGCATCTGCTAGTTGGCATTCGGACGTGCGTGCTTCTCAGCACAGAGTTGCTTTATTCAAAAGACTTTTGTTAGGAAGTCAAACGACCTCCTTTTGATTGTCTGATCTAAAGTTCTATAGGGTCCATAGCTCACACATTTATAAACCTTAACTTTTAACAGAGGATTCGTGTCTCTGGTAGGAGAGAGGGAGTAGTGGTGATTGCTTGACACCAAGTTTCTCATTAGGAGTCAGTCCTTCAGATAGTCAGTAAGCAATGCAAATGCATCTCGTCGAATAGATACTGTCTGGTACAATTATCTACTCTGCCTCTCATGACACTCAACACTTTAGAATGGATGTATTTAAGGAGATCCGCTCTCCATATCCGGTGATGATATCGTTCAGTCGCCAACGGTCTCATAATGAATGCGACACAGCTCAGCTCCTCCACATTTAAGTGACATGTCCTACTCCCAACTTGCTTAAATTCGATAGCTTCAACTGCAGTTTACGTGCAACAGTAACAGGAGGCAGGTGAAACCACGCCTACTTGGTAGATTGCCTAATTTCGTCTGATGAAGTTCGGTCTAAGTGAGTTTACAGTCTAGGAAAGGATTCGTAGATGCATCTCAAATGCAAAGAAAATGCAAACTAAGAATACCACTTTGTAACAGTTCAACTGATAGTCAGGTCAAAACTGTAAAAATGGTTGTTTGAATGGGTCTCTTTCATCTTCTGTCATTGAAGCAGGGCGTAGACCAGTGTTTGATGGATTAGCAAGCTGTGTTAGCAAGACAGTTGACATTGGTAACCCTCTGAACCTAAGAGAGTTGCATGTACTCCGAACCTCAGCATCCATATGGTGTATAATCGGTTGGAAAAAGAAAAACTTGCATCAAACTCAGTGGTAAGGTTACTAACCAACCATTTCCCTGGCCACGAAAGGCCTCACTATCTTGATACATGGCTCGCCCTCCAGACTAGTGCGTTTGCGCCTGACGCATTACTATGGGATCAAGCATTACATCGCGCATCCACTTTCCATGGTCAGTGATTGTAGTGAGCGATATCACCTGTTGACGCCCATGCTAAAGTCACTAACCCCTCTGATGACATCGCATCGTTGAAGCACTCGTCCGCGTATGGAACTTTACTTACTTGAAGAACGTCCTCTCCAATTCTGCTGCTTACAGAAGGTTCTGTAAGCATGTCATTGCCAAAAAAATTTACTCGGAAGTAAAGTAGATCTTAGACAATTCCAACAACAGAGAAATTCAGACTATCCAGACGACCTATAACCCCAAATCACCCGCCCTTACTGAGAGTATCCCCACGACCATATATGAAGGGGTGACAAATATAAGTATCACCAGGAGACGGTAACAGATAATGCCAACCGGGTTCATTCTGCTTGCGGAAATGTTGACTGGGGCTCTAAAAGGTGGTATAATATTAGAGTTAGTGATTTAGTTCATCTAGATGCCCACACGTCCGTCAGTGGATATGGCTCAAGGGAATTGTGGAAGAGGAGCCTTCTTGCTGAGTTCGAATGGTGCTTGTACAAACATGTGATGAAAATTGAGAAGATAAGAGACAGTTTTGTCTCCAAGACACTATTGATCAAAGGCAATTTAACAACTTGAACTACTAAAACAATCGATCTCCAAATGATGAGAGATAAAAACCTGAATAGCGCAGAACCCTCCCCCCCTCGTTAACATAGGGAGGATATATAAACTTTGGCTGCGGTACATGCATTAACTTCTGCCTGACTGCGGTTTAAGTGCACTCATATGTCCATTTCGTTTTCAAGTGACCTTGACCCTAACTTGAGTATTAATACGCACAGGGTGACCTCAATTCAAATTAGCCATCAAGGAGAACTCAACAGGAACGCAAATCAATAAATGTACTTGAGTGGTCAAGAATTATCCACGAAGGAAGAGGACCGAAATCCTGAGTATGGACTCCTAGAACGTCAGAAGTGAAACAGTCTTTTTGGACAGAAGAAGATACCCCCTTACCCTACCACCTGGGATCTTGGAGCCTCTCAAGCTCGCAGAGTAGTCAGTAGACCTTGAGACAGCCATCTTTGCCTGCTGATGGGCAAGAGCAAACAAAAGTGGTGTAGCGCGTGTACACAGCAAAGTCAGATAGATCGTGAAAACGCCGGTGACGAGGAGCGTGTTTATAGCAATTGATTGACCTTGGCCTTAATAGTAATGCGTTGCACGATCAAAGTACATCTCTTCGTACTATTTAGCCAATCAGGAGGGACTGAGCAAAGGGGCGTAACGCTCCAGAGTATTGACGAATTAGAAGCGTGGAATGGAAATTTCTGGCAAAGAGACGTTGCAGGCATTCCCAGCACTGGGTGCAAGTGTTGTCTGTAACCGCTGTTACCTTAGAACCACGACTGATATAATGAATCCGATTCCATTTTCTGCCTTCTAACCGTTTTTGAACTGGACACCCGTCCAAAGTCCAAGGCATCACGGCTTATCTATCATTCTGAACCCGATTTCCTAAGAGCTGGACACCTTGCTCTCATTGTGTAAGAGCATTGTGAGCCACACCTAGCCGCCTTTGATCTTTTCACGTGTTAGTACAAAGAAAAGGCAATAACTTCCATTTGGAGCTTGGAGGGATATCACCAACCAAATGGGGAGAATGAAAAGGCAGTGCCGCTTCACCTTCCTTCTTCTCTCTCCCTCCTTTTCCTCTCCGCTCACCCTAAGATGGGATGAGATCTTACGAACCAGTTCTACGCCGAGTTATGGGTCTTCCATGGTCCTATAGAAACAGCATTTTCTCCTGACTAAATGCGTAGATCCAAGTGCCTCTGGAGCTTCTGATTTCATGGCGACTTTTAACAGATTTTCATAGTTTCAGAACCGACTTGGCTTCACTCCATAAGGTAAAAAAGCCCGAGTTACATCCAATCAGGCTCCAAAATAAGGTCGTGGAGAGCACGGCACAGTCTGCCGTCATGATAGACTGTACTTCAAAAGTGCATGTATAATAACTAAACGTGATGACAGGCATCGGTAACCGGTTATGAGAAGGCAGTATAATGAGCCACTCCGATTATTACGCTCACTCTATCGGACCCATAATGGAGAGAAGTGGGTTAAAAAATAAAACAAGCCAAGAAAAAAGTGCGCCATCACCAGTCACTGATGTACTACAATCTGCTCCTATTCTCAAAGGAGTCATTATCTCTCCTTCAGTGTGTACTCACGCCGTTTCTGCAACTTCCCATATTTCAGGTCATTTAGAGATATCAGCATGATTAAACCACATGGACACTTCAGTTCACGCAGATTATGCATCCATCTTGGGAGCACGGCCCTAGAACCGCGGTGGTAGCCCTCCGGCTCTCCTAGAAGACTTGAAACGTCACAATTAACTCCCTCATTAAAAATAAATCTCGGAGCTAAAATAACGAAATTATTCATCAACAAAATGTGGAAGTAAAGTTTTTAGATCTTCAAAAAATGATGACAGAAATAATAAATTTCCAAATTGGTGGATAAACGTCTTCAACTCGTTAAGGTGTCTTTTCAATCATCTCCGACCCCATAGACTACTCGTTGCACAATGCACGGGGGAGCAGAAAAAAATTCTTTCATATGCATTCTTCTGTCAGCAGAGTGAGTTGTAGAAGGAGAATGCGAAATAAGGTCATCTAATGTATACATTCATACACACACACGCATGCACATATGGAGGAGGAGGAGGAAAGGCAGAAGTAAGGGTGGGGAGCAAGAGAGGAGGATACTAATGTACACATACACACACGCATACATATGGAGAGGAAGAGGGTGTGGAGGGAGACATTAATAAGAGACTGATTGCAGTATCTGCGGTGTTGATAGTAATAATAATAGTGATTATCTCTTTTTCTTCTTTTTCCCGACCAGTATCACAATGAACAGAAAAAGGCAGGGGATGATATCTCTTGACATCATAATTAATCATCTTCACTCAGCATCATTGTTTACTTCACTTTCTTTTTTGACTCTGGGAAAGACTCTGGCTTCACTGAGGAGAAAAAACGCAACATACGGATAAATTGAAGAGACAGCAAACAAACAAGAGCACACGCGTACCTAGGCTTCGTGCCTTTTGCTGCAAAATAAGTGCATATATGTTGACACGCGAGCGCATGCGACACACGTGTCACCTGTCCAATATAAGTGGAAGATAGGGATTGGGAGAAAATGGATTTTATCTCGTGTCAGTAAGGCGTATTTGAAGGGAAAGGGGAAGGGATGGCGAGAAAGAGGAGGAACAGGGTGAGTATCGATTTTTCAAGCGGATCTGCCATCGTTCCTTTGATAGAAGAGAACGTAGGCCTCTGATGATACGGCTTCGGTTTTTCGGATTGGCCTCACTCTATAAAATTAGGAACGGCGCATTAAAGATTCCCGACATGATGAAATGTCAAGAGGACATTGACGCATGGTATTGAAAATTAAGTTGTCAGCACCACTCATCCTATGGACGCACCGAAACTGTCAATATGGTACGAAAGGTATCTCAATGCCCCCATTCCGGTGGTCCCGGGATTAAATATTGCCTAAACGTTGCCAAATTTTTGTCCTTAAAAGTGAATTATTTTAAGAAAAGAGTTTAAATCCTCCTGGGAGGATCTGACTAGTTGTGAAACAGTGGGAAAAAGGGTTAACTAAACTCTGAATCGAGTGTTGATTAAAGGTGGTGTACCGTTGTTTTTTTCATCACATTATTCTAAAAAGAAGGAAGGACTCTAGCTGTTCCGATCACAACCTCTCTCCCCACACAGACTAATGCATTTGTGGCATCGTCACGATGATTACTGACATTAACAGAGATACAATGAGAGAAATCTTATGACAAAGAAGTATTTACTTAATAAAATAGTATTCAAGTCAAACAGTCGCTTTATTAAACTAGCTCCGGTCATGTGTCGCAATCTGCTAGCATGCAACCATCGGAATTTGAAAGATCGGTTGACCCCCACTTGTGTACCTTCTCATGCGTCTCTTGCGATCTAAAGGGAAGAAACGGTTACCCAGTGGTGTTAAATCTGCTAGATAAAAAGGCGCTATTGTCACTCCACTTCTGCAGTCCGTTTATCGGCTCAGTTTATCACATTTCGGACAATACTCTGGGAATCCGGAGTAGTGGCTAATTGCAGGTCTTAACGTGGATTTGTTGGTTCCATTTGTTGTTTCCTCTAAAACCTCTTCTGTTTGAAAATAACCAAATGATAGGTCCGGAACGAAGTAATTAATAAATGGGAAAAGTGGGCCAAATAAACATTCTAGAAGGGACCTTCGTATGGCACTTCAGTAGCCCGTACCCTCACTCTTCACAGAAAATACTTTGGCTTGATGAAACAAGAATTAAAGGACTTATCGTACTCATCTCTACTTCTGTCTCACTTCCATTTCTTAACGGTCTACACTATTTCATAAATCACTGACTAATGCTACTACCAAGGTGATCATTTTATTAGGAGCACGGAGTAATATCATAAGGAGAACATGGAGGATAAGACTGACAAGAAGGTGAGGCGCCATTACCTACCTTCCATTTCTCCTCTCATCTTAAAATGCGGTAATAAAAACTTCGCCAAGACAAGTTTTGCAGCACAAGTTACGTGGTGAATAAATTCTTGTAAATAAGTTGGTCTGCAAGGCAAGATAGTCTCGTGGGATGGGCGGGATGAGATGGTGCGTGTCTTAGGTATGCAAGCGGGTGGGTATTGAAAGCGGCACAGGATACGTTCATATTCCTTCAGTTAGTCGGCAAACAATAAATAAATGGCGCGTTTTCATGAAGCACGGGTAAAGTGTGAAGAAAAAACCGGTAGACTTTGAAGGTTACTCTCATTTTCTAATGCACAAGACATTTTTTGCAGAAGCTTCCGCGATCTCCTCTCCACATGTGATGTAAATGTAAGTAAACTGTCTCCCCATCACCAAGCCTGGTCGTCACCATTCCCTTTTCTGGCAGGTTAATCTGCACATTTTTATATCAATCCACACCATCAAATGATAATATGAATTTGTTGAGAAGTTTTATCAACATGGGAAGTGAGTTGTTCCCCAATTGGGTCCATCATTTAACTGGCAGCGTATGACATCAGAGGTGCAAAAAAAGGAGATATAAAAGATCGTAATAAAGTATACTGCAATCAAGAGGCCAATGCAAATCTATCCATTTTAATGCTGATGAACAATCAAGCGTATTTTGCAAGTTAGTGAAACGAGATATTAAAAACCGCTCAAAATCATTTGGCTAACTTGATGATTCCCACAAAATCACATTCTTGGTTATTTCTCTTCTTTCTTACTTTCCACAGCAGCTGTCATGAATGTCAAGTCATTTTTGGAACAAATTTCAGTGACACTCTGTTAATTCAAGTTTTTACGTTGCAGAAAGAAGTTGCTTTTGAAACAGAATAAGCAGACATCTTCTTCTTTTGCATCTATTTTGTAATCACCAAAATAGAAAGTCATTAAACTTCGATTCCTCGGGTGGTCTAGTGTCAAATCAGTAATGTTTTCGGAAAGAGCCTCAGCTCTCCCTAGAGAAAAGAGCTGAAAAAAAGCTATTACAATGTTAATTGGCTAGAGTTGTTTATTATGCACTAGTATCAATGGCATTCAAATTCACTTGTGACTGCTATAGGTGAAGATGGTATAAATTTGTCATTCAAGAAATTTGTTCCCGTCAGAGGTACAACATATTTCGAGAAGGTATACGTAGGAGGTGATCTCGCTCATAAAGAATCCACATCTTGTCAATTCACAACCTGCTTATAATTAACTTAATCATGAAGATATAAAAGAGTCGTCAAGACGGTTTTGGCAAGGCTGACCCACCTTGTGTCGTTAAATTCAAACCACGTGCCGAGTTTGGGATGCAAGCAGGAGGCGGTGTAGTGGCCACCGAATACGCTACCACTGTGGTTTGACACCGCATAGAGACGATAGGAAGCATTCGTCTCGGGAGCTATAGTAAAAAAAGCAAAACAATATAGAGAAGTAAAGCAAAATGTGCCTCAAAACACAGCTGACTACCTCATGTAGTATGTCAAGTAGACTCTTCAAGTCTGCTTCTATGGTGAAACACAATTTCAAAATATCCTTTCACTTTTAGCATTGGAGGAAATCTGCCAAAAATTTAATATCAAAAAGTGAATAAGAATATTAATTGGAAATCAGGAGTCTAATCATTCATGGGCCTATGGAAAACACTGATTTCACTAATTAAGGAGAGATCAATCTTCAATCTTTTGACAAGAGCAAGAGGCTCCAACTTACAACAATACGCAGCATAACGATTAAGGTCGAGGTGTTCGATGGGGTAGTCGATGAATGTGGTGAGTTTGGAGCGCGATCGTTCCCCAGAGAAGCGTTTGAAGTCTACGCCGATGTGGAGTTTAGGCAAATCACTCCAATTACTAACCCAAGCATTGATTCATGCCATTAACCGTAAATCGCATCCCGCATCAGTACAGAAACTCGCCTGGAATCTGCTTACTAATTAAAAGTGACAGTAGTACTTAAGAGTGCTGACATTTCCTAACCAGGTTAATGGCATTAATGATATTGAATGCCGCACTAGTGTAAGAAACATTCCTGGTGGTTCAACATCCAAGCTGAGCTTAAGGGTAGTAGAACAATAGATGTAGTGAATCAAGTACTTCTCTTGGCCTTCTCTATGGTAAAATCAACCTTCCTGTCTGTGTTCACATATGTGAACAAATTTTGTGCTGAAATAGGCGATCAGTAGCGCAGCACACCCTCCACCCTTATAAAATACACACTACCAAAGTATTTCAAAATTGCACAGACTTAGATTCATTGACGGACTAACGAGGAAGCTGAACGATGCGGATCCATCAAGAATTTTGAGTGATGACTGAAAACCTTGACTCACACCTCCTACTGAAATGATTGATGAGTAGTTTAACAGGATTAGAGCTGGATAAATTAATCAGGATTCAAGGCTCCCTTCGTCTAGAAAGATGGTATGACAATAGCTGTACCATCTCTAACTCATTGCGAACAAAAAGGACATAATTGAAGCTGACTGGTGAAAAGGATACGAATCACTAGAATCTTGGGGAATCGTTGGATGGAGAAGCTTTTGCGACACGGCTGCCGACGTTTACATCCGCTGCAAGTCTACGCAAAAGGAGGAGAGATAACAAAAAAGAGTTGTGTTTTGTAGAATGCAGTAAAATGGCAAGTATCGTGCTGTTATTGAACACATATGCACAAAGCATTATTGTTTGCAGACGCAGGAGAGTGTTCACCAATAAACAGGGACAGACAAACAGACAGATAGGTAGACAGGTTGATGGAAGAACAGACGGACAGGCAACCATCGTGGCCAGCATGTGGTGTAAAATCAGGCTCACCTCGGTAACTTTCGTTCTTTTATTTGCTAAACTAATGCTTTGAACGCACACTAAGTGATCATTTACCCTACTCGAGTGAGTTATCCGGAGGTTCACTTTCAATAACTAGACACTGAACGTACAAAGCATACAGGCAATCAGGAATCAGAAGATGAGCTCGGACCAACTTAGGAAAGGTATGAATTTAAATAGTAGCCACAAAACGCATTTCTCAAACCTTAAGGGGGTCAATTTGAATTAGGTTTTAATTTGTCAGTAAGAGGGTACGTTCGGTGTTGTTCTGGATAAAAAAGTAGTTGCTTAGACTGAGTTATAAATACGAGCAGATACTTAATCAATAGCGTGCAAAATGATAGAAAATTTTGCTGTGAGACAGATCAGGAAAACTTTCACTTCTCTGCATAACTAGTTAAGGAGCGTATAATTTATTCTGCCTTCTACATTAAATGGTGCAAATATGCAAGGTGTAACCGAGACCTCAGGTATGTACCTCACTCCACTACACTATGGCCTCGTGGTAATGATGGCAGTGATGCTATGAGATATGCAAACCTTTGCACGCACGCAAATGACCTGACGCGATGGACAAAACGCTAGTGTGTCCTTTTGCATGCGCATACTTCAGCGCTGGCGTGAGTCCGGGTAAGGCTGGAGGATGGTAAAGGGACGAGAAATGCCACGGTGATGCGCAGCCTGTATACTTCTGGCAATTCCCAGCTGTGCGATTACGTGGCCTCGGGATTATTGGGTGATTGGATAGGCGAGGGAGGGAAAGAGGAAACCCAGCACATGCGCTAACTACCGCGCTGTGTATGCTAATACCGGTACTGTTACTACCGCCAATATACATTTTCGAATGTGATATCCAGACATCGTAGCTGTTACTTTCTTATTCACAAAGTGCCGACAATTTACCGGCATACACAGGAGTGAGACTCGTCTGTCTCGTTTTGTTTCAGGCCTTAACCACACCAAAATTCGAATTACAAACTCAGAGGAATAAAACTGTTTCATTGCGTTTTACGGTCAGATAATATCAGTCTTCGACGGAGGTAATGTGCCATGGAAAGTAAAGTATTCTCACAAAATAAATTTTCTCACTTCAAATATGTTTGCAGGGCTAGTTCAGTAGAAGCGACGATTACTTCCATAAGATTATAACTATAGGGGGGTTTTCGTTAGTGTCTCTATAAGTCTGCCCATTCGATGATTTGGCAATAATAAAATTCTTACGGAATTAAGGCACGACGATGAGTCAACTAGCAGGGTATTCATCTGATGAATTGAGAAGTACTTTTTACGATTACTTCATTCAAAAATGTCAAATTGTTGTAAATAAAAGCCATTTCATGTGATCAAACCTACTGCCCTCTCAAAACTAAAGAATATACGAAAAATAGTATGAATTTATTTTGTGAATAATGATATGGTTCAAATAAAATGAAAATGATGGAACGGATAGTTGTACCGTCTTTAGATAGCTTTTTGAAATGGATGAAGTCAGTAGTGCACGCGAGTACCATAAGGAGACATGGCGTAGCTTGAATACTTGGAAGCAGAATGGAGATTTAGCATAATGACAAACTCACGTAACGATCAAAGAATGCAAGGATTATATAATCAACTCAATTCATCAGATTTGTGATCTATACCGAAATAGTCATGTTACAGAATGCTTGATCTAGAAATTGCATCCAATGTAGTAGTCAGTCGCCCCACATTTGGCATCTCTAAAGCTTTCGCCATTTCTTGTGCTGAATAAGCAAATCGGTTAAGATAATGTGTTTCCATTAATCATCTAAAATTTGTAGGGTTTATAGGCAAGGTATAGCCGAACAGGGCCTCACAAAATAAGCGGTGTTAGCAGGAGAAACAGTAGCTTACAGTCTACTCAATGTAATTTTTCTTGCAAGTATACGTGCACGGTGAGGGAAGTAAACGACACAATTGAAGGCAGTGTTGACGGTAGTAGCAACGATGAGAATGACAACAACACGCAAAACTATCAGTAAATAAAATACTGTTGTCAAAACACAGTGGCCGAACTCACAGGCAGCGCACTGGTGTGTCGATGCACCTGACAAAGGGAAATGCGAATGCGTGGTTGGTAGAGAGAAAGAGGGAGTAGACACATGCGGTTTAGTGAATGACACAAAACCAAATGCGGTGGAATGAAGAAGGGGAATGAGAGAGGGAGAGGGGCGAATAAAGAAATCAAATTTTCAACTTACTGGCTGTTCAGCACCATCCAGAATCTCATTAGAGGTGAAGAGATCGAAACAGTTGTGAATGTCCACCTCGCTACCCTGTAATTAAATAAATCCCTTCTTACAGAATAGAGGAATAGACGGCAATCGGACGCGCGGTAGGTGTTTTTAGGCTATCCTATTCCCTCCCAGCACATCATAACGCCGGAGACAATTGGGCGGGCAAGCTGACAGGTTTTCTTGTCCACCTCTTCTAATATTTGCACTTTTCCTTATTCAAGCCTTGCCTGCACTCAAAAGAGGTCACGTCTGCAGGGACATTTTTGACAGTAAAGGTACTACTTTCCATCTCCTTGATTCTTGGTGCATTCAAATGAAATGCTCTGGCAAAAAAAGTAGCCAAATTTTCTAAATGATTTTTTCTAATAGAAACGTTATATTACTGAATTGCAGCGTTTTGCGATCCAACTTGGAAACGGATAGGGTTGATCAACTAAAATAAGCTATCATATGATAGCTTGCAGTTGAAAATCATAAATACAGGCTGACAAGATGTCACTCACCTTAGCGTACAAACCCAACAGAACACGAAATTCCATCATGTCTGCTTAAAGCAAATACCGTATTTTTAGGGACCAGGTTTGAATTTGAATGTTTTAAAGTAAAGAAAAAGGGTGAATTCAATCTGAGGCGTGACCACTCCAAGCCGTCCCCAAACATAAATTGCAAAACTTCGTGATTTGTTAGATGTCAAGTGAACAATCGAAAACTGTTCACTTGACATGCGTATAGAAAAAATAAAACTTCGTATTCCCAGAACAAACTGATTCATTACACAGTCGAAAAGGTACTTTTTCAAATAAAGGGAAAAGAATGGTGGAAGAGTGCGAATGCGAAGGCGTTATTTAAATAACTATTTCGTAAAACTGTTCAAAGTGAACTTGGATAACTGGTAGAAAGGGGCTAAAATATCACTTTGGTTAGCACTAGACTGACTAGTAGAGGAAAAGAAGGGACGAACTCCTAAAATATATGCGTATGAATTATTCGTGTCAAATATCCCATTTGATGTTTTCCAAACAAATTTCACCTTAAATCCACACAAAAAACAATACTTATAGAAGGTCTAATCTTCCGAGTTGGTTAATCACCATCCTACTCGCGGTTTCCATCATATGTGTGTATAGTTAAGCAATACCATCAATTTAGCCCAATTTAGGAAAATTATTTACTCACACATTTGGAAAACGTTTTACTTTCTTTTCTATTTCAAGCAAATCGTACATCAAAAAAGATGTGAGGAGCAGTTATTTATGATTTTTGTTGTTTTTGGAAAAAAGTGTAGAGGATACACAACAAGGCATGGAAAGAAAGGCAGATGGGTGCATGCTATGGTTGCTGAGAATGGGCCAAAAGCCAAGCCGCGTGCAAGTACAATCGCGAACAAATAAGTGGTTGTGGAGGATAATTCTTTCCTCTATTTTGTCTCTTTTAACTCGTAGGCTGTGCCTTTGCCTTTATAACTTAATACTGGGTTAAATAACCTGTCACTTTACCAAAAAATCACCAGAAGCCTTAGACGAACTTTTGTGGACTGAAAAGTAGCTCAGAATAAAGTCAAATATTATGAATATGTTATTGTGATGAACGAGAAAAGTGCACCCTTCGGGCGAATCGAGCCACAAAATTCGTTAGGGCTGACAATCATTTCCCAATCATAAAATTTGTGCTCCAATTTGTTAATTTGAATTAAAGGGTAGCAATGCAATCATCAATTTAAAAGAGTACCGGAAGACGCTGAACATTCCAGAGGATAAAAGAACAGACATTGTATTAAATTAGCAGAAATTTATATTGAAGTAGTATTTAACATTTTAATGAGAAAGCAAAAGCGAACCCACCCGGGGAATAGGAAGACTGAGATCCCAAAAGGGGTCGAAAGTGGTCGACTTGTGACCGCAGGACATGCACTCTAGTGTGCTCATCAACTGACCAAGGAATAGATCTACAATCAGAAGGATAAAATTTACTCAAGAAGGCAAGAAATCCGAGGTAAAAAACGCGGCAGTATCGATGCTCACCTGCAATGATGCTATCGTCAATCCGTTTGTAGCGCTGCCAGTAAAGTGCTGCCTTCTTTGAGTCCCTGAAAGCCGCAACATCAAATGCATCAGTATGTCTTAAGATTCCAAGTTTTGCAAGATTTGTGTAACTACTTTTTGAACAGTACAAAAGCGGGATATGATAAAACACAAAAGATCACTGAAAAAGACACAGAAGAATGAAATACTTGACAAGGAATAAAAACAGACATTATTCAGACTATTTTAAAATTGACAAGTAATTCATGGGTGTGAAGGCGAAGTGTTAACAAAACAGCAATAATTCTGGCAGATTTTATAGAGGATACGTGACCCAACTTAGTCCACGAAGAGAATGTCAGTTCCGTTTAAACGTACCAACACAAATGATGATTCAACTAAATAGTCATGTTTTTATTTCCATTTGTTTATGCGTCATCATAGATCTAGACAAACACCTCCAATTTGAGTGTTATGGTAAATTTTTCAGGACTCTAAAGTAAACCCAAACAACTTCCACAGAGATTGCAGGGTAAATCCAAATTTCCATGTAAAACTCATATGGCTTTCCTTTAATGATTGAACTCTGAAGTAGGCACAATACTACTTCGCGAAATACAGCTAAGATAAATAGCTGCGCTTCGACCTTGAAGTCATAACAACGAACCGTTACGGTAATTTTTTCAAAATAGGCGAATTGTTGGAAACTAGTGGGATATTGGGTCTTGAGAAAAAAACATAACAGACTATGCACGCAAACGTGCCTATAGGTATGTGTACGGTTGTGCGCAAGTAGGAATAATTTGGCACAGGTGTGGTTAGTTTGTATCGTGCCATTTGGACGCCACCTCGTATATGGCAGACAAAATCGCAGTGAAACAGAAAAAAAACGGAAGCGTCAAGGCACAAGAAACAGAAGTCGCATTCACCGTGCTCCTCTACTAATCCTATTTCAGCACGGTTGGGGTAGGCAAATATGCCGAAGCTTGCGTACACGTGCCCATGTGTACACGTGATGCTTGTGACCAATCAAGACGCAAAACAAGGTAACCAATAGGGAAAAAGGAGGACTTGGAAAACACATCGCCTCAATGTAGGCAAAGGAGCGAAGTCCTTACTGGAGTTCACTTGAAATGTTAGCCAAAACAAGGGTGTTATACTGAGCTGGTGGATTTAAAACGTCGGCACGCTTTTTCCATACTTATACATCTTCTGTACACCTGGTAGTATCACATGATGCAAATGTGCTGATTTTAGTGCAACCAAAAGCATGCATATTCATCGCCTTGTAAAATGGCAAATCATTTTGCACAATACTTATGAATATCGTGAATATTATGCCTGATTTAGGGATGTATCGCAGGTAGTTAAGCGATAAGTAAAGAAGCTGGTCAATAGACGTTTGGGTATTTTTGTCTGGTCTGGTAACTACACTATGCTACGGGGCAACAGGAAAGAGAATCATCCGAATCTCAACAGGAAGTTAGAAGTAGAGGTAGTACCATAACTTTTAATGCTGGCTCCAAATATACTGATGCATTAGCTGCGGCGATGCTATTTTAGAAAGTGCTTTGAAGTTATTTGCAAGGACTGTCATATTTTGAGTCCTTTCGGTGATTTTAAAGTCCGTAAAATGACCCATTTTAAGTAGGGAGAAAATTATTTGAAATTAGTGTCAATATATTGGTCAAGTTTTGCATCCTTCGCTGAGGTGCCCGACAGCGTTTAGATATTTACAGTGGCATTAATTAATTATCCACAATGTAGAGTTTACAACATAATTAAGGGAATCGTAAATACAATTTATGGTCATGAAGCCAGTCCAACAAAAAATACGTCAATTGCTCCATCCGCTAAACGACTTACGTGAGTTGAAAAGCAAGCAAGTTTCGTCAAAATTGAAAATGACCGAAAGCACATTAAAATTTCCTTTTGAGTATTCATAGTTAACTGACTCACGGCATTCGATCCTCCTTGTCGTAGTCAGGAATTTCTGAGGGTGGCCGTTTAGTCACACGATTGACATCTTCGTGAAGACCCTGAACGAGGTAGCGGAGAAATTCCTGGGCGTCTTGCTGACTTCAAAAAAAGTGGATGATGAGGATATTTAAAGACGGCCAGCAAAAAGGAGAAGGTGAGGCGACCTACGCGTAGCCCATGAAACGCGGCGCAAACTTTTGCACTTGCGACCTGAAGCGCTGCGGACTGACATAGGCGATGGTGGAACTAGACGGCGTCCACATCTGACGCATCAAATCCGCGTAGGCTGCAATTCAGAAATGTGTACATATTTATGCAGCATTCTCTTTCAGATGGGCAGAGGAAAGGAAGTCACCATTTTCATGATCGATTCCATCACAGAATGTGAAGAAAATAAGGACTTTTAGCACTCATTTAAGCTTGGAAATAAAGCACATGATCGTTTTCAACCAGGAAAGCACATAGAAGTGATTCGATTCACGTTTTTGAAGTTGGAGGGCTGTCACGAATTTTAAGATTCAGGTGGACCGAAATAGGACCGACGCCAAATAACTGATGTCCGATGTAGAGATATTTGAACTTCTGTGATTCCTTTGAATGAAAAGAGCATTGAAATGCCCCATACACAAAACAGTAGATGAACGAGTCTGATGCTAACATAATCCACGAAATAGAGTTTAGAAAAATGCAAAAAAAAGAACTCAGGGTTGCCTCGCGCGTAAGAAATAATACCATCTTGTAGAGTACACCTCTAAGTGAATTGCCAAGGTGACCTCAAACTAGTTAATGCGGGATGATCTATGGCACTTAAATAGTGCATAAATACCCCCAGCTCAAGGCAATTATTCCGAAAGGTCACGTGCCTCATCAGTGGCTTCCGTAAAGCAGTAGTTCTTTCAGAATACTAGACCAATACACTGAATCTATGACCTCTCTGTTTAATTCACTAAACAAAGAACTTGGGCACTGCATTGTTATTTCAGTAAGGCAGATTTGTAGATTCGAGAGAAAGTGTGTGCGTGTGTGAGTGAGCAGTGAAGTCACGTTTTTGCACAAAAAAACCTCGTTTCAATTTCATTCTAACTGCTTTGTCACTAGTCTCCACTCGAAAGTCACGCATTTCGAGAATTGCATTTTAAAATATGTTTAAATATCACCTACCGCTCATACTAATGCAAGTCATAAAAGCGCATGATTTCCATATCTTCGAGGTGCAATCATTTATTCCTTAGTAAATTTGTTAATTTATTTAAGCGAATTTTAAGATGAACTATAAACATAAAGGAGGTTTAAGTCATGCCACTTCACAACCCCTTTTGAAATGTGATTTTGACTAACCGTGCCAAAATAGCGTAAAGGAGATTGGCTGCAGATAAGGTTACAAAGTTTGGGTCCCACAAATACCAATCTCGGTTTGATCGAGACATCCAATTAAATAAGGGAGAAGGGACAGAGACAACACTTCACATTATCTCAGGTTGGTAGAAAGAGAATAGCTACTCAAGCCTTCCGTGCGCATATGGCAGAGTTTGAGAAGTATTTTAAGCGCTGCGGTGAATCCATTGATGAAGTTGGTCTTTCAAATCACCGGCTATAAGATGTCAATCTTCTTCCGAATATCCTTAAGGCGTGGCGTCATTTCTGTCAAAACTATAAGCTCTCACTTATTACATACAAGTAGTTTAAAACTGTTTTATTGAAGAAATGCCTGTCAAATTTCTCAGCCTATTAATGTAAGATCAAATTTCGTTTAGGTACATGAAATTGATAGGGAGAAGTTGGAAGCCATTTCATTAGGCGAGCGTACGTAAAGTCTAACTTAAATTCTCCCATTTATTTCAGTTTTTTATCACCAAAATCACAATTTTAATGGCTCCTCCTTAAATTGAAGCATTAAAGATTAAATTTGAGGAGTGTAGAAACGAAGGCTGCTGCAATAGAACCCATGTGAGGCAACCATCGTGCTACATGCTAAGGAATCAGTAGGTGCATGTGAGGTCAGGTGGTGCGTGTGCGTGTGTACGCATACGAAATGAGAATGGGAGAGTAAAGAAGAATGAATGCCGAAGGAAGGGAAAGAGGAGGCAAAAAAGTTGAGTGAAGATCGCTCGCATACCTGTAAAGAGGTTGCCCTTCATGCTACTGTTCACATTCAACTCGGACTGATAGACGTAGTCCAAACAGACGCAAAGCAGCTCCCTAGTATTGCTGAGGCATTGGATGACAGAGTTCATGAAACACTGAAAAAAACCCCAAACAACAGCCATGTAAGTAGGCCGCGTGGGAATTCAAAACGTCCAAGATTAGCGGAACATGTAATTACAAAGACTCGTTTTTTTACCGGCTAGGCTATACTTCCATCGAATTTAGGATTCTATGGAAGTTCATAATGCACAAACTGGTCGAGAAATTTACCCGGATCCAGTTTTATTTCACATTTACATCCGTTGGTGTGCATTCTACGAATTAATAAAAGGTGGAGCAGAATCAGTGATAATAATTTGCTCAGTCTGCGCATGTCACTAGAAAACCATAAAAATAACTAATTTCGAAGGTTTTCCATTTGTATTAAATTTTCGAGAGAAAGTTCAAATATTGCCAAGATTTGGTGGAACAATTCCTTCGTGAGTAATTTTATCAGGGAGTAGACAAAATAACGCAACTTAGAGGCTTTTTTTGCCCCAAATAGAGGCGTATCCAAATACTTTTTTCCTAACGGTACTCCTTTTGCCATGAAATAACATGACATTTCCGTCTCAACTTTGTCTATGGTGATTATTTAATCCAGTACTTATTTTTAAATTGGAAAAGTTTACTGGAGTTAAGTAGTTACACATGAAGAAATTTGACTCCGACTGGTCAAGGTGCCAAAATTCCTTACCGTATTCCCAAGGTTACTGAGTCCAATCAAACCAGCGGTAGAAGTGGGGGAAGCAGAAGAGGAATTAATACCAACAGCGTTGGAGGAGGAAGAAGAAGAAATTGATGCGGTGGAAGAGGTGGTGATGGTGGTGATGGCACGGCCACCATGGAGACCGGAGGACTTTCGCCTGTAGGCGTCGGAGGAAGTGGAAGCAGAAGCAGAAGAGGTAGGAGGGGTAGTGTTATTTAAGTTGACGTCGGTAGGCGAGGTGCTACGACCACTGCTCGAGCGTGAAACGGTTTTCGCCTCTACCGTCACTGCCACTGCTCGATCCACTCGGATGTCTGCGGAGTCGCAATCGGCTGATATCCCTGCTGCTGTGGATTTCGTTTTTGGAGTTTCCTCGTTTCCAGTCTCCACCTCCACGTGATGTACTCGCCGTGGGTGGAGCTCAGCTATGAAAGAAAAGCTGGAGTTTCCATTATTTATTTATGGCTTTATTTCCCTCCACCAGTTATTTTAAAGGCAATATTTTTCACGCAACTGTATCACATCTTAGACAATTTTTAATGAAAAAAATCACGAACTCAGGCTTTTAACAGCTAATTAACCAGTTAATTATGGGTTATTCAAATGCACAAGTTGAGTGTTTGACCCTCAGCTACTAAGGCGAAATCGGCATTGCCAAGAATGGGTCCATATATCACGACAATTCCCCATCAATTTCCGCACAACACTGTTACAAAGGTAATTAAATTTCCTTGAAATGTGCAACCCGAACCTACACGGATTACTGATGAAGGGATAAAACACATTTCTAAAAAGTTTTATGCGAACGATCACTATATGATTTAGTCTACTACATGCGAATAGGGCCCTTAAAATTGGCCATAATTTACTTGGGCTCCAAGCAATTTATTAATTGGATACAATTGGAAATGGGCTATTAACGAAGTTCCTATCATTTTTACGGTGGCTTATGGCAAAAAAAAATTTCTCACCCCATTCTTCACTGCGTCCGTTTATCCTTCGAGGATTGCGGCCTAAAGAGAAGGAGGGGGAGAAATTAACCTATCCATGGCATAAAAGATTGTAAGATTTATTATCAAATATATTTTTTGAAAGGGAAATCTCAATGTTGCTCCAAAAAAATATTAAATAAAATGATTAAATAATACACTTAAGCTTGTACTACCTCTAATGCGGAGCAAGAATGAATTTGAGATTTCAAAATCGTGATATTAGCGGATTCCGTCAAAGTCGTATCTCTATTCAAAATGATAAATTTTTCAGCAGAACAATAAACTTATGCTAGTCAATGTGCGTTAGAACCGATTTTTTTATAAAATGGACAAATACTTCATTTGAAAAGAATTAAGAAGAAAAAGTATGCGCAGCACAATGACGATGATAATGATGTGGGAAATGACAAGCTAACGATGCTTTCAATTACCAAGCATCAACGCTATACGAATCAAGCATAGGAAGGGGGCAGTAAAATATAACCCCTAAATGTGGAAGGTCAGCCAAATTTCCGAAGAGCGCCTTTCATTTGCCTCTCTCCCTTGGGTACTTATATCTACCGCACCCATCCAAAATTACTATATCAATATCCTTTTTGTTCATTTTTCTTTAAATTTGATTGTATAAAACACGAAGAAATGCAATTCCCAAGTAAAGTACTAATTAACCCTCAACAAAGAAATATAAAAAGTAACAAAGTAGTAGTTTAAGATATCCCAAAGGGGTGGAGAAAGAAAAGAGACTTAGCAAACGTAGTCAAAATATTTCTTTCAATGCAAGTTTAAGTAAAGAATTTGAGGAAGTAGTTGAAGTTTGTGACTCGTACTCACCAATCAAGTGGGTGACCGGAATGAATGTTCACATTTTTCTTGGTTCTAGCATATCTTAAAGTCCTTCAAAAATGCAAATTCCGAGATAATAGGATTTGAAAGAAAGAGAGAAAAGCAATGATTGAAGTTAAGGGCAGAAATTTCTAAGGCAGAAAATTTGAAATAAGTGGGTGAAAATAAAGTGAAAAGGCTTTGTGATAAAAGAAAGGACATCGGCATACCAGCAAGATAGGGGCGATATGAAGAGTTCGGGAGAAATACGATATTCTAGTGATGTACTATAGAGCAAGGTAGTCTTTAAATTGGTGATGGAAGAAGAATAAGAAAGTGCGTAGGGAAACAGAAAATCTAAAAATTTGAATGTCAAAAAATTGCTCTACATGTGGGACGTGTATTTTACAAATACACGTGCTATCCTTGAATATCTAGAAGTACGCGTTGTTTTCGTAGCCAAATTACAGCTTTTTGTAGGTAATTTCTAATTTACCAACTTCCCTTTCCACAACAAAAGAATAGCATCATAATTGGGTGGAATTCATCTCCGTATGTGAACTAAAAGGTCACTTGAAGGAAGGAATGGGAAATTGCAGTCAGGAATAAAGCAATACAAGTTTGATTCCTTTACAGAAAAGCTATTGCTACACATTTAGAAAATCTAAATTGATTCGATAATCAAGAAAAGTAGAAAGAAAAAATTACCAATCTAGAAAAGTGTTCTTTGAGGAGAAAGCAAAACTTCTCAAAGAATATTTCACATTCAACAGGGCCTTTATCTAACTAACATTGAACTGGGGACCTTCCACCCCGCTGATAGTCTTTTCAAGAGAAGTTTTAGCCAACCTGAAGGGTAAGGCGGTGATCGGAAGTCCGTGTCGGTACCGCTGTAATCTGGTGATGGACACACAGACAAATGGGAGAAGTTTTTAACCTCCTCGTAGCTTGCACGCTTGACAGGTGACCCATTCCGTCGCGACATTTGAGATGGCAATAGGCTGTAAGAGTATTTGAAGCGGTGATTGTTTGAATAGTTGGAGTTCGAGTATTCGGTGAAATAATTGCTCAGCGATCTAGAGTCATTGTAGGGGAAAGTATGAGGCGTAGGAGGGGCCTGCTGCTGAGCGAATTTGGAGAGGGAGCTAGAGCGCGACAGAGATGGACGGGAAGATATAAAAGTAGAGCGTTCAGTGGTGCGATAGCGAGAGCCGGGGGTGGAGGCTGATGGCGGAAGGAAGAGGGCAGAGCGATTAGACATCGCATTGACTGAGGAATAGCAGTGAGACGAGCCGCGGTAGGATATGGGGTGGTGGTGCAGCAGAGCCGGAGGTTGACAACTGCTGCTTGAGATCGGAAAGTTCAGGTCATTTCGATAAAATTGAGGAAAAGAGGAACGAAGGGGGTCTACGGAGACGGCGCGATAGCGAACAAGGGGACGTGTAGAATAATCTTTCGGCGCCTCAGGATAGCCCGTCTGACGACGTGAATGATAAGATGAAGAGGAGTTCATTCGCCCGCGTTGGCGAAGTTACTACAGAGACAAAGTAACAGCAAAAATACAAAGGATGTGGTGAATTGCTAAACTTTTGTAGTCGATTAATCAAAAAAAGTATAACAGTCGTCGACCCTGAATAAATGAATGCTACAAAGAGAAAGCCGAGAAACGCGACACCATTTTTTAGCCTGTAGACATTCGTAAAATATAATTGCTTGCGTCACCATATCGACGCTCTGCAATATCATTTACTGTGCCCTCCACTGTTTCACAAATACTTCAAACTCACCCTCATGGCACAACTTCAAGTGACTCAAATATGTCTACCTTACAGATCAAGTGCTTAACTAAGGCAAAAAGGTGCAGTCTCCTAAATTTTTTCGACTCGAATTTAGAGAGAGGATTCGGTATGCAATGGCACGCCGTAACATCCAAAAATGGTTAAAAACATTTTATCCAGTCTATGTATCAATGCAAGATATATCGCGTCCTGGAAAGCTCACCATCACCATTGCATGCGCATATCAACAATTCAAAATAAATCGAGGTTAATGTGAAGAACATCATAGAATTATAAAAATATTTTTTTAAAAAAAAACACGTAAAGGAAGGAATAATACGATAAAATGCCATCTGAACGATATAAGCAAACCAGATACTAGTTAAAACCGCCAACATAATGGAAAAAATTGGATATTATTAAAATAACAATGCAAGAACTAATGATGTAGAATCATGAAAATTCAAACCAAACCTATACCCAGGCAAAAACGTTTCTAAATGAAAAAACTAGTGCCACAAGGTTCCTTTTAAAATGCATTTCTTGTGAACTTCATCATTATTTTTCCCACTTTATTGCTCCAAGATTATGCGTAGAGGGCTGCAGCGTTTTACTAGCACCACCGTCTTTACGAAGAAGCGTAAATGTAAACTCAAAAATATGTCCCCTAGCGGTGACAGTAGAGGCAGTGAAAGAAACTTTGTAAGTTAAGACTATTTCACTTTTCAGAGAGCCAAATGATACAACTGTGATAAGCAAAAAAGAGCAAAAAATCTGGGAAAGCTGAAGCAAAAGAAGAGAGTGAATGACAGTAAAAGCTGCACCAGTGATCTGTAAAAATATCGTGTGGTATTGTGATGGTATGCATACGGGAGAGGATGCCTTATGAAAATAAAATACGAACCATGGACACACGTGGCATTGCTTTGCTACCAAATGCTATTTATTTCACTTGAATAAAAAATACATCATTAATGTCGAATACCAGAGCATTAACAGTTTGAAATTATTGTATGAAGCAGATACGTCATATGTACATGAACGAATAGTGATCCATCAGGAAAGCAAATAAATAAGACGAAATCTGAATAAAAGGACCCGTGTCATTTCAACTTCGTTGAAATCATTTATAACCGTATATGTTGGTGCCTCTAATTACCAATCTGGAAGTACTACCCCCTAGGAGGCAAGTAGCATTTGGCTTATTTAGACATAAGAAGTAGCCTCATACAAGGAAAACAAAACACAAATGGGTAATTTGATTACCGCAGGGCATATTTTGTTGAAAATATGCGCCAAGGTGCCAAGTGGCTTACAAACACAGAAATAGTGCAAGAATATAAATTAAGCGAAACCCATCTTCCACTTTAAGAAGTTTAACTAAGCAATAGCTGATAAAGAAAAAGGCATCTTTCGCAAACTATAACTTCAGCGGCATGCACTTTATCTGTGCTGTTAGTAAAAAGATCCATCAAAAATAAGACAACAATGACTTCGAACTGGGGCTAGGTAGCCATACAATGGATTCGTTGATCAGAAAAATAATGAAATAAATAATGAGTGCTAGCAAAGGCAAAAACTTTTTCCGTAAATAAAGAGGTAGTTTATTTGCGAGTTAGAAGCATGTATTAATGGAATTTGAAGCAGGACAGTCAACGTTTCTAATAGCGTGATGGAGAAGTTGAGAAAAATCTGGGCACCAACAACTATGTTGGGTCACCAACACGCAAAAAATGCTAACAAGTCATAGAATGTCTATGTAGGGGCTCCAAATTACAGGAATCAAAAGAAAATTCATTAGAATTGTAACATGTCAGTCATGTAGAAAACCAGTGCTTTTTCTGCAAAACAACCATCAGTCTTGGCTAACGTGCTGATGTGTGTATAAATCAAGGAATTATAAAACAACCTTGTCATTCCGTTTGAAAACATCAAGATAATCCAAAAAACTACATCTGGTCAGCAAAATTGCGTAAGTACAATTATGAAAGACATCCGCAATTACAGCAACTCAAAAGCAGTCGCAAAGAACTAATAAACCCCGTGTAGTACTAGAATAACAAGAACCACCAGTCAGATTAAAACACTGAATTACTTGACACATTTGTAAACTATTTGTTATGTAGGATTCAGAGCAAAGCCTTCTAAAGTTACTAAAGCAGCTCCCATACACAATAAAATTAGCACAACAATATTTGATCAAATACGCCTAGATCAAACCAGGATTAGACTGCTTTAATAGTGGAATATATCTCACGGACAAACAAGCAGGCATAACATCTAGAAACCAAGCCTATTTCTCCTGGATCAACAAAGGACTGGTTTGAGAACAAATGGAAGTCTCCAGTTAAAAACAGGAGAATTTTCGAAAGACTCAGAAGGATCACGATACAAATTCCGCAAGAAAAACAACTGGATTTGCGCTATACGGCAAAACTGCAGAAATGGACAATAATGTAGTCTTACAGAAGACGATAGGTTAAGATTGATCGACGTGAAGCTTGATAGCAACAAATATTACTATGCTCGAAGGCAGGGAAACCTAGAAGCACATCAGGATACCAGAGTGTATCATTAGGATAAAAAAGTTGCCAGAAAGCTAGGCAAAATGGACAAAGTCCAATCTTACTGAGCATTGGTTAGATATTGCCTAAATCAAATAGCTGCTCTTAATAACTATAACAACTAGATGTTAAAACTAAGCCTTAATACGCAAAAAAAGAATTTATTTGCTTTATTCTTTTAGAAATAATGCAAATAAATTTTTGCATTTACTTAAATAAGAGTTGCTGGTCTTTCACATGGCGCGTCTTATGATCAGAGTGAAAACATGTTGGGCGCCCCGAGGAACCCTCCTAGAGTCGTTACGGTTAGAGGTATAATAAGTCAGAAAATAACGCCCTTTTTTAGTTAACAAAGCATCCGGTTTGCGAAACACATATGTTGAAGCAAAGAAGCGTGAGTTATATACTGTCTTTTGACGTTTTTGCAGATCGGAAGGATAATTGCAAATGGAAGGTTAAGATCAAAGGAGGGAAAAAGACAATGGAATCATACACCATAAATGATCCCAGTGGCAATCCTACGTGGGATTTTGAAGCCACTGTGTATGTTGAGAAGTGTAGCTAATACTGTCTTAGTGAAATTGTAGATATTAGTCAACCTGTGGTTATAAAAGTCACTGATTCTGATGATCATCATGTTGGTCAGGTAGTTATACCGCTTGTCCAAATTCCTCCTCGGCCGGCTGGCCCTTCTGCAAAGCCAGCTACATCCGCCAATCTTCAAGTCGCGGAGTTGGAACCCACTAAAAAGGTTTCGGAAGTTTATGGATCTCTCTATTACTGGATATGGGCAGAGTCATATTATGACAATTTTGGTCCTGAAAAAAGCTCAGGGGCCTCTATTTTAGGCTCCAATCGGATTCGTCGTAGTGCTTCAAGATTATCTTCGTAAGCTTGGGTACCTGCGATTACTGTCCACTTTTGGGTTTAAATTCATTTGGGTTACATTCTTTACCTAGTCACCTCCATCGGCATCGGGATAAGGATGACGGAGCCTCGGTGGCTGAAAGCTCATTAAGCATGTACTCTACTGCAAGTGGGAAGAAGAAACATTGGTATCAAAAGAATCCCATTAAGCATATCCAAGATAAACACAGGAGTGGTGCGTCACATCTGGGTAGTAAACACGGTAGCGAACTCGGTTATAGTATGTCCCAATCAATGAACTCCCTATTCCCTTCCGAGAATGGTAATTTAATTCCTTTCTTTCAAATAAATTTTACTTTTCAGTTGGTGGTTTATTAACACTTTTAATGCTTTAGATGGTAGCATTCTTGGTGGCCGCTCGGGTAATGGGAGCTATATTTCTGCAGGTAGCAATGCTGTACTGACAGACGTGGATTCCGAAATGCCGACAGCTGGTACGGTTTTTTACCCATTCTTCCACTGTAATTGAATTTTCTGACCTAAATATTGAAGCATTTCTGCGTCTCTAAAAGACCCCTTTCCGCAAGTTGGAAGTAGCCATCTTATGGCTCGACCTCCTTCTTTAGCCGGCAAAACAGCCAATAATTCAGATACGGCCCTGAAACGACCAACTATTCCTTCTGAGCGTCCAAAGCGGCGTAGTGAATATGAGACTTCTTTGAAACAGACAGAAAAGACTCCATCTCCTGCTTCCTCGGACGAGGGCGATGATATTCAAACTCAACCGCCTTCTGCTTTGGAAGCGCCTTTGTCAACCCAGGAACCACCCAGTCTTCTCTCCATCTCTCCATCCACTGGATCCCTAAATTGTAGGTTTTAGTTATCCTTATCAGTGAAAAAATTTTTCTTCCTAATATCAATATCTTGTCTAGCTGAAACCGAAGTCCGTGTGTATGGTAAGAATCTGAGTCCCTCAATAATGCGGCACGCCGTTCTTCTTGTTGATGATTACACCGTCGCCAACTACAATTGGAGTGTTAGCGAAGGTTCGTGGACCGAGGAGCCACGCGCAACTCACAGGCTGACTCTGAAAGTCCCTCCCAAGAAGGATGCCTCAGACAGTAATGAGGTTTGGATTGATGTGGAGACAATGGGTCATGGTCGATTACGATGTCCCACACCTTACGTCTACCATGTGTCTGAGAAACCACCAGAAGGTGGGTTCACTTTTTTACTTAGCTTTATTATCGGGGTTTATTTCACTTTGATCGCTATTTAGAGAAACAACCGTCTTCGAACTTACCGGAGTCGGGCTTCATTCGCAACTCCAGCATCCGTCTCTCCGACAATCGTGCCATGCGCAGTGTCAGGAGACCAGCGGAAAGTAAGTGTGATGAGTCATCGTAATAGTCGAATGTAGCTACTGATCAGTACTCACACTTTGTAAGTGCTTGATTAGCACTTTCATTTTTGGCCAGACAGAGATTTTACCTCAAAGCATACGACTCAAACCAAATACAAGTATCTAAAAATAAAAGCTTTTTACTGATATATGAATGCATTAAGAAGGCCAGCAGAGAATCACTTTTTTCACAAGTACTACTCTCATTAACTTTAGCAACGCCTTTGAAAGCAACTAGTCCGCTGACAACCGAGAAGAGTGGATTCGTTCGGAATTCCAGTATTCGTCTCTCAGACACAAGGGTGCGTCGTAGTATGCGAGGCGCAAAACCACCACCACCAACTCTACCATCGTTCAACGAGATTCCAAGTGGTGCTGGAACTCGTTCCTCCGGTCTTGGATCAGAGGATTCGTTCAGTGAAACTACCGCCCCTGGTGCTACAGTTTGTTCAATTGATGGTAGGATTAGTATCTTAGTTTAATGCGTTTTGTTTTAACTCCATTTCTTTGATTGTGTTTTACAATAACCCCCAATTAACACTATTCAAAATCTAAACAGAAATCATGAAGATTGAGTTTCCATGCATGATTCGAAAAATTTTGATAAAAGCTGGCAATCCGTTTTCTGATGCACGTTGATTAGACTTTGGCGTAGATGATAATGTAGATTTTGCCTGAATTACGCCAATGGATGAATGAAAAAACAGTTTCAAAGCCATAAGCAGTCGTGTGCCAACTCTGATTAAGCACGTTTTGAAGGCTTTATTATTACATGCTGATGTCGTAGCTTATATGTTTTAATAATGGATATTCTGATATAAGATGAAGGTTCTAAACATCGGCATGGTTCACTAGTTACCACTAATTTTCAAAGATAAGATCTTAGATATATATTCTGGCCTAGTGTATAAAGAGTACGGCCGATTGATTGACATCATCCCTTGTAATTAAAACTGCAGGCGGTTTAACTCCTTCATAACAGTAAGTAGTTAAAAACTCCTTTATGGCACTACATAGTTGAACAAACTTTCCGTCTTTAGAGTTTTTTTAAGAATCCCCAGTTTTGAATCCGTAAAAATGATGCTTTCGACAATTCGTATGGCTCGGTCAATCAGGATCACAAAGGTAGTTTGGTTTTATGACTGATGGACGTGTTTTATAAGCTCTATTTATGGAGCACTTGAAGAAGGTCAAAGTCAATATGAGGGTGTTGTTAATGACAGTGAATAAGTGCCGAAGAGTTTTCAATTGCGTTCCGTAGCTCTCAGCCAGTGGATTTGTGGAATTTCGGGGGTTAAGACAATAAACGCAATTACTTTTGAATCGACTGTGGGACTAAATTAGTGTAATTGACTGAATAGCTAAAACAAGCAATTGTTCGAGTGACCAAGAGATCGTCTTAGCACCAGGACGAATGGTTTAATTGTGACCGCCCTTTGCTTCGTTGTGTTAAAAACAATTCTTCACTTTTGTTTTCTTTGTGTCATTCACTTGATTTCTACTTGTGTATGCACTCAAACCGTGAGTGTTCACGTGCAAACCTCACGTGATAGTTTCAAAGCCTTTAAATTCATACGTACATTAACACCCACCTTAACAACGCAACATTACACAATGACAAAATAAGTGAAATGGTTGGACACTGGGTATGTTATTAAAGCAAAAATTTTCCTTGTCACTTTGTAATCCTAATCATCATATTGCCAAGGGGTGAGGCGGTAATTTTGGCATTTAATACCTGTCAAAGCAGTAACTGCTCTAGTAAACATCGCATTTTTTTGTCTAATCTCAACGTAGTCAACTCTCAATGAGGTCCAATGTGTTACTGCCAATTAACCATTTGATTACCAGAAACCCGGTAATGAGTCTCCGGTAGGATTGTTCGCTCCCTTTTATGCGATTAACTCCTCTCTCGGTCATCGACTCAAATCAACTTAGTCATAATTGAGAGATATTAGCCAAATAAATATCTCGTGGTGAATTTTGAATACGAAGGCATTTTTTGTGGCCTTTCTTCTTGCTCTTTTTCCTGAAGACCAGTACTTTCATGGGGATTTTTCTTAACCTCTACGTTTGGGAGTCTACGGTCTTGGTCTTTCCTCTTTGATCATCTCTATTCGTTGAGTATTGTGAGGATATAGTGGCATTAATTAGGACGCATATTCAGTTCAGTGTCAATAACCTATCCTTCAAGCGTCTCATCTGCTGGATGGCATAATTGGAGGAAATTAAGCCAATAGTTCAAACACTCAATGTTTGCTTCATTGCTTCGCAATTCTTTTTATGCAGCCTTTTTGATGTGTGCCTCAGGTTTCTATTCTACATCATGGTCCCAAAGGGCAGACTTAATTTTGAGTTGATGAGATTGCACTTTCACTTAGCCAATGCCCGATTTTACATGTAACAGCGGGTAGATTGCGGTGATTTGATCACTGAGTCAATTTACATACTTGCGTGAGTGAGTGCCTCTTGTGTTTCTTTTAGAGATGCACATAGACTCGCTAGCCGACGCTGAGGAGGTGATTGCTAAACTAAGGGTCGAGGTATCTGGTTTGACCACCGAGTTATCCCGCAAGGCGGCGGATGTTGATCGCGTCAGCGCGCACCTCTGCCGTCTGCGAATGCGCCTTCTAGAAGACGGCATGTTTAAGTACCTTGAGAGGGTCTAGCCACTCCCACGCATACAAGCATTCTTCTTCCATCCATTCAATCAACCATCCTTCAATAATTCCAGTCACTCTCCTATCAAAAGAGATTTATCCCCTGTGCATTAGGAAATTTATTAAAAGGTTGTGACCTCATCAATTTTGTGGGTTATTTTCTATGGGGACAACCTTCTGATGTCATGGATGGATTTTTTATGGAAGATTGATTGATTCAGCCCACCTGTTGACGATATCACATGATCCTATTTCACATGTGAAATTGATAGTGGCTGACATACAATTTTAGGGTAGAGTAATAAAAGCGCTGATCTTAAACAAATATTTATGGCAATTTACTTCACGTGAGACTCCCCTTTCACTACTGCCATCACTATCACCATCACTGTCAGTCCTTGCCTAAAGCAACCCCTCTAAGCGGCTTCATTGGCAGTATGCTAATTAGTGCTCGCTCACACAGACAAGGGGGGTGACCACTTCATCACTAAAATTGACAAGTTTAAATCACTTTCCCTGGAAAAAAGGGAACTAGCTTTTGTGCAACTATAGCGGTGCCCCAGGTACGTTATGTGCATTACCACTAAGCTCGGTGAATGCCAAATGCCCCTGTATCGCGTGATTTTCTTGCCTCCTAAGTGATCCGCCCTAGGTTAGTCAGGATACATGCCATGCACCATGCGTGTGCGTTGGAAATGCAAATTTTCCTGTACCGTGGTAATGCGATTTCAGGAAATTTTCACTTGAATTGAGGTGTTTATGCAAAAAGACCATTTTCGGGTACAAATCAGCCGCAAGGAAAGAATCCAACTTCCATGTCAAATGTGCTATTGTAAATTATGCTGCATGAAAGAATGACAAGTATCCAATCGTGGAGTGGTTGACTAAGACGGCAAACGCATCCAAATGAATTGAAGTTGATAGACACTCTACCTTAAAGGTTATGTTAGCTCACAGCACAATAATTCTAGAGCAGTACCCAAGCGCACAGATGAAGGGCGTATTTCAATTTTCGACGTCAAGGTCGTTAATTTTTATGAGGGGCATGGCTTGAGGCAAATTTTGCAGCATTTTTTAACTACACAAACCCCCACTGAGGGCTAAGTAGGTAATCTCGGGGTTTTTGAAGTAAGTCAATTGACGCAGTTGACATCACAGGTTCGTAAATACCCAGCCAGTTAAAATTTAACCAAATAGCCGTCACGATTTCTGCATAATTCTGCACAGTTTAAAGATGTGCTCAACAGAGGGTTATCAAGATTTTCTCATGAATTGGAACACACACAAGAAGGAATTTGTTAGACAAAAATTTCGTGACTTTGTTTTCTTGGATTGATTTGAGTCGTGCAATGCAATGCAATACCGGGGGGATCGGTGATGCCTCACTTATGTTTTCCCGCTTAGCGCTTCTTTTAAATCCTGTAACTTGCCAATAAACCTAGTTTGCAAAATGCTCGATCAGTGCGATTGCTTTGTTTCAGGGCACTTCTTTATATTCATCCACAGGCTGTTAAATGCTGTGCTGTGAAATTAGGGGAAGAGAGGGGAAAAGCTTTCAGCCGCACGTATAATATCTTCCAAGAAATGTTCCTTCTAAAAATTAATTTCAAAATTTACCCACTATAAATCATTCAAGAGGTGTTTTTAGTTCTTTCCTAATGGGTGGCCCAAGTTAACAAAGGTTAGCCTTTCCAGTAGTTGCCATGGCTGCAGTTGCTTGATTGTCTATGCCACCAAAAAAAGACTGCAAATATACGCCAGCAACCACGAATAGAATTCTGCATAAATAGTCGCATTATTGGATGAATATGGTTCTTAAATTCGTACGTTTACCACTTTTAAAGTGTTTTTGCAATCCTATCATATGCTCAGTTAGTTTTGAACTCGCCCAAGTACCCTGTTGTCATGGTTTCAGCTACTGCATAAACCCTCTACCTTGATAACAAGTTTATGTTCTCAGTTTGTGCTGTGCATACGTAGTTATGCCTAGTTTGTACCCATAAATTGGTATTTTTAAAAGGATTTCTGTCCTTTTGTCATTGATAGTAAGTGGGAATAATTGCCGATATTCTATCACGCTTGATTGAGGTAGCTTTTATAGAAAAGGTGTCAAAAAGTGCATGTCATTATTACATATATCCAATTAAATTTATTCTATGGCACAATCACCTGGTTTTAAAGTGCATTGCTGCTCAAAACCGCTCAGCCATCAGGAAGTTCTTTTCTATCATGTAGGGTCACATCTATCTCAAGAAATGACGAATGTGACACTCCCAACGATATTGGAAAGCAAAAATGATCATAACCTTAGAACAGTTCCTGATGAAAATACACTGGAGGCCTCTTCCGATTGTGATGATAACTCTTCACCGCAACTGCAACCGTCACCAAGTAGTGGCATGAAAGACGATAATGAAACTAAGGGAGCAAGATCACCTATTCCCGTATTGATGGAACACCAGAAATCCCAGTCGCCAGGTTCTACAGTCATCAAGTCACCACTCCAAAGCGATTTTTATTCTGCAGCTAAGATAGAAGGGAAAAAACCGAAAACATCAAGTCCAACACCCATCGAGCCGAAAGTGTCACCACCTAGATCTCGATCTCCAAGTCCTGTGGTTACTGGATCGTACTACGAAAACAACTTCTACTTATCGACTTTAAAAGAGGTCGAGATGCCTCGAACGCCAAGCCCGGTAATTACTCAGATCCAGAAATCACGATCTCCAAGTCCCATTGCCATCAAACCCCAAAATGGAAGCAAATACCAGGCCTCACCATTGAAAGAGTCCTCGAATGCTGTGAGTGTTGTGGACTCTACTCGCGTTACGTCGAGGTACCATAGTGACGAAGAATCATCAAGATCGCCAAGTCCAGCTGAAATCAACACGAAGAAGCGTCCAGATCCCATTGGAGGCATTGTGACTGTGCCAAGTCAACGATATGATGAGGAGAAAGCGAAGACTGTTCTCAGGGAGGGAGAAGAAGCGACTTTAGAAAGTGGTGATTCTACGGACTATAGTTTGGATTCTGCATGTGGTGATAGTCTTCTACCGACCATGGATGAGAATTCCTATTTACGTTCACAAGTTCATCCACGATTTGTTTTAATTGAGCCATCAAAAGGATCAACTGTTGGTAGGTTAAAGCAATCATAGAGTCGTCCTTTGCTTTTTCCCCATCAGGAAATGGATTTGTACTATATTTTTAAAAATACTTCCTTTGTTTTTTAATCGAAAGATGTCCATGTTTTCGGTTGTGTTCACCTAAACGATTTGTAAGGAAATTTCAGGCTTTTCCCTATGAAAGGCGTCCCTGATCTTCATCAAGTTCTTTCTTTTACCTTCAAAATTTATTTTCAAAAGCACTTTCTTGCTCTAAAATAAAACTTAAAGGCAGTGAATCAAACGGTAATTCTAACGCTGGCAGATATTCTTTTCCACATATCTCAACAGTACCTACTTTTCCCCACGGTTTTTCATCTTTAAAGAAAAAAGAAACTTAAAATCACGAGGAGCCTGGCAGAGTCACATAGAGTCATATAAATTTATGACCCCTCCATGGTATCCACAAATATTTCCCAATGAACAAAAAGTTGGTGTGAATAGCTGCAAAAGCTAAGCCGGCTGTTTTTTTACTCATTCGTTTTGCCCTTAAAATTTACAAGAAAAAGGAATGTTATGGTAGATCCAAGGAAATTAGTATGAAGGTTTAGTATAATGACCAACTGAGGCACGATACTTCTGCATTTGAATAGGCGGTTACGAAGTATGCCTCTACGGCGTACATCTCGACGAGGCGGTGATGCTCCACGCTCAGGTCTTCATTGATGTCTACAACGTGCCAAAAGAGAATTGGCGAGTGGTGCCTGGTCAATGGCCATCACTGGCACCAGACGCTACCCACTGTCTCCTGATTCGAGTTCCACCCATGCCACCTGGTGAGGCGTGGATTGAAGTGGAGACTTTGAACGACGGTCGTTTGCAATGTCCACGACCTTTCGTATTCACCGATAACTTCTTGATGAAACATTCGATGCGCGGAATGGGTGGCCAAGTCAATGCGGCGTCTCCACCAACTATACACAAACCAGCATCGTCATTTGCGGATTTTGAGTTCTCACCCAAGGAGAAGGTTTCCAAACTGCTTGCTAGTAGGTCGATGTGAATTTGGAATTCTTACCGAGAATGAGACGCAACAATCATCAAAATTAGCTAGTAAATAAATGAAGAGCAAGTTCCGTCATTTCTTAAAATGAGAGGTTCTATCAACTAGGGTCCATCGAATCCTTACGCCACAAATAAGTTCTCTTCTATCACAACAGTTGGAAAAACTTGCGAAGCTGTCGCTCTCAACCTCGCATGAGGAGACGTGTAGCGATAGTTGAAGGCGTTAGGCCTTTCCTCTGTGGATAATTGATTATCCAGCACCTTATTATTGCTTTCTTTCGGACCAAATTATTTTTTGTACAGTTAAAAGGTAGATAGTGGACCTTCCACCGTTGACATCGCCATAAGTACTCTTGTCAATGTCCAACAATGCAATTTTAACCGCGATTTTTTTACCCAAACTCTCATGACTACTTGAATCCGTTTTTGATCGTGGTCTAATGTTGAAACTGAAAGACATTTCATATTGAGTATGTACTTTATGTCTGAGATTCTTAATGGTTTCGTGGCAAAAGTATGGAAGAAAATTATTTTTGGGCGTTTTTTGGGCAATTAAAGATCAGTCTTAGAATTTTTTATTTTTTCCTCCCTTCTACTACCGGTTTCAGACCCTTCGATCGAAAAGGGGTGTTTTTATTGCGTCGTATGGCGAGATTTACAAATTATCAAAGCCTAGCCAACTAAGAGACACACTTAAACAAATCATTAGAGGAATTTTGAGAGTTGAAAATCCATTTATAAATTTCTTGCGGTTTATTGTTAAGCCGCTCACTCCTGATTGTCTTCCATGTCTTCCAACTGCTTTTGGCTACGTTTTATAACCTCGCTTAAAACGACGATTTGGGAACAGATTACATTTAAAATGAGATTACTTTTTGGTGACCTCTTATCCTCAAGGTTGCGCCGAGGGTCATCATTACAGAGAACATTGGTTTGGCTTCTTCGATACCTCTTAAATAATGTCCAACAGCTCCTTAAGTTTTGAGCAAATGCTATTGAAGTAGATTTTATACCCAACGAGTGGCAAGATGGTAATTCAGTCTTGAAGTACCTCCAGTTGAATTTTATTGCCAAGTTTTAAGAAGGAGGCCAGTCAAATTTGGGTTTTTCAACACACGCCAGGTGTACAACATTCGGGCTAAATTATCAATGTCTAGGAGGACTATGACGTCATGACCACTGCCTCATGTTGCTAGGGTGGCTACCAAATCGTGGGAAAGGAGAGGCTGAAAAGACCACCATAGTAACTTGAGGCAGATTTGTCTGTGTGAACTTTTGTTATCGAGCAAGCAACTTACCTACTGCCGTTTCTCATTGAAGAAAACTCACTAATCTGTTTTTTTGAAGAGACAGCTCAATGAATTTTAATTTGATCTCCGTGAATGTGAATACCAGAAATTTGGGGCTAAAAGTTTTTCCAATGGAAATTCTAATCGGGTCATCAACTCCTCAAGGTCAAACCACAGCCTCCATCCTATTGGTTTACTGAATGGAGGCCCACTGTTTTAAGTAAGCCAGGGTATTCAGTCTAAAGTTAGTACACGGCATTGTTTTATCACCTTTCCATGGGCTTGGGTTCTATTTTTTTGAGTCATGTGTTTGCATAGCAACATTATATCGTAACATAAACGCTATGCTTTACTGCAAAAAGTTATGCCGTTAGGAAACCGAGAAAATAGACAGGTAGTCATTTAAGCCAGGAAGCGGGAGCAAAAAAATGCAGAATTTGGACATTATCCTTGATGGCAGAAAATCCATTAAAACAAAGCGCAAACTATGCCACTTCTTGACCCGTATAATTTAATTCACTCGTTGGTAACTGTCAAAATCACTGATGTGGAAGGTGCGATCAGTTTTACACCACTTATCAAACGAAACGTAACGCAGTTTAATGTGAAGTGGGTTGTCAAAATCATTTCTGCAGTCCTAGGTTGCATTTCTCTGAAAGTGCCTCTTCGCTTAGGCGCTAAAAAATTGTACGCCGAAATTTACTAGTAGCACTACCATTTCATGTTTTTTTTGCCTTTAGAAAATAATAAAGACATAGACTCCGCAAGGCTGGAGATTTCGAAACTATACAACGAAATAATGCATCTGAAAGTGGAGTTGCAAGCTAAATCGGCTGATGAAGTGCGTGTTGCGCGTGAGCTCTGCATTCTGCAAAACCGTCTGTTGGAAGATGGCCATCTGAAGTACCTTGAAAGAGACTAAATTTGTAACACTCCTATGACAATACCTGTGATCTTTCACCACCGTGATTTTTCAACTTTTTTTCACTTCTAATGCTTTTATTCTTATCACAACCTGTTTCTGTGATTAAATAAGATTCCATCAGTTGCTGTGCTTTTTGCATCGAGGACGTTGGGTGCTAAAAGAGAATAAGGGTTTGAGATGGGTGGATTTAGGCAGAGACTGGTAGTTCTTGGGAAGAATAAATGCGCCTCAATAGGTGGAACTTTAGTGGGTCACTAAAATATCGTCATTTTAGGCAAGATTTATTGTAGCTCCCTATGTCATATCAGCACGTAAGGAGGTTTGCTATTAGCGTGCAGAAGAAACGGCTACAGATCCATGCCACTTGGCATGCCTGAAAGCCCAGAAAGCGTTCCTATTTCAAGTGTCCAGAAGGTTTCATTATTTTGACCAATTTCCGGATATTCTATAAGAATGAGTTCTCTATCAGTCCCTCTTGATTGGTCGACATCACGTACAGATGGACTCCAAGTATGCCAATCGTCACCATGGCCCCAAGGCTAATCAAATATTAGAAAAACGCGCGACTAGGAAACCACTCCTCCTTTCGGCAGCTTTTGCACACACACACCGTGTTCCTCACCCCCTTCCTACCCATACGCGTCGGGAAGTGGAGGCATCTGCCTTTTTCTAAGGTACCTGTGTAAGGATTTTAATTCCAAGAACAAACGATACTCCCACAACATCTCCACTAGCTGAATGGAATCCAAATGGACCGATCGTGGACCGGAGAGCGCTGAAATGTGAACAAAGTGGGAAGGAAGAATTGGCGTGGAATGACTGCCGTTGCTACCTCGCAGACGGTTCTAAAGCACCAACCACGTTGTACCGACCGACGTGGAAGGTTGATCAAGGGGGTGGGGAGGGTCGCAAACGCAATTGAAAAGAGCAGTGAGCTATGTAGCGAGCTGATGATTTGTCAAACTGTGTGTTTAACCCCACGGGCATTACATGTTTCTCCTCCAAGTCATGTTAAAAACCCCCAGCAGTTAGTGTTTTGTATTTGAATATGAACGTATACATCCAAGTGTGAACAGGGACTAGATGAAGCAGCCTGACGACTGACTACCCGCAGCTGGACTGATCAAAGTTTTGAAACGCAGAGGAAACGGACACTTGTGACAAAGCTGTTTTACTGCTAAATAGGCAAGACTCTGGCGTATCTGCAACTTTTAAAGGGATCCTGGCGTTATACATTCAAGGTTTAGTCAAGTCATTACTCGAAGGCACCGTGTTTCCTCCCTGACGCTAAAGAAATCTACTGTATTTCAACCAACCACTAGTTGCAGCTAACATCCTCATTTACCTACCGTCTAGAAAATGGTTCAAAACAATCCTAAGTCCTAATCACCGCTGTTGGAAAGGCAGAGCGTTCTAAATTTCGGCATTTAATTCTGCTGCCAAGCTAGCACACTGCTGATGCTAAGCACCCAGATGATGAAAGGGAGAGGAGCGAGGTGTCTGTTGCGATTTCTTTAAATAGACGCGCAGAAGCAGGGAGATATGGAAGAAGATTGCAGAGTAAAACCAGTTTTTGGTGAAGCAGCACATAAAATGAAATTCGGTTTGTGATAGGGATGAAATTTTGTTGTAATTAGTGTAGGAATTCGGTAATTTGCTCAGTTGACTGTGTTCATTTATGCAGACACCTCAATTTCTGCAGGTGGAGCTTTCACTTCCGCTCCCCTAGTGAGTGGTATGTTCGCTAACACACCACGACTCAGCTACGGTAGGCTTATAATTGCGAGAAATTCAAAAACTTAAAAATGGCTCTAATAGGAGCTAGATAAGTTCATGCAGACTTTCCGTAAAACATTTAAGTAAATGAAGAAAGCTTCTTCAAGTATGTCGCATTTTACAAAAACGCCATTAATAATCATCGCTTGAAGAAATGTAAGGAAGGGAATTTGCGAGGAGAGGCATTATCATTACCTCTTTCATCATGAATTGGATATTCTCACAAGGATTTGTTTTGCTAAAAGGGTCTGAATTAATCGCCTTTTCAACTAATCATAATCTGGTAATGCATGTGACCTGCGCTCATTTGCTTGGTAGTCTCAACCACGTCTTTTCCTTTCCACTTGACGCGCTTCTAGACCGATTGTTCCGTCAACATTCATGCTAAACACAATTTACTACTGGGTCTTGACAATAGCGACGCTAAAGTCTTTAGGTGCTGCCACACCACTCGTCACCGCATTTAAATTAGTCTATGCAACCATGCTGCTCTTTAAATGCTACTCAAAGGATTTGTCTCAATAGGAAGCTTCAGGAGCACTTAAACTTGTCAAATTGGGTTTGTAAGACGGACGTGGTCAAGTCACCTCCACTGTAGCCAATCAGCATTTTATGATATGGGGATGAGATCAAAACACGGGAAAGGTAGTTAGGGTCAAAGTAGCTGGAGAGTAATGACTTGATGGAATGACGCAGATTTATATTATTCTCTATAATATATTCACCTGAATCGTTCCAAGTATCTAGCGGATACCTGCAAGGGTGATGGAGCCAATAAAGTCAGATATTCCGCAAAAGTGGACGAATTTATCTGATATTTTGTGAATAATCCCCGCCTTGTCAAATGAGTCTCTCATAAATTTGATAGAAAACCGCCGACTAAACTCATCTTCTTTTATTCCTTTTTGAAGCCATCAACAACATTTTCTCAGATGTGAACCAACTTGATCGACAAAATTCTTTGATTCGATTACTTTCGTTTGTCTCGAGATTGTGAAGTAAAACAATATGCACTGGCATAAAGTTCTCTCTGGTGAATAAAATCAACTTAAAATACATAAAGTGCCATGCAGTGCATTTCCCAATTTGAAATATTTTAAATCCCCACATCGCACAAGCTACTTACAACGAAATTTAAGTAGTGAAAATCTACATCTTTCAACAAATAAAGATTGAGAAACTGATGAGAAGTAAAGAGGTTAATCAGTGTCTTGCATGCACACCATTCATGCCAAACCAAATAATCCTAAATTTCAGATAAAATAATTATGAGATCCATTTTAACACTAACCAAAACATTTCCGACTGAAAAGGAAGGCTTTGAAAAGGTGAAAAGTAGGCCTTGTTTTTACTTGTCGTGTCTCACGGCATGATTTAACAATATAAGAGTAGAGGCAGCACCTATGCACGCATTTTTAAACATCACCAATTAGTTAGTAGTGGAGCACGAGAAGATAAAAGTTTAAGGTGACAAGTGTCTCAGCCAGAACATATGATCTCATTGAGAATAGTCGGAGTGAAATGAAGACATCTGCAATTGTACACGCGACACAAAGAAAAGTGTGCGTGTGTGTGTCCACACGTGCATTTCAGCAGTTAAAAGCACTTTTCATCACTGTGAGTTGGTCCACGGATGCAGTAATAATTTCACTTGTCTGCTTGACTGACGGACTGACTGCAAGGTGGGTAAACTATGTCTGTTTGCATTAGAGTCCTGCATGCAATCTACGCTCTATTCTGCATCACCTGTACTACGGCAATTTACAACCTCAGACAATTCAAATATCTGAATGTCTACCGTGCCGTGTTCAGCCTCATTGCATCTGCCGTGACTATTGTCTTTGGCGTTATAATAACAAAAAGATACCTCTACTGGATCCTTATTCCAATCTTTGTGGACGCTGGACTGATTCTCTTTAACATGGCTACAATGAAGCCGACACGTCCCCTGGATCAAGATGACTGGGTGAGTGTTGCCCTAGTGATTGGTGGACTGTTGCATTATTGCCTGGGATTGGTGGAGCTTATCTACACGTCGATGGAACAGAGGAACGATGCAGAAGGCAGCGAGTGCTCAGATGCTAGTGTAGTTTCCGTCCTCCCTTAGTACTCGTAAATCGTGATTCAATAAAGTGAATATTTGTTCCTACTGGCTTGTGATGTTATTCAAATTTTTCAGATTTTTTGTCTCTTGTATTTAAAACACCTGAGCTCTGCTATATATTCTAAACTTGCGTAAAATGCAGATCTTAGACGTTTCGTTGAGAAGGCCTTTTGGGTAGAAAAAGGACTTTGTGCATGGTTAACTCCTTCATGCATATTTATTCCAAATTTTAAGCTTCCAACAACCCGGGCTGACTGAAAATGACCCAGCAGAACGTTACGAGGGATACACTGTAATAAGATTCAGCAAGAAAACCGTCGATTCATAGTTACCATTTAAATTGGGGTGAATAGTTGGGCATTTCAGGCTGTGCAGGATGCGCATTAATTCTGTGGCATGACTTTTGGGTAGGGATAGTAGCCACCCAGGCCTTCTCGTACATTGACTTTAGCGAAGATTATGGGCGCTGTGAAAAGGCAGCAGTAGGCGCACCCGATTCAAAAGGATGCCAAATCTACTTTCTACCACTGAATGCCGTGACTTAATAGCACAGAAACCGTCGAAGTTGTCTGAGTTTGTTGGTTACACGAATAGGCAACACTACCGCCACTTCTCCACTACCTAAATGGAATCCAGATAAACAGATAACGTGCTTGGAGAGCGATAAAATGGGAAAATAGTGGCAGGGAGGAATAAATGTGTAACATTAGCCATGCGAAACTATTTAACGTCTTATACTTTATTTAATGACTTTGCCTTTAGTCCAATCATTGTGATCATAGCGATTGGAACACAAATTGCTCACATTTTGGGTTATTATTTTGTCTTGGTCTCGGTCTTGCACCTCCACTTTCCAATGCCGTTATTCCTCAAATATCACGTCACTGTCGATACAGTGGAATAGCGGAGATGGGTCAGCGAAGTTGGGAGAAAGTGGCTTCCACATGGAGAATCAAAGCACTGTTGTCACTGCTTAGTTTTTACTTTTAAAAGTGCCGACTACATTGTGCTTGCCCAAGTGGGATGTTGATCCAAAGGGGAGCTGTGGATGAGGTTGAAAAAAAGGAGGGTGCTAAGTAGTAATGTGATGTTGTGGTCGACTGCATGAGGAACCACGAGAATATTTGTGCCGCCGCAGGCTAGAATTCTACCGTACAGCTGTATCAGTAGACTCACACTCCTCTGCCCGTTAATGATATATGTTCCACATGCAAGTTTTCACAACTGTGCATGTTGCCAAAAAATAATAAACAAATTTAAGATATAAGCCCAAAATCCACTATAAACTGAAGAGGTTTCCTAGACCATTGGTTATTAAGATCTTTTGCATGTTTGTTTTTTAGTTGATTGAAGTCGCAGTCCTCACTTGGTGAGGAATTGGTGAGGTAATTTGACCATTTCCTAAAATTAACGGTTATAATCGATTCGAAAGGTACATACTTCAGTGCTAAATTGGAAATGGCATTTAGATTCCCACTTTTTTAGAAAAAGGTGGTTTGCAGTCCCCTTATTAGGAGTCAGTGTTGACTGGATTACGCTCATCGACAACGCACGGTGGAGAACTCACAAGGTGGAGCGAAGAAAGCATGTAATGTAACATTACTTATGTACTTATGTACTTTGAATCAGCTCCCTTGTACCTCGCTGTGTAAGCTGGCCTTTTGGGCCATGCCAATAGCCCAGACACCTTCACCGTGCTAAATACATATTCCTCCCGAGTATTGTGTCTTCTATCGTCTTCAGGTAGTCTCGGACGCTACATTTGTGGCAGCGAAAGGCAAACCCGATCCAAAAGGACATGCATCCTGATTTTCCACTTCTGTGTGATGAGCCTTAGTGGAGCCGAAGAAGTACATATGCTACGGATGGGAGAATGGTGATAACCCCTAACAGAAAGGTTGATGTTGATGTCTACCTTCGGCAACTCTCCCAATCCCGTGTTCTGCAGAAAAGCTGTTGACAACTGAAGCGACACTAGCCGTGAACTATCTGAAAGTTTCGTGACGGATTTTCCCTACCACCCCCATGGACCTGTTCTAAATCTTGTCCTCCCTTACTCAAATCTACTTTTAGGCCAGTGTTCCTGCATCCAGCTATGGACACACATGATGGCCGACGCAATTCCCCGTCCTGAATCAAATCCGTAAACCGAACAAAACTCCAGATCCAGTCAGGCTGCCAAGAGGGATCAGTGAGTTTGAGATCAAGTGTCCCCTCAGTTGCGCTCTAATTTGGTGACTGGCACGGCCGGATCGTGGGTGTTTACAGCACCGACTACGTTGCAATGGCTGACGCGGGAGGTTGAACTGCGGGAGCGCCGGGGACGACGCTCAAAAGAGGGGGGTGGCTATGTAATACGATAGTGGTTTATCCCTCAGTTCTGGTGAGGCTCCACTTACGTAATTTGAATCAGCTCCCTTGTACCTCGCTGGGTGGGCTGGCCTTGTGGGCCATGCCAATAGCCCAGACACCTTCGCCGTGCTGAATATATGAATTCCCCCGAGTATTGTGTCTTCTTTCGTCTTCAGGTAGTCTTGAGGCGCTACAACTGACTACGTAAATACGATAGCGGCATCAAACCAAAAACCAAGCAGTTTTTATTTTGACAAGATAAAGGTAACGAATATCTGGCCACATATTTTGCGATCTTCTGAGCCCCCTTGGAACAGGAAAACTTGCAAAGTATTTCAGCAGGAAATTTGCTTAGTTAAAATTTTTCTCTATTTTGCTTAAAATTGCAACACTGATGAGCCAGAAATTAACAATTTTTGCGACAAAATGTTTGGGTAGACTGGATTCGTTGGCGGTCGGATATTATTTGACTGTTTCGTAGATGTCTAGGCACGAAGGTGTGTATCGTTATTCATGACTTTTAACCAGAGGTTTTTCGCTGTTTTACATTAGCTTCACTGGTCTCGTAACTTTCTGCATTACCTCCTTGGCGGGTGGTTGTGTGTATCTGGACTACGTCTCTTCTTAGACAGTCCGTGTGGTTATCTTTCGACCATGTTGGTTTGTAGAAAACACTTGCCCAAGTAGCTCAGATATTTTATCATTGGGCACGTTTTATCTCACATGCTTTGGGTTGAATAACTTCACTCCCTTTGGTAAATTCAGATATTTGTATGCATCTTCTGATTAACCACCAATTCAAACTGGAGGTGTTCTTTCCCCTTTTTAGTAATCTTCGTCATAGATCATGCCTTCTTTTTAGCTTAGTTCGAATTTATGCCCTTCAGCTGCTTATTGTGGTTGTTTACCGTCTGATTGTCGAATGTTACTCCGGCTCTCCCTTACAATTTGAAATGCTTTCTAGGTTCATACAGCTTAATAAATTCCCAAGACAACTTGAGATACCTTTTATCATACTTAGCTGTTGACCCTACAAATGGTGTTCTCTTTGTTGTAATTTGAGGCCTTTGGAAATTGATGCACTAACTTTTTAGCCCCTATCAATCTTATTTCTGTTTAGTAACTTAAGTTACTTCTAACATCTTATCTGTTTTCACTCAGTCCTTTAAATTGAAAGTCCTTTGTCCAGTTGTAAAAGTTGTACTTCTGACTCATGGTATCCCTACTCTATTATTTTCAATCATCAATCCCATTTTTTCAGTTTTACGAGCTTTTATTCACATGGGATTCTTTTTGATTTAGTAGTTTCTTCTGAATATGATTATTCTCCAACTCCATCTGAAGGTATTTCTGCTATTCAGTTGCTGATTTGGTAGACTAAGTTGTCATGCCCTCTTGTTCATATTTTGATAGTGGTGGTTTTCCTTTTCATTTTCTTAAAATCTCTTGGGTTTTTTCGCCATAGTTGAAGACCTTATTCAGCGAGCAGGTTTCTTTTCCGCTGTTCATTCATTAATACCACAAATAATGCTCTCTTTTAGTTTATGCTTTGACCCAGTGCTGCTTCTGGTATCGCTTATTTTAGTGTGTCTATCCTTATACCCACCACTTTTTGCCGTTTTCGACCTTTTATTATTTCTTGGGTTTTTAAATCCAGTAATCTTGCTAACAATTTCAGAGTCTTCGTATGCGTTGGAAGGTATTTATTCTGCCTATCATTCGCCAGTTTCGTAGACTGTGTCCCCATTCCCTTTTTGCTTGAGACAGTTTCTATATTTTTGAATCGCTTGATTTTCATACTTATGCTCAGTCATCTATCTTTGTTCATATTTGTCAACTTTAGTGATGTTCAAATTTATGTTCACTTTTTGAAATCCCTTAAATTCTTCCAGTAGTCGACGAGTATCGAATTCCATCTGCAGGTATCTGTTTCGCAATTAAACGCTCTGATCTTCCTTCTTCTCATTTTCATGTTCCTCCAAATTTGTGACATCTCTTTCGTAGATGGACGGTTTGCATTTCTAATCACAGGTGCCTTTCTGTCATTAAATAATTAGTCCCAGAAAATACGTCCTGGCTTTCTTCCTGCTTGTGTCAAGTATTGCTCTTAAATCGCTCACCTTGTGATATTTGCTATATGCTCGGCTATTTATATTCAACCGTTTTACTCCTACTTATGCTGACCGTATTGAATCAATTATTCCATGTAGATAAAGGATATATGCCCTTAAAATCAGGTATTCCCTATGCTGTTGATTTGCCATTTTCACAGACTAAGCTCTCATCTTCAGTTTGCTGGAGTCGTCTTTTTTAATTGCTTTGTAATGTTCATGTATCATTTGTAGACGATTTTTTTATTCAAATTCACTTTTTTGCAGGTGTTAAATGTGACGCTTGTGAGGCAAACGCTTTTCGACTCCGTCGGTACAAATGCCTCCGTTGTGTTGACTTTGATCTCTGTGGTCCATGCTACGATCGGCGTGCGGAGGCACTTTCGCACCGAAGAAATCACCCAATGCAATGCCTCATCCTCGAGTCGGACCGCAAAATTTTTTTCCCAAATACTGTTAGTCACTATCTTTTGCGCAATTTGGTTTATGCCTCTTGTTTTACTCGAATTTCTTCCTGTTTAAAGAAGTCTAACGAAATGCCGAGGAGTTACATCTGTCCCATCTGTGGGGCTCTGGGATTCAAGGCTGTCGATCTGGGGGCTCATGTTCATGCCAAACACAGCAATTCTCGTATGGGTGTCCTCTGTCCCCTTTGTATTTACCCTCCTCCCGGTAATCATCCCGGTAGCAGGGGTAGCAATCCCAACAGGGTACACAACTGCTTCTCCACCCACCTTAGTGAGGTTCACCGCCTCAAAGCACCCACGAGTGGTGCACCTACCGCCACCTCCTCTAATTCTTCGTCTTCAGCCGCCATTGAAACCTTTTTGACTAGAGATCCCAATCGTCAGTGCTCATGGGAATGTGGTGCCTCAATGCGGAAGGTGTTTCATTTATACTCTTTTTTCTTCCTCACAGACTTTTACGAACCCACGAAAGCCAAACAACGGGCGTCTGCTCAGAGGAGCCGAGACAGATCTTCACTAAGCGCCGATGAACAAGAGTTGTTCGACCTTGTTTCAGCCTCCTCCGCGGACCCTATGGGCCGAGGTTTGCGCTTCCGTCTACAACGTAATCTCTCTTCATCTACTTCAGGTCAGGTTTCACACTCTGAGCTGGTTGCTAGCTCAAAGGTGAGTATCTTTTAAAAAAGCTAGCGTTATTTTTAAACACATGCGAAACCGTTTTTGGACCGCATTTGCTATTTTGAAACGCCCACAATCAGACTTAATGAGCATATCTCACGTTTAAAATCCCATTTTCTCTATCTAAGGCTCCATTTATCTGGAATGCCAACTTAAAGCCTTATCTATCACACATTAAAGCCGTGCTTCTTACTGTTCGTTATGATTTTGGGAGAAGAGTTGGAGGCTTGGTTTGAAGGCTCATTTTCGGTACATTGTTTAGCAGGTAATTGAGAGACAGGCCGATACCATCCGACGGGAGGCAGGGGATGAGGTCTCCGAACCCACACCACAAATAACTTCTCAACCCACCAAAAACATCAATAACAGCAGCAATAATGAAGGTGACGAGAATAATGGAAACTCTGAGCCGCTTGAGCCCGCAACTTCGTCGGCGACAGCTGATACAGGCACGGCAGTTGAGGAGGTCCAGGGAGGTAGCGTTGTCGTGCCAGCTGAAGCTACTTCTTCTCTTGTCTCTTACGGTGCTGCTGCTGCAATAGTCGACTGCCGGTAAGTTTAATACTGAGAAAAGCCTCAGCCTTCGAGCTTGTTGAGCGCATTCCATCATTGCTGAATTTCGTGAACTCAATTATCCCGAAGTGGTATGATACGTGATCATTGCCTGCTAATCCCCACGATCCAAGGGTTTGAACTTAGTTATGCTATTCGTGAGTTGGTTGCTACAATTATTGTGTATTGCCTTATTGTCGACTGCTAGCATTGTCTGCGCACCTACCGCCGAAATCCAGTCACCAAGTTCACGACTCAATGCGTCACATTGACTTCTTTATCTTATCAGCGAACGTAGAATGCGAACATCCCGCCGGTAAGCTATAAAACCAACTTTTTCTGTTCGTACGAGTGTGCTATCTGCTCATGAGAATTAGACTCACCGACCTCTTGATTGAGTTTAACTACCGCCAGCCTCCGCTCCTATTTGGGTGCAAGGAGATGAATTTTGACGCTTTTGTCGCCAAGCTGTTTCGGTCCATCAGTTGCCGCGTCACACACGGTTTGAGCGTATCCGAGCTATATTGTTGACGACAGTTCCTTCTGTTCAGATGTGCTGTCTGTTCACATGTGGAGTATCGCCTCCATACGCTGATTTCCGATCATTTTGCCTCCTCTAGGCTGTTTGAAGCAGCGAGGAAGAAGTGCGATCCCGTCTGGCTTTCATTTGTGCACGAGTTGATCTGGGACAGTCTGCATATTGCCCGTCTTTCATTGACGCCAAGTGAGGGTGAGAAGGAGTGAAAAATTAGCCAAACCAAACTACCGATTTGTTGTCTTTCTCAGGAAGACTACCTCTTTTCCGCTCTTTCCCCTCCGCCTCACCCTCATGAACACGACTAACCCATTTCTTCACCATCCTTCTGTGCATTCGTTATTACATTTTGTGGCACGTTGTTTAGTAACGTCTCTGCTATTCTTTCCCGTCTCATCTCTTCTTCCTACGAAGGCTATCAAAGCAGCAAGAATATGGTGATTTATATCTGATTTTATTCTCGTGCCTCTTCTTGGTTAATGAGGCGCAGACATTCATCAGCGAATTCCACGAAGAGAGGTTCCCTCATGGCTTTTTCAATGGCTTTTGCGGGATGCCGAGAGTTGTCGAGGTTGACTAAATAATCCCGCAGATGTCGGTTTGAAAGGAGCTCCTTGAGACGTTCGGATGTGCCTAGTCACCAATTTAGTTATCAGTCAAATAGCCGATCAATTAACCTACGAAGTTTTTCGAGGAGTCGGGTAGGGATGTAGTCGGAGCAGTCGTCGCCCAGATCAAGGGGTACAAGTGGTACTGAATCGAAGGTAACTGGGTGGAGGTCAGCTTACTCTCTGTCTGGGGTTGCTCTTCCGTTTTTTCTCCGTGTGGCTGCACGCAGACGCTTTTGTGCGCCTTGTAGCAATTAAGGGAGCAGCTAAATGCAATGGTTAAAAAATAAAATACTACTTTTTCAGCAGACAAGAAGGGCACTTGTATTTCCATGCAGCGGATTTGCAGACCTCGCAGGATTTATTCCCTGATAAGTCATTCATAGCCGAAGCGTATGGCTTTAGTAAAAAAGGATTCGCGTGAAAAAGACTACAAGAACGGAAGTAAGAAACAAAATAAATACCATCCCAAAAGAACAGGCTAAGTGGTCGCTGAATTGGGATGGCAGATCTTAGATAAAAACGGGAAATTCAGCTAAAGATGGGAGCCAAACCGCAGAGCTAAGCCTCATATCATTCGGATCGTAAAGGAAGTGACAAATAGTTTTGAAAAAACAAGGAGCTGGGAGGCATTTCCGGCATGATTTGGGCCCTACCTTACGTGCGGAGATAAGTGCAGGCACACTGCTAACAGCGGAGGCCGCTAATTCAAACAGAGCGGACCACGACCAATACAGATAGGGAACAGCCATAAGTGCTCTGCATGGGTAGGTCACCAAAAAAAGGTAAACAGGATTTCAGCTTTTTTAAAATCAAAATTACAAGTCAATTTCTAAGTCTGCAAAAATTAATTAAGTAGGTGTCAATTAATAATATGTTAGCAACTAAAGCAAAGGATCCGATGTAACCAAGACATGTGGCCCAAAAAATACTGTCTGACAAAATTAAAAGTGTTTTGGCAAATGATCATGTAACTCGTTTTTGCAAAACTGTATTTTAATACTCAGATTGTTTAAAATGCGTCCTTAAGCTGAGATGCGTGCAATCAACTCTAACCTCTTGATGAAAGCGTCGTTAGAACTCTTCAATGCAAGTAATAGTTCAGTATCTGGACCACTTTTAAACTTGTACTGATTTCCGATAACTATGGCTAGTAAACGTGTTCCTACCTGTTCGTTCAAATGGTACACCCCATGAACGCGGTACACTAGTTGCCGGGTCCCCCGAATCTCCTTTTAAAGTCAAGATTAACCTTGAAGAATGGCTCAGAACCACAAAATTCAACGTCTCTCTCTGTCCTTAAGGCAAGCATTGCCCGTGATTCTCTTCACCTTCCACTAAGATCTGTAAGCGCGATATTACCCACGACGCTGACTTCGAATGATGCTGGGACACCTTAACTCATCATTGACCAAGAAAAACAGTTCTCAGCCAGAAACTTCTCTGCTATCAAAAAGGTGGCGAGGACGAAATGGAGTACGCCAGATATCTCTAATTTCCAGCAGATCGCGCTTTACTAGGCTCGCCTCCAAACAGGTTCGTTGACGGGATAACCGTCCATTCCACACACGGAGTCCGACCACTCATTATGGTTGAGAAACTGTGGCATAAGAACCAGTTCGCAATCAAGAGGTGCTAGGAACTCCGTACGACCTCGCTTTACGAGATGCCCAACAAATGGTAAAAATCAGCATCACATCAGGTTCCTTCTTGCTATGGCCCAAGTTCAGGTGAGCCTTCCTTTCACCGACTCTATTTGCTCCCAAACGGCAGCCATACATTTATGCGAGTCCCAAGTAAACATGGATATCCATTCATTTTCCTTCTCGACTGAAGCCCAGCTAAATCAGTAGGGAATTCTCCGGTTTTCCTCACTGTAATAAGGCTAATGTCTCTTTTCCTTCTACAAGACTACGTTCAGCAGAAAAGAAACCTGGACAACAGAACTTATTATATGCTCAGAACTGGCTTGAGTCGTGATACTTGGTGCTGCTTTTTATGTCACGCCAAAGACGCTCTAAATTTTGAGTAGGGTGCCTTTTTTACCCATTAAAGCGCTGAAACCAAAGCAGATGTTGCACTACTGGAAGGAGACGCAAATGACATTTGCAGTGCCCTCCTTGAACCGGAACAAACAGGTATCGCGAAGTATACGATAAATACCGGCGAAGTTAGTCCCATTTGGCAACCACTTCTATCTATGCCACCCCTCCTGCTTGAAGTAAATCGTCCCTTCGAAGAGATGAATCGAGTCGAGATCACGAAAGCATCAAAGTCCCCATGAGCCTCTGCGATTGCGCTGGTAAAGAAAACCAAAAAGTGAGGACATGGCCAATACCAACAAACTAGACGGAATCAAGTGTAGCGGATTCCTCGTTTGTCTCTTCCCCTCTCTACTTCACGCTCAGAACGAACAGGTTTACTCGCTTAATGCGTTTTTAATAGTCAGAGTTGACGGGAGTCAGTACAAGTCTGGGAGAGTCTGGATAATGAAATCTTCGCCTTAGGGAATTCTGACGACTTTCATGAGGTTAGCTGATTGCCCGCTTCTCATTTAAGGCGCAACTTTTAACCTAATTATTGCAACCTTACCCCATTCAAGTCTGCGCCCATTCATTGACTAAAATTGATTCTCCTTTTCTTCGCTCTTAATGTACTGGAGCGTTTGCCTTCCATTAATGCTACACTCAATAAGTATCACCACTTCACAGTTTTCGCATTAAAATTATCTTAGGATTTTTGCCTCTATTGATCGCATTATACAACCTCCCTATAGTGCGATGAACATTTTGTAAAAAGCATTCTCTTTTTAGTAGTTATTTTAATAAGTACCACAATTCTAGTAAGGTGTTTTTAGTTTTTGTGTTGATTGGTTTTACAAGAAGGGACAAATACGCCATGTCTGGTTGTTTCGATTTTTAGCTTTGTAGAAATATATATAACATCTGAGCTGACTTAATGCCGCCTGTTAAGTTGTGTAATAGCTTCGTAATGTTACGCTTTTCTGTTACCTTATACAACATATTTCAACTGTTTTTAGGCTTTTCAAAGCTTCTGGGACAAATGGTGGACCAAAGTTTCATTATAGACGGGTTGAACAAACAGTTCAAATTAATTGAAGGTACCCGAAAAAAGTGGGACAGTGCTGTGCTGAGATCCGGAGAAGTGTATACCTCACTCGCCTACAATCTCATGCGCGAGTCTGTGTCCATTAAGTCCGGCAGCCAAGGTGATGAGCTTTGGTCTCTGAAATTGGTAAATCTATTCAACGTATTTACGCTTCTATTTAGAATGTCTATTCATTTTTTGGTCTATCATAGTGGCTCTTAATTTCATTATAAGTTATGGAATCGGGCTTTGGAATTGTCACAAAATTGTGCAGTATTTTACAGTTACTGTTTAAAACGTGTCAATCTCAGAAGGGCTAGATTAACCGCTATTCCCATGACCGGTTTTAGATACCGCAATGTAGCGCTGCCTGCAGGCTTTTCCTTGCGGGCGATCCGATCAGGGCAGCTCGTCTCGCGGCAGCCCGGCAGATAGAAGAGGATTTTGACTCACTGGAGTTTATTTTACAGAGTCTTCAGGAATGCGTGGAATCAGTAGAGAAGGCTGTAAGTTTCTTATTTTATCGCATATACAACGACTTACATTGTTGTTTCTTATTTTGAAACTTACTTTTCTGAACTTGTGCGTTTTATTACTTAAAATACGGTAAGCGATTTTAATTCATTAGTATATAGTTTTAAGCAGATGTCCTACTTTTTTCAGCGGTTCCAAGGCACCTGTATTTATCGTACCAGTATTCAACACTGAGAATCAAACGCCTTGGTGAGATATTTGGAACTATTTCACATCCCACCTTAGGGACGTGTCTTATCAAGCGGGTCATACTATCCCCTAAGCTTATTATTAACACTGGACGTAAATTCTTTTTAATGCTTTCTAATGTTTACTATTACTTAATATATAAGGTCCAGCGATTGGCTGCACTGCGCAAACTAAAGGTGAATCCCACCGCCACAGCCATCGTTCCGGCCAGCCCGGTGATCTCACCCAGTCGGCGAAGGGCGAAGCGCGGTGGTTACAGCAAGGACGGTGACGGGGGGAGGGCGCTGATGGCGCAGCATGTTCCATGGTCGGCGTTGCAGGAGGAGGCGGAAGCGCTGGTACATCGATTACGCGAGGACGTGGCCTTCCGTGAAGGACTGGTGCGCGCTCTCGTTCCCACCACCGCCAATATCGTAGCTTGGGGCAGTGGAGAGATCGATCAAGGCTCACCGCAGTACCTCTGCTTCCTCTGGCGTGAGGCACACCAAATTGTGAAGTGGGAAAACCTCCTTGATTTGACCGAACATGTTTGCGAGGTTACTGCCACCTGATGCGCGTTTGAAGTTCATCTCATTTTCTTCTATTCGTACCATAATGATGGCCTGTTACTGATAGCTTGTGCTTGTATACATGAGAATTCCAGTCATTACTGATAAAACATATTTTTTAACAAAAGGTGTTACAGGAATGGAGCTGAATTCTGTTTTGGTACAGGACATCTGGCAGTGGAGTTGTGAATGATCTTTGAGCTGTTGCATGTAGCTGGCCTGTTCTTTTCCTCCCGTTGGAACACTATCGCAGCTCATCTACTGATGATTCCCACTTCCTTATGTATGGCCTCTTACTTGCGTCACGATTTTCCACTGTGCTGTACTTTTCCACTGTACTTAGGTATTTTGGACGAATGTTAGTAGCTACGCAACAATGTTTTAGTGACTTCTGGTCAACTTTACGGATATTATGAGAATTAAGCTGTTGGGAACACGAAACAGTTGCTAGAATTGACCTCGTTCCATAGCTATTGGCTTGAAGACAGTGTGCTGTCGATTTGCTACTGTGTTTTGTAAGTAGCACGAGTGTTGGGTTGATAGCGCATTTTGTGTGCGAGTTTGTTTCACCAAGCCACAGCCTACTGTAATACTTTGCTTAGCTCTCGGTTTTGGTAACGAACCTCTCAGGGGGTCCGTCATTGCACCTCTATCGTGCGGCCTGACCCACGGGTCAGCCCTGTGGCCCTCAGGCCCTTCTGTAGGTCAACACATTCCATCCAACCATTGTCTTCGGGGAAGTCTCAGCTAACTGCACTTGTGGCAGCGTGGGGCAAAACCGATATCAAAGAACAAATATCCTGGTTTTTACTGCTGGGTGAAAAATCGTATGACGGGAGGTGTATATGTCACGGACGGGCAAATTGACGACGATGCATAACAGGAGGACTGAAGATGACGTCTACCTTCCGCAACCATCCCGATCTCATGGTCTGCAGGAAAGGTATTAGCCACTGAAGCGACACTAACCGTGAAACATCTAAAAAAGTTCGTTTCAGAACTGACTACTGTACTTGTATAAAGATCATTTATGTGAACACGCGATACCACTGCTGCTCCACTAGATGGATAGAACGCGGATGCGCATGTCTGGGTAGATTTGAAGTGAAAGGCAAGTGGGGAGGAGTGGATGCGAAATCCCATCTTCACTTAATTGGGTCCTACCCTGTCCTTTGTTACATGACTCCGCTTTTGGGCCAATGTTCCTACGACCAGTGATTGACCGCACGTTCCCGTCCCCCAATCATTTCCCGCACGGGGTAAAACTCCATTTCCAGTAGAATTGTTGAGTGGGGCCAGTGACTGCGGTCAAATACCTTATCTTTATGGCAATTTGATGACTGGCGAGGTTGATTTGTTTTGATTGACAGGGGTTGGCGCTCAAAAGATGAGAGGCGCTAGATAATATTTTACTTGACTCTCAATTTTGATAACGGACCACTTAGGACCTCCTCCGTTGTGCCCTCTCCGGGTGGCCTGACCTTTGGGTCATCTCACTAGCCGCCACTTCCTTCTGTAGGTCGATAGTACATGTTCTGTCTGAGTATTTTCTCTTCTTTCGTCTTCAAGAAAGTCTCGGCACGCTACAACTGTTGCTTTATGGAGCTGCATAGAGGCGGGAAACTATGATCCGTTGTAGACACTCAAGAATGCCAGGTCAAGATCCCTCTGCCAATTTGGAAGGAGGTCAGTGTATTTACCTTTGAGAAGACTGCTTTGACTTCTGAATGGGACTGGTAGTTCCTAAATCAGGTGGTTTTCAGGGTAAATAGATGCCGTAATCAAAAAGTGGTACGCATTTAAAATCTGATCTACCCATCCATGATCGATTTATGTCGAAATTACGTTCACTGATTATTTTTCCAAGTGAGTGTCATGTTAAAACGGGCCGAGTTGAAGGCATTTTAATCGCTGTGGTACAAACAATTGTTGATAAAGTACGGATACTGTTCTGCAGCTGGGTGATTCATACTGATAGTGCTCTACAAGTCCACACGCGTTGTTCCTTTTGAAGGTGATTTTTTCTCTGGCGAATTCCCCAATAGTAACGCCTCTGCTCTTTGCCAATTTTCGTTTCTGCCTCCAATTTGCAATGGCACGAGAAGGAAACAAGAAATGGGGCGATTTTAAGCTACCCAGCTCACTCTTATCTTGTCCATGCCTCCCCTACCGTCTGTGTGTGTCCTGATGAGGGAAAAAAAGAGAAGACAAAAAGTACACGAGATCTGGCTTTGCGAGATTAAACACCTCATCGCCTGTACCAGGCGTGGAAAACGAGAAGCCACAGCCAAATCCAATCAGTATGATTGCTTAGTGATCCCAGCAACTTGGAAATCGGATTGCCAAATTAAGACCGTTTTAAGCACCGCCACCCTTGCAACACGCTTCATCTCTCTGCCTTTTGTGCTCCCCTTGACTACAATAGTGAGTGGGAACGTGGAGCTTGTTGCCTCTATAGCTGTTGACCTCACATACCGCGGCAGACGCGAGGGATTGGGATTTGGGAAGCTCTCAACTGTGGTCAGTCGAATCGACTATACAGAACCCACGCCCCAGTAGAAGCATTTGGAAAGGTGATTGTGTAGACAACTATGTACAATGGACAATTCATCAAATCGAACTTAAATGATAAAATTTGAACTTTCCTTCGTAGAGTCCATGCACTCATGCTCACCTTGCAAACAGCCTCCTCAAGTTGGCCGTATTACAAACCTTAGTTTCTGACAGTAGGAGCTGATAAGAAGGTCCAAAAGGATGTAAATAGGTTTGTACTAAAAATTTATTTTAATGAAACGCCAATGATCACAAACACATTGTGAGACCTCCTCCCAGTGGAAATCAACGCTTGTATGATGTAGTCCCCACAGCAGGACCAGTCAAGTCAGGCAAGGGTGCAACCTCCACCTACAGTGGCTTGGAAGAATTGTAGTGCTCTCCTGTCGAAAATGCGTGGTAATGGTACCTGAAAGCCAAAGAATAAAAGCACCAGTCAAAAGTGCAAGATAGCTGCCAAAAAAAAATGTGATGACTTGTCAGTCTGCATATTTTAACGATTAAAAGCCCTCTTGGGAGAGTTTCACTGCGGAATATGGCGGACAGACACGCCAAATCCAACATTCTACAATAAATGACAAGTTAAAAAAGCATGATACCGAGAATCGCATTTCTTTCGTGAATAGCAGAACAATTTAACAAATAGTTTTCCCTTCAAACCACTTAAAAGCGGACCGATGATGTGGAAACAATCACCAATCATAAAGCCCTTATTCGTAGTTTAGAATTTTACAACTACTGTAAATTATTGGGTGCTCTCTGAAAGGGCAAATATAATATCAGTCTCTTCATCGAGAAACGATGAAAGCAGTGGATGACTCACGTGATAACCAAAGGAGCTGGTGGGTTGGAAGAGGCGGCGAACGCTTCGCCCGATCGAATCACCGGACCTGCCGTGTGTAGAACCTCAATGGGTCTTTCCAACGCGGTGGAGAGAGCCTGAATCTGGTAGAAGGTAGCGTTAGTAAAAGGGAGGATAATCACTTACCTCCAGCTGACCACCCCAAGTGCCTGGCGCTTCTAGCTTCTTGCAGTAAAGATCAATTGTAGCTAAATTGAATGGTAAGCTGGTGAATGGTTAATACATAATGAAGATGCTGAGACCATGACAAAAAGAGGAACAAACAGATATTCTTTGCTTTTCTCGATGAGTATTCAGCTTTAGGCTGTTGCAACACTTTCTTCACCCATATTTATCAAAAAGAGCCCATTTCACAGTTCAAGTAAGAAATAACGCTGGCAAGACAGAACCCTAGGTACATAAATTCCAGCGCAGACAATCGTTACCGATGAGAAAGCGGTAAAATACAAGCCGGGGTTCCTAAAACAAACCACCAACATATTCCCAAATATAGACAAAAATGTTGCTCGTCACATGCCCAAATCGACGGACCAAACCCAAATCTCTGCTTCAGTCTTCATAGCTAAGTTATGGGACAATTCCTAAATTTTGACAAATACCAACCTGAGCGGGACTTTCTGATGTATTTTTGGTTCAAAACTTGATCATTTGTGGCAACCTTTAGGGGCAGTTGGAATTAAAGAACCCACCTCGACTTTCACACAGATAAGTTGAATAAGTCTTCGTCCCATATTCGGCTATTGAGATAAGGTAGTGGTAGAATTTCGTTATTTCAAATCACAAATATGGACAGGAGTTTTAAGGACATTCGTGTTAAGGGAAGTTTGTATCACAAAGAAAACCAGTGTTGCTTTGAAAGTAGAAACGAGTGGGACTGCACTGAAATGCTAGCTAACCGGTAGTGGAATCGCAGGTCAGATCCGGCTCCGAGCAAATAAAAGGTAGGTAGTCCTCTCCATTGTGTCGAATAACTGAAGAGGCGAGCATTCGCAGGCATCGCACAATGGATTTCACGTCCTCTGCGGCAGGCGGCGTCACACCAAATTTGTCGCAAGCTTCCACCAAACACTCTGTTAGACCCAGTACATCCAATTGGTGCGCAATGGAGGCAAATAGGCAGTCGCCGTCCGAGGGAACCTTTAGAGTAATCAGAAGTTAAAAGCTAGAAGCAAATGCCTAGAAGACATAGCAATTGGTAGCTAAGGGTAATATTTAATAATTAAGGTAAACGATAAATCAATGGACAGGTGCGTCACCTTGTGCAGTGTAAGGCCACGCTCAAAGAGAGCGCGTTCGAGTTGGCAGTATTCGAGGGCAGAGGTTGAAGAGGCATCCCTGGCAAGAGACTCCTCTACAGCCTTTGAAAGAGATTGTGCCTTCGCCGCGGCCTTTTTACGTCGTTTAGCAGCTTTACTGACCCTCGATGGTGGTGTCTCACCACTTCCATTGAGAGGAGTCAGATCTAATAGAGGATGTTTTGCTGAAAGTGGTGGGAACGTACCTGATGTTGAATTAGTAGGGATATCGAAAGAAGCATTTAACTGGTTCAATTCTTCGGCCTGTCGTCCAGCAAGCTGCTTCTCTAATGCTACAATTTCCTGTTGTACGGCGTTGCGTCGATTACGATCGCCCTTAGGAACACTTTTCTTCAGGCTCTGAATTTTAGCTAATGCGAAAATGCGACAGTTGCAATATCAAACGTTACCTTGAAGCTCTTTCTTCTCCTTACGATGCCGACTTAATACCTCTTCTTCCATTGTCCTAAGGGACGATGAAATCATTTGGACAGAGATAGCCACCAGCATGAAGTATATTAGTGATTTTGGATTTACAGTATATTTCACAAGCAAACACCAGGAAGGTAAATTTCATGCCAATATCTGAGTCAAATACTAGACAAAGTACTGAGGAAGATCCAAAAGAACAATATACTAGAACTGCAGACACATTATGGCGTGGTTACCGCGACAGGCAATTATGTAATGCCAGCGAAGGGTCTCATTAAGTGAAGTTAAGCAAATGTCATTGGGATCACCAACCACTTGGATTAAACAAATACCCAATTCTATGAGTGATAACAACACAAAAACCTACCACCGAACACATAGCAATGTCGTAGTGCCCGCTGACGTGCAGCATACCACAGAACAATCCTATTGCGCGTAAGGTAATAAAACAAAAATTTTAAATTAAAGTGAAGGCCTAAAAAGCATCTTTATGCAAAAATTGTGCAAAATATAAAAAGTTTTAGGGCAATTAGTAAAATGAATGTTAAAGAATTGGGCAAATTTAATAAAAGATAATAAATTGGCACGCAGCACCCCAAGACTTTTCTGGAGATGTTAGGAAACAGTACCCTAAATTTTTTAAAAATTATCTTGCTGCAGAAGTAAGGCTTCCTGGCATGGCCCGGGGGCCAGCCCACCCAGAAGGACAAAAAGAATCACGAGAAGTGGTCCCTTGCTAAAGCCGAGGGTTGAGCAACTAATTACTACACTACCTAGTCTTTTTTAAGACTTAACTACGGTACTTAAGTTAATCAAATGCGTCTTTTAGAGAGAAAGCGTACAGTGGACTCGAATCTCACAAATGAGAATTGGTCAGCATCTTCGGAACCGGAGAAGAACTTGGTGTCGCGGTCCTCTAAACCTGTACCCATTCCCACTAACTCCAACCAATAAATGTCTCATAAAAACTCTATTTTATTTTTAAATAGTAAGAAGGCCAGGAAAGAAAAATGAACAAGGATATTTCTACACTTGAGGCGGCGGCGGCGCATCTTCGACCTCTCAGAGACGGTGTGGACTTTTAGAATTGATTTAAAACAGCAAAAGCACGTCGTTATCCACCCAAACACTAGCTAAGCAAAGATGCACTGTCCCGAGGAACGATAGCGAGAAAATAAATGAAGTTATTCTGCATAAAATTTTTTTAGCTTAAGTACTAATTATTATTGAAAAGATAAGCAAAAATGCCTAAATTGTTTTGAACTCGGAGTTGCGAAGAATTCCTGACATCCAATTATAAAACCACAGCGAAAGGGATGACCTCGTCAAGCAAGGTGGCCTGATGGACTAGGCAAGAATGGTCAATACCTTCTTTGGAGGATGAGGTTTTATGGCACAAAGATGACCTCAGTGTTGCCACACTCATTAGTACAAACAGTTTTATTAAAGTTACAAGAGCAACTCGACCACGTTAGTAAATGAGATGCTAAGCAACTCAAATAAAGGATAATGGTGGCCTTTACTTACCTCAGACTTATTAGACTTTTGCCGAATCTGTATTACTTGCAGCTGCTTTAAAAGACCTCACTCAGTAACGATCGCACCACTGCAGCGAAAGGAGAAGGGAGTAAGTGTAGACATTATGGGTCCTCTACCACCTACCAAAAGAGAGAAATGGGGTATTCTGGCTATAATAGGGTACTTAATGAAAGTAACCGCTGCAGAGCCCACGAAGATGAAGGACAGTTGAATAGTTGCTTCATTTATCTTCAACTGAAAGTGCTTAAATCGCTCTATAGCCATCAAGGCCCTGTATTTACTGAACTACGTAAGGCGCCTCAGATCTTAAATGCAAGCATGACATCTGAGCGTCGGCAAGGCAATGAACAGGTTAAAAGAAAGAAATTCACTCTGATCGGGTTGCCTAAAGCCTTGACAAAAAAATCGCTTCTGGAAGACTGAGACTTCAGCTTAGAACGTGCCATTCTTAGCCTACAAAGCCACCGTTCATAAGTTAATGGATGTTCCGTCCATTAAGATGCACGCAGGTTACAAAATGTGGGAGTCTTCAGGTATCTTTCTATTAAACACAGATGCAGCAGATGACAATGTTTTGGAACAGGTACTACTTTTAAAAGAAGGAATATGAAAAACTTTTAGCGACGCTCGCAAGCACTCATGACTGTCTTATATCAGGCAAAATAAATATTACGAAAAACAGATGAGATAAAGTCTACCTAGACGGATTTTTAGCACAAATACAGAGAAAGATTCTTTGCTAGTAATGAATCCTTAGGTTTACCACTCTTGGAGCAACGATCTCTTCCAGGTGGTGAAAGAGCTCTCAACTACACAATACCTCGTCTAAAACGAACAATTCCATACCCAGCAAGTAACCTTTCATTGCACTACCAAGCAAAAACGAAAAAACCACCAGATGGCAAATTTAACGACGACTTATAGGCGGGATCATTGAAGACGGTATTCATTTACTTAGATTTACGTCTTAGGGGGAGAAAACAATCGGCTCTCATACGAGTCAGTCTCTACGTTTAATTTGTATGAAGGCCAAAAAAGATGAGATGTATAGGATTCGTGACGTATAACATTTGAGAAGAAAACTAGATTCACTGGGTAGAATGTTTCCCAAAATTATGTATACCAGCTTATGTTTACTTGTTGGTAGCAAAAAAAAGAGCAGCGCATGAATAAACTTTATTGTAATTACCTATGCCTTTTACAAGTTTGGAAAGGTTTATTCTAGGTAATATTCATTTTAGAATGAGAGACCACTCCTCTGTTCTTGAAATTACCAAATATTATGTTTACATCCACCCTTGGTTGTATGAAAGCAGTGTGCGTAAAATCAAAGGCTAGTTATACTTTAAAACCTGTGAACACTTTGATTTAGTCCATAATTTTGTTTGAATGGGCTACCGTCCTTTGCGCCAGCTTAGGATCGTATCTCACCTTTAAGCGATGAGTTTTCAGAATTTCCTTAGGCTCGCTCAGCAAAATCAGGCGCGGAATGATAATAAGGTATTTTTCACAATCGTATCATAAATTAAGATTAAAAAAATCTCAGATGAATTAAAGAGGAAGAGAGAGCACTTTATAAATGAACGCAAGGCTATCGAAGAAGCAAATAAACGCAGGAAGCCAATACCTCCATTTATCTCTCAAAATAAAAGCACTGAATATGGTTCCTTAAATACGTCCCATGGATCATCTTTAAAGGCTGATGCACCCTCCGAAAGTGGGAATCAGTCAAGCGTGGTATATATCCCCACACCCATACCGAAGAAGAGGTCGTCTTCACTGATGGATGCTTTGGAGGAGATGAATGGGGGTTCCCCCATTCCAAGTTCTTTGAAGAAACGAAGGATTACAGTTAAAATACCTAAAGTTGCGAGTTTGAATCCCTCTCAGTCATTAAATAACCAAAAACAATCCCGGAACCCGAGGAGAGGTCATATAGATGCATCCAATGGCAATTTCATCCCACCAAATGGAGTTAATCCTGCTGCTATTGCATCGACATATCTTAATTCTTCGAAAACGGGTATTCATTCAAGTGATCCAAAACGACAAATTGCTTCCAAGGCTAAAGCTCCGGTCCAAAAAACGGGCGACACCAGTATACAGAGAATCGCATATAAGCATAAAACACCTCAACTTTCTACCTCATCACTTGTAAATGCAAACCGCTCTGTCAGTCTGAACTCCTTCAGTACAAATAAATTACTCATCCACCCTCCCACCATTCCTAGCAATGTTTCTTTGCATTCCAAGCCTGCCAGTGCGGCGCCAGCACAGCACAGATCAAACAACTCACTTAGACCTGTTCATTCCGATTTAAAAACGGTCCAACGGCCAGCTCGGCCTGCATCGCAGCCTCCGTCAGGCAATGTTGCAAATATGCCTCGACCCTTAGGCATCGCTGCGCAGCTAGGACTACCGCGATCTAGAGTCGAGTCAGCTTTGGCTTCTCTATCGTCTGTTAGGAAGACTTCTCTCGACTCTGTAAACTCTATCTCTAAGGCAATTTCTCCCTCTAATGGTAAATCATCCCTCCGTCTGGCGGCACTACCCTTTAATGATCAGAGGAGGCTACCCACCATCATGGAGCCTCCAGTCAAGCAGCCCGGCCTCCAACCGCGAATGACAATGGAGAGGCCCCGTGCTGTTGTGCCTACAGTGCGAGGCATCGCAGCACAGTACGGCTCGCTACCCACAGCCAGCAGCGGACGGTCTCCGAACTCCTACTTGGATGACGAGAGTGACGAATATGCTAGTGATGACAGTTTCATCGACGATACGGACTGCACCTCTGCGAAGGACTATTTGAGAGCGGTGAAGGACATCCACAAGTCACTTCACTTTGATCCAAATAAATACGCCAAAATTAGCAAGTACGATAATCTTGCCTCCATGGAGTCGTCCTATCGACAGATCGAGAAGGAAGAAAAATTGAGGTACGTAGCTACTTTTGGAATGTTGTTTGACTCCGCCTGTCATTAGTTAACTTGGCTATAATGTCAATTTTCATCATGCAGGTACGAATTATGCCATTATGATTCAGTGATACGACTTTTCAGATTCTCATGATATTGGCCTTTTTTTGCAAGAGCTTGTCTCCCCGCAGTGTTTAACATACTTTTAATTAACAATGCTTTGCTTTATCCCCATAAATATTGTGCCACATCTCTATCACCGGTTAATTGAAATTCTTAAATGATTGCACTCACAGATTTCGGTTGTGGGAATTTGTTTCATATTTTGTAGTCGTGATGTTACTTTTGTAAGATCTCGATCCATGAATGCGGGAGTCCTGTTTTAATGATCGAACTGCCTAAGTCGGAAGAGCTTGGCTGTTTTTGTTTTCTCCATGCTTAGTCGCTGGGAGCTCAAACTCGTTGATAAACGATGTTTACTTTTTTTTCATTCATCTTGGCCCTAGTTTTACCACGAAATTTTGTGTGTTAGTGGTTTGAACTTTAAGAAAACCGAAAATGCGCAAACTGCGCGCCAAAGCTGCCATTAGAAACGCTCAAGTTTTCATGTGACTTGAAGATTTCTAAAAATTTTACATTTTTAGTATGCGGCTCGGTGCTCGAGAAGATCAGGAGGATATGGCCATGGAGGCCGAGCGCAGACGTCGAAGGATGGCCAAACGACTTTGAGGAGTGATCTAAAGCTTGCCTTCGCCTTCCTAAGCCTCGTCTTTCAGGAAACCTGTCCTATGCCTTTCCCCCTCTCTCTTTGCGGACGACCACAAAAAGGCGGCGCTCTCCGCTGCTCTATCCTTTGAATTGAATTGGATTCGTTTGTACATTTCTGCTGTGATTTGTGATTTTGTTTCTCGTTACCTCTTGTCTGCACCGCAGTAATGTATGTATTAAACGCATCGTTGGTGCAAGATGGAATGACGGCTGTTGGCGGATTTGCCCCTAACTGTGGGATTGTATCGATTGGAACCATCAAGTTGTGTCGCACTATCCCCGCATCCGCGTCAGGTACTAAGGAATTTTATTTCTCACAATTCTAGCTCTCATCTTAAGTTGGATTCCAGCAAAATCTGTGCATTTCTACACTTTAACCATCATCAAATTCGTGTAAGACCGAGCTCTTGCCGAGACCCCTTCGACCTTGCACCTTAATATCTCAGACGAGTCGACGGGGGATGCACACACTTCAACACAGTCAGTTGTAAGCTCGTGAGGAAGGTGTTATCCACGTGACACTGGCATCAAATACAAGCACACTACAGATAGATACCAATACACTGGAATGTCTGATTTTGTGTCGTGGGTATTTCACGGAGGATTATTCGCCAGAAGGCGCAGTATTGAAGCGTGAGCAATGCAGATAGTGTTGTTCACATGAGAGCAACGAGGTGAACAGTTTCCAATCAGTGCATCAAATAGGCGTTCCTCTTGCTAACCAAATCACATGATCACCCAATCAACGAACACGTAAATTCCGGGGGCCCCCCAGTGTGAAAACCAATGCTCCAATTGTTTGTAACCGTTGTGGAGGTGATACCGACTTTTGTGAATCCAAAAAACGGCTGCGCGCAAACACTGGGAGATGCGTATACGTGGCATTAAAACGAACATGTCAAAATATGTGCACACCGAAATTCCTAGTATAGGCACAGAAGGGAAGGTATGGTGCGCGAGGAAAAAAATGAAAGCGCTTTAGAAGTAAATCACAAGCACAAGGGGAGGAAAAAGGGGGCATTAGTTTCACTTCTCACAGTGGTAGCAAAAGTAAGGAGCTTAAAGGCGGGGGGGGGGGTAGGTGAGTACCTCCATGACTCTCAGAAATGCACCTAAACACTGCAACACAGCCAAGGCCAATTAGTCGCTACCGCTAGTGATGTTGCAGCTGCTGCTTGATGAAACGATTGCTTTCCGAGGTGTTGGAACCTAACTTCGGCGAGGATTGAGCGGCATCCTGCGATGTTGGGACTGCTACTAGTGGAACCTGTCTGTTGGCTTCTTGCTGTCGTTGGGAAAGTAATGAATTCGGCAGGGATGGAGGCGGTGGCGGGATTGGAGGAATAAATTGCGATCCACCTGGACCGGTTAACGGAATTTGAGGAAATGGAAGAAAAGATGGTGGCGGAGGTGGATATATTTGTGGATGAGATCCAACACTCTTCTCTGACTGTCGTGAGGTGGACCGCATTTCCGGTAGTTTGGTAGTTGCCAACGCCACTGCTGGTGGCGGTGGTGGTGGAGGTGGGGGTGGAATACCTGAGAGAAGATTATGTATAGTAGCCCTTTCACCAGTGAACATCTTTTGTCGCAGAATATTATTCTCACCACGCAAATCTTTCACAACGTTCTCCAGAGCTCTTGCAGACAACCAGTTTTCATGCAAACGCTTGTCCAATTCGCTGATGTGACGTCGATTAACCCGTTCAGACTCAGCTAACTCGCGTCGTGCTGAAGCCAGCTGATCACGAAGGGTCTTTACCTCCACCTCATAGGACTCCTGTTTACTACGCAAAAATTTTAGCTCCTCCATCGATTCCGATTCACTAAGCGCTTGCCTACCCAAGTCACGTTGGAGCACTGCTTCGCGCTCTTTGAAATATTCGGAGAGGATCTCCAGCTTCTTCTTCGAGGCGTCACAATCCTCCGTGGCTACACACAACCTTTGTGAAAGATCGGCATTCTCGCCTTTGAGCATCTCCACCGTCTCTTGTAGTTGAGTGCGCAACTCCGTCTCCTGCTTACGTGCAGCAATTTCGGCACGAGCCTGCTTTTCAGAATCCTCCAAAGCCACTCTGAGGCGTCCTACCTCCAGGAATTCCCTTAATGAGGACTGAACTTCATCTCCATCACCTTCACTCGCTTGCTCCGGAGGGCCTTCAATTTCCTCAATGATCTCGTCCATATCTAATTCATCCTCCACCTCCCAGCCACCAGTGGAACCCTTGTCTTCGTTTTGTTTTTCGGCCGCCGCGGCGACACATTTCTTTGCAGCTCTTGACTGATTTTTCTTGTTTTTTTTCAGTTCAGCACTCTTAAGCTCAATAAAGGCCTCTCGTAGACTCGAGAGCTCGCGTTCTCGAGCAGCACGGTCCTCTTCAAACCGCTGATTTGCCTCTTTCAGTTCGTTCACCATCTTTTCTGCATTTTCCGCTCTTGACTGGTGCCTATTAACCTCGCAGGCTAAAAGAGCCTTCTCTTTCTCAATGCTCTCCGTGTACTGACGGGTGCATTCTTCTAATCGGTCGTTCAGTGCAGCCACCTCCTTTCTCAATCGTGTGGCGGTGGCAGCAGCTTCCGTTTTCACATTGGACAACTGTTCTACCAACGCATCATGAGTGACTCTCAGTTCCTTGTTCTCCTGCAAACTATCCGCCAGGGAAGCCTTCAAATCTCGTAATTGGTTGTGGATGCGCGTCTCCGAGGTGGAGTGATTGCGAGTCTGGTGCTCATAGCGCTCGCTCACCTTTGTGGACCACACAATAAGACGTGCATAAGCCTCCTCTTTGTCCGCCAGACTACCTGCCAAGAGATTAGCATTCTCTTCCACAGCTAGCCACTCAGCCAGAGATCGTCTCCTGGGATCATCAGGATTGGAAGAAGCGAGGACGATGAATAAGAGCCGATTGAACAGCTTCACTATTTGCCAGGTGGTTAGGATAGAGAGTAGGAACAAGAGCCAAGCGATGAAGAAAACGGGAGGTAAGTGGAATGCGAAAGTAAGGATACAATCAAGAGAGGAAACTAGTGTAAGAGGAAGTTTCAAGAGGAGGATCTGTGCGGCGTTGAAGTACTGTCGAGCAAAAAACAGTACCGCACCAGCTAGGATGGACTTCTTAACGATGTGAGAGGATGAGTCTATGCTGGGAGACATAAATGTGCCATTTGAAGCGTAGGAGAGACAGTGGAAGAAGGTGGACTCTGTTGCAATGTCCATCAGTGGTCGCAGTGGCGGATCTTCGTCATTTTCTACTAATTCACCAAGATCTGGAGAATGAGATTCTAATGAGGTGTACGAAGGAGGTTCCTCGGCTTCTTCAAATTCGTTCGTGCGTCCGTGGTCAGTATTACCTGGCGCAGGTGCTTCAGTTGCCAATTCTTGAGAATTTATTTCTAAAACATCTTTCAACCCCGATTCAGCATGGTGAATTACTTTTGGCTGATGGTCACTCGATCCATCGGTAACCACCTGATCTGACTGACTAACCTCTCCCTCCTCCTTAGGTGGATCATGAGATTGCATTTGCACATACTGGGATTTTTGGTCTGCAACAGTTTTCAAATGAGGTTCCAATGCTTGAGTATTTTGTGCTGAAGAATGGCCCATTTCAATATTCGGATGCAGAACAGTTCGTGGATCAGAAGAAAGAGCTTTAGCACCTGTGCCAACCTGTGAAACTGGTTCCTGCAACGGAGACTGATTAAGCTGTTGGCGATGTTGGTCAGTACTTGGAGATATTTCTTCGGTCTTGATCGTAGGTTCCGATGAAATCTTCATATCTACATTTGTTTTTTGAGACTGTAGTTTTTCTAAAGAAGGCTGCTGCATTTCATGCTTCTCTACATGCAGGGATGCTGTATTCGTCTCAGGCATCGATGCGTGTGAATGCAAACCCGAAGTCTGCATCCTCACACTCTCAGCTGATTGTAACTTAGGCCCAGAATCTTGTAGGCGTTGTTGACTCATAGATGGAGGCGTTGTTTCAGTCTCCAACCCGGATTCTGGCACCTTTGCTTCGGAAGAGGGTGAGTGACTTGTAGTTTCTACAAGAATGCGAGGTTTTTCTAGAGTAGAACTGTGATCCGAAGGACGCATATTCGCATCTTCAGTTGCCTGCAGCGTAGATAAAGGAACTCCTTCCTGCTGTTGAACTGGTTGAGATGGCTTTATTGTTTCCTTTAGAATCACAGGGGATTGTGATGCAGTCGGCCCAGACTTTTGCTGATGCTCTTGCTGTTGCATAAACCGACCATCAGAAGTCGCCTTTTCTGAAGATAGGTATGGTTGCTCCAACTGGTGTTGTCCTACAGGAGGATATACTATTTCGGTCTCCAACCTAGACCCCGGCACCGTTGTTTTGAGAGGAGAAAGAGAAGCGCTTGTTTCGTCAATTGTACGAGGTTTTTCTAGAGTAGAACTGTGATCCGAAGGACGCATATTCACACCTTCAGTTGCCTGCAGCGTAGATAAAGGAACTCCTTCCTGCTGTTGAACTGGTTGAGATGGCTTTATTGTTTCCTTTGGAAGCTCGGAGGATTGTGATACGGTCGGTCCAGGCTTTTGTTGATGTTCTTGTTGTTGTTGCTGCTGTTGCAAAAATTGATAATCCGACGTCCCCTTTTCAGAAGGTGGAGGTGTTATATTCTGTTGCGTTGACGGCGTGTCTACCCTTTTGCTCGAAAGCGTTATTTCTTTCGCGGCTGACGAAGAATCGCTGGTACTAGAGACAGTCGAAAAATCTACGGATTTTTCACCACCTCCAGTCGGTTGGACAGTGGAGGAGTCAAATCGAGACAGCTTCACTCGAACCATAGACCGCGGCTCATGTAGCTTCGCACCAAGGCGCAGAAAACTGCTATGAACATCGTAGAAATGCTCACCAACTTTAATGCGGTAGCTCTCCTCTAATGCCGATTGACCGAATATCTCTATGATGGCACCCTTGCGGAGAGATTGTTCAGGGAGATCAGTGATAACCTCTCCGAGGAGATAGGGCGTGGAACATTCTGGATCGAAACAGATCAGTTCAGTGGACCCCTGTGATGATGTAGCGGCTGCCAATGAGATCAACCAGGCCACAAATAGGAGTATACGGCACCCAAATAACATTTCCGCAGAACTATGGGGAACAAAAGCACAGAAATGATTGCTGACGTGCAGCCAGAATTCGATTAATTAGATAATTTATCAAATGAACTCCATTAGAGATATAGGGGATAAATGAATATAATATTTGCAAAAAGTGGTATTTAGACGGTACCTTTTTTTACCCACTAAGGAAAATCTCCATTAACACGGCCAGCTACAGCGAAAATAGATCAAATCGTACAAGTGTACGTGGAGCATGGCAGAAACATATCCACATTACTTCATAGCACCAATCAAATATTAAAAAGTAGGGCATATGTACCGGTCACAATTCTTAAAACCGGAATTATGAATTTTCAGCAAAAAAATAGGGCGGATAGATTCATTATGAAAAAGGGCCCTTACATCGACCGCAAAAATATTTCTTTGTGGCCATAAATGGGCAGCCAGATCTTAAAATGCAAAATTCAGTCAAAAAAAATCGAATGGGAAAAGTCTGTAGATGTGTTACAAGTACAACCATAATCCAGATTGCTTGAAAAATTTTGAAATAATTTCAAATCATGCAGTAGTGTGACGATAGCAGGGCTAGTAGTAATAAATTGAACGGGGCAAAACAAAATATGAAATCATGGATTTATCGAAAAACTATGGCATACTACGATGCACCACTACTGCTTATAAGCGTATCTGTGCATTTACGTTTCCGTGGGGCTGGTGGCAGTGATGCAAAAAAAAGTAGGAATGCCAGACGAACCACTAAACCTATTACTTGAACTAAGCTTGGACAGGAAATAAGTACATTTGATCACGTAAAAGGCCCTAGATAACAAATTGTAAGGAGGAAAAAAGTTGTCCATACGCACTAAGTAGTTAAGATTTAACTAGAATTCAGCAGACACAAGGGCTGAAAACGATTGAGGATGAATCGTTAGCATGAGTTTGGACCGTTTAACATTGGATTACCTAAATACTAAAGCCGCGTCATGGAATAATAAAGTATGATTGTGGTTAAGAAGCCCCCAGACGTTAAAAGCTAAAATAAAAGCGCCTTTACCGATGACGTCTTCAATCCCAGTACGCCCAATAAAGCCGGCGTCCAATCAGATCGAAAGACACACATATATTGTTGTTGATTTACGTAGTAAAACTTACACGACAGCTTGACAACTCATTTCTAGAATTTAAAGCACTACCCCGTGCTCTACTATCCATATGCGGTAAGTAAGCTAAATTTTTGGTTTTACGCTTAAATTCACTCACTGAGTGTGCTGAACAAATAATTAAATAAATAATGGGACCATTTATAAACATGGTTCATGTGGAAATACTATAACAAATTAGCATTTATTTTTTTATGCAAAGTGAAGACAAGAACATGTCTGACACAGCCCCGTTATCTAATTTAATACCAATCGATTTTTATAAATTTTATATTATGTACTCATTGCAAAACTTAAGGTACTAGCATGTGCATTTCATAATTCACTTCCTCATTCGGTATACATGAGTATATCAATATCACTAGTCCCACATCTACCTTTCTTTTTTAAATTTAACTATTTATCGTAACGGCCATCCTGTAATACCAAGCCCTTATGTAGCGGACCAAGACTTCCCTGAAGACGAAAAGTGACATAATACTCGTGAAGAATATACATATTCGGAACGCAGAAAGAACTAGGACTACTGGCATAGCCAAGAAGCCAGACACTCAGTGGAGTACGGTGGCTCTTCAACAAAATCGACCGTTAAACATACAATCATCGTGCTACCCTTATTTCCCTTGTACACGCTGGACGCACCTAATCTCACCCTACTACTGGTAAAGAACCAAGGACTGGATTGGCTTCCTCCTGCCAATTGGTATGCAGCAACAAATTCCTTGGATAAAGTGATATCAAATTTTCAGAAGCTTCAACTAAACCGCAGGAACAAGCCGACTCCCAAGGAGTTTGCCCGTATTGTTTGGAGAAGTTGACATCCCTTCCCCGGGACGGCAAAAACCAAACCCATTACTAAAAAGCATTGAATGCATAATTATGCCAAGTCAAAGGCGCCAAAAAGGTTACCATAAGTTTACAATCACAGCTTTGGGATAATAGTGAGACGGCTACGCCTCGCGTTTTGGATAGTCGAGAGAGACCTCCTGGCTCCACGCACCGAACGCAGAGGTAGCGGCGGGGACAGGGGGCTTTCGCCGGAAAGCGGAGAATTTAGAAGCGATCGTCGCCGATGTCATGTCGTGATTTTTAGTGTCATTATTGTTCTGTGGCTTTATACGTCGACTACGGATGCCGAGGAGGCCCCTCTTTGTCCCCTGACCCTCTAACTGCTCCTGGCGCGCCTCTGAGGGTGTCTCAGAATCACAATCACTGCAAGGAATAGTTGAGTCGGTGGCGCAGTTGCTCTTGACTGAACTCCTTGCTTTTTCGAGGGCATTCTTAATAACAGCCGTAGAGAGATCTAGTGATCGCATGCAGGATGTCTGAAAATGGGAAAAAAGGGGTTCTAAAATACGTAGGTGTTGAGCACCCAAGGTTCAGTAAAAGGATCAGCTGCAGAGAGAGGTACCGCACCCTTACCAAATGTCGCCATTTTCATACTCATTAAAACCGCTGTAGGCAAGGTATTTTGAAAGATAATGAGGAAATGATGAAAACTGAGGAGGATCAAGGTGACACATCGGAACGTTATCACCTCCCACACTCAGCACTTGAAGTAAGCCTATTTGAGTGTTCATTGGCTAAACCGGCGTTGAACACAAAGTCCTTGTTAAGAAATCGTCCTTCCTGTGTGGTTGCATCCTGACTTCACAAAGCAAAACTTAGTCAAAGATTACTGGAAACGATTGATTAGACAATGCCCTTTGGTGTTTTTTGTTTAAATATCACAGAGGTACTTTCAGTCTCCTGTGATTTGAATAGCGCGCAGGTGGCAAGCGGCCCCACACACTTTAACCATACCAGTTAGCTCGAGCCTATGTGCATACTAAAACGGCTTCCAGACTCGAGCGTCGTGTAATGCATCCAGGGACGACCAAATACCATATTTTAATGAAATCGCGACGGAAAAACTGGCAATTCGTAAACCGATGTCCACGTGACCAGGGGTGCTCACAACGAAGACACTATTCTCGCAACAGAATGGATATATTGAGTCAAATCACTTGACAGAAAAAAATATTTTTAATACGTCGGTAAGCATATTGTCAGCCCGCAAGCCACCCCATCGCCAAACCATCCTTTTGTCCTTAATATCAATCTGTACGACCTGCTGCAACGCGTCTTTATGCTAGAACTCATAGTCGGAAATAATACTGTATATGACCATAAACTATGGAAATTTTGAAGATAAAATGGCTAAGAAAATAGAACAGCTTACTAAATCATCGGGTGACATTGACTCAGGCATAGAGCCGGTGAGAAAGGAGGCGAGGCGATCAAAATCCCACAGGAGGAGGTATTCCTCATACATTCGTAGGATGCCCAGCGCAGCTAGTAGCAGAGCGGCCTCACCGTCACGTAGAAAGAGGTCCCAGATGCGCAAATCTACATCCAGGGGGAGGCTCCGACTATTAAGTAAAATAGCAAGTTAGTGAACAGGAGTGAAATAGCGATATTTGCGCATTAGGTTCGTCTTCCGACCCATTTGAAAAACTGCGAGGGATCGGGGCATTACACCATACCCGAGCCAAAAAGGCATCAATCCCGATTTGCTTGGCAGACTACTGAGCTTTAGCATCGCAGATGAAGGCATCGTTTATGGATGCCTGAATCAATAGAGATTACTAACAGAAGGGTTATCAAAGCCGCATTTACTTATGACAAGCGTCCCACCCACGCGCTCTTCAAGGAAATTAGCAACTGAAGCAACATCAGATCTAAGCTTTCCCCTTAGTGGCATAGCCTTCTGACGAGCTCCGTAGCCTCCTCAGACCTTCTGTATGAGTTTTAAGACCAGTTCTTTGGCAGAGCAAGCAAACATTGCACTTAATCACCAATGTGATAGAAAAATAGGACGTTTTCATGTTCCAAACATTTCTGCTATCGAATGAGTCTCCATACTAGGCGTTAATGCAAGTGATTTTGAGCATCGTACAATTGAACTAAAAATCCACGATTAGTGAAAATTTGTCGAAAACAAGGGTGGTGTTTTCATTTTTAAGCAGCAGATGGATTATAATAACCTTGGATTAGTCAAAGCTTTACGTTTACTAGCGGTGTTCACATTTTTGCCTTAGACATAGTAAAAACGAGTCCCCTGCATGTCAAGAGCTTACTTATTTTTTTGAGCTTGATTAATTAAACATTCGAATTTCAGTGATTTGATCAAGATGGAATAGGCGATTTTCCTATCAAAGTGAAACGGTTGACTATGGTCTTTTTGTAAATAGCATTATGCTGGCTTTTTTTGCTTCAACAGTGGTTTGGCCTGGTAGTACGAATATCTACTCGTAACGCCTGTATTACTAGCCACTCAGCTCTTCTGTACACCAACAGAGGGCTGTTTACAGAAGTGGTCCTGCCACTACAGCAGATATGCCCCACCCTTTTAGCCCTCGACAAGAGTATGAGCCTGTCCACTGATACATCAAAGAAGATCTGTGTGTCAATAAATTAGCTTGATACCACGAAAAAAAAGCTACAGAATAATTCGGTTGTGGAAAGTCGAATGTGTGGTGAGTTAAGTAAAACTGTATGAGGCTTGAAAATCCCCTCAATTTTCAGTTAAATATATGTGTCTGTAACAGGCCCAGATTCCGATTGAGGGGTTACCGAAAGTTGAAGTTGGAAAACTTAACAATTTCATGCTAAGAGTAATCGAGATGAAGCCAGGCAGACGATTGGGCGGTACTAAAGTGGTGAGAGAAAAGACACCGACAATCGTTCCTGCGAAACAATCTCCCTATCTCCAAGTTTGGAGTAGTTGAAATTATGAACTTTTGATGCCTTACCTAAAAACTGTGAAGAGCCAGTCGAAAAGGTAGAGTTTGCAGTCCAATCGGCAGCTCTTGAGGTGGTCGAATAGACGCGGCATTCGGTCCTCCAGCAGCGCATCGAATGCTCCGAAGTAAGCCGCAAACTTTAAAATGCAAGTAAAATCTGGTAGAAGCAATGCGTGAACCGACATCCATCAATAAGAGACAGACCAAGAACTCACCTAGAGTAAACACCATTTGAGAAGCACCGTAATTACTAAAACACAACCACTATGTTCATGGATAGTGTACGATTCGATGGAAGAGTGATGAGCAAATACTCCGTCATGAAAAGTCTTACAAGAAGAAAACTACGTTAATATTAAAAACGAATTGGCTCGACTGATTACCAGGCGTTTCAATGGTCGAAAAGAAAGGAACTAAGCATGAGGATCATGGGTGTCTACTGTTCCAGTGGATCAGGGTGTAACAAATGATCCCTACTGACCAATCAGTTAATGAGGGAAAGTTACATGCAAATCAATTATTTCATCAAAAATAGCTTTTTGTAACTGTAACAGCAGTTACATTTTTATAAGCCCTGGCATGCACGAAAATCGAAATCAAATGAGATTATCGAGACAACAATGGGAAGTTGACAGAGTGAAGTGTCAGGCAAATAAATAGTACGCAGTAGAGTAACAAAAGTGGGTACTATTCAAATAGCAGTCCCCGTTTCAGATAGCCTCTATAGATAAGGCACTGGAATAATAATGAACCGCCAATAGCAGTTGCTCAAAGAACAGTACACATCTTCAGCCACTGCTGCATCTTACATCTTTGAAGTCAGACTTAAACACCAAACTCACATCACGCCATGCTAAATCACGAATCCCCGACTAGTACAAATTTGAAAAGTTGTAAAAGAAGATTCAGGTAATGAGGGTTTGTATAGAGCTTGATTTTAAGTAATTATTCATATTGCCTCCACACGATTACGTCAGAAAAGACAAGTTGCTATCACGAAATGCCACGGAACAAACCTCTGATTCATCCAGACTGTAAAAGGCGTAGAAGCTGGGTCGGTTCATGAGAGTAGCAAAGGCAATGAAGGCGGGGTAGATGTCATCCATGACTAGAAGAAGGATGCCAGCGATGAATGACATACCCTGAAGATAGCCCAGCGTCGGCTGGTAGGCTACAAAAGCCGCCAAAAGGTCATGTAAATTGCGGTTGTGCAACCCATCCGATTGGAAGACCGCGAGCATCGGGAAGGTCCGTGAGACATCCAATCGAATGACCTGCAGTGAGGCCACCTCATCTGTGATGGGGAATAGTAAAAAAGGAATGAGGGATAAATGACGTTTAAAAAGACCCAAGCGAGTTAACAAGCAAGCAGAGTGTAACCACCAAACGATGCAAGCAACGAGCATCCACAACAAAGTCATTGATAACTTGGCGAAGAATTTGGCCCAAAGATACGACTTGATGTTAAAGTCATGCAAATGAATAGGGTAATGATGGCAATCATTTCATTTAAAAAGCCAGATAAAAGGAATCCGTTCCCTAGAAAAACACTTAATGGACTCTTCTATTATAAAATAGGTTGTGTTTCGTTTTAAACATATTTATTACATGAAAACGCTGGATAACACAGGTGTTAATAAAAATACGAAAAAATCCCCTCTGTAAAGTGCTTTTGAAAAACTGTTCAAGAAATCACCAAAAATGGCGAATAATGTGTGCTTGAAATCTTCGGCAGGATACTTTTCTCCCCATTTACTTCAGTTTCATCTTCTAACTACTTTGAGACTTCGTTTCCAGTGATTTTACGATGATAAAATAGAAAGGTGTGCTGTTAAAGTGTTTCCAGCACCCTAACTTCATGAAAAAAGTGAGCGAGAGGTTTATTTTGAATTAACAGAACATCCTGTCTGTTAATTGAAAACAGAAGAAATTAATACATTAGACTAGGCTTTTAATCTGCATGCTTTTATAATTTCTCAAACAAATTCTTATTCAAACACAAATAATACGATAACGAAAATGCCAAATAATGGTAGAATGATGTGATCAGTCCTTAAAAATTACGCAATGAAGGGTAATTGTATCAGTTTTAAACACTGTGATGGTCAAGTGGTCAGAACGACGGACTCTCCATGAGTCCACCGTGAAGGTAGAGTGGAGTGAACGACGAGCGCCCTCTAATTGGTTGATTCTAGGTCAACTGCCGGATAATGACATGGTCAATTAAGTCAGGTCGGGTCATTAATTCTGAAGCATCACATTCTCAACCAATGAAAACACATACCTTCATAATGCTGGAAGGAAGAAATATTTAAAACTCTACTAAAAGAATGTCCTTGAGAGATTGGAATGGTTGAAAATAAAGTATGAAGCAACGCAGAACAAACAGCACTGTAAGTATAAAACAGACGGAATTTGGAGTAGGTAAGTGATTGAGAGAGGTCATTTAGAAGCTCAAAACAACAAAAATAAAAAACCTAACAACCGTTGAGTCCAGATCAGCAGGATTTACTACACTGAGTCAAACATAGGAATTTGTCAGCTTATATACAAGATCAACCGAAAGGAGGATTACTTTTGAGATAATGCATAAAAACGCGGTTAGTTTAATTTAAGTTGATCATAGTGAAATGGAAATAAATGGCAACACGGAAGCAGTTGCCTTCATGTGATTTTGGGGAATTGGAAAGGAGTAGCGGTTGCCTAGCAATATGCGTCTGTGTTATTCCCCATTGATTGGCTTCCAGATTCAATAAAATTCCTACGAAAAAAATCCACTTTACGCACACTCAGTTGACACATTACAAAAGTCTTCATATTCTTAAAGGTCGGGAATATTCAACAAATGCGCGGGGATTTGGAATGCAAAGGGGCTTATGACAAAGAGACGATGCTAGGCTCAGGTACTCCTCCACCAAAAGATTGACCTCCCAGTGCAAAGGAGGATGATTGCACCACATAGACAAGGAATTCAGAATCTAGCATCTACTTATTTATCCAATGGGATATACACGAAAAAATGCTTTAGGAGAAATGGTTGACTTTCACGAAAATGCCGCTTTACCAAAAAGACGGGAGTATATACAAAGCTAAACGAAATGCTTCTAAGCTAGGTTAACTGTGATAAAAAGCTGTTTATTTTAGTTTATGTCAACAACAAATGCATTTTTTGTTAAACAAACTACAAGTGAAATTCCTCTAAAAGCAAAAGCAACACTAGGATATTCAATTACTACAAGATGTAGGGGACTGCTAAGTTTCAACCTCAGTTCTAAATTGAGATGGCAAGAAATGAGTCACGTCTTTCAAAGATTTCACCACAAAATATTGCTTCAAACAAAAACACGCTTTGTATTGACTTCACAAACAGTGCACTTCCGATAGGAAAGCCTAAATCATCCTCACAGGACCAAAGCAAACGCTGAATGATGCAACAACTAGGGACAAAGCGAACAGGGCAGCACTATGCATGAAATCATAATAGACATGCAAGAAACTCACTGTGCCATCAGATGACAAAAACTACCATAGGAAAGAGAAGGAATCGGCAAACTTAATAAGGAAGTAGACCAGAGGTGGCAATGGGGATAACGAAAGGAAAGGAACATACTTGAGGAGAGGTCACCCGGAATAGTGAGAGAGGACGATGGTGTAAGGGGATCCGGAGGTGTAATTAAGACCCTTTGAGAGATGACGGGGGCCTCTATTTCAGACGCCTGACGCGGAAGTCGCAGTTGGGACAAGGCATTTACTTCAGCCTCGCCCACATTGCCAGGCAAGGAGTAGAGACGCTCAGAATGTCTTGTACTAGATGAGGTAGCTAGCAGAGTGGTGAATTTATTATCCTCTTGGGAGGCGTGATCGAAGGCGTCGGCAAGGCGACGCGCACTCTCCAAACGATGCATAGTGTAGCGGCTCTGGGTGAGGCAACTTTCAAAGAGTTCTCTAGTGATGCCCAGCGGATTGCCGATTATCAGCTGCCACACCTAGGCAAGTAAGGATTTTACAACTAAGGTACACTCATCGTGCCCTACAATCAAATACATGACCATAAACATCCTGTAGTCAAGACTGTTTCCACTTTCAAAAATAAATACCCTTTACCGCACTCAACGCAATGAAACCCTTGTCCCCACGGCTTACAAAACGGTGGAGCAGCTGCTAAAACCAAAGGTCACAAATCCCACTGAAAGTGGTACGGAAGACTCCATAATTACTGCAAAAACGTTTGGCCATTACTGCAAATAGGATTTTACAGTTTGAGCATAATTGGTCCAGAGTTGACTGATAAAAAGTAGTCGAGAAGCAGTTATATTTTCACTTTCATTTGTGAGCTACGAGAACCTAGCTAAACAATCCCTTAACGATGACCAACGTATTCATCATCACTTGCAGAAAAACAAGTCCTTTTTGATAGTATGAAGCCGACGAAGAAAACCGCGGACGCTTTTTAAAAGATAGCCAAAAGGTAAGGTACCTGACTTCGCACAGGGGAGGGTATGCCAAGCCACCAGTCGTCAAAGAGCAGACTGGTCTGTTCTAAGGTATCCCAGGATGGAATGACGTCGTTACGCCAGTAGTTGACACGATTGCCAGTTATAGCCTCATTCACATGGCGCTTCTCCTGTTTAGCTAGAAGTTGAGATATCTGCTCCTGATCTAAAGTGAGAATTTATAATGGCTAATTATAAAAAACCATCCATTTGAGGAGTGATTGCGTTTACCAACAGATAAACAAGTAGATGTTTTAATTCATTCAGGTGGGCAGATCGTGACGTCATGTTTCCCACGTATATTTGCAAAGTCTTCAAGAATACGTCTTTGACTCCAAGAGACAAAGCAGGAAAATGTCCCAAAAATTAATTTTTATTAAGATTGACACCTACGCTTTTTTGATATGCTCTGCATGATTTTGTTGCATTCAATTCGATGGCGTTTAGCCTCTTGAGGATCTTTTCGCGGAAGATCACTGAAAGTAAAGCAACAATAAATCAAGAAGCAGGTCAAAGCCGGTTAAACCCATTCAAAATTACACTACAAACCAACGAAATTTACATGCCAACGTTACTAAAAAGGTCGCTTAAGGTAAAAAAAACAATGTTGTAATAAGAAACAACTTTCCAAGTTTCAAGGCATATTCAGAAAGTAAAGCCTAAAAAATGCATTTTTTTCAAATAAGCTTGCAAACGATTATTTGCGGTGCGAATTGGTACTAAAATAAAACAACCTCGATACCACATCAAATACGAGCACCAAGAAATTCCATCTGCAAGGAAGCAAAGCGAATAAATGAAAAAATCGGATAACAAAGAACCGATAGACGACCTTGGCCGCTCGTACGCATGAAGAAAAGTTGTTGACTGGAACACTCCGTTAGGCTCATCGGGAGGTTTTGAACTAGGAGATCGCAACAAAAAACTAGGGATGTTTTGCATATTAGTCTTGAAAAATTTGACAAAGAGCACTCTATTTGATAACATATTTCAAACCCATTATGCAAGTAAATGGTTTACAAAAGGAGAAAAAAGAACCCCAACTAGACTAGGGGATTAATGGCCTCTTAATGCAATTTGCATTCCCATAGGAAAAACGAGCATAAAGGAAGGAAAGCTTAGACTATATAAGGTTAACCGGAACCGCAAGGCAAATGAAAATAATGGAATCAAACTCCATGACACCAAATTAACTAGTTTTCAAGAACAAAAAGACAGTAGAAACACAATACGACGCAAACGAGAAAAAAGTGCAGAAAAAGAAAGAAAGGTAGCAGAAAAAAACACAGAACCCACATGATGTCGTCCGCGCTGGAATATTGTTTGGGGTGTTGACGACGGGAACTTATCTCACGAGAGACAAATTCTGGAGCAGCAAGATATCGCGGGCGAGGGCTTGGTAAACTTGGAGAACCAGAATCGGCTTCACAGAACGTATCATCTGGGGCTGACAGATCACCATTCCTGCATGAGACAGGAGACCCAATACCTGTTATCATTATTAAACTAATGAGCCAATGACATTGATGAAGATTGCCTTTAGGTCAGCAAGTGTGACTGAAGGTAACGAATAATTACACAAAAAGAGTGATAAACCTTTTAACTTTGTAACCAAAATTAAGTAAGTGAATTTTCAACTTTTAAGTTTGGCAAAGTAAGATCGTGAGAGTCTATTTAAAAAGCCCCAGGTGGTTCCAGAGCAAAAAATGCCAAAATGAGTAGCTTAAAAAAACAATATTTAAAAAATAACTTCTTTTTTGAATTTCATTTTTAAAGTTATGTGTACACGGACGTATTGTTGCGGTTTGTTTCAGGCGCAAGGAAGATGCCAAGAAGTGCACCCAATAAGATGTCCGCCCAGACGCCAGACTCCCATTTTCTTGCAAAAAAGTTAGAAAGCTTTATTGCAGTGTCTTAAGATCTCAGTAAAGGCAAAAAATACATGATTTTTGGACATAATACGCGCATCCAACACATAGAGAGCCGAAGGTCAGCCCACACTGCGTGGTACAGAGGCCAAGCCAAAAGTAGCCTATCATCAAAGTTAAAAGTCGGACAACCGTGGTCATGCAACATATGCAACATTTTTAACAGAATTTTTGAATTTTATGGGAGAAAAGTCGGAGCAAACATCATGAGAAAATTCAGCTCTTTTACAAAACAAATATAACGAAGGCTTAAAAGGTCTTTTGCATTAACTACAAAATCAAAATTGGTGGCACAATCGGGAGGTGCATCTGTGTTTACCATTTCGTACTGATCTGCAGAAGTCCAAGAGTTTGTTCTCTTCTTAAGTTAAACAAAGGCAAAGGCAATTGCATGGTTTCATAAGGCAATCACTCTAAATTATCAACTTTATTCCTTTTTTAGGCCTAGTGAAGCAATAAATTTGTTAATTTCTTTCCCTAGGTCATATGTAAGTTTGCCGACACTTTTTCGAATACGTAGCCTGTTGACTCAAGTCTTCGTGGTTGTTTTTGAGGTCTTCGATGATTTCCCGTAGTTCCACCGTTTCGCTTGGCAAGGATGCCTACTCGAAAGCACTAGTAAATATTTCATAATATTAACTGCTAGGTTGCCCACATGCAAAAGGCAATAAATCCTCAGGAAGTCCCTCCGAAGCCCAAGCACGTCCGCGCGATAATTTTGGGAACACATCAACATAGAACATCTGATTTTCTGTATTCTGCTACGTGCGAGCTGCAAGTTCTTACAATTCAAGTTGCTTGCTGGAAATATTTAATTGTGGTGCACAAGGTTTTGCGAAACGGTTATCGAGAAGTACGATATCTTGTCTTTAACTATGTCTTCTAGGCAATCCGTTACGCACCTAGGAAAATTGCTACTTTTGAAGAGATTAAGCGTACCTGGGTAAGTGATTCTAACCAAAAATTGTTTTAGACGGCCTTCCCGGGTCAATATAGTACAATAATCGGTCAACTATGTTGTGTTATTATAAAGAAATTCGGCTTTCATCGAACCGTACATTTGCCTATGAGATGATGATTATTTTTTAGTATTCCAACATTCCAGGTGATTTTGAAATATCTCAACAGGCAATCATGAGCTCAATTGGACGATCTCCTGATAACTTGTATGTCGTAACCTGATAAAGACAAGTGTTTTGCCCGTTTTAGTTTAATTGATTTATGTCATTTTTCAAAAATTAACTTCATTGAAGTTTTTTGCATAGTTTTGAATCTCAAACTTTAGGCTCATATTTTTAATGTTTTTTTATTTTATTTTTTCATCATATTTTTTCTTCGGTTTGCTTTTGTTGGCAAACTATTTTCAAAAAATTTTTTTCGTACTTATTTGTTTGGTTTTGGATCGCACTTATTTTGTGTCATTTTGTAATGCTAACCAGATAATTGTGTGGAATTGCTGGATCTACCTTACTTTAATAGGATGAGTTTTGCCCTGGCCTTGATGGATTATCTCGAAGTTATATTGAACTTTCAAGCGGTGGTGTTTACCGAGGTAGAATCCAGTCCCTCCACAACCAGCATTTCCAGCAACTGCCGACTTGCGGCACTCACTCAATGCGTGCGGGACAGCGCTTCTCTTTATGATATGGCGTTAAAGGCGATAATTAAGTTGCACAGTCTTAAACCTGCAGAAACACTTGAGTTATTGCGGACACGATTTAGCCGTCTGTATCATATGCTAGAACGCTTCTTTGCACGTGCCAACAGCTACGCTTACATCCGTGACTTCCTCAGGATTCCACTTTTGCCCAGCGTAAGCCGTCTTTTTTGCCCGTAGACCTTTCTTTTGTCCTCTTCTATCTCTTTTTTCTCAACTGACATTTTTCCCCTTCTTGATTCTCTTCTTCTATTCCTCCTTTACAGTTTCTCCACCCATTCCTATTCTGTCACTCTCACGTTCCCTGTTTTTTTCTCTATCCTTTCTATTCCTTCAATCTGACTCTTTTATGACCCCATTTATTTTCTTTCTCTATACGCCCTTTTTATTTCTCCTCCCTATTTTCTCCCCTTTTTCTTCCTCTTACCTCTCCCTCTTCCCTCCTTTTCCCATCTGTCTATCTACCTTTTGGCTTTCTTATTTGTCTCCCTTTTTTCTTTCCTATTATTTAGTGGCAAAATGCTTAGCCATCCTTAAGCACACATTTTAGCCATTCTACGTCCTCTTCTTTTAGTCCCCACCAGATTTTCTGGATTCCGTTAGTGGGGTACAAAGCATTGAAGTAGTTGAAAAACTCGATGAAGAAGGTATCGGTCAATTGGTGGATTTAAGCGCCTCTGAGGTAGTCAATCATAACTAAATTTACGCTTCTTACTTATCCAGCTTTATGAAAGAAGTTTCCTTTGATTGTTTGATGTTTGAGACATTGCTCTTGTTTTTTACTCATCGTTAATGTTTCTGTTTCATTTTTAATCATCAAGTAAGCTCAAAGGTGCTGACATTTGACGCTTTCCTCTTTTTCGTCTGACATGCTTAATACAAGCGCTGTGCTCATGAGGCATGCCTTTTGGCGGTGGCGTAACAACCACCCAGACTGTTTGCTTGAAAACTGCATTTCACGGAGCTGTTGAATCCTTTCTTGAATGACATTTATCATTCTATTCCTGTCAAATCCGTCTAATATGGATGAGGTGTTGGTGAAATTTCTTTTGAAAATACCTTAGAGCCTCGCCTATGCCAACGAAGGATGCAGAACAGGTGACATTGATGCGATTGTTGGAGGGCCTGTACAGTCTCGCTCATCTTCCTCGGTTACAAGTCCTCAGTAAGTCGTTTTGATTAATTATTGTCCTTCCCTACATCATGCACCATTATTAGCAAGCTTTTTAATTTTAAGAGATCCTTTACTATTTTAATTTACCAGGATTGTTTATTCATGTGCTTTCGTCCACCTACACTGTTTACCAGCTTAGTCTGAAACACGAAAGTATTGATGAGAAAAAGGATGCATCACTAGTCCAGAGAAATAATTTGCCAAGTGTGATCCAGTTCAGTTGCCATAGTCACCTTCTAGTTTGGAATTTTTTCTGCGTTTTCCATTTGTTCACTATTTTGATGCCAGCATAGTATTTTCTGTCGAAATGAACCTACACGACAGCTGCTACTGCCAAGCTTTGGCACCTTTCCACCGCAAAACCCCACTTTCTTGTTGATTGCGTAATTTCACGTCGCGATTTGTAATTTTTGCCTTACTTTTTGATAAGAGGTCTTAATTACCCTTTGGATAAGGCAAGGAGAAGTGCAATTTCTCCCATTACTAATCGTATACTAGCCAGATTGGCGCTGTTCAGGTGTCAAATATGACACAAGTTGTCCATAATGATTCTGCCTACACGTAACAGCTTCTTTGGGCTTTTAGGCGTGAACACATGCTGGAAATCGAGTTTCTTAGGTCAGAAATCCAGCGTATGGAAATTGAGGTAATTAAAGTGTTGTGGCACCCATCCATCCTAGCTTTATTTTTATCTACAAACATTAACCGCGTGTGTGGCTTTTTTCTTTGACAACTAGAAAGCAAGTACGCAGGAGCAACTGCTTGATCGTATACGCTTGCTGGAGGATGAAATAAAGGCACTGGTTCAGGTCAAAGCCAGACAAGATGAGGTTTGATTCCATCTCACTGTTACATTTTGCTCTTGATCTGCACAATTTGACAGTCCAAAATCACATGAATTTTGCGCCTGTACTACGATGATTTACAAGGCCACAAACATGACGCCATTTTCACCCTTGGGTGGTTCGTCCCCATTCCAAACCGTTTTGTTTAATGCTTTTTACTGGATTAATCAATCATTCTGTGCATTACTTTATTTGTATTTTTGCAACCAAGATATTTTTTAAGGCAGTGCATTCTGCAGGTGTCATGGCATTACGTGGCTGGTTTCCTTCTTTTTAACGACTACTTCATCGGCAAATAGCTTGACTTGAATATGCATATACTAGTCATTCTTATCTATTTTTTAGGTTTGGTATTGTTTTTATCAATGAATACAGCGTAAAAACTTGGTTTGTGATAAGTCAGCTGATCACAGTCTCATAAAACGGGTGGGGATTTGGAGAATCTACCTCGATGCTAAATTTTTTAAGTAAAAGTTCCCTTTTGTACCTCTACGAGCTCTGGTACGAGCAAATTTTGTTGGAGATTATTTGATATGGCGATAAAGTAATCCTAAATGAGTTCATTCGTTCATTCAATCGGTTTGAGGAAGTCTTTACTTCGATGGTATTTCAAAACTGAATTAGAACCGGCAAATTAAGCTGTAAAAACACAAAATTCTTAGGATTTTGGGCAAGTGCCCGATTACGTATTGTGAGTTTGCATTTAAATGCAGATATTAAATTGACGCAATTGCTTTTCCAAAAAATGCTTCACAATTCTATACGAGAGCTCTTTGTTGCCTGTATTTCATCATCATTTATGCACCTGACCAATTGAGGCGTCTTTAGTAGAAGTTTAAAGAATTGTCCCGATAGAACACCAATGCTTCACTACAACCTTGACACTTCATGTAAAGTGCCAACATTTTGTGAAATAGAGCCAAAGTTGCGTGCTTTGAAGAGCGATAACCCATTTGCTAGATGCTCCTTTGATCCTCCCCAGATACTGCTGATAGCCAAGGACTAAAAAAGTGGATCTGTTTTGGCTGTTGGTAGGCTCCTTCTTTCCGAATTAAATGGCGCTGACATGACACCACCTCTTCTTCCACCTTGCAGCAACTGACAATGTTGGTCGATCAAGTGAAAAATCAAATGGCTGCTGCAGCGGCTTCAGAGGAGAAGTTCATGAAGATTAGTGGTGCCTATGGGAAATTACGGGCGGAGCACGTTAGCACCCTTAAAGAAGTGCGTTCTTTGTTGTAGTAATGCCCTGAGTGAATGCATTCTATATCGTCTCCGAAATATGTGAGTCAAATTTGCAACAAAGATACAAACACCCACACAATTCTTCAGTCTGTTGATTGTGTTGCTTTCATATCTGTACTGTGTACTTCACGCCACTTGGCACCTACAGTTAGGCCATTTCTCATGATAGCTCTCTTCTAGAGCACCAATATCCCGCGTATAAGACGGCTTATATTATTTTATCTGGCTTCGCTCTTGAGTTATCATTGCAACTTCCTTAGGCCTAAGTATTATTCCTGTTGACGCGTTAAAAAGATGTTTGTCCATTAAGCTCTGAATTTGACATGTAAATCCCATTGTCAAAGTCCTGACGACTGTAGCGGTGACGAGGTGGCGCTTAAATCATTTTCGGCCGCTACTCTTTTTAAAAGGCCTTTTGTGTTTTTCTCTTCTAAGGTGGAGGCATCATGCCAAAACGGAGTCGACGCAAAGGTAGGGTAGTCGCCTCTATCCCCTTTTTAAAAAATAATCTCAAAATTAAATTTTGAAATGGAATGTCTTGAATCGTTTTTCCACGGAAAGATAAGAAAGTCATTTATCATCAAATAAAGTCACTCCAACACGCGCGTTGGTCTCAGAAGTGGACGCTCTTCTAGCCTCGATTACAACCGGTTATGCATGCAGTTGAGATATAACGGCTTCTACCTAACGCTTTGTCTTATTTATTCTACTCCACTGGTCATGTGTGTTTTAAAAAAATCTAAGTGCAGCTGAATGCGACGAGGTAGAAGATTTAACCAACTTGATGATGGCGAAGGTATTGAGATGGTGCACAGAAAGAAAGGCCCACCTGAATCACAGAGCACGTAGGTGGATGTCAGATTGGCAGCGCCACCGTGCTACACTCACCACGGCTAACTGACTTCTATGTTAGAAGGAAAACTGTTTCTCTCGAGTCTGTTTTTGATCTATCTGCACATGGCAAACATAGATACACTGCACGATCAAGTGTGTACACAGTCATGTTAACTTCGCCTCCTTCCCGTTCTGTCCCTCTTTCTCACGGTGTAGCAGCGTCTGGCAGCGTTGGAGTTGGAACGGGTTTCCTGGGAGGAAAAACTACGTGCCTTGGAAGGCCAGTTAGCTGAAAGTCGTCTCACCCTTCAGATAGCTGAGACCAGGAAACCTGACTTCAGCAGTCAGTTGAAAAGCGCTTGCCAGGTGGCCGAACAGGAAATGCGTGACCTCTTGCTCAAGACTGCGTGTTTAAAGGCCAAACAAGACGCCAGCGCTATTGAATCATTAATGGAGGACCCAGAATTTGTTCAGTGTCGAAGCTGTGCAGGTAGATGAGACGTAGACACTTGAGCATGGAAATAACATTGATTGTAGTTTGGAAAATTTCATTTACCAAGCACGTTTAGTTTACGGCACCTTTTATCCTTGCCCGTTTGCACGACATTCCTATCTGTCTAAGAGGATTACAGGAACACAACAGGAGGCTTTATTCCCTCCTAAAATGCAACTTGTTGTTATTTTCCATCTCAGACGTTTAGTACGTTCTATTTATAATTCGGTAATTTTATAAACTTTCACCGGTGGTTTGCCTTGTAAGGGGAGCTTAGAAGGGATTCTCCCGGCATTATCCCCTTCATTGGCCTATTCATCCTGCCTGTTACGTTCCCGAGTGCATACCTGTTGTTGTTGTTGCTTCCTAATACAGTACAGGTTCCTTAGATTTTCTCCACTCCATTTTTTTGCTTCAGATGTTGTCAACACTTTTGCGAAATCTGCTACCTCTAAAGTGATTCATCTGAAAGGAATTGTTTCCGATGCAGATGTCAAGAGTAAGTTCTAATCCACACCAAATGGGTTGGTGTATTTGAAGGTCTTGTCATTGAGTTTCAAGCCTCTATTTGTTTATTTATGCTATAGACTTCATGCCTGTTATTTTGTCCCATCTTTCAGCCTTTATTTTAAGACTGCCAAAAGATATCAGGAAGCATTTTGATGTTTGAGCTGCATTGTACATCTCTAAGTAATGTCAAGAGTTTTATTATCACCTAAACTCAACTCCATCGCTGCTAATTCCGCAGATCTGGTAATTCGTTACCATTGTTCCATTTTTTGTTTATTTTTATCTATAAATCAAGAGAACGGCATTGGGAGGTTTGAACAATGTTCGTTAGAAAGTAAAAGTTAAAACAAAAAGCAAGTGTATCAACAAGAAGTGAAGCTAAAAATGCTTCCTCGAAATGGGGTCAAGACCAGGTTTGCTGTTTTGGCATAACTTTTAACATATGCTGTTTGGGAAAGATAAGCCGTATTTGTGAACTTAAGCGAAACCTCTCTCGGGGAGGGCGTAAAGATTTCCTCGGCTGGTCTCCTTTTTAGCATTGAAAAATTTGAGCAAAACAATTACATAAATTAATTCAAGAGGCAGAAGTTTAAAATTAGAGGATAACTGATAACTAGGAATTTGCCTTTGATCACCATCATTGACTTTAATGCCCCATTTTGTGTTTTTGCTTCTGAATTATGAGAATCATTTTACTTCACTCAGTGAGACATTATCTAAAAAACTAGTTTGGATTCTTACGTTATTTAATCTTCTTCCCGCATTATCAGGGTGTCAGGGTGATTTATGCGGTTTACAAAATATAAAGTGATGCTCATAAAATGGCGTCACGAATATGTGACATTTGGCCACTATCAGCCACGGGAGATGGGGCTGCATTTACTTGTACTCAGCTTAAATCAGTAAGGAAGATGTAGAGTATCCTTAACTAAGAAAAATAACCCTCTTGCATTCATTTTTGTTAAATCTTAGCTAAATCAGGGCATTTGTTGTTCGACTGGTCATTTGGTCTGTAGTTACTAAGTTTGCGCTTACCCACAAATGAATGTAGTGAACCACCAGAGTCTATTATAAATGAGGCATCCCGAAAACATTTTTTATTCCTCGCACTGGTGCATCCGCCTTTCTTGACAGCCAGCATTTTAAAGGAATCATGTGATAATGTGTCAATATCCTTATGTTCCCGATTAAAACGTAATGAAGTGTGGGAGGAATGAGAAATAGGAAGGATCTTCCACAGGGTACTATTATGTCTACCTTTAAGTGCTCCATTGACGTGACAGTGGGTGGGTAGATGAAAGCTGAAGCGACATCAGAACCGGAAGCATGAGATTAGTTTCTCATCTTATTCAATGAAACAATTATTTCATTCATTTCTCTTTGGATAGATTCAACAACACTGCCTTTAGACGTGGCCCACCTCTCTTCTTACCTGAACGCCACCCTTCTCCATGCCAAATCCATCGCTAATTCTGCCGCAGACATTGTAAGATCCGATGGTGCGTTTTGCTCTCTAGCCAGCTCACGGATCTCTCTTAACCTATTCTAAATTTCTTTTTTTTTTATCAGAGCTATTAGCCCTCTGCAAGCGTTGCCACAACGACAGCTTTGATATATACTCTCACCTGGCCTCCACCAATTTCGAAGCATGGCGCAATTTAGTGGTACTGGGTCATGTGGAGAGTCTGCTGACAGCTTTAGCACGAATACAGGTGCTGGCAGAGGAGATGAGGCCAAATATCAAAGATGTGAATGAAGAAGACCTCTCCTTGGTCTTGGAGCAGGAGATGCAGAGCACCACTGAGCTCATAGCGCGTGCGGAGGCTAGATTTAAGGTGTGCTGCCATGTTGCCTTACGTGGGAGCAACCAGTCTCATTTAAATTTTCTAGAAGTTGGGAAATATGATCCATACTTCTCGGCTGTTGATACCACAAAGATTGCGCTAACAGTAGTATATTTGCGTACTTTGACAAATCACTCGACATCATTAAAGAGGCTGGGGTTTTTTTAGTACTCCAATAATGACGAACTCGTGTTTTCTACTGATAGGAGCTGCTAGAACAATCGAAGACCTCGATGACGGGTATTCAGCTAGAAGTGAACAACAAGATTCTTGATTCCTGCACCAGACTCATGTCCGCCATTTCTATTCTTGTTGCTAGGGCGTGTGATCTACAGATAGAGATTGTCAACGAGGGGAGAGTGAGTTTTATCATTGGTATTATCTATTAACCGTTGATTATACAGAATCACTACAGTGAAATGAATTGATGCGCCTACCGTCCTTCTGTTTGGTCACCGCCAGAGTACGCAATTTCATGGGTCGTTTTTTTTGGTCAGAGAAACCAAAGCGTTCCATACCATTAGAATAAACATTGGACTCTTAATTTCACTAAACTTTGCGTATTTTGCGCCCGACCAACGAAGTCAAGCTTACTAGTGGAGTTTAAAAACATATCACCACTTCAGAGTCACAATCCCACCCCTCACTCCTTTGAACTCACCTTCGAGTTGTAGAGACGCTTGCCACTTTTAGAGCAACAGATTGGTAAATTTCAGGGAAAATTCTACACAGTAGCTTACTGTAAATCGGCAGCTTTACTTTTGTATATTCCGCAAGCAGTAAAGGAGTCACTCCCTGGTTGAGCGTACTACTGAGGCCGCTATAAGCGTCTCATAGGTCAATATATACCTAGCAGAGCGAAATTGAGGCACCTGCCTTTTATATTTCTGATTGGCATTAGTCTCGTCGTTCCTCTCCTTATTAAAACTTGAATAACTTCTTTTTTTCAGAGTTAATGGAACATTTCCATAACTTTGGGCAAAATAGATTTTATAAGTTTACTATTACACGTAGATTCAAACTTCCATCTTTGTTACAGCCCGTTGGTGCCAAGGGTTTTGGATTGTTTTAATACCTACTACTTGATTTCATTCTAAATTGGAAAAAAAATTAGCATTTATTTGCTTGACTCAATTTTAGCTTTCGCAAAAGTGCTTATTTTATTTCTGTCTGGTTGACGATCACAGCTTTCCGATTGAGCTGCAGTGTTTGATCAAAACATATGTGTAGATAAATCTTGCATAACTTATCATATTTTGCGAAGACTTTTCTGAAGACAAAGAAAGACATACTACTCGGGAAAAATATGTAGTATTGATGTAGGGTGGGGCTTGAAGCCACTGACATCACCCGGAGGCCCGGTCGCCCCGCTTAGGTGCAATGTCCTATTTTGTAGTCTTGAGCTAAAAAATAGAGAATCAACATATTACATAATCTCCCTTCTCTTTTGAGCGTTGTCTTCCGAGCTCCCTTTAGTCCACCCCCTCCACCAACCATGACTACCACATCGGTAGCGTAAGAAAACACGAAGCAATCGTGCCAGTCATCAAATTACCGCAGAGCTGAGAAGATATTTGATTGCACCGTCATTGATCCCTCTTGGCAACCTCATTGGCCCTAGAGTTTTGTCCTTTATGTGAAGTGGATTTGGATACGGGTGAATGTGCTGGCCATCACGCGTGTCCATTGCTAGTCGTAGAGACACTGGCCTAAAAGTAGTCATGCAACAAGGAGCGAAGTTTGTCACAGTTTCGCTGAAATGAGGTTTCGCGTCTTTTCGTATTATTATTATTTCTTATTAGCTGGGCTCAATCCAGCTAATAGAGTAGTGGAGGAAGCATTGTGTATTCGCATAGTTATCGTCACACAGGTATGGTAGGCAGCTTCTTTTTCAGTTGACTCACAGCTAGTGCCACTTGCTTCAATTGTCATCAGCATTCCTGCCGAACACAGAAATGGAGTAGTTATCGAAGCTAGACATCATTTTTAGCCCTTCTGTCAGGGGTTGTCATGGATTCCCCCATCCACAGCCATATGTGCTTCTTCCGTCATCTTACTGTTTATCACTCACAGATAGGAATTAGGCAAGTTTTCCCATAAGATAGGCTTTGGTTTCCGCTGACACCAATGTAGTGTTTCAAGACTTCTCTAAAGACGAAAGAATACATTATATGCGAACAGAATGTGTATTGCTGATCTACAGCAGAGGTTGGGGGCTAGTGGCATTGCCTGGAGGTCAAGCCTACCTCTGATTCGTTACTGTAACCGAGGGCTAAACAAGCAATCAATGTATTGCATTTGTTCTGACACGAGTTAATTTCCTTTGCATCTTGTTTTTAATTCACTTCTCATTCGGGAGGTTTGATTTAGCCATGGCCTGTTGTCCAATGTATCAAGTAGCAAAGTTCTTATTTTTGTTTATGCTCTTTTTATAGGGAACCGCAACTGTGAAAGAGTTCTACAAACGTCATAACCGATGGACCGAGGGACTTTTTTCCGCTGCGAAGTCTGTTGGTGCAGGAGCTAATCTTCTAGTGTATGTTTGTTGCCGTTTTTCACTCTCATTCTTCTACTACTAATGTTCTTCCGATTTCTCACTGGCTTAACGGACTGAAGTCAAAACTTTATTAGCCTAGGTCAATCATTTATTGGGTTCTTTTGATATTGACCAACCAGATTGGGGCAAATTTTTTGGTCCTTAGCATATTACTAACACAAAGCCTGTTTATATTCGTTTAATTTGTAGTGAAATCGCGAGTAAGATTTGGCCTTAAGAATTGTTTGTTTTTTCGTTTTGAAAGGTCACCGTAGCGGGTTTATGGTCTCATTTAATCCGAGTGCGATTTTATGTGTTCTTGGTTTACTTGTGAATGTTGGAGCTGTTGACTTGGAAGTCGGCTCCCCTCGATTCCTCTCTTTTTTCATTTTTATGGCTTTACGACCTTAAATTATGTTTTAAATGCCTTATCTGCTTCTAATTAGCCAACAAGGGAGCCGGATAATCACTCAAATTCTTCTCAAACTTCAATTGCACTACACCCCCCCCCCCCCATTAATTTAGCACCAACCAATCAGAAAACCAGCCAATTAACCAGATATTTTTTTCCACTTAGCGAAACTGCCGATGCCATAGTAACAAATAAAGGTGGCCAATTGGAGCGACTGATAGTTGCAGCATTGGAGATTTCGGGTTCCACGACTCAGCTGGTGGTGGCCAGTCGAGTGAAGGCGAGTAAGGGCTCACGATGTCTTAGCAGCCTCGAATCCGCAGCAAAAGCGGTTTCTAGCGTTACCGGAGAGGTCGTTGCAGGTGTCCAAAATGCCTCTGTTATCAAGGAACAGACACGTAAGTCCTCGAGTCTCCTTCCCCTCTGGTGGTTATTTTGTTGTGTGAGTGAGGGCGTCGTGGATCCATGGCTCAGCCACATCTCTTGAATTTTCAAGTGTATCTACATAAAGAATTTTGGGCTTTTAAAGCTACACTAATTGATATAGAGGTTGGCTGGATTATTAAATGCAGCATTCTATACTACTGACATCTAAAAGTAGCAAACAATAGTGGAGTGCGCTTTCCACTTGGACACAAAAGCTCGAAGTCAATCGGTCATTCTTGGGTTTTTTTTTGAAACACATACCCATCAAGATGCTGGCGTCACTAGTTTCCTGAATCCGTTATCTTTGCCTTAAAAACCTCCTACTTACTCCCCGACAGTTTGGGTGACTGAAAACGGTTCGTTTAAGTTTTGCAATTTTCTCCTCATTAAAGAATTTGATAGCTTCCTGTTTGCTACCCAGCCATTTAACAGCTGGTCATACATTAAAACTAGACAAACGAAAACTTGAAAGTCATATTAAAAGTACAGCTTATGTTTCTATTTAATGACAGTCGTTGAACGCACCTATCCAACTGAATTTGCTAATCCCTTGGAACTGTTCACCAATTTATAAAGTTCTTAAATGCGTTTCTATCTTTGGCTGTGGCGCCTTTCTTATTGGGGAATACGAGGGAATGCTTTGGATATTAATTAGAGTTGAAGAGGGGGTTGGTATTTCCTGCATTCCCTGGCCCAAAATTGAATTATTTGGATTATTCAAACTCCCGCCACTCTCCGTGCCTCTTCATTTCTTCAGAGAACATGGACTTTGCAAAGCTCTCCTACACCCAGGCGCATAAAATCGAGGTCGACAGACAGGTGCGCATTCTAGAGTTGGAGGCTCAACTGGCCGCGGGGAGGCAACGACTCGCTGAAATTAGACGCTTCAATTATTCAAATGCCTCCGAATTTGAGCAGGTACAGACCACTTCGCCAGCTTTACCCTAACAGCACTTAATACGACTGAGTCCAAAGCAGGGCAACGGCGGCTCCCATTTAGCACGTATAAAACCAACGCAAGTGCCAGGAAAACTAGATACACTCCCAGACGTCTAGGCGGTGCAGCTTTGCCCCGCGGCATAGTAATTTGTAATTCAGTAAAGTGCAACCTAAACCCAAGGAAATGGGATTCCCTACTCCAATTACTACTAATTGAAGCCATTTTTTTCCCATTTAGAAATCGTGAAGTCGGGTCGGGACAAGTTCCTAAACAACTATGATTTGTTTGTAACAAGACCACTTCCTATTTCCACTTCTGAAAGGCGTTATTTTAACAATGATTAAAGGAACTTCAAACTACACGGACTTTTTTCCACTAAAATAAAGCGGGTAAAAAGAATATTTATGGACAAATGGACAATGGTAAAATCGCCAAGGCAGGAGGGAAGCGGAATAAAAAACCGAACTGAGGGTGAAGGAAGGTAGTTAATCGCGCCGTTCACGTTTTCGATACGTCGTATCTCGATTTGATGTGGTCGAGGAGTCGCCAGGTCTCTTGTCCGCCTTCTTAGCCTCCAACAAGAAGGTACTGACGTTAAATGGATCTTCTCCACCCCTCTCAAACTGCACAGGACCTTCGAGATGGCGGCTCCTATCAGCTCCCGCAAATCCACGATCCGGTACGAATTGTCTCTGCTTGCCAGCAGCCTCCAGATCGTTGCCGTATGTGTCAGTATCAGTTTGACGAGGACGATAGATATGAGTACCGAAATTGGACTCCTGACGCCAGGGCTTGTCGTAGATGTTGTAAAGATCATCCTCACCTAACATATTCCAATTAGCATCAAAAAAGGGGAATTACCTCCTGCAAAACCAGAATCCATGCCACGTGACTGGTTGAACAGACGCTGGTCAAACATGGACTCAGAGTTTGCATTGAGCCGTGGATTCGGCATCCCCAGAGCAATCTGTTCACTGATATCACGATCTTTGTCCCGCTGAGTTCGTACCTTGCCCTCTGCACCAACTCGACTGAGATTGCGATCATGGGCACGATCACGCGCGCGCTCACGACGGATCTGATCCCTGCTCGCCATTTCGGATTCATCATCTGCATTCGATCCGCGTCGCAAACCAGCACGGGCGGCACGCGCCTCCATAGCAATTTTCTGGAGTTGCTCCTCCTTGCGTTCACGCACCTTAGAGGCAACTTTTCGCTCGATTTGTGCACGCAATTCGACGGCTTCTCTAGCTTTGCGATCCGCGGTGTAAAGAGCTTCCGCCAGTTTGGCGAAATTCTCGTTGATGTGAGTGGTTTGGAGACCACGACCGTCAGCGGCGACACGTTTATCCAGTGGGATGGTGTAACCTCTGGGATTCTTCCAGTTGGAAATGCATGGTGGTATCTTCCACTCCGCTTGTTCCTTTGCGGTCACCTTTCGTGAAGGTGAATGCATCAGTGGTGGAGGTGGTGACGGTGGTCCTCGAGGAATTTTCTGATTTATTCTAAAGATGTTTGTCACAGAAAATAAAGGACGGGCCTACTTAAATCTAGGGGGTTCCATGGGATCACGTTGTGCCTCCACCATACGTACAAGACGTTGCTGGGCGCCACTATTGAAAGCTGGACCTTGTTGAGCTGGTGTATAGCTAATGTACTCAGCGGGGCCTGTTCTTTCAGCTTTTCTGACTGGTAAAGAGGCCGCAACCTTCTGTTCAACAAGGGCTTCAAGAGCCTTTCGCGTTTTTTCTGTCGTCTAAAAACATGGAGAATAAGTAAAAAATGCTTACCTCTTCGACGGTTTCCTTAGAGGGCTTCTGCAGCTCCTCATCATCTTCATCAATCGGCTTGGGGAGAAGGTCGGTGAATTTAGAATAAATTATCCGGTCTTTGGCGTGCCCTCCTCGCACCAATTCGTCATACCGAACTTTACCATCTTTGTCTGTTTTCATCACAAGAGCATTAGATGAACTCTTCTGTCGCCCCATTCCAAGAGGGTACTGAGGCATATGTATTTCTGGAAAAGCACCTCCATCACCGAAGTCGTCTTCATTACGCGGGAACCAATGTTTTCGATGGCCGTAGGGAGGTAAACTCGATTTATGCACAATAACATGCGATGAATTAGCGATCAGGTCTGTTTGCGCATCAATAATACGCTGCGTAGGCGCAGGTAGCTGACTAAGGAAAAGATGAGCACAGAAAACCCCACATTACCTTAGAAGAGACATTGTACAAACGCAGTTTGAAACCTTTGGCCAAAGGTCAAGCAAGTCAAACAAGCATTAGCTGTGTTACTTAATGCTTCGTGCCTAAAAAAGTTTCTTCATCATTTCTTTGACATAAGACAATGCAGCGCTTAAAAGCACTTGAATAAAAATAAAATATATATTTGAAAACATTCAAACTAGTTAGAGCGAATCCATAGGAATAAATCAGACTCATAAAAGAAAATAACTTGTGTAAAGTTAAAAATAGTTAAACATTCTCATCAAACCTCTTTTCTAATTTGCTTTTATGATTAAAACATTTTATTCCTAAATTAGGAGAGAGCATAATGTGCAAGAAATATATAAATAAGATAAAAAGCTTTTGTGTAATATGTATGTTTAGCAAACAGGAGAGCCTGGTGCCCAATGCCATGGGCCATTAGACTTTCCAATTACTAAAAATATGCAAACGATAGCCCGCAGACCCCAATAACTTAATTGAGAAATAAACGACTGACGATGAGTAACTGGGCCGTACTTTGCTGCGTGTATTTGTAGCAAATTTAAGCAATTACTACACTATTTTGATAAAATTTTTAAATTTGTATGTGTTTGCGGGTACATTTAATATGTTTAATTTTCAACTTCAAATGAGCTACTTAGTTTAAACTCTCAAATCTGCCGGACTTTTTGCCGCGGAAATTACAAATAGATCACACTACTGGTTTTTGGGCCAATGAGGGTTTGGCGTCAATCGGACGTATTATGGTGATATCGCCCAATAACGTCGAAAAAATACAGACTTGTTTCTCCTGGCCTGTGACTGTTCTGTGGAGCCTAGCTATTTTTCTCCTCGTTCCTTTTATTTATTTATCAGTTGCCTCACTTTTTGACATTTTCAGTTCTGGTATTTTGATTTAATCATTTGTTAAATACATAGGTGGCATGTTTTTGAACGCGCTAACACCCAAGTTTTATGTTGCTCTGACGGGTACTAGCTCTTTTCTCTCAGGACTTATATTAGTTCGTCATGCTAATTCAATTTAACACCTCATTAGATCTTTGAATGGTGGTATTTCAAGAAATATGGGACCTCTTTTATTGAACAAATATCTCTTACACACATATACCCTTTATTGGGTGGTAGTGACGAGGAAAATGATTGTGATAGTGTCGATTCCGGCCGTGCTCATAATGGAATCCAAGGTTTTTTCTGTTCATTATGTTATGCCCTTCTCTTAGACTGTAAAGTGTCCCGAAATCCCTATAGTCTTTTTCGTGGGGCCGAGTATCAGCGAGCAGCAAAAGAATTCGGCCATGATCCACTAACCTATTATGATATGAATTTGTCAGCCCAAGATCATCAAACGTTCTTCATATGTGAAGCCGATGCTGGTAAACCCGAATATGAATGTAAGATTTCAGCGTTTACTTCAAATAACCACTTAGTGATGCAAATGGCATGGCGGGAGAGAAATCCTGAAGAACGAATCAAAAAAGCAAGGGAAGCTTTGTCGAAAAATCCTGACTGTGTTACCGCTATGATACTTCTTGCCGAGGAAGAGTTCTCATCTGTGGTTGAAGTAAGGTTTTTTTCTTATAAAGGCAGCTCTATGAAAAGACTACCCACGAGCATACTTATCTTAGGGCGTTATTGCTAACAGTTATAGGGATAGCGTTAGGATCGTAAGATATCTTGAGGACGTTAGAAGTGGCAACCTATAATTTTCAACACCGGCTTCTTGGCACGAACCCTTTTCTCTAATCGAGAATGTTTATATTACAGGTGGAGAAGATGTTTAAACAGGCGTACAAGATAACTGAGTCATCTCTGCGAAAGTCCCAACAATCACACTCTCACAACCCGACACAAGATACATTCTACCTACGCGATATTCATGTCTTCATCTTCATCCGACGGCGACTTGCAATGTGCGCCCGAAAGCTGGGAAAATTGAAGGAGGCTATAAAAATTATGCGTGAGGTGTGTTCTTCTATTTCCTCCTTCATTATTGTGCTTAATTTCGCTTGACACCGCAGTTGCCTTAGCCCTCTCCTTCGCTGTTTCGTAACCGGATAGCGGTGCTTTTCAGTATCGTTGTTTCATGTGACCGAATTACGGAGAAGAGAAATTGTTAATAAGGCAGCGTTTTTAATCTCAAACAGAAATGGAAATTAGTCAGTTTCGATTTTGTCTTTCATGTTCTTATTTTTCTTCAAGACTTTGATTTTGTGCTTAATTAGAGTTTATCTTTAATTATGTTAATGTTACTGTGACGTTCGCATTCTCTCAGGCAATACAGAGGTCGTCGTATTTGCATTACAGCTGATAGAATCTAGGACGAATCTTTTGAAAATGGGTTCACATTAGTCTTGCACGTGTTAGTAAATGAGGTAAAGACTACTTATTTGAGCATAGGTAAATAACGATATTGCTAAGTATTTTAAATTGTTCTTAATTCCATTTAGCGTTAGTGATAAAATGACCTTATAAAATCAGTAATTTCTCCCAAAATTGATGTCTTTATAATCATTTAGGGTGTGTTTCTCACACTCCTTTGTCGTGGCTTGTAGCTCATACGGGAGTATCCCAATTTGAATCTCTTCAACATTCATGAGAATCTCATCGAATGCTACTTGGAGGCACAGCAGTACGCAGATGCGCAAGCATTTCTTACCAAGTATGATGGTAAGTGGAGTCCTGGCTTTTGAGTGTCCGCTTTCTGGTGTTCAAGAGTGATTTTGTTTTCCCATTTTTCATTTTGCACTTATCAGACATCCATTATCCCAAATCTGCAACCATCTGCTACACAGCGGCTCTTCTTAAATCCCGACAAGTAGCCGAAAAGTACGTTTTTATCCAAAAATTCATTTAATTTGAATCTGCTTTCGGTCTAGGGCCTATTATCGTAGTTTCTTTTGTGTTCAGATTCTCGCCGGATATTGCGTCCAAACGCGGTTTAAGCAGCGCTGAACTCAGTGCTGTTGAGGCAATTCATCGGGCTGTTGAGTTCAATCCACATGTTCCGCGGGTGTGTTTCATGATACTCTTATTTTGCTGTTCATTTTCTTTGGGCTCTAATATTGCTGTTCTTCTGATGGGACGATTTTATTTTGTTTGAGTGGTTATCCGGTATGTGGTCAATTGCTTGTCGTCTAAGCCCACATGACATCTTAATTGCTACCCGTAAAATGGTTCTTTGTCGATGCATCAGTGTTGTCGCCTGGTCATGCTAAAATATTTTCATGTAAAACGTGTACACACTGCTGGTATTTTCTCATTCACCCTTAAGGCTTTATTTATTTTCCTAATCTGTGCTTTACTGAAACCGTGCATACGTGCCCTAAAAGCGACGTCGTACTTTTTGTCCTTGTTTAAGCCTGGACTTCGTAGCCGTGGGTAACGCCGTTTCAAATCTGATATTGTGAAAGGACATATTCATGATTGGGAAAGATTGTTCTAAGGTATCAAATGGGTGAAGGGGGGAGGGAAGAAAGAGTTTCAGGTTTGTGGATGTGGAAGCCATAAGATGTGTGGCTTCTAGCTCTACAATGCGATCCCATCAAAATGTACAACCTTGGTAGAACACGCCCCCAGTACCACCTATCGCAAGTGTATGCTTGAAGCGCTTTTTCAGTTTTCACTTTTAAATCCTACATTGGGCCCTTTGGGGGGGAGTAATGTTAACTCTTTGTAAGACGGAAAGTAGATTGTGGAATAAATGCTAAAATATTCACCGATGATTATTCAACTATTATATTTGAACCGCTGGAAACTGGTTCAAGCTTTATCATCATGCTTGATTTCAAATTCCTGAGAATGAACTGTATCCCCCTTTTTCAAGGAAACTCTATTCTTTTTTTCGAAAATCAAAATATTTATTGGATTATCTAGGTATTCATTACCAGATCCGAGGGCTTATCATTAACGATTTGATTCTTGGGAGGTGGTAGTGCGAGAACCATTTCGCCTTTGTGGAGGGTATTTATCACAAACGCTAACTCGACACGTCTTCCTGGTTGCGTTTCACATTTAGAAATGGTTTTTTCAGTCAGTAGTGGGTTCAAAAGCTCGCGCTGACTCGTTGGTCTCGAGGTCAAGGCTCTTTTCGGGGAATTTCTACTCCCGGATAGGTGGATAGCGCAAAGCTAGCTTGAAAATCTTCTCTTTTATGTCTATCCCATTCAAGCATGCTATGGGTGAAGTCGATGATACTGTTGGCAAATTGCACTCCGAAGAGTTCTGACATCCAGGAAGAAAGTTAGTCATTTACCAACTTAAAAATGCCTGTTGTCATCACGCTTGATTTTCGGTGGTGTACCCTCTAACCCCATCATCCAGCTGCTCTTATAGTTTTCTTATCTTCATATCCGCTCCCCAGTACTTGTTGGAGATGAAGCCGTTGATTTTGCCCACGGAACATATCCTGAAGCGCGGCGACTCGGAGGCCATTGCCTACAGCTTCTTCCATCTGACCCATTGGAAGGCCGTGGAGGGTGCATTAAACCTCCTACACTGCACCTGGGAGGGAACCTTCCGTCTCATACCCTATCCTTTGGAAAAGGGCAACCTCTTTTATCCCTATCCTCACTCGACGGAGTCTACTGACCGCGAACTTCTACCCAGTGAGTCTTTCTTTCGATCTTGCTACTTTTCACTGTCATCTCTATTATTGAAGCTTGCGATAGAATTGAAAGTAGCGTAGCTCGTGTTGATGATTGTGTCATTTTTAATCCCACTGTTGGAGTAGTTGAACATGCTTTATGGCGGAGTTTTAAGTTTTTGACGGAAAGGGGAGAACAATAAATCAAATTGGTGATTGGGTTTATGACACTTATTTGTAGGGAGATGACAAATATCCCTGTGTTAAATCAATTTTCTCTTTTGGCCTGCTTGTAGTGTCGCCATTGGTAAAGGTTATACTCGTTGGATATTCTTAAATAGCGGTGATATGTCCTCTTACAAATAAAAGACAAATGTAAACTATCTTGAACACATCAGATCGCAAATACAGCTGGTAGCAAAGGCAAGGACTCTGCCTCAACGAGGATTTCTCCAGTTGTTGAGTTGCTTTTTCTTCGTTTATGGCTTCTGTAGACAGTTGTTTTTCGCTGGCATAGTCAACAATAAAATTTGTGTATCACAATTTAATCAAATGTAAAATAATCTCCTTCAATCAGCTACATTAAAGTACCATTTCTCTGCGTACAACGGGATTCGTGAGCAATGTCACCACTATCTTGACCATTAATCGCGAAATCCGTGTCATTGCAACCCCGTTTCCGCTATTAATAAAAAATACAAGGCACTCCTGGGCAAAGGTGAAGTCGGTACTTCAGCCATCAGCAATTCTTTCTGCCTGTGAATGCGAACTACTAGATTCAAAGGAATCAGTCTGAGCTGATTGATTCCCTTCATTATCAGTGCCTACTATGACTAATGGGCCCTTATGACCTGGCTAAAAGGTCCAAAAATGACGCTAATTCTTTGGTTTTGCACAGATTAGAATGTGCCCTTACGGGTGGAGCTTCCTGTAGCCTTGACTATCACTTAACGGGATTTCATTATCGGCATGAATGTCCGTTTTTCCTATTCAGGCGAAAAAGTTCCGAGCTTAGTTCTTTTTCCCCGCCAATTAATCTAGACGTAAACTTCTGACCATCAGTTTAGTAAACTTAGGTAAATGTCACGCTGTACCACCACCTTGTGCCATTACTACGGATAGTCCGTCCGCATGTCGTACTATCTTGTGGTAGGCTAAGCAGGATCCTGGGCTACTGACTCACTCCTCACCCCCCACATTAAAAATGCAGCAAGTCACTCATAGGAAGTTGGAAAAATCTTCACGACTATACCTTCCAACAGCATTGCAGAGAAGAAAGAAAGTAACTATGCGCTTTGAAAGAGATAGTCCACATGTTTGTCTTCATAAAGTGATCAGTGTCGTCCCTCGGTCTCCGCTTTTTATTCAAATCGGAAACAAATAAGTGTTTAAATTATTTGCATGTCAAAGTCAACCATAAGATTAGCCGAAATCCACGATAACTTTCCAATTGAAATCGCCTACCAAAACCTGACCTCAATGTTTAGAGACACAATACTCCATCATTGTTTGGACTTATTTTTTAGCCGATTCTACGAGGTAATCAAATGTGGTGATATGCTTTTTTGTAAAAGAAGTCCCTCAAAATATTTTATTTGTTGATATAATTGGAGGCAGCCAGTGGTGCACCCGCAAGTGGGTAAGTGAAAATTCTGCAAACGACGCGCTTTTCCAAGGATGCACCAGTGCAGAGCCAATTGATAGACCTTGAAGCTTACCACCATCTGCGAATACATGTGCATGTGCTACATTTGCTTCGTAACTTCCTCCACTTCCCAGCTGGTGTAGATGTAAACGAATGGTTTCATCATCACTCGCATTAAACACAACTGCATGTTCTTGGCACTCTAAGGCGTCAAAACGGCACGAAACTATTTAGGATGAGAACAGAGACTCTTCCCGAAGGTGATGTTTTGGTCGTCACCCGAGTCAAACGGCTTATTTAGGGTGTTTCAGAGAGCTTCATTCTGTCACTGCGCCCTCTAACTGCCATGCAAGTTTTAATGGAAACTTGCAACTTTTGGATCGAGTTAAGCTGGGATTGTAAAGTAGATGATCTCGAATTACTTCCATTTGACAAACAACCTTTACGATGAATTCGACATATTATTTATGTGAATTTGATGTATCTTTAGTATGGATCTCGACTAAACTAATGAATTCAGGGAAGGAGGTAGTTGTGCGCTTCACTCAAACCTACTTTGTCCATTTGTGCAATCACCCATTAATCCACATTACTTCATCGTCCAATTTAGTTTAATCTGCATTTTTTCAATCGTCCTTTCTTTCGAAGCGGGAATGTTCATTTTCAGGGTTGCGACAGTTGTGCGCTACATGGCTTGTTTACATGGCAAAATTTGCAATCCACAACTGTTCGCTTATTATCTGGCCACACGCCTTGCCAATCAATTATTTCAATTGATAGTGGTAACTGGTTTAAAAGGCATTCTAGAATGTGGCGGACATTAATTTAGCACTGATTTCACCTCCTTTCATCGGTAGGTTTTCACACCGTCTCGGTGTATCCGAAAAAGGACGTCCCCTTCTTCATCATCTTTACGGCCGTGCTGTGCTCACTCACCGCACTACTGGCCTTTCTCACCCATGTCTATCCAGATCAAATGGGCTCTTTCTCTAGTCAGGTGAGTGCTGCCTCTCTTGCCCTAGAATGGCGTTAGCTTCTCAGCTTGCCCCCGTCCTGCATCCACTATTTGCCTCTTTGAAGTTAGAAATTGAGGGGCTTACAAAACGGACTTCTAACCCACTTTCATGTGTGACAGGCATGGCGGTTAATTTACTCGGTTTATGGCCTCGGTGATTTGGCTAACCCTCGCGATGTAAGGTTAGATGGATGTTGGTGATTGATTTCTCTCTGCTGCCTTGGAGAGTGTTGAAAACATATTTTCACGACTGTATCTACTTTCAGTTTCTTAACAATATGTTAGTCATTACTTCCCTCCTATTCTGAGGGCTCCCGCTGCCACTATGACGCTGAGGAAAAGTTAACCACACAACTGGAATCACTTCACCATCTGGTGGTAGATTTACGGGTGAAATTATATCCTCTTACCCTTGATTAGGAAACTTGGGGGGGTGTTACTGACCTTAGAAGTTTTTAAATTCGATTGTTGTTTTGTTTAAAGACGATTTAAATCATACGCGTCCGCAAATGGCCTTCGTTATAAGCATATGGAAAAGTATCCTCAGTGGTATAAATGGGATGTCAGCCGTGGAGACTGTGGAGTCCACTTGTGTGAATCCCATGATCGTTCTTTTGCTTTACCTATCGCCAATTTTTCGGTGATTTTCGATTAACCAAGAGACAGAAAGGAAGAGATTCCTGAATATTGCACTCTCCGTCGGATGAACTGCATCCAGGAAGTGTTCATTTACAGTGCTAAAGGCTGGACGACTTCGTACTGATAGCGTTTGCTTCAAAAAGTGTGGAGAGAAGTGCCTATCCATATCCTCAAACTCCATCCACAAACCATTGAGCATTATTGTGCGCAGTTCTTCAATTGCTGGTCTTGAGTTTGAGGCGGTTTTTAATGGCCTTTTTGTCGTGAGCTAAACCCTTCCCTCTGTGATGACCCGCCACGGCATTCACGAAGAGCAATCAGAATTGCTGACGTTTTAAAGTGGGTTTGTTTCCAAATACCACTACTGTAGTTACCAATTCACATTTTGGAATGGAACATGGCCACCTGTCTAGAAGTAGGTTTATTACCAGTCAATTATCCTGCAGAAATGGATTGCGACCCCTGGACTACCTCTGAGGACGTTATGAGGCATGTACGTTGTCATATTTGCTTAATAAATGTTTTTTCTATATTGTAGGCATTGCAGTGGTTTATCTGTCCATTATCCTATATCTCAGAGAGGTTGATCGGTTTGTTGAGCGCATCCGCACCGCTTGTTGTACAACGGACCTAGCAACTGCTTTGAACCCAAGGCAGGAGGGGAGGCGTCAGGGGTGAAGTTGGAGGAAGGAACAGACCGGCACCAACTTTTCTTCGTTTTTATCTTGAATGTTATCTCTTCCTCTCTTCTTCCCTGCCCCCTTTGATACAATCGGTTATGCTTATGCGAGCGCCACTCTATCTTACAAATGCTTCATTAATGATTGCAAAAGCATTGTTAAGCGTTGAGTAAATTGCGACTTGGCCGTCTTGTTGAGGGTAGCTTTTCCTAGTAAGGTGGCGTGGGCAGAGGCCGTGTACCGGGGGAGTGGTGGGTGTATCCTTCGTCCTCACCGCGCTAACCACTGGTGAAAGCTTTCGTTCCAAGTTGTGCAAATTTGGTGAGCTGAAACAAGAAGCTTCTGCAAATAGAAAATTTCCTTCAGTGTGAACAGGGCTTCGAGTACCAAATGTTCTGCCAGGTTGGCGTTTGTGACGACTCGTCTGCAAAAGGGTGGATGATCAGGAATCTAATTCGCAACATAAATGTGAGATCTCTCCATAAAGTACGATCATTGCTGCTTAAACACGTAGGATGGACCAAACGAAAAAGTGGGAATATTTATCAAGTGAGGTTGGCAACTCTTTCGTGTGCGCATGTAAAGTGATGTTAAGTGTAGTACGATAGTGGTTTATTCCCCGGTTCTAGTGAGGTGCCACTTTTGTACTTTGAATTAACTCCCTTGTACCTCACTGCGTGAGCTGGCCCATTGGGCCATGCCAATAACCCAGATACCTTCTCCGTGCTGAATATATATGCAATACTTATGTTGTTTTAATGTGCATTTCAGGGAGGAGGCAATCAGGAAATTCGAACCTGGTAACTGGATCGTCCTCCCCCTTACCTAGTGACTACGGCTCCCCTCCCTCTTGAATACTGTATTTTCCCTATCCATCTTGCCGTCTTTAATAAAGATGTCCAAAGCAAATCAACTGGGCTGTCTATAGAGATCGGAAAGCGGAGACCGAGGAGCCTCGCTCCACATATATATATTCTGCAGTATGTATTATTTTGTATTTTTTTTTCTTAGGAATTCCGAAGAGTACATAAAAAGTTGGCCAAATTTGTGGGGAAACGAAAAATTGTTTACTCTTCCCCAAAATTATAGTGCTGTTAAAAGTATGTTTATTTAATAGAAACTAAAAAAATTCCCCCAACCTAAGGTACTCCGTTTAATTCCTTCTTTGAAGAGCAGCAATGGCTAACTCATAAATTAATGAAAAAAATAAGTTTAAATCATGAATGGTGTTTAAGGCTAAGGCACAAAATATAATAGGAGCTTATTGTTTTGATGCGAATCAAGACTTATTTAAAGCACAAAACTTCCTTTTTCGTGACGTAATCAAGCAAATTATTTGGCCCTGTTGCATTTGGAACTTGTCACTAAGGCCATAGACTTTAGTATCAAGGAAATCACGATTGTTTGCAAATTCGGAACACATTTTATCGTTATATGTCTTAAGGCTACTTTCAAGGCATTGTGCCCAACTCAAGGTAGCGTGCGTGAGTAATAACCCATTTCTTCAACTCCAAGATATGAGTTCGGGTTTTTCGAGGTTATGCCCTTCATTTGCAAACGTCATCAATGATCCACTATTGTTGTCCTATTTTATACAATATTTGAGAAGCACCAATTCTGAAAACATATTCCGGTTCTGGTTGGAGCTGTCTGGATGCATGAGTAGACGGAATAACAATGGAGATTCATTTAAGTTTAAGTCAGAGGAGTCTGTTTCATCAGACAAAACAGTAGACGAGTTGCGTGAGAAGATATCTCACTTGCCGGTTAACAGTATTACAACAATTTACTTTCGTTACATATCTCGTGAAGCCAAACTCCCCGTCGAATTGCCTCCAGAGCTCCTTTCGGCAACTTTGTGTATGTGATTTCATTGCATGCATATTGTTCAGTAAGAATTTTAGAGAATCCATACAATATTGCTGCCTTTGGGCCTTGTCTTCGATTTACTGAGTCCAAACTTCATTCCAGGTATATCTGCACCTTTAACTCGCGATGCCATTATTTAGTTTATTCCCCGACTTTTTAAGAAGTGACTTTTTTTCTGAATTTTGCGTCGAAATAATTGTGAACGATCAACTTACACTAAGTGATGTTTTGTTTGAGGAAGCTCTACTAGTTAATTTCATTGAGGTATGCAGGGAGCTTCGTCCTATTTGTGCAGTTTTTAGCTGGTGATCCCACTTCCATCCTACTAACCTTCCTTATGGCTGTGAACGCTTACAAAAAGGAGTTTTCCGAGTTAATGCTTAAGAAAGATCATGCAGAGTCGGTGGAGGAGCGCCATCAACAGCTTCTTCATGACGCTACGACAATCTGTGCAAAGTATGTCGAAAGTTCATTTATCCCTTATTTTTAGGTACCTTTCGCCTGCTTCCGATGATTTCATGGGTCTCACTTTGGAGCAGTACCGAAGTGTTCTTGACGTTGCTTGTGCTGAGAAGGAACCACGAGAGAACTGTTTTGATGATCTTTACAAATTAATTTACAAAACGGTCGAGAAAGTGCGCTGGACTGTTTGTAATTTGTGGTTACTACCTTGTGCCTGTAATTTTATATTTATGCTTTTTTGTTCACTAGAATATCCTTCCATCCTTTTTCGTCTCATCGCCCTTTTCACGCTACCGCAGCAAGTTTGTTCAAAAACCGGGTTAGTGAAATCGTCGTTTCACACCACCATCACCGGTCGTATTTTGTCATCGTCGACGTCGTTTCGCACCCTGCTGCACTTCTATTTTTGTCAAAGCGTTCCCTTTTTTCCCTTTACATGACTGTATTTATGCTCCACTTCTTTTCGTTTTCTGGTATACCTTAACTGGGTTTTTTCACCTAATTTTTGCTAATTCTTTGTTCACCTGTTTTTTGCATGGAGATGAGTTTTCCATACTCAATATATTCTCGACCTCGGTCCTCTTCGCGCAGTGGCTACAAGACCGAAAGCACAATTGGAGCTGGAGTCCAGCTGTCTGCGCACATTCCAGTTTAAATCGCATTTTTAATTTCGTTCAATCTGGTTCTAGATTTTGAATTGTTTTTGGTACTCCTGGTGGATTTTTGTCAATAATATGTCCAGCCACATGCCCTGAAGATTGTCACTTTAATACACAGGGCTTTCGAGCGGCGCGTCCCCAGACCGTCCATTTTCATTGTTGTATCTGTGGTTTGGGAACACCTCAGTCCATACATTGTTCGGAAATGTACGGCCAGTAAGCTACCTCATTAAGTAATTTCTGAACAAATAAATAACCCACCAAGTCCTGGCCATCTTGGTGCGGTTAGATTTGTCGAATCACTAACAACATGGCTACTATTTTACCAAACCTTTATGGTATGTGGGACCCTGTCCTAGCTGCAGGTAAGTTTGATTCCTTGGTTTCGATGTCCTGAAGATTTGACCTTAATTGCTTGGTTTATGGACAAGGACAGTCGGCACCACACGGATCCTGGAACTCCGCTAATCGACTGTAATTTTTAAAGAGAAGTTTCACATCTTGAGCTATGACGTACCTGACGGTTTTATGTTGATGTAATGGAAATTCTTTTAGGATGATTCGGAGAGGCTCATCATATTTTACTTAAAAGATGTCCGCACAGTATAATTTCTTCAAATAGCCTGGATGCATGAATGTACCCTTACGGGTCAGAACAACCACATTCATTTAATCACTCCCAAACGTCAGCATATGGGGGTGCTGTTGTTTGCTTGCCTTCTGCTGGTTAAGGAAATTAAGCGCCCAGAATTTGAAGTCGTGAGTAAACGTATTTGCTACTCACCGGCAAAGTTTCCACGTCGGGATTATCACTTCTAAATGCGTTCATGTAGCAAGTGGTTGTTGTGCGAGAGTCCAATTGGGTACCCTAAAACCACCAAGTTACTCACAAATACGCGAGATTTTTTTGTTAGTTTCATGTAACAACCACCAATTTATTGAATCTTTGTTTAGCCTTCTAGTGGCTCCCCACTTGACATTCCAAAGTTGTGGAGTTGTGTCCCTAAGTAGGGAAACGCCGAACTCGAAGCCAATTTATTAGTCCTACAAGACGTTTTTGGAAGTTTTGTGGAACCACTTTTGGTTTATTCAGACGTTTATGAAGGATGGTTTTTGGAGTATCCGCCCACATATTTGGTAGCGCCCATCGATGTTGTGCTTGCCGGTGGAAACTCCCGAGGCAGTCGCGTTAAAAATGCGCCTATGGGTTGACCAATGGCTGTCATTACCCGGTGCTAGGGCTGTTCCTCATTTTTGGGCTTTTTTGAGAATTCACTAATCACTCATTGTGTGAATGCTGTACAGAATATCAGCATGGATAATAGGACGTTTTTCCAAAGACACCAGAGTTAGTTAAGGTGATCAGCTTACGGTCCCGTATTCCGATAAAAAATTATTATTGAGAGAAAGACAATGATTAGGGAAAAAAACATACTTTGCATAGTCTCTTGAGTAGGAATAAACGCATGAAGAGCTACAACCTATAGAAAATTACACGTTAAAACTCTTGCATTTTGCCATAATTGTAAGTTTTTGGCACTTTAAAATAAGTTAAAGTGGATTTTTTTTTGGCACAGTGATTCAGTAAAAACTGATAAATCGACAGTAACTTTGACAATCGTAATATTTGAACTTGAAATATGCGTAATCTATTGAACCCCAGTGATGAAGTGCTTACTTCTTCCTATTTATGCCTACAACAAAACAAATGATCCGGATCCATTCAGAATTCATCCTGTAAAATTTCGATGGTTTTTTGAAAAAAAATGAAACTAGAATATGATTGGTTTTAAAGCCGATTGGGCGTATCTCCTAGCTTACAATTATTTGATTAGTTGCCGTAAATATCGTGTAGTTAAAGTCTGGTTCAAAAAACCAAATTGTTCTTATGCTATGGCCATGATTAGCCACGCGACATTCGCAACAGGCATTTGAGTAATTGTAAGCGGAAGGATGAGCACTTTCTTCCTGCAAACCAACCATAATCTAATTTTGCTATTGAGAATTTGCCTTAAGTGTTAAAGCAAGGATACACCTACGTAACTTTTGAAGTGATGTGGTAGACCTCTGAAGTGGCAAACAAAGGCCCAATAAATTTTTTGTTTAATCAAACCTTGTTTTGAAAACACCGAAAGCAAATCCTTTTTAGTGTACCCATTAATGACTTAATTGTTCTAGGATATCACATAAGTAGTCACAAAACTGGACTCGCTTACACCAACTTCTTGTTGCATAAAGTAGTACAGAAGTGGCTACATCAATGTGAAATCTAATAAATTTACATTAGAGTTAAAAGTGTGCATCTCCCAGTTTACGGCTATTTGATTAGCTGCTGCAAATTAAGTTAAGCCAATCATATTCATCGTTTAAGTCATTTGATTCCTGTGTAGTTTTGATGACTCAATCGAACTATTCAGGGGAATTGCTTTTGGCTCACTTTCATATTTCGCCTAATTGTCAGCAAATACTCACCCAAGACCTACTTCCAATTTGTACCTAAGGTAATATTTGGCAGAGTATTTTGTAACGATAATCGAGGTGAGGAATTTCCAATTGCCCATTGAGGTCGTCACCGCGTCGGTTTCTGATGCATAATTGTTCTTGGAGTCTCGAGAGTAGACTGATTACTTTGTCGCTGTTCTCCGTATTTTAAAACCATATTTTGTATTAAGTGCTTAACCTAAATAACCTATTTCTATGTAACAATGGGGCAAAATGACATCAGTTTAAGTAAATAATAGTATTTATACTTGTATTGACTACTAAGACCTCCTGAATTTTTCTACATTATGCAAAAACATGTGCTTGACGCGTTTACCCTTCTTATAGATATAATACATTGCGAAAATATCTCCTCTAATCCGATTTATCCATGGAGGAATTATTTACATTGAATGCCAGCTTCTTCTAATGAGTAAAATGCTGCTTTTATTTGAATTTGAAATGAGTTCATTGATCATCCTCCATGTTCTCTCAAGTATGGCGAGTTACTTGATTTGCTCCTTTAAATGCTGCTAAAGATTTTGAAGGGATTCAGCTTTTCACAGCTTCCACTCAAGCTTCCAATCGTGCAGGCTACAGATTTCCTAAATTCTTAAACAGCATAGTCCAGAAGCAATACTGCAAAACATTTCAATTCTTTTGGAAGACTGGAAGTGTGTTTAAGGAATAAGGCATGTCTGTTAAAACAAGTGTTGTTGCTACTGAACTTCTGTTTCTGCATTAGTTATGAGATTGGTGTAGGTAGTTCATTTAGTCGACTAATGAAGGCATTAAATGTCGCCTTCTTTGGCTGATTTGGTATTTGTCTGTTGGCAGGGTACTTAGTTGCAGAAATGGCTTCAATGGCTCCGAAAAGGGATTGAAGTCTTCGTAACCTTGCGCCAAGACACAAGAATGCGGCTACTTCGCCAATCTACTCCATGACAAGCTTTTAAAAATAGACGATGTTCGGTTAAAGTACAGCCTTAAAGTGAATAATTTTTGATATTTTCTAAATTTTAGGTCTACGAAGGCGCTACATACGCAAAAATGGTTCTGGTGGGCACCAATCACCACCACGATTGGCACCAATACAATTGAACGTGCTGGCTCTTTGCAACGCTTCCTTGGCCAATCGGTTACCGCGGGTTTACATGGAGGAGACGGTTTCAATAGATGGGTAAATTTCAATTTGGGAACTTTTTTAGATATCTAAAAGTTATTTTGTGCATTTCTCCCAAATTCTTTTCAATTTTAGTGATACACAGGTAGAGGATAAAAAGCGGAACAAATTCTATTTACTTTTCAAGAAGGGTGAGTTTATCATCGAGGCTCCAAGTCTGAGCCTAGGAAGTGAGATGAACCATGCACCTATTTGTAGCACTTCCCTTCGCATTCTTTTAGATCACCATCAAGAATAGAGCATCATGCAGTTGGGCACTTATCAATCATGGCTCATGTATTTCGTGCATCAAGATGTTATACCCTCTTAGTGTTTGTTTTCTATTCCTGTGCAATTGGTAAGTGGGTCAGAAATGAGGGATTAAAGTGGACTGCTGCATTCTCTAGTAAAATGTTCACCTTAGATTCATATGAGATGAAGAACAATTTACTTGTAGGACAAATGTTGCCTGTATTAGCATCTGGAGTTTTACTGAAGTCGATATGATCCAAAGCAATATAAAATTGCATGCTACATGCGTATAGCGGAGTTTTGGGGGCTCTTAGTATCCTCCCGAAGGTTTTATAGCAGAACGGAAGTACACTTTTTGACCTTACTGAACTCGATGCACATTTTCACACTTCTGCCATTCCACCTCCGATTTCATAACCGCGGTATCATAATGAATGACTTGAGGGAGACATCTTGTATTGTAGCAGTTTAAGCTATCATGAGCTAATAAAGTTTCACTAAAGGATCAGATTATGTTCCCTCCTCCTAGGAAAACAATGACACTGTCTGTCCCACATAGTTCAAATTTCCCACTTGACAAATAAACGGTGTATTCAAACAATTCAAACATTGCACCAATGGCAGTATGTTGTACTTTTGAGTTCCGAATGGTGTATACATGAAAAAAATTTATTTCGTGTATTAAGGTACAAGCAGTACAATGTTAGTGCCTGAGGGGAACTATTGAGTCATAAAAAGTGAAAGAACATTTCACCAGTTTTTTAAAAACAGCTCGCTAATCACTTTTGCAGAGTTCGGAGGGCTCAAACCCTAGAGCTGGTCAAACGTAGTAATTGTCCCCAGGGAGAGAGGAAATGAGTTGCGAAACCAGCACATGCGGGAGTTAAACAGCGGCTTTGTAAGAAAGCTAGAGCAGCAGAAGTTATTAGTCACCAAGACAATCGCCACACCCTTAGCAGTATAAAAAAGTGTCAGGATTTCTGTAGTCATACGTCTGTTTTACTCTACTACGATGTAAAGCTCTCAGCGACTGCGATTCGTGAAGAGTTCTGTCTTCCGTGGAAGGCGTGCAATCCAAAAAGTCATCTAAAACGGCGGAGTAAGTTCTAAAACCAGAAAATAGGATAAAAAGCGGTGTAATTGGTGGATAGAACCGTCATATAAGTCTTCCATTTGATGTATTCTGATAATCATGTTCCTGAGGGCAATTCTTTTGAGGCCGTTCTCTAGCTAGTAAAGAATACCTCTGCTGAGTCTGGTCTGAGCATGCTTTCTCTGACACTTGACTTTATATATTTAGTAAAAGTAAAGAATTACAGTACTTTGCTAGGAAAATCGTCCATATTGCCATTGGGTTTCTAATTTCACTAGGTGCCGCCTACAGATCCTAATCACTTACGTTTCTACCTTCTGTGTAGCAAATGTATCCCCAACGCCATTCGCCAACGGACAGTTTTTAGAAATGCTTTGAAGTGAAGCAGTGAGGAACACCTCTAGCCAGCGTGGACAGTAGCCAAGAAGAGCCAACGCCTAGTATAAACGTGGTTATAAGGTTTCACTTACGTCTGATGGATCGCTATGTCACGAAGACCAAATGGTAATTCAGCAGCCTTGACGTACTAACCCTCCAGGCATTTGGCTATAGAAAAAATGGAATCCCTAGGTTAGCTAGAATGCCACTGACCAAAAATTTGTAGCGTTAACTACACGACTCCAAATCTTGGCCGATAATTTGTGAAATCTGGTGACGGATGATATTTATCCGGAACAGTCTTAAGTAGTCAGTCTGCACCCATTGCCATCGGGCAAAGCGTCCATTGACATTAGTGTTGAAATTGTATAGATACCACCTTTAGGTTTCTTCCATAGACACAGAGGACGAGGTAAGAACGCTTTCTTAGTACTCCATTAGTTGTTATATAGCCCCTAAAATGTAGCTAATCCCGGTGCTGGAGAAATTACGACGTGATCCTCAAGATGTGGTGTTCCATCATGTGCAATGGAAATTTCTCAAGGCGTTTAAAGGATTACAAAAGTCTTATTAAATAAGTGCAGGATAGAATGGTAACATTTCCATGGATGGTAAATTGGATCAACGAGTGAAATTGGCTATGGCTGTGCAAGCTGATAACTAGAAGCACTTATATCTCTGTGGAAGATCGTCGAATTGGGTTGCTGCCTTCCTTAGTGTATTTGAAACTGGATTGCTGGCTATTTTAAGAGTAAACATATGATACAGTGTTTCATCGTCGGATCACTGCAGTAGAGGACTTCGCTGACAAACTGTAAGCATCTGAGATGAATTTCAAGGCTTTCTGATCAGTAATGATAACCTCGTGAGCTGTTCTAACTGTAGCGTCCCAAGACCCCCTGAAGACGAAAGATGACACAATACTCGGGCAGAATATATATATCCAGCATGGGGAAGGTGTCTGGGCTATTGGCATGGCCCAAAAGGCCAGCCCACCCAGCGAGGTACAAGGGGGTTAATTCAAATTCAAAAGTGGCGCCTCACCAGATCCGAGGGATAAACCACTATCGTATTACATAACAGCTCAATACACAACCAATTATTTACTAGGCGTTTGGAGACAGCCACTATCAGGTGGGCAGCGCCAAACGTGGGCAAGAATGCCCAAAAGGACTCACAATTAAATTTCCCATATGCTTGAGGGCACCGCGGAACTGAAATTCAAAAAGAGAAGAGTACTGATAAGAACCCATCAAAGGGCAAAATCCAGTAAAGATTTTTTTGGGATTGGTGTAATGGAAAGTGAGAATAAACCATTAGGGTCAGGCTTATACTCATTAGCATCTACTACTTCCATGTAATTATTGAAGCGTTATAAAGACAGGGCCTTTTGGGTATTGCACACAGGCCATCATTGCAAATTTGCTTAGGGGAAAGATGAACATCATTCTGGGAAAAGGCAGACATCAAATACTTCGTATTCTGTAACAGCTTATTATTCATTTAAAATTAGCAGGACGACACAAAAGTAGGAGAGCTTAAGTTGATGTTTATTCACTGTTTTAGCTCACCATATATCTTAAAAGGGAATCTTAATAGTGCAACCTTCCAAGTCAAGCAAACTGTGAATTGATACAAAATTCTTATGGTCTAGGTGCGGCACAGTTATATTATAGCATAGACTTGTTTAGAGCAGTGCAATAATCACTGCTAATTCAAGAGATCCTGCAACTATGATAAGAGTTACAGTTGCAGCGTCCCGAGACTCCCCTGACCACTAAAGAAGACAAAATATTCGGACAGAATATATATTCAGCACAGAGAAGGCTTTTGGGCCACTGGAATGGCCCGAAGGCCAGCCCATCCAGCGGGGTACAAGAAGGCAAATTCAAAAGCTAGCAGCTGTTTTCTGGTGCAGGTCTTTGAGCCATGCATGCAGAATCGATGGCGCTTAGGCTGTCAGGCTTTGGCAAATGACGCTTTGATGTTAATAAGTTCGGTCGATTACCGCAAGCAGCACAACCTGTAGCTCTTTTCTGATGGAATCCAGCTAGCATAAATTACTAAAACAACTTAACAGCATTACTGACTATCTTTCTTATTGGAGGCCATTAGTTGCAAGTTTAATGGGTAACATAGATATAAAAAAGAATTCACAAGTATAAAATGCTTTTAAGGTAATTTTTAAAGAGGTGATAATCAGTTTAGTTGCAAATTCGTGCCACACCTAAAAGAACAAACACAACTTTGTTTTAGTACGTGTAGAGTAGGAGCGGCGTACAATCGCCAATGCATGCTGTGGTAGCCTGTACCTTAAAAGGGGCATCGGTATCCTAATGGAGTCTTTTGTTATTCCTGGTATAAATATTTTCTTAATGGTTTACCAAAGGAACTTTTCTTGGATTTAAGGATGAGAAGACAGTAGATGGCGATTTTACACATGTCCATTGTGGGAAAATTCTCGCCACTGTTGCAGGCCGCGTTAATAAGTCATTAGAATCAGATTCTCGAGTAATGCTGAAGTAATTCAGTAATGAAAGCTTCAGACCAGGATATCCGTTTTACCCATTCGGAAAGCTTGCCCAACTCCCGACGTTGGTTCAATTGTCATCGCAAAGGTGTGTATCGATCTAATAATTTCTTCTACGGCATTAAATGGCGAAAATTCAGGCAAATATGAGCGAACGTATAACGCTGTAATTCATTTTGCCTGATGTCCTTTTCGGGCTTTATCCCACTGAGAAAAGCCCCTGGTGTTTCTTTTATAAGATGCTACCAATAATGATACCGACAGTAGCACTGGCCTTAACTCGTCACCTCTCCAGATTGCCAACATTACGCGTCGTTTTGCCCGCTGTGACCTCGTTGCAATAGACGACCGACCTCTAGCCGGCAAATTTCGTGGCATGATCCGCCGTGAGGATATTCGCGCAACCCAGCGGGATCGTGCTGAACCTACACTCTCCTTCCGTCCCGGTGATCTGGTCCGTGCGCGAGTCATAAACATTGTGGGCTCCAATTCTGGTGCATACGCCTCCACCTGCCTCCCTGAGGCGGAGGCATGCTGCGCTGAGGTAGGTGAGGTGATTGCGGCGGCACGTGCCGTCGCTGGTGCCGTCCAACCCTCTCCAGGGCACGGAGCTACTGGATTAAGTGCTGCTACGACCACTTATCTCCTCTCTACAGCGGAGGAAGAGCTTGGTGTGGTGCTGGGCCTCGGACGCCCTCCGCTCAGCGGAACCGCTAATGTTCTTGGTGCCACCTCTGGATGCCCTCTTCTGCCTACCAGCTGGACGGAAATGATTTGTCCTCGTACCCTCGTTAGATTCCCGCGTAAGGTGGCGCGGGTTCCTGACGAACTGTTAAAAGTACTTTTGTGCAACTCGGAGGAGATGAGCTCCTCTGTTTGAATACATTTTTTTGATTGCGCATTCTCCTAATTTGTAAGTTCGCCTTGCTCATCTTGTATTTTGTATAGCACTGAACTTTTAATTAATTGATAATGCTCTCTAAGCATTTGAACCTGCAATCACTTGACCGCCGTCTATAAATCGGTAGATCGGAGGTATTGGGGTCGGTGGTAGGAAACACGGTTCCTTAAAGTTTTTTCTCCAGCACGCAGCCCATGATTGCTCCTAAATAAGTGGCTTGCTGCAGTTTTTATTCCACAGGTACATATTTGATTCCATATTTCGTTTAGCTATGTACTGACCCACGCGGCTAGGTTATGCTTCCTCTCTGTGACATGGACTTCGAACTATGCCAGTAGCCTCCTGGCTCTCGTGGCTTGTTACTTTACAGTACTTCGGCTTTTTAGACATCAGAGAAGAAATGGGGCGCTACAGCAGATTTTAGTGGTATCTGTTAATGTACTTTTTTTGTGCTCTAGGGTGTTTGAAAATGATTGAACAGCTAAATTATTTTGGCCTCAAAACCACCTAGGGATTTATTTTTATTTTGAAGTCTAGATTTCATTTTATTTGAGTGAAGAGTATGATAGCGGATTCCCCTTGAAAATAGTGTCGGAATTAGAATCATTTTGATTTTAATGAAGACTAGTTGCGTCGTAGCTATGACGACACTGGACGTCTGAGCGTTAATTACTATGGGGTGAACCTCTCTCGTGGCTTACTGTTTGATGTAAATTTCGTCAGACTCTCGACATCAAGTAAAACATTCTCCAAATCTGTGGCGTCGCTGCGGAAGTCTACTAGACAATGGGTGCGTCTCTGTATAACTGGGGCAGATTGTGTTAACTACTGAGTGTAGTACTTCGTTTGTTCACCGTAGTCATTACGTCCAAACATTAGAAGTTATTAAGTTGGGTAGAATTTATGGGTATGTTCTCATAAACCCACTCCTCTTTGCCTTAATTTCTTTAAAAGTTAAGGAAAGTAGCAGACCTCACCGAAGAGCTAGTGGGTATAATGCTAATGAGTTTTCATTTTCTGGTGTCATCATTCCTCAACCAGAGCTGTTCATTTCTACCCTTAAGTTGGGCAATTCTCCTCTCAATTCTAGGCATGTCTTGAGCAGCAATCTCGTCCACCCCAATCACATAGCCCGTCTCTAAGAGTTGCAAGCAGTGGCGAAAGAATTCCAGACCCTGAGGAAGGGATTTGCCTCTCATTGTCTGCCTGAGAATGCCACTGACAGCAGCGTTAAAAATAGCAGCGGTGTCACTGACCTCGGATGCAGGGATTCTGTCCCCTGGAAAGGGGTCGTACTGAAGGAGACTTAGAAAAAGCAGGAAGTTGAGGCGGAGAAGCTCGTTGCTTAGGACGGCTCCAGGTCCCTGGCATTGCTTCTTGGACACGGGAAGTCCGTGTAAAATGAGGCGACTATTATTTCTGAAGTGATTCAGAATGAGGATAATCATAACAATAGAGTACGAGATCATTACAATACAGACAATAAGGGCAGTCGTTCGGTTTTGTTCTGTACTATTTCCTACTTCGGAGGCCGATTCTTTTGATGTGACATTCATTTTGCGTACTTCTCAGGCAGATTTTGAAACAACGATTGGATGCACAAACGTGGTAGTCATGTCAGTCTGACTTTTACGTGGAGTACTATGGCAACAAGGGCGATAAGCAGTCGGTTCAAATTTTTTTTTTTACCTTGAATTCAGCGTATGATTTATTTTGGCCTCAGGAAAGGCTTGAGGTGTTACATTATAAAAAAATTCAGTCGCATAAAAAGAATGGTAACTAATGATATCTCCAGTTGAGAATAAGGATATGCGTCAACTGCTCCACTTTATCGGGGAATAAAAATGCAATTTTTTGAAGGCTGGCTTAAAGTGTGCTGAAGAGTTGACGGCTTTAGCGTTTCCTCAGAGCATTTACAGCCTTCGAAACTATAAGATTAGGCGCCGAAATTGCATAAGTATAAAGCTATTCAAGAAGCCCACCCACATGCGTGGCAAAATGGCTATAAATGGGTTAGAAGGGAAGGATTTACAGAAATAAATTCATATTTTGACCATTTTTTTAAAAATATTGCAAAAAAGAGGATAAATAGCTAAATATCTATATTGCATATGAGCAATATAATTGTTATTGAGGTGTTTGCTGATACGACCTTTAAGATATAACTTTTAATTATAGCGAAATTTAGATGAGATTATGTGCGTGAAAGCATCAAAATATTCTGCCAAATGTTATCATAAGTCAACCATCAGATAATAAAATTCAATATTAAAATGAAGAATTTGCTTTATTCATAAGCTTGCGAATATTGAATTAGGCCTTGAATGAATCTTGTTTTGCCCACCTAGGTGGTAGGCGTACTTCTTGGAGGTCGTCGGTTGTGGAAATAAGCACCGTTCCTACCTTGATGTAATTATGGCTTCTATTGTTACTCCAGGACTGAAAGACGGTAGCAAACCAGACTTAATTTCCATCATCAGCGGGTTCGAGGGTGATGTACATGATGCTATTTTTATTGCGAAGGAGAATTACATTTTGACCAGTTCTGAGGACAGGTTATTACATTGCGTTATTTTTCTAAATAGTTTAGGGCCTTACGATTATGGGTGATGCGTGACAGTGGAAGGTACTGGCCTTCTGTTGAGAAAGCTCTCCCAAGTACTCACTCATTTGTCGGCAGTTGCCTTAACGTTTAGGTCCCGCCGTCATAATATTATTTGACAAGCAAACAAGTCGAATTTGCACGGGATTGGCAAATGGGACGATATCTGACTTTACATTGAATGCAGATTACAATAGCATTAATCACAATCGGGATATCTTAGCCCATGTTGACCGGATTAACGGACTTTTGTGGATCAGAAAGCTGAAGCTTATCATCTCAACTTCAAAAGACCAAACTGCTAGTTGGTTTAATGATGAAAATGGCCAACAATTAGGGTCGTTTAATATTGAAGCCGCTGGAACCTGTCTTCAGTATGAGTTTATTCCAAATATCCGTTAAACTATTTGCTTTCCTCGCATTTCATTTTAGTGCAGTGCTCACTTTGTCTCATTTCTAGATTTGATGTGGCCACAAACTGTCTGTTCGTAGGGGATGCCAATGGGCGAATCACGCTCCTCAGTTTCGCCAAGTCGCGTGACCTCTCCTCCTACGAGTTGATCCGTCAGCTCCACGGTCACACCAAATGCGTGACTTCTATGTGCTGGGATGGTGTGACTTCTCGTCTAATTTCATCATCTGCTGACAACTCTGTTATTCTCTGGGACATTGGAGGTGGCAAAGGAACAGCTTTCGAGCTCCAAGTAAGCCTTCCTTTGCCTTGTTTCGTACCCCGTCAAATCCCATATTTGTCAGCATTGCTCTGGTGCATTACTCTTTTATTGGATAATTTTAAAGCTGAGTTTGACACTCCTCACTCGCCTAATAGAGCTTAAGTTTGTGCCATTTTCGTCTCAATTCCGGGATATATTGAGTGCCAATGTCATATTTCATTGTTTTTGGCATTTCTTATCCTAACGCCAAAAACTTTCCTCCACGGAACTTTAGCTAAGCTAACTTTTTTATCAATCACGCAGAGTAATGTTTCATATGTCGCACATTGTCTCTAAACCTTCAAAATGTGTTCAGTTCCCTCTTGGCGGCACCTGTACTTTTAAACTCGCTTTATTTCCACCACCCAACGATTATTTAAAAACGTAACTGAAGTAAACAACTTTGAACCTGTTTTGTCAATTTTTCCTTCTGATTAGTGAATTTCTCGCTTGCATAAACCAATACGCAGTCTATATTTATTTTCTATATCACTGCATCTCTCATTTTATTCTTCATCGTGTGAATTTGTAATTGAGACAGAAAGCAAGATTTCGTCTCTATCACCATTAAAATGGCTCGCAAGCCCTAGCTGATTGCTAGTTTATTTGTACTAAACAAAAGCCCCATATTTTTTAAATCGCAACAGCTCGCTAACGTTACCTTTTCTGTGCTCTTGAGATCGAAGTCCTATTGTCCCAAAAGATCGAAGTTGTTTTCGAGAGCTGTGTATTAGTTTCTTTATTACAAACGCAGCATCTATCTCATATCCGTTACCATGGCTAGTGTTGGCTCTCGGTAAGCATCGAAAACTGCATACTTAGCGTTGTTCTAACAATTCCTAGGTAAATCTTTACATTCCCAGCTGAGTTGGCTTTTGGTTGCTACTGTTTCCTATTTAACTTAATATTTATTAAACCAGGAATATGTCCCTTGAGATTCCCAGTCGGCTTTACCAGGATTTGTTGCCTTGGTCATGATCATTGCAAAGCTACAGATTCTGCAAAGACTAGTAGGCGGGTGAAAAGATGCACTGAGTGACATGTAGGAAAAAAGATCTAGGCATGGGACACGCTAAACGGCTTTCTTTTCTCTGTCGCAGGGTCACAGGAGCACCGTCACCTCAGCTAAGTGGTGGCACAAACCAGACCCCTCCACTGCTACTGCTGGCAATGGTGAAGATGCAAAGAGTTTCCGGCCTGCAGCCGCCAACGTCGCCACCTACGTCATCTCTGCAGGTCTGGATGGTCTTGTCTTCTTCTGGCTTATTGACGGTGAAGGCCCCCATGGCCGCCGTGTTAGACGTCAGGAGACGCCCAACTGGGCCGAGTCTGACATCTGCCAGCTCTGCTCTGCACCCTTCTTCTGGAATATTAAGAAAATGTGGACTGATATGTCGGTTGGTGTTCGGCAGGTTAGTTACTTTAATGCACGTGGAGGCATATAAAAATGTCGAGGAGAGGGTGTAACCGACCCGATGTTGTTGCTAACTCACCCTCTCGTGCTGTGATGCATAGCCGATAGGGTAGATTGTTTAGATAATGTAAAGTAACCAACCTTAAAAGGTAACCACCACCGCGTCATTTGCGATTACTAGTGACGCATTAAGTCACCACAACGGGCCAATTTATTCACATTGACCAATGGTTTGACCGCCATCTGAAGAACAGGCTTACACAATGTGTATAACTTGGTCAGATTTCTCTCAGTACACCCACAAAAACCTCCGTTTTGGACCATCGCACATTTTCAGTATTGAAGCAGTTACCGATTCACGTAAGATCCTACTTGGTGCTTCCAGTCTCCACGTCCCATCACACTGCTTGTCAAGACTACAGGAATTTGTAATTTAATGACGCAACGACTTACGCGTAGTTTAATTCGACTAGATAGAGCGTGATGACTGCTTTACTTTGTTAATCACTCTTAGCACCATTGTCGCCGATGCGGAAAAGCCGTGTGTGAAAAATGCTCTTTGAACCGCTCCGTCTACCCCGTGATGGGCTTTGAACGCGAGGTCCGCATGTGTAATGAGTGCTTCAAGGCCATTTCTGGAGAGGAGTAAGTCCATTCTCCCTATTTCTTTTGTCGAGTATCCATATTGGTAAGCCTAAACCATACTTATGTCTTCTAATAGTCTCACCAGTCTGGCGCATTACTTTGATGCCCGCCACCCCATTGTGCGCCAACACCTTCTGGGTGATTTGAACTTCATGCTCACCATTGGAAAGAATAAGGAAGTTAAGGTGGGTTGGTTTACATCCCCTTCTCTGGATCTTCCATGTCTTCGATTCACACTTTCGATGGCTTCACTTCTTTAGGTGTGGGATCTGAAATCATTCCTATGATTTTACACTGTTCAACGACTCCATCATCACCCTTCGCCTCCTGTCGTAAAAGGATAAAAAAGACATCCTCGTGAGACTAACTTATGTGTTGTTTATCTGATTTAACCTTTCTCTCCGGCACGACACGATTCACATCCAAAGTGACGCTTCTGTAAATACTCAGTTTGAGTTTGCCTTGTGTTTTTTAGCAACAAATGCTGTCATTACTAATGAAATACCCAGATTGTTTATATTGTTTTAAGAAGTGCAAAAAATGTAGAAAAAGGAGGGGACCTGGGACGAGAACCTTCATGCATCACTTGTCCCATTCTGGCCAAGTAAGACAATAATGCAGGCGTCTGTTGGCGTAATTGGGGTCCAGTTTATCCTCAAAGAGACGCAAAAATGTTGGCATGCCTTTTCCAACAATCTGATCACTTGATAAAGCGTCTAGGTGTGCAAGTTGTTTGCGGATGTAGTGAACAGCGGAGTCGAGATGAAAGGCCGAAGTGTAAGACGATGCAAGGAATAAGTTACGCCAGACAGCAGCTGCCAGAGCAGTATCTGAGTGCAGCAAAAATGCCTCATCATAAGCAAAAACAGAGCCAAAAAACTGCATGTTGAATACTTCGACGTGGTCATGCTGTTTGCGAAGTATGCCAAATGGACGCATTCTGCCCTTCAAGTCAGTCCAGATTAACTACAAGGAGCGCAAATAGGAGTGCAAACAATTCGCAAACCTGAATAAACGCTTTTTTGAGAATTCGAGCCTCTTGCCCTTCTCTACGAAGGCGGACTAGACACATCCAAATATGAAGAGTCGTAAGCGAAAACCATGTCTGGAAGGTGTCTGGCAAATTAAGGTTTTCGATGAACTCTTTAAGGTCTGGGTATTCAGCGCAAATTGCAAACATGTTGGCGCCAGATAGCTTCAACCGCCCAGTGGGATACCTCAAACCATGTCCCATTTGGTATTTTATGGCGTTGAAGAAACCTGGTTTGTCCTGTGGCAAACTTTGAGGTGGTAAAGCGGAAATCGTCCTGTAACCCCCGTAAATACCGTATGGCCTAACACGCCAAATATAAGGGAACTTTGACCACAAAGGATACATAAATAAAGGAAACAAGCTGGACCCTAGCCTTACAGGTCAAAGGGTGAAGGCTTAACTGTAACCAACTTCTTACCAATAAACTTGACCCAAATAAAAAATGCCACTTTTTACGATGTAAAAAGTGCATCTTCAACTTTAAAAAAGCCCTGCATTAAAAATTAGGCTTTACGGAGATCGAATAAAGCACAGCATTACAAAGATCTGCTTATTTCGATTTGCCTGGATTTAATGTTAGTGTATTGAAAAATCTGTAGTTGGACCAAAAAAGACTAATGTTGGATTAAAAGGCCATTGTTGCATTTGTCAGCGCAGATTTGCATTGTGCCAGATTAATTGGTGCACATTTAGTAATAAACAAGCGGCAAGGCATTAGTGCCTAAATTGAGGATTTAAAGTAGCAACATGAAGCAAAAAATGCTAATCTTTTTTACTAAATAATATTACAAATTAAAAAAGTGTTTGTGCTTTTAAAAAAATTTATTTTGATTATAGCTCATTTTAATTCTTACTTGCATACAATTTTCTTTCTTGCTCTCGACCTTGAAGGTCGATTTTCTACCTACCAACTTTCAAATAATCTGTGTTTCGTTGCGTTATCCAGTGTGCATATTTGTTGGATGAACAAGAAGAAAATGTTTGTCCTTATGGCTAGAATGAAATTCGAAACACTTGAATTTTTTGCGCTCTTTAGATTTGCACAGAACTACATGCATCATTACCTATTTCGCCAAATCTTTCAATAATTTGCTTTAACATAAGTATCACCATACTAAATTTGTTAAAAATCAGTTTCGCTTTTCGATTTTACGGACGCTCTAGAGCTATACGTAAGCCTACGCAGAGTAAGTTATAGATCTGGAGAAGTAATAGGTTACATTTTTCCTTTATCGCATGTTATTGCTGAAATTTTTGCGGAAGATTGTTTTTTTTTCTTACAGAATGGCATTCTTTGGTGACGCTCTTATTTGGCCAATTTTTTCAGTGTGTTACGTTATTGCTCTGCTTTCAGTTTTCCTGTCTTCTTTCGAATCATTCATTGTCAATGATGTCTACCCAGTTAAATTTAACAGCTCACCACCACTGGCTAAACGTGTGGTTTTCATTACAATCGATGGCCTAGGAGAACATATTTTGAGGAGGACTAAGTACAAATACGTGAAGTTTTTGACGTGGGTATTTCTTTATCTGCTGGTGTTTCGTTTATTTTGGTATATTTATCGTAACCAACCAGAGAAATGCGCTCATTTTTTTCCCTTATATTTGCTTGTACGCCCAAGAATTTTAACAATTTGGCATTTTTTTAAGGAAAATTGTTCAATCTGAGGGGCAAATGGGCTTGGTAAAAGCTGAACCTCCTACAGAAACACGTCCTCGTCATGTCGCGTTACTTGCCGGATTTAATGAAGATATCTTTAACATCAGAAATGGTACGGTGAAGCCTTTAATAGCAAAAATACGTCAGCATTAAGTGCTACAAATTGAAACATTTGGCGAATATTTTAAAGAATTCTTACTATCATTGTTCCTCAAATTTATTACCTATTTTTAGCTTGGAAGACCAATAATCGACCATTTGACGCTATTTTACACAACACTCAATTTAGCTGGGCCTATGGAGACCCTGTTGCATTGAGTTCATTCAAGGTGCTTCCAGACGATCCGAGAAATCAACGATTGAAACTGGAGCATTACAACACAGCTTCTTACTCTCCCACCTTTGCGGACGATTTCGTTTTAAATAAATTTAAGGTTTGTACATTGTTGTAACCATCCTTAATTTAACCCCTTCGCGCATTTCATGGTCATATTTTTTTGTCTAATTTAAAATTCCAGCGGATACGATAGGCATACATATGCCATGTTCAGAACCTTAAGAAATGTTCTAAACCTTCCACTGCTTTCTAGTAGCTGCATGGTGGAGAAACACTTGGTAGGAGCTAGAAAAAATCTTCCTAACTCCGCCTTTAAAGGAAGTAAACAATGCACTTTGATTACCTAATACACCGTAGTTGACAAGCAGTACGTGCTCGCTAAGATTTGGCATTCCTCCTCATAAATTTTGTTACATCTGTTGAGAATTACTTATGAATATTGTCTAAAATTGTTGGATATTATCAATATCACTAGTCGTAAATTCTTGGTTATTTCTAGGCCAAATTTTTCCTTAAAACGCCAATCAAATACACAAAATTGTGAGGAACAGAATACAATAAAGAGCTTTATCACATATATATGTTTTAAGGAATCATTCTTTTTTAAATATCACAAGTTTTTGATTATTTTGCCCCCTTATTCTATTTTTAATTTGAGCTATACTTTATTAACATTCTTTACGCAAAAAAAGCCTCATAGCGTTATCTTTAATCAGGCATTCATTGAATCCGACCTTCCAAAATTTGTGGAACAAGATGGGAAGACCAGTGATGGTCGATCCGGAAAGCTAATTTTTCTTCACCTCTGCTCCGTGGACGATGTAGCTCATCGTGTAGGTTCGAAGGATAATCTTTTGTACCAAACCATGGCAAACGCGGATAAGGTGATTGAGAAGGTCTATCACCTTCTTAGTCTCCATCTTAGCCGGGATGATCTTGCAGCGACAGCGTTCATTGTCACCGCAGACCACGGAACCAAACCCGAGGGTGTGCCAATTAAATAATTATGCCCATGTCACCGGTTTGTGAAGCTTTAAATAATGTAAACAAGCGTGGTTGTGTTTACATATAACACCGTGCTAATAATTTGTCCAAGGTTGTAAATGGACTGATTGGTTTGACATTTTAGCAGATCAAAACGTCAAAAGGATGTATTTTCTTGAATGTTTCTAATAAAAAGTTTATTTATACCTTCCTTAATTGTTTTTCCCCTAAAATAACCTATCTTTGTCTTTTTCTACTTGAAGGTGGACACGGAGGAAGCTCAGATGACGAAATTTATGTCCCCTACTTTTTTTGGGGAGCAGGAATTTCTCAAAAGCCTCAATCAAATCTCTCCAATGCCTCTCCTATTCTTCCTCAGAATAGTATGAGCGTTCTCATGGCATCCCTACTCAGCACCATTTTGCCATCCAACTCCCAGGTACTGGTCGATTTGACCTCAATCCAAAGTCACCCACTTAGAGTATTGTACCTGTTCATCTACTGAACACTTCTGCAGAGGTCAAGGCTAGTCTGATTCGGGACAATATTCGTCATTTGGTAAAACTGCGAGAGGTGGGGCTTAATAAAAGGAGGACTTATTTCTCAAAAGGCACTAATTCGTAGGGCGAATAGACACTCCATTCTTCCTATCTTCTTTGCCTATGAGGAAGAGCTTCCAGATGATCTTGATGCTTTGATGGAGAAAGAAATGGTATTACAGAGATCGCTTCAAATCGCTCCCTGGCTTGCTTGGTTTGTTGATTTGTAAGATCCGTTCTGTTTAAGCCAAAACTACATTCGAATGTCTGTGCTGTTGGTCACTTATTTTTTATGCCTGTATGTAGATGGGTTAACTGGACTTTGATCCTTTTGGGGCAGATGCTCTTACTAATCCACTGACTTATGAATAATTTAGTCTTGATTATTGTACAATTTGGCCCATTTGTTTTATTATTTTAGCGCCTTCTTGAAAGAACGAGATCTGTAACATGACGAATTTTCTAATTAAATATAGATAATATATTCATTTCATTTAAAATTGAACCAATCCTGATTGTTGTATCTTAATTTGCTGGTACATGGATTACATCTGAGTTATGCCACCTCAACGATTCATGAAGGATTCATTGTGTTGTTGGGAGTTGTAAAAAAACCTGCAAAATACTTTACATCATCCCTGTAAACTGATAAATGGAACTCCATCAGTATCTGCTTTTCAACAGTACACCCTTCAAGTTTGGCCATTCCTCAAACATCCGATGCTATGCTAGAGTCAACTCAAATCAAGTTGTGACGGATGTGGTAGCTAAATTTGCCTAGAACAGGGGTGTTAGTCGCCTCTGTTATCGTCCATGAATTGAATACATAAACCACTATTAGAAAAGCGTCTCATTCCGATTCCATACAAGTTCCAATTAATGGCTAAGCTCCGTGCCTTCCATAGATCGTAATGCTCTTGTTAGTTTGCTCGCTAACCCCATCCCAATTGACTCATGCCAAGCAGAAATGAACTCTAACCACCCTAACAACCGCTTAAGGGTCAAAGCCAATCAGTTGCTATGGTTACGTGAAGAGTCAATGCTACAGGCATATGCGCACTCAAGTAAGCTGCTCTTTAGTCCTCGACCATGTGCCCACTGGCGGTGGCCCCTGCATGCTTAAATAATAACATGTACTTTACAAATATACCGCACTTACTGTTTCAGCATTTTCTGGACAATATCAGTGATTTTGCTGTCACTTGCTCTGGCCATCAATTCGATAGACTTGCAGTCTTGTGTTCCTCTCTCAAAAAGTCGCTTCTGCTGTCGCCTAGGCATACTTGGATTTGCCTCCATAGAATTATATCGAGGTATTGCTCCATATAATTACTTGATATGACCACAGCCTAAGCAGTGTCACATTTCATTTTAAAATGTGTATTACTTTTCTCTTTTTATGCTTCAGTCTTTCGCTGGCTTTTGGGTAAGTAAAATTTTTTTGCCTGCAGATGGTTAAATTCACATTAGGATTAGGACGAATGATGGCTTCAGCAATATTTCTTCTTGCAGTAGCTTCAGTGATGGAACATGGGACTGTTTCTCCAATGTATACTTACATTTTAAAAAGAGTACTAAACATCTTCGTGAAAACTAAATCTCCAATAGAAACAAGCTTTTTCAACCCCTTTACCATTGTGTTTTCGAGTTTGTCTAAACTAAAAGTCGAGCAGGGGATAGAGAACTACAAACACCAAAGCACTTTTCCCTCCTCATTTTCAGACTATAATGAAGAACCAAACTATCGAGAAATGATTACTCTCAACTTCGGTTGCATCGTGTGCGAATTTTTTCTTGGTGATTATGCTACCGCCGGACGGAGACTCCTAGCCAAATTATTTAAATCCACAGGGCCTCAAAGAAGGCATATTTTGCGTCTCCCTCTCGCAATCCTTCAGGCCTTTTTAATAGTAATCTTGTCTTTTGAAAAAGTCAACCACTGTGGGATTCTAGATAAAGGGATTTGATGAGCCACGGTGCTTTGCAGCAACTGGAGCACTTCTTACAGTGGATCTGGCGTTTGACGGGACGGTCCGCCGAAAAGGCAAATATGTAAGTTGAACTATTCACAATTTCAAATATTTGTAAATCTTATTGTAAAATTTACACCTTTCTAAATTCTTAAATAGGATGTTTGCTTTTTCGTCGACTCATTTTTAGTCTTACACGACAAATTAATTGGATATGGGGTTTTTCCTATCTAATCATGTAGCAACTGCTTACAAGTTAAGAAATGACGCTCAACCGTCTCATTTTACAATAAAGACTGTAGTGAATCTTTTAATTACATTCCACCCAAAATAACAGGCATGTAAATTCATTGTTTCTTTTTTTTAGACGTTCCTTCTGCTGATTGCCTTAGCACTACTTTTGGGGCTGTGGATTTGTATTTTGCATAGTCGGTCAGGCATAGATGAGGCGAATTTGACGTAGTCCTCTCCTTTTACTCATTTTCCATTCTAGAGGTTTTCAAGTTCTGTTTGTACTTTTACTCGCTCCATTTTGGTTCATATTCAACCGTCAGATCGGTGCTGTGAAGGCAAGTTTAATTCCTCAGAGAGCTCACATCCGCACTCCAAATTAAAGTTTTTTTATGCTTCATGCAGACGGGTCAGATTTCCTTTTGGGATTGGGCACTCTTGGAGCTACGTGTCATGTTATTTAATGTATCCTTTTAGAGGTTATGAAATTTCAGTAGTATAGCTGTCATGCCTTATAAATTAATTTGTAAATGTAAAAAAGTTAAAGAAGTTGACCTCTTAGGATGTAAAAAAGTGCCATATTTGGCATTATAAATGACTTAAATGTCATTTCAGTAATTTTTCTAAAATAACTCTGCTCATAACAAGTATGGACTCTTTTTTTAGAGACCATGAATTTTGGCGCTATTAAAAAAAAACCTAAAAGAATTGCATCATCAGTTTTTTTGCACATTTTGAAATAAATGGGTAAGAAAAAGTACAATTTAATAAGTTTGTGTGGTTCTGTAATTAGGACTAAACACTGACAAACAGCTTCTTAGCATAATCGGCGTTGCGATGCATCGTCATCCGTAATCCTTTCCCAGGGGTTGCCAAATGACGATTTCTTCATTACTAAAAAAATTACCTCCGAAAGTTAAAAAAAACCTGTCTAGAACTTCTGGTATTTCTTTTTGAAGAAGTATTACCAGGAGAATAGGAAAAGATGATTATGAGCAGCGGATGAAGGTGAATTAGAGACTTTATATTGAAAAGAGTCTCACGTCTCATGAATTAATCAGCGCCTAGTATTCATATCACATATTGAATTCCCACGATCATTCACCGAATTGGCACCGTAAGAACTTCACTGTCTAGCCAAGAGCACGGTCTCGTAAATTTCAAGACAATATCAGGTTATGGTACTGAATAAGTTCTGCTGAACCCAGGTTACAAAACAAAAGGTGGACCTTCTGTGCATCACCCTGTGCGGCAATTTCGACCTTGAAAAGTTTTCGCACCATCCCACCGTACATCAAATGTTACTTTATCCTCATGGGTCACGGTGAAATTTCACTATGGTATTTACACTGACATCTATTAGTGGCTCAACTACTGTAAGAGGCTAGGCAAACGAGAACACAACTTCAGCTTATTTTAACACCAACCACGGCTTCAAGTGGCACTCTATAGGTAGTACGAGCTTTGCCGGGTTCACAATCTAGATGCCAATTTCTGCGTTGCCAACACTTGTAACCAAGCGTTTGTGTGCTAGAGTGGTGTGCATCTCTTTGAGGATACCAACCAACAATAAGTAATTGAATATCTCGATGTACTTTTTTTTACTGCTAAGACCTAAAAAACTTGGTGTCAGTGGGTCTGCGTCTGAGTCATTGATCATTCTTTTAATTATGCGTATCTATTGCAACGGTTTACCCTTGGCATTCGAGTGGTTATCAGGCCATTCCCTCGTAATATGAGGAGCAAGAGATTTTTTGCAGAGCGTGGTCTTCCTTAGCGAACTGTCACTTGTTGGCTCATGCCATCAAGACCCATTTCTCCAGTAGCTCCCTACCTACTTGCCAGAGGGAAAAACGAGTATTTTCATTTCAAAAATTACTAAAATGTTTCCTTGTATAAGTTTATTTCCAATTATTTTAGTCGGAAGTTCCACCAAATTTCCCGTAATTCATAAAAAAGAATTATCTCAATCATCATACATCTCCCAACAACTTCAATAATTTTTTCTTAATTATTAATTTCAGTAGAGTGTGATTTGCTACTCCACCTCTAAATGCACATCCAGACATTACGAATCGTACCAAATTCTCTTAACACTCGATGAAGTGGTATTTCAGAAAGGAGAGAAACATTAAAGAATGGTAAATATTCTAAGCCAAGAGCGTGTTTTTACAAGACTAAGTAAGCTTAAGATATGCTGCATTGAAAAGCACAAAATGAACTTTTTCTCCAGCTAGGAGCATATTCTTTTTGACAAAAAACACCGCTGCTTTACACATTTCCCTTACCACATCGGTATAGTTCCTTCTGCTGAATACCTATATGTTCGGGTTGAATATATATTCGACGAGCACAATGTAAGTTTAACCTGTACTTGTGAATGCCAAATCATATTACCGTAAAAAAATCGGTGCAAACAGTCACAATTTCGTTAACTTTGCATGCTAAACTACTAGCCAAGGAAATCCCAACACATGGTCATTTATCCTTGCCTTAATTGAGTACTTGCAAATTATGTGAAAAAAACTGCTCAAGGCAATGCTACACTTGATCACAAACAACTCTACTTACTTGCACAGGCTAAATATTTTGCGCTAAAACTAGCTCCCATATCGCCTTTTCTAAATGCACATAGTCATTCTCTTCACAGATCGTCCATGTTGAAAATTAGGGCTGGGTGGAACCACATTTCATGGAGAATAATCCTGGTTCGTATTATTATTTTTTTGTAAAGTCCTGCCATCATACTTACTGACTGTTTCATTAAAAGTGTTGAGAGGTAATACAATTGTAGAAGATTGGGCAGAAATGAATTCCCACTTGCTTTATTATGTAAATCTTTTCGGTTTTGCATTGGACTCTGGTCCCAATTCCTGCCATGCTGTGACAGACACTCCTTTAAGTCAGTGAACATATTAGGTTAACCACATAATTTATTGTTTCTATGCATTAAAACATTCAGTTTTTCATATACTTTTGCACCACTAGTTTAGCTTTTTTGCCTATTATAATAATTAAATTGGTTTCTTTGGTTTGTTCCATCTCACATTCTGTTTAAATTGTGGATTTTGAAGAGGATGATCATCCCATATTTTCAGAACTCTTTGCGATGTAAGACACACTGCTATTCATACATAAGGATTCCAATTAAAATACCTTTTAAAAATACTATGAGCTTATGTCCAGTAAATCTGCTTTCAAATACAACGACACATTTTAATTTGACAATACTGCTCACGCTCAAATTTTCTGTTTTCACCTATAGATAAATGGGCCAGTCCTTGCCCTTTTCATTGCCTACTTTTATTCCACTTGGAAAAGAGAGCTTCAGAATGGCGTGTCAGCTTTGCGTGCGCAAGCACTCGTCTGGATCCTTTTCACACCACTCACCTTTGCTCAAGGCACTGCGAACCTCGGCTACACCGACAGTTGGAGTCAAATTGTAAAACACCTTGCCTACTTTATCTACCTTACGGTAGGACCTTTAATTTGTGCTTTTACACTAAAGACGCTGTCGCACATTTTGCACCTTTCAGATGCATAGATTATTCAATATAGAACACAAACCTTCGTGTTTTTTGTTTATTTCAACCCCCTTTCTTTGCATAATTTGCAGTTACATGCATGAAAGATTGCATGAATAAGTTGGCACGCATTTATATTAAACTACGGTAAGCCATGTGATAACTTTGTAATTCTCGAATCTCCTCAAAAGAGATTTCCATGCTCAGCCATCCTCAAGTTTCCACCCGTAAGCGAACTTGAGGGCCACCAAATACAAGTGGGCTTAATTTGCGTGTGTAAATCAACCGTTTCGTAATTCTTTTTCCCCTTTAAAATCGTGAAGTGAATTGGGTTTGACGCATTGATGGTGGAACTGGTTTCATAAGTTTACCTATGAAAAGTATCTTTCTGCAAGGGCCATGTGGGATTTGACAATTATTCGAACTTGTCTAAAAGACATTTAGAAGAAGTATTTCAAACACCTTGTAAAATGCTTGTTTCTGAAACCGATTATCGAGGGTAGGAACATGAGGAGAGGAGCAGGAGGCTCTTTGACCTTTTATGTCAAACGCAAGAGTTTTGTGGATTTTTTAAGGAAATTGCAACATACTACTTATTTGGCGTTTGTTTGAAAAAACCATCGCAATGAGAGTTTGAATGTCAAGTTGAAGTTCCTCATGATCTAGCAAAATCTCTTCAACAAGTTTCAATTATACGATGAGATTGAAATCAAATTACTTTACGTTAACCTTCCGCTTGACACTTTTGGATAGGATTGCTGAAGCATCGTACAAGAATAGTTCCTCTAACGTTTAACTCGTTTAACCTGAACGTTTTAATGATAGAAGGAAAGCAAGACAGCTGCTGAGATTGCACATCTCGTCAGTCTTTAGGTGAGTACCTGAGGTTGCTCAGCGTCAAGTCATATACAGGCACAGGCATTTCCGCAGTCTCATCAACGTTTCATTTTGGAAGTGGTTCCTTCTTGACTCCTTTCAGCAATGATGGTAGCTGAAATTCGGTAGCTTACCAACCCATCTCATTATTGGGATTCTTGTAGGCATGGTTAAAGGACCTTTCCCAGACTACAGACTTCATAATACCGGCTGCCATCAAACCGGCTTGGCATTCTGTTATTACCTCCTGTACATTTATTAAGGAGTTATGTCAAACTCAAGCGTCCATTTAGATGCTCAGGGAAGACTAAGGGATAGCCTTGATGCCACTTGTTAGAAACATTCTAAGGTGAGGAATTCTATGCCTAAGCATTAGTTCTTGAGGTCACAGAAGGGAAGTTACGAGTTTCAGAATATGTAAAGGTTTATCAGAAACTCTATTGGAGAAGTTTCCCTATCAGTTCCTTTGTTAACGATCTGGAACGATCTGCAGATGTCCACAACATTCACACGAGACGTATTTTTTTTCTCTCCTCCTTGGCATTTGAATAGAATTTATAGGGATGATTGGACAAAATAGCAAGTTGAAAGTGAAAGTGATCGTGAACATTGGCTCTGTGAAGCTATCGCTTCTGTTTGGGCAAACTGCTGCTTTGAGGCAAATGTTCTAACGAATAGCAAAAGAGCATCCACCTGCCTTAAGCAGTATCAATCTAGTGAATCAGCACAATAGAGTTCACATGGGGGATCTGATTCTGGATTCACTCATCACACACTTGAATATATTTGGTCTTGTTTATTTGCACACAAATCAAGACCTAACCAGAAGTATTTTGTCGGATGATTAGGGTACCATTTTTGTTGACTACTTTGGAATTACTGGAAGTCTGTTAATTTTGCATAAGACTTATCTTTATTTCGGTTGGCCACCTTGAGTAGTCTGCGTCAACAGAGAATGCTACACTTTTTCAAGCTTTAAGCGGATGTCGAGTTTGAGCTAGTTGGTAAATATCAACGCAGCTTTAGCTGTTCTTCTATCATGGGTACGCAGGACTTCATTCGTCTACAGGAGACATCTTTCCTCCGTGACATTTAGGTGAGATAACCAGCTAATGATCCCGGATCGGGATTTCCATCCCCTTACCACCAAATTGGCACCTTGCGCAATTACGGAAAAAAAAAATAATAGGATCGAAGATCATGGAAGAAGGCTTTCTGTTAGTGTACAGAGTAACCCTGGTGGCTGTCTATACCTTTTCCAGAATTTCTTTTCCACCATTTTAAATAGGCTATTCTGTTGATACTATCATCATGTTGTTGCTACAAATTTATGGTAATACTTCAGCCGTCAAAGAACAATCTCCACCAGGAGCTTATAACGTTGAGCGCCTTTTAAAGGAGCCACTTCGAAATCCTACCACTGTTAACCGTAAAATTAACATTTATACAATGTGATTTAATCAATGTATGATGGGTTTTACAATTTCCATTCTCATATTTAACTGGAAGTGCGGAGGGTAATTTAGAAGTCTATAAAAGGATTGTTTTTGTGTGGAAGATGCAGCTAAACGGCATAACTAATTAATATGTTGCCTTGAAGTACACTCATAAATGATTAGATTGCCTAGCAATAGAATACTCGGTGACCATAAAAGGCATTTACCATTCCTTGTTCGTGTTGGATAATTTCAATCGAAAAGTTAGCCTTGAGTTTTGCATCTGGTCACATGGGGCGTTTCTGGCAAAGAGTCCCACGTAGTTTACAATCCTGAGAAAAGTGAGAGAACAAATTAATATGTGCTTTGGGTGGTTTCTATGCTGCCTTGTGGTGGTTATTCAGTGTATCCACCCCTACGTATTCTGAGCTTGCACGGTTTTCATCACTCCTTTTCGGTTCGTAAACATCCGATTACTTGCCACCGCAAGAAGCATTCGAGTAGAGGAAAATTTTCAAGAAGTGGAAGCTGCACCCGATTTTGCCATAATCCCTACCATATTTGCACACACCTTGGGGGATCCAACTGTTTGAGATTTCGCCGTCCCAGCTTTCTACAAGTAGGTTGAATAATTGCAGGAATTAAAAAAATTTGAGACTGAGAACGGAACTGTCGCGGGCAGAATCGTCACTGGCAGACGTTGAACCGCGTTTGTAATGCCTTCAGCCTATCAGTGGACCATTACCTCACTTCTTAAAGTCCAGCGTGGATACAAGTAAGCGCGGTTTTTACGCTTTCCCTCAGGACGGACATCATCACTACACACTGTTCCAAACATGCACAATACTGCTGTTGTCAGCCGAGTTGATTTGTGGCGTCTGACTAGGCTATGAATTTAGTGCCTGTACAGTACCGCCACAGCAGCATACGCATCCATACCTCAAAAACTGAAAGACCTGATTGGACTGAAACGATTCTCATAGCTTTCTACAACATAATAGTCGCGTTTTTGCCTCTGGGGAATCCGTAGCAGTTACCTGGCATCAACTACCAAACCATTGCATATGCAGCGTGGGAATGCTTCAAACCACGGCTGACAAAAGAGCCAACCCACAACAAGCGCAATATACTTGCTTGCCAAATTTGGGAACCGATACCCTGTAAAGTCCCTTTTCATTGGTATCAAGAGCTCTAAGTATTTTTTCATTACCTTAACAATAAATACATTAAGCCTTCAACTTAGTGTCATTTCACATCGTGTATTTTTCAGCCATTTGTAGGCGTCCAGATGACACGTTTCAACGAGTCACGCAGTCTAAAGCACGAGATGGTGACAAAGGAGGCGATCGCGGTGCGCTATTTGAGCTGAGCGGAATCAGGTTACCACTGTGCGATTCGTGTTTTCACCTGCATATGTAACCACACACGCACATACAGGCAGGAGCTGCTCACTCATTCACCTACCACTTCACTCGTCTCACTCTCCAGGTCATGAATATACGCATCGTTACTTGTGTGCTCCTTGGCATTGCTATTCTATTCACCGTGATCGGTGTGGCCACAAATCAGTGGATGGGGGGCAATCTTCTACGCAACAGCAGCAACTACAGCGTCACCGCCAATGCTGTCGGCTACCTTCTGATAGTGGGTGCGGTGCTACTTTGCATCACCCTTATCATCGGCATCGTGCAAGTTAGGCGATCCACTGAGTCCTTCTGCCTGTGTGTTGCCTACTTCATCACTCTCTACCTTGGAGTGGCGGCTTTACTCGTTGCGGTTATCGTTTACACCGAGATCCTTGCTAGGCAATGGTCCTACTTCATCGCTGTGGTCGGCTGTGTGTTCGCGCTTCAAGTGGCAATCCTCGTGCCCACGTACACCCGTTGCACAATGAAGCAAACTACAACCCGCCGGACGGTCCGTGTGACACGCTGAGAACTCTGCAGCAACAGTTACGGCAACGACTACTTTTCTGCTGCTATCACTTCAAATGCTTAGTCCCTTTCCTCTACCCCAAATTAACCAATTCATTCAGTTATTTATTCATTTCAGTGTTTCTGCCTCATCGACCAAGTAATGGAATTGTTCTCCTTTATCACTCTGCGTGTCTCCTTTTCATGCTATAGCAATATCGGGTCTGGTTGCCTTTTCTGTGCAAAAGAATAATTACCCTTTTCCTATCATGTTTTTGAAGCTATTTGTGGTTTTTGTTAGCTTTGTTAAATAGGAGATTTGAAAACACTGAGTAGCTGAGACGAGGCCGAACCATAATATCGCATTTCCATTGTTGAAGGAGCCGCAGACTTTCAAAAGTGATATGGCAGATCCCAAGAAAGAAAGTACTTGCGTTATTGAAGCCACGGATACGTAATTAGATTAGCTATTCAAGGGACTCTGAAGGTTGTTGATGCATTTAAACTACCATTGGCTTGAGGCAGCATTCACCTGTCTTTTTGTACCTCCCTCATCATCCATTACAACGTAGTCGGTGCTTTTTGAGCCACCTAAGAAACAGAAATGTCAGTTACTCAATTTTCTTGGATATGAGAAGGCATTTACTCCCAATTTCATTGATGCATCTCGGGAAGGCCACTGTGTCACCGGTTGCATCGCGAAAGGGAAAATGCACTGAATTAACACCCCCTCAAGATTGGAAGATTCGGCACAGCGAGGCCATTTCGTGTATCCGATTTCTAGCTTTAAGGAAAAGAGCTTGAATGTGGAGCTGCTTAATGCGAGATCAGAGTTAAGGTAGTCTCGAGGGTCCACCGTTCAGCGGTTATTCCCCTCTCCACTTCGTTTACCTTTAGAGACGTGAAGGAGGAGGAGTTGTCACATGTCCACGTAATTAACTTCTTTAAATGGGTACTGTAGATAGCTTCATAATAGCCTCATCCAAATGGCTAAAGTTTTGTCGCTTTAGCTGTTTATAGCCTTCTCGTAAAACACGGGATTGGAGTGAATTCCAAAGGTAGACGTCACCTCTGAGCGTTTTCATACATTCACCCATCCACGGCTGATTTTCTTCCCCTGTTGCATTAAGACTTTGTATTTTACCCAAAAAATAGAAAAAAAGGTTTTTTTGAACTGTGCTTGTTTGCCACCGCCACCAATGCGTCGCTTCAAGTCCTCCCCAGATTAACATTGGCAGCGGCGTATTTCAAGAACCTCTACTTATCAAAAGGCTATTTCCAGTATCCAGTCCATGCAACAAACCACATTCGTGACGCCGATCGTGCTTGAATTTGAATAAGGTACAACAGCCTCGTAGCATGAAAGTGGCGAATGAAGGTGAACAGGGTCATTGTCAGTGCTTCAGTATGCAGAAAGTCGCTGCGGTTTCCAAAGCCGTTTGTGGCTTTTTTATGTCTCCAAATGAAACCTGTGGCTAAGCCGATGCCTGGCAAACACTCACAACCCCCATTTTACTCAAATCCTTGAAAATCTACAATTATTCTACACGTGAACGTGAGCAAGGTAGTACGCATAATGGCTAATTTATGCACATTCGTATAGTCCAAGGAAATGTATGCAAAATCTGCAGATAACCCAGAAAAGAGACGACAGTACTTCAAATTTGGTACATCGGGGACTCCAGAACATGGGCACTTAAGCTGTCAGTTCCCCTACTTGCTCATTTCAATTAGCTACCAAAATCCTTCAATGAACAACCACATTTACCATTTATTTTGTTTGAGAGGGTTAAAAAGTTAGACATTCAAAGTAGCAAATCAAGAATCTCCAAATTAAAGAGAAGTGATTGTTATTTCGTGGGAAACCAAATAAGGTTACGGAAACTCTAAAAACACAGAAGCAAAATTAAGAGACCTCTGGGAAGGACAACACGTTCTTGCGTGGCAAATCCCTGGGCGTATCATCCTTGAATAGAGCCTTGGAAACGGCAGCCTTCCATTCCAAGTGCGGAAATAATTCAACAGGGGAGAGCTTGAGTTTCCCATCAATTATCCAATCTGAAAGTTCATCAAGCCTTGCCTGTATCTTCTCCGCTAAATGCGATTGATTCCTTCTTCCCGAAAGCCAAAATCCGCGAATTTGAATACCTTTAAAGATAAGAGCACTAATGGGAGTTGGAATTGGTTGTCTTGTCATTCCACCATAATTTATGAGGAGACCATGTTGATCGAGGCTCTTGATTATGGTCAGAGCTGGCCGACCACCCAAGCAATCAAGACCCACTTTAATTTTGCCCAATTCACTAAAGTCTTTCCGTTGTTTCAGCTCCTCTTCCGTAAGAACCACGGTCCCTCCGAAGTCTAGAAGCGCCTGACGCGTGGACTCCGTCTTTTCTGGTGTGTCACGGGGTCTAAAAAGATTTACTTAAGCGTGAATTATGCCAAACGACAAAGCCTACTTGTCCTCACACCCATCTGTTTACACATCTGCATTACGTAAATGCCAACAGCGCTCGTCGCCCCATTCTGAATAAGGCAATCACCGGGTTTTAGTTTTGCATGCTCATTGAGTATGAAGTAGGCCGTTAATGGATTGACACAAAGAACAGCCGCCTGTCTAACATCGAGCCTGGGGTTTAAACAAAATAAATCAGATTCGTCGTAGATAGCAACATTGCGCCAGGTTCCCAAGCCCGGTTTCGCAGGAATGGTAAGATCACCAGGTTTGAGTTTAGAAACTCCAGATCCACATTCCAAAACCTAATATGAATGAGAATAAAGGGGTGTTTACATATCCTGCACCTTCATTTCCTGGGACAGCTGGCAATGATGGCTTTAGTGGATATGTTCCTTGAATGGCATTAATATCAGAGGGATTGATTGGGCAAAAACGATAATTAACAAGGACTTCCTTATTTTTCGGGGTCCCGATGTCCACGACCCGATCGTAGAGAACATCGAGGGGTTCACCATGCTCATTAAGTGCAATTTGCCAACTTGAAACAGTTCTAAAAAGAAAACTTGGTTTCACTATACGTAGGATGCCTCTCAAGGCCTGCATATTTAGCAGTTGAAAATCCAAAAATTGCGGAAAACCGCCGCCGTTCCCACACACAACCTTATAGTAGGCGCCCTTTATTGTTACACAGGCAGTATTTATAAAGTAATTTTAGAGTTCTTCTTTAAAATATAGTTAAAAATAAATGTTTACTTGCAAGAACGTAATTGGTAAATAGTTGAATATGGTGCAAGGCTAGTATTTGACTGCCTAATTACACATCACATTCCTGTGAAATTTTGGTTTTCATATGTCTTAGAAACGGCACCCCTGTGAGTCCGCTGACCAGTAATCACAGCCAGTAACTTAGAGAAGTTAAAATCCAACTTCCTTCTGTATAGCTGTATGCGCCAACACCATAGCATCGTTCACGCCCCCCCCCCCACCCCCACACAATCGTAAACCCCAGCGGAGCAAAGACCCGCCCGTACACGAACCACCCTGACCACCAGAACGACAAACCATACAAAACGCGTCTTATTTGTGGTAAAAAAGAACAACAATTAGAGTCTCAAGCCCAATCTCTTCTTCTCCTTCTCCTTCTTCCGGTAGGTCTCCAGCTGCCGATTTCTCCAGTCACTCTTCTTCAACTTGATCGGTCGATTGCCCACGTACTTGCCTGGATGTATAAGAGAAAAGAGGGCCATCTCCACAGGGTTTTCAATGAATAAAAAATTGCGAAATTCAATCGTTTGAATCCTCACCATTCATCTCTCGCATAGCACGTGTGAAGTCATTGGGGTCGGAGAAGCTCACAAAGCCGTATCCACGCGATTTTCCGGTTCTCTTGTCTACAATCACCTTGGCTTTGCGAAACGAGGGATAACGCGAGAAGGCGCGAATTAGCGTATCGTCGGAGACTTCATTTCCCAGATCGCCGCAAAATATCCTGAAGTCATCTACGAACGTACTGTAGTTAAGTAGAGAAATTGGATAATAAAGGATGAGAAATTATTATGGCACCAGTCACCAACTCACTGGGATCCCAGTCAGACAGTGTGGGATCCTCCCACACCATGCCAGCGGCGACGCGTTTGTATACCTTCTTCTGAAAGGAGTAGGGTTCTTCAGTTAGACTGGCCTTGGAGCGCATGGGCGGGGCCACCGAGGTGTCCAGTAGCGTTAAGCGGGATGCGCCGCGTTGAGATGGTGAAGTAGTTGAGGAAGAGAGTTGTGTGGGCAGAAGGCTTTGTGGTACCACAACCGTTTTGCTGGGCACACTAGGCACTACCTTGGTGGCTGGTGTGGCTGTGGCCGACTTGGTGTCTGCAATAGTGGGTAGTAAAATCAAAGCAGAGCGGGTTCAGAAATTATGAAACAGATGCAGATTTAACGACAAAACAATAAGATTAGTATTTTATGAGTTGAAATAAAACAGGTTCAAATCTAGCGGGGTCGGAAACGTGACCCAGAACGAATTGCTGTTGTGTAGCGAGATATCAAGCCAAACATTTACTGGGTCATATTTCACTAAGAAATATCCCTCCAAGATATTCCACAGTGGCACATAAGTTCAATGTAGACGTTTCAAACTCGTTAGTATATGAAGGTAATGAAAAATATTCACAAATAAAATACATGCTTGAATCCCATTTGACTCAAATGTAGTGGGTCAGTGTAAAAATGAATGCTAAGGATGACTCAAAAACATGTACGTATGTAAATAAGAAATGCCAGAACTACAAACAGGCCAATATAAAGCATTTACGAACGCGAGATAATAGCAAAACATCATATCTGTTTCATCGAACAAGAACGTAAACCTACATCCTAGCATGGTGAGAGAAAATGAATCAAAAAATTCTACACTACCAACAGTTCACCAACGCCTGATGCTCAAAAATGCCGAAACACTTTCACATTTGCTAGAATCAAGACTCGTTTTGCGTGGTAATATGAGAAAAAAAACAATGGGCAACGGGGATGGTACCCTAAGCAACTTCCAGACACAAATCGTGATTTGTATTTTGTTCGATTTAATGACTTGTGAGAAACCAGCGGAGGAACTAATATAAGGAATGTTATATTCACAGCAAGTGGAGGGGACCTAAGTATAAGAGCCATTGCGGGAACGAAAAAGCGCTCTCTTTGGAATATTTGCGCAAAATCATCAAAAAGCCCCGAAGCCTCTGGCAAGCATTAACAGCACTTGTTGAAGGAACAATACTAAAGCCACGAGTGAAAAGATAAACAGAGGGGATCTATAAAAAAGAGCCTAATAGTTTTATTTTTCCTCTAAAGCTGGAAATAAACATTCGGATAATCAGATAATCCAAAGAAAAACGGATGGAGGAAAACTCGAGAAACCCCAGATCTGGTAGAAAAATGGTCTTCAATACTTTAGCACATATTCAAGGGCTAAGAATTTTACAGCTCGTTAATAAGTGCCAGTGAGCCCTTTTGACCCCCAGAACGCGATTATATACCAAAGCGATTCCAAAGCAATTCAGAGTATACCAGGTAGCATGGCCTGTGTGATCTTAAAATCGTGAAAAGATAGGTAAATAATGGACTAGGACTGCCCGCTTAAACCCATGGAAATTGGTCGCACCAGACACCAGGAAATCAGAGTATATAAGATAATTCCAAGGCACCATGAATTCAAGATCGACTTTCATCAATGCAAGACAGCAAGACAGCGCAAGAAATCTACCTGAGGCAGTGGAAGCGGTGGCTGAGGCAGGAGTAGAAGCTGAGGAGGAAGAGGGAGCAACTTGGTGGTTGTAGGTGACACCAGCAGCAGCGGCCAAAAGCGCACGCGTTACATCATCGTCGACATCAAAGGCGTCGGCAGCAGCAGCTAATTTAGCAGCTGCCTCAGCCTCTCTGTTGGCCCGTACGGCGGCTGCCAGCTGTGAGGGGGCAGCCATTTGAGGAGGAGCAGAAATGACAGTTGGCTGTGCTTGAATTACCGGTTGCGTAGAAGCAGGAGGAGGCATGAAGGCAGGTGGAATAGAGTAGTTCGGCGGCATATAGATGCCAGGGGTGGTAGGTGTTGCCATATCTAAAAAAAACCATCAACACCAAGTATTTTGAACAGAAAAAGGGTCACATTAAAATCACTCACATTGATTTGCTGTCATTAGGCCTGGAGGAGCAAACTGAGAGCCAGGAACGTAGGGCATGGAGTAAGAAGAAATGGGTTGGCTATAGTGTAAGGAGGTTGCGGGTACAGATACTTGAGGCGTCTGGGAAGCGATTTCAGCCTCAAACCTAATAATGAAAACGGAACTAGCAAAATCAACCTTTGAGCAAGGAAAAAGAACCAAAAATAACAGACTAAGCAGAGAAAGTCACTCTGAAAGACGTGCAATGAACGGCCATCACTAAAGCAGATAGGCGCATAAGGATACCTTGTCATTTCTTCCTCCATTTTGCGTAGCTTTGAATCGGAAGTCTCTACCATCTTCTGAGGGGTATGTACAAGAGCAGACTTAACAAGAAGCACGATAATTTATAAGGAGCGGTGTTGGGAGGTGTCGAAGCAAACGAGGCAGTCAAATTGAACCCCAGGTTCATTAAAAAGTTAAAAAATAGCCTTGCAAATTCATTTCAGGGCTAAGAATATTATTAATCATATAAAGGCCTAGTTTAATTATATAATCAAGTTGCATGAGAACGTAGGTATAAAAAAGTTAAAGTAGCAATATTTTTGCAACTATGTGGACTTAGTTTAGAGATCTTTTTTGCTCATCATTCTTATTAGTCAGTATTGTGGTTGGCATGATTTTTGTATATTCATGTTAAGATGTCATGTAATACGATGTTGGTTTACCCCTCGGTATTGGTGAGGCGCCACTCTTGGACTTTTGAATTTGCCTTCCTGTACCTCACTAAGTGGGCTGGCCTTAGAGCCATGCCAGTAGCCCAAACACCTCTGTTAAATATATATTTTGTCCGAGTATTGGTGGCACCGGAATGCGAACCCGGTCCTAAAACACATGTATCCTGTTTTTCACTGCTGCATAATAAACCTCAGCGAAGCGGAGAAAAGTACGTATGCTACTGATAAGAGAATGGTGATGACCCCTAATAGAAGGGTTGAGGCTGACGTCTGCCTTCGGCATCAATCCCAGGCTCGTGTTCTGCAGGAAAACTATTAACAACTGAAGCAAGAGTATCCGTAAACCATCTGGAAGTGTCTTTACAGACTTCTCCTACCTTCTAAAGTGGGAAAAACGTGGCAAGGAGGAAGAGACGCAAAACCTCCCATGGACCTGTCAGTGTTCCTAGCGAGTATTGTGTCTTCCTTCCTCTTCAGGGAAGTCTCGGGACGCGACATTTATTTTTCGTCGAAGCCCTTAAACACTTTCTTTAATCACTGTGTCTCTACGGTACAATCCTTTCAAAATGATTATCAACTAATTGTTGCAGTGTTACCATGTAAAACTAAATAAGAGTAGCTCTTGCCTGATACTGGTTTGTTGAAGGATCGACATTTTTCAAAACGCATAAAAGTTGAATTTTTGTGTGGCAGCAATTATAGTTCAACTATCAAATGTAAAATATTTCGATGTAGCCTTGGGTTGTTTTTGTTACTCAACATTTAGCGTTGTCATTGGGTTTGCTTATATAATTAATCAGGATCTTAAATGAGTTGTTTTGATAGTAAGGATCGTGCTGAGAGAATGAATTGCATAGTATAATAATCCAGTGATCAGACCAAGGCCAAAAGCATAGTTAACATTATCGTTGGCACTAGTAGTTGGGGTCATACCAGTAATCAATGTATGTTATGTGTGTTGTTCGTTACACATTCCTGAATAAGCAAAAATAATAGTTTAGTGTCCTGGAAATTAAAAGCCTTTGAATATTTTGCAACGGAACTTTTGGTCGGAACAAAGTACAGTCATTGCTACTGCTAGTTTATAGCACGATTTTCTTGAGGACCAATTCGATCGCTAAGATCTGCGTTCTTCTTATTTTGAAGGAGGAAAGCCCAACCCTCGAACTTCCAACCCCAAGTGTAATGATAAGCTTGTAAAGGTATTTACTCGGGAGGAATGGGTTCAGCTTAATAATCGCATACATGCAAGCGAGGTTAGTGCAGCCAAATTAAGAAGGGATACTGAGGCCCGCGAAAATGTCAGAAACAGGTCCTTTGAGATTCACAAGGACTGGACAAACACCATTTTGGTAAGAATTTTGGGTGGCTCTTGCCATTTTTCCCTTGTCCAATGTCACTAGCCTGCCCATTTTATGGTTCCTTTTGTTTTCATACAAAGGGTGCACGAAAGAAGAAGTTGCACGAACGTGAGGAGCGTTTGAAGAAGGAGGAAGAAGAAAGAGTGGCCGTGGACCTTGAATGGGCTAAAGAACAGGCCAAGGACCGCTTCAGAAAGCTTTGCAGTGCTCGCAACGCCCAGTTATACGATACGTCTCGCTTAAAGAAATTCCATGTAATTGTTTAGGTTCTTATTTTATAGCTTTTCTCGTCACATTTTACCATCGAAATGCACTGGATGGTCTCTAGGTGTCGTATCATCTACCTGCCTTTGGTATTATTATTAGTCCAGTAATTTAAAATACGGGAAACTGGACTAAGCTCTAGCTTTTCTCCAAAGTTTATTTACAAATAGGATAACCATAATCTACTGCCCCCTTATATATCGTTAGTTTACATGAGCACATCAACTAAAAGAGGTCCAAATTATTAAATACTCAAATAAACATTAATCTATCATTTTGCAGTAATAATTTAGAAAAAAAAATAATTTTATTTTATAAGACTTTTAAAGTACATGACCTATTGGAACCAAGCCAAGAGGTTTTGCTGACAAATATTGCCAAGATGCGAACATGTACTACTTAATTCATTTTAGGATTTTAGGAGTCATTAAGTTTGTAATCGGGGACAAAATCAGCATTTAACTGAAACGTAGAGGTTAGGAAAGCAGACTTTAAAATACATTGTTTTTCAAGGAACGCGTCATGGTGAGTGGAAAGTCAAGGATTGAATGGAACATTTTTTTGAAATTCAGGCAGCTTTAAGATTGGGCGATGCTTTAAAGGAGAATGATCTTCAACTCCAATTAAAGGAACTGAAACGGGAGGCTGAATCCAAGAAGCGTGAAATGGAATATCGGGCCATGATTGATGCTATTACAGCGGGTCGGTGTGCTAATTTTTGATTATATTGCTCAGTACCCCATGTATTTTAGAAACGATAGTGGAGCTACTGTCATAAAACAACAAAAATGGTAAAATTATTTAAAATAAAGTAACGGCCTGCAGGTTTGATCAGAAAGTACATTTTTTATTAATCATGAGGCCGTTCAGAAGGTCTGCCTAAAATATCATCGCAGACCTATCAACACAAATACAAGGAGGTATATCATCACAATTATCAGCTTGTGGAAGGAAATATAAATCATTGCTACGTTCATGATAGAGGCCCTAACGATTACATTTTCGTTTTAGCTGAGAAAAAAGAGGAAAAAGAGATGAGAGAAAAAAAGGCCGCCGAACGACTAGTTCACGAATTCCAACGTTCACAGTAAGTTATCAACACAACAGATGCCAAGGGAGTTTAAAAACCTACCAGTTGCTAAGATCCACATAATGGAAAAGACCTATGTGTGTAGAATTGAGGAACGTCATCAACAAGAAGAGAAGGAGAAGTTGGCATTGAAGGAGGAGGGTGAAATGATCCGAAGCCTGGCAAGGGAGGCGGAAAAAACGAAATCGCAGATGCGCGAGGAAAAACGTCAGGAGCAGAAAATAACGACTAGGGACTTACTTGAGGAAATAGAGAACCGAAAAAAGATGCGACTGGTAGAGAGTATCAGGGATAAGGTATACTTCTATTCGGTGGATAAAATAAAAGTTACACGTTATATAAACTTTATAACACTCATACCCATGCAAAATTTTTGAAAGAAGAAAGAAAATGAAGGAAAGTATGTAGGCACTGACAGTCAGTACCAATAATCGAAAATTGTATTTTAACTCCATTTAACCATGTTTAAAATTTAATGACTGCTAGGAAGAAGACGAAAAAAATCTCATCTACGCAGTTGCTAAGCGCCAAATGTGCTTGACGCAAATGGAGAAGGAAGAGGCAGCAGCAGCGTGAGTGCCCCAACCCATGCCGTCTTCCATTCCATGTATTACATGCCATTACTCGATCCTTTGCAGAGAGTGGGCTTCACGTCAACAGGAGTTGGCCCAAAACCTCTCCAAATTGATACTTCAACGTCAGGCGGCTCGAGACATTTCGATGGAGGGCGCCTTGAGGCTAGAGGAGGAGAAGTGGCAGAAACGCATAGAGGCTGAGGCAAGAAAGCGAGAAGAAGCGAAAGAGTCTATGAAAAAGCAAAGGGAGGATGCAATGAGGGTGAAGGAGGAGCAAATGGCTCGTGAAGTGGAGGATGGCAGAGCGGAGTTACAACACAACATCAACCTAGATGAGGCAGCACATCGAGAGGATGCGGAGCGTAGCGCAAAACGCCTACAGGATGGCAGGGAACTCGCTCAAATCTATCTTGAAGAAATGGTTAGTGGAATGCATGTGACTACGCAAAAATGTGGGAAGGTGGGAGAACTCCTGTTTCTTTAGGAAGCAAACGCAGCTTCTACTTAATTGCAAGTTAGTAGCGAGTAGTGATGCAGAGATGAAGGAGCACCAAGTTTGTTTGCTAACCCTCCTGCACATTTCCGAAGTTTTCACCGCTACAAGTGACCTAATGTTTCATTTAGCGAAGACACGAGGAAGCGCGCAGAAAGGAACGCGAGGCGGATAAGTGGTTGGAGAGATTCAATGCACACAGCAAGAAGCAAGAGGACCTCTTCCAGCAATACGCCGAGCGGGTAAGATAACCGAGTCTCAACTGCAAAGTATGTAAATATAATGGCATAATGTCAGGCAAATTATGCACTTAAACTTACCATTTTGTGTGCGGATCGTAGTAGGAACAATGGCTGTCCACCAGTTGGTGCTAATGTACTTTGCTTCAGGTTATTGGCACCTGTGAGGAAACCGGAATACCTACATTTGCAATGAGAAAAGCTGCACATCCATGCATGGCGATGGATGGATTAACACTCAGTGTGGCTAAAGACATTGCGATAGGCGAAGAGGAGGCAGACGAAAAGTGTACTCTTCTGCCAGATCTACCACCACATCAGGAATGCCTGAGTCCATGAACCGCAAATACGCGAGAGATCCATCTACTGCTAGAAAAGTGACATTCTACGCCACAGAATAATACAACTGCAGACATTGCCTTCCTTTTGTTTCGATTACCACACACGATATTTCGATTGCTCTCAAGAATGCATTTCAGCCTAATTTAAGTAACCGCTACTGATTGTGGAAACATCAAATTTATCCCTTAAATGCACAGCACAGGAGACGCTTTTGTGGCCGTGTAAAGCCAAACCACTCAGAGCCAACAGAAATGAACTGTTTGAAAGAATTTTCTGAGAAGTTTTCCCGCTCCATTACACTGCACGGAACCAGTTACAACAGATGGGAAGTAAGGAGCATGTAGGTTTGCAGCATGGCTGAGTACAAGAAATGTGCACCCAATGCCGCTAGCCATAGCAATATCTCGTGCAGAGTTCACTATTGTGGGCTCCTGACATAAGTGGATGTGTGTCTGCATCCAAATGCAAAATAAATAGCCTGTCTGCTGGAGTTAGCGTAAAGGATCCTGTTTCCACAGGAAGGCTGCCCACATCCTAATACTAGTTCCACTGTTACTCGCCAAATCTACCTGCTGGCCTAGTGAAGGGGTAACCACAATCCATCATCGTGTAGTTTATTCACTTTTTGACTTACAAGAGAACATTTAGTTGATTTACGTCGATTTCGCTGACTTGCTTTCTCTCTTCGGCACATTCACCTGCTTCAATTTGTAAGGCTTGAGTTTACGCTGTCCTTTGACCTGACACAATTGTCCACTGACACATCTGCAGATGCATCACAGCAAAGCTTTCAAATCATTGCCTTCCCATCTTGTCGGAGGAATATTTGGTCAATTGGCTCATGACAGGATATGCTAGGAGGCATTAGCTCATTAAGACCCATTCGGCTCGCACCGCGCAATCCACACACCACCGCCTATCTTTCAATTCACGGGAAATCGTCCACTCCGCCCAAGCCCAAAATAGAAACGCTGAAGCAGAGAGTAGAGGGAAGAGGAAGCATTTAGTAAAGGGAAAAGTAAACATCGTAGATCAGTATAGCAATCGCAGTAAGAATGTTGATTAGAACAAGGAGCGTTTGAATACGGAAGAAGGGAGAGGAGCTCGTGTTTGGAGAAAACGAGCAAGAGAAAGAGGTGAGAAGGAGGAGGAGGAGGAGGAGGAAGAAGAAGAAGAGAATGGAGATTAAAGCTCCGAATTTGCGCTAGTGAATCAATCGTAACCAATATTAGTGGATATGAATCACCAAATTATACAGAGAAATGCAAAAATGAACAATTGCAGGCAATTTGGCAACCCAGATCAGAGAAGCATAGATCGGACACAACTGCAATAACTGCATTGAATGTTGTAGTACAGCATACGATGACGATTTGACAATCTGGCATTGACCTTGGCCTGTCGATTATTTCGCTTTTAAGCAGCTACCTGATGGCAATGATGCAAATTGGTACCTCACCTCGCCAGTCGTATATACCCCTCCGTTTCATCATACCGCAGTTCGCTTGGTCTACACCTGACACATTTGGATTCAAGTGTTGCATTTCTGCAGCTCAGTGAAATCAAGGCTAAAATTTGTCCCAAATGCTCACTAAACCATGCTGCTGCTCTATCTTGCGATTAGTGGAGTTGCGTGGGCAGAATAACCTGATGTCCAAACCGATGGATCTAGGGTGAATCAAAGGTTACAATAAGTAATGCCATATAAGGCAGATGAACGCATTGCAAATTGCCTTTTTTAGGATTAAAAAAAAGTGGCGCCCAGTTATTCGCAGGGGTCAATTTGGTGACGGTATGGGTGAGACGTGAAGGCATAATTAGAGCAACATATGGAAGAAATAGAGCATAATCGTATACAATGATAACCAGACGCCAGTAGGTCAAAGTGCTGCTAGACCATCTGAGACACCCTTCATTCTATCACTGATTAAGGACTTCCAAAAAGGCACGACATGAGAACCCCAAATAGACCGCTCTTTTCATTAGAACTCCACCCCAAAAGACGATGACATCTTGCAGCTGTATCAGCACAAACAGAGGCTCATTGCTGGAATAAGCTATAAAACTGATAGTCTTGGAAACAATATTTAAGGTCGTGTCCACCTTAAACAGTCATTGAATAGCATCTTGCCTTATTTTTAATTTAACATTAAAAGCGCAGTTAAAAACTTTCCAATTATATCCTCCTCCTTTACTACCCTCCCACTCGTCGATATCAGCATCATCGTCTTCAGCTCCAGTGAGTTGCACAGAGCCATTTCCAAAAGCTGAGCATAGAATTGGTAAACAGAATTTCTCTAATGGCAATCTTTGGGCCAAATTTACGCTAATTCGTCCTTTTTTCCACCACCACTTCTACCCACTCATTAATCCTCCTTTTTATTTCACAATGGACGAAGAAGCCTTAGTCACAAACACTCCTACTTACGAACGGAGTTTCCACCCCTGCACTGCAAGTGCCACTGATCCCCCACTCTCCACACCGTCTACAGCAACACTAATGGTAATAATGCCAAACCTGGCCCAGACAGACAAGGCATTACCTCTTGAGCATGTCTTGACGAGGTGGTCCATGTCGGTGAGAGGAATGAATGCGCAAGGGCGTAAGAAGGGAAATCGTGGAAATATCTGTGCTGGTGAGAAGCCACGTTGGAGACAGGAGTGAATCAAATAACGCCTTCGAAATGGCGCTTATGCGACGAGACATTGTTACGTGATTGGCTGTTTGAGGACCACGTGTGCGCGCAAATGAAGGAGTAGCCACCCGCGTGTCCTGCCACCCTACACGCCGTCCAATCACTGGCATCTAGTATGTGTGGCCATATCTACACTCTCCTCCCCCTCCACCCTTACCCATGTTCCGCTAACTGACCTCCAACTTCTAGCTGAGGCATGCATGACATTGCCACCAATGACGTGGGCGATGACAACTTACATGTCACCAACATTGTTATCATCACTTTGACGCATGCATGCGTCTCAAATGAAGTGATCGCGTATCTGCCGTCACCTCGATCACCACTATGAGCGTCATGCTGGCCGAAGTGCAACAGTTCGCGTAATATTCGCTTCTAGGCACTTCACCATCTGCATCTGTCTTGCGTGTATGCATACTACTTAAACTGATTCCACTGTAAATGTGAGTGCACACAAGAGGTGCTTGGAACACGTCTCATCATGAGGACTTCAGCTGAATGTGTAAAACGAATTGGCGCTTCAAAGTACTTGTGCTGAGGAGCATCACTTTGGTCTAAGCAACATCCACTTTGCTGCTAGCTCCATTAGCAAACAAAGTAAGTAGAATGTCAAACTTCTCTCTGGTCTTGTGAAACACATGATATTGTAATCTTTAGCCGATATGACCAAATGGTCCTTTGAAAGAGAAACATGGAGAATAGTGAAGGTGATCAGAAAGATTTCAGTAATTACAAGAGTTCCCCACATTTGATAACCATTTTCGATGATGAAGATTACGACTGATGGGGGTAATGCCATGCATAAATCAAGCAATGCTTGTCAACGTGGTCACTTCTGATCGCGTCAATTATGCTGCTAGGAATCTGATGATACCACTCGATTTCTAAAGGCTTCGCAGAATAGGGGAATGGGACCGCGATCAGAGAGGTGCACGAAATCGAAAGCACTGACATCTCCCTGCTTCTGTGCTAAATGCATAAAATAATAACCTGTTACTCTCAGTTGTCAGGTCCTAAGTAGACAGAAACATATCAGTCTCTAGTTGTCAAATTAACGACTGCTAATAACTGTGACAATAAAAGGGCTCACAATCGGAGCTCATGCCACATGTATTCCGAGCACCACTGATCAGCATCCTCTGGGAGCCGAAGCAAAGTGTTTGTTGAACCAGTGAAAACAAACACTGTGAAGTGCATTACCCAGATAACACATGGTCTTGCATCTGTAGTTCTTGCAAGACGAGAAAGGAGTGGATGCTTGTGTGATTACTTGAGGAATGCTTGCGGAAAGATGGTACCAGATGATGGCTAGTGACAATGTCTCCTCTGAGGCAAAGACAATCTCGCCGGTGCAATTCCACTAGAAATTTCGTGACTTGGTGATCAAAAGATCTAAGGCGGAAATTGAAGTCTCATGCTTATGGTGATGCGTTCGCTTGCAAGATTTGTAAGAGATGACTAGAGCAGGCAAGCAAATTGTATTTAGCAGTAGCTTAGATGTGAAATCTCAAGAAGGCGCCAAAACAAGAAGGAGGCAAAATAGGAAAGGGGCATTTCAGTGCAATAACCGAATTTGAATGCCTCAGTAAGGTATAGGTCAGATGAAAAGCCGATACGGCCAAGAGTGTGAGAGAACGCGAAAGGATCGCCTCGTTTACAATGCTGCGCCCTCCGCGTCCACTCATTGGTTCGTGCTTACTCATCCCGTCGAGCACTAACGACCAATGAGTCGAAGGAGTTCGCACCAATGAGATTCGAGCACGCGACATGTAAGGGTCGTTACCGATCCACACATCGTCTTTCAAAGCTCTTCAAACCATGAATACGAGTAAGCTGCATATTTTGCTTTTGCCTAATCATCACCCATGCTAATCCCGTGACACTCAGGAGTAGTTTCGTCTACTTGCCTGTACCTTATTAAGTTGGGCATTTGCCTGCATCAACATTACAGCTTCTTCTTCTCCCCTTAGACTTCCTTATCGCAAGCCTGCTGGCGCCGTCACCTACCACACAAGAATCGCCAGAGCCATCCACTTCAAACGCCAACAACGAAGTTGCGCATACCCGTACAACGAGACCAGTCAGCACCTCGCACAGGCCCTCAATGCTCCCATCGCTCTCGTCTGCTGCAGCAGCAGCAGCAGCAGCAACATCAGCAACAATGATACCACCCAGCACAGCCTCAGCAAACCATTCCAGCACCACGCCAACAGCACACCTTCTGAGTAGTGACGGTGTACAAACTCATCCCCTTGATCTGTCCACACACACGTCCTCCCAATCTGTGATCGCAACGCCTACTTCTTCCATCAATCCAGTCACACCACCTACACAGCCTCATGCTTCACCAGTTGGTTGTGCTGAATATATTATACTATACTCCGCGTTCCTTTCCTGGTGTGGCTGCTTACCCACAGCCACTCTGCCCAACCCGCTCAATCCAAGCACAAGCATTGGTGTCGTTAATCCTACCAATGCTGCTGTTCATCCTTCTACTGGCACGGTGACAGAAAACACTGCCAATGGTGACGCGAATGCCAGCGACGAGAATAGGAATGGAGTTGGCCCTTGCACAAGGTCAGATGAGGTGGGTGATGGAGAGGAAGAGGTGAGGGAAGAGGGAGGAGACGAATGGAGATGTGAGAAGTGCGGCAAGACATACAACAGCTCCACTTCTCTGCGAAAGCATAAGCAAAGTCACTTGCTACGGTGGAAATGTCACTTCTGTGAGAAGACGTTCTCACGCAACTGGCTGCTTGATGGTCACGAGCGCACGCACACAGGCGAAAAGCCCTTCGTCTGTCCCACTTGCCAACGTGCCTTCGCAGATCGCTCGAACATGCGGGCGCACATGCAGACACACCTGACGGTGAAGCGCCATCGCTGCCCTCACTGTGCCCAATCATTCACCCGCCGTAGTCAACTCATCCGACACGTGCAAACGTGTCTATTTTCCACTGCTGCTGCTGCTGCTGCTACCACACCCACCGTCACGAATCCCACCTCCAACACTCCCTCCGACAATGCATCACACCATGTTGATGCCATCAACCCACCCACGTAGGATGCAGGGCTGGAAGTTCCATCACTCCAAATTAGTGCATTTGTTATGAGCGCTTCTATGTTGTGGCCAACTTTCTGCATTAAATAGCAGCACAATTCGCACAATCTTCTGTTCTCACTTTGCGGTCAAAATTGGGTAACGGGTAGTTGCTTGTCCATGGCGTACGCCACGCTAAGTGACAACGGACCAGTATTTTGACAATTTAGCTGGCCACTAGCATTGCTGTTCACTCCTTTTTTGGGATCAAGGCACTTGATGGGACGCTACGCCTGTCTGAGAAGGTGTAGGATTGCAAAATGCAACTGCGATGGTCACTGTGACAGATGATCCACTTGATGTCATCGTTTGCTGCCTCAATAGACTAAATTACAGGAAAGTAGTATGTGGTCACGTACTTGCCAGAATAGATTTGCTTTATTGTCTTCATATACATAGTCATGCTTATGTCTTTGTCACAGCCACTATAGTATTGAATATAGCATCTGGATAATGTATGGGCCAATTACCAGATGCTCCATCTGATGCACGGGTGGGAGTGAAATGGAATTTTGGTGTGCGATAGCAGTGTGTAGACACCCGAATGCGGAACAATACAGATCTTAGACAATGCTGTAATTGTTTGAGAAGTCAGGTAGGGTTACAATCAGCTCCCCTCTGAAGGCACCTCGGCGAGTTATCTTTGTACAATCTGTCCGAGTTGACAAATATTTCCAGCCAATCATGAAACGTCACAAAGTGGAAGAATCGTCCTTAAGTTACTAAAACGAATTTTCTTAAATTTGACACCCACTCCGAAATATGCAGCCGGAGAGAATTCTTTGATTGAGAGCACTACCTTTCAAAGTGCATTAAAGGGTGACAAAGTGTAGTCTATTGACATCACCATTTCAATAAGTATTATGAGCAGAATTAGACCGTCAGAAGGAGAAACGTAGCGATAAAAGATTAACTTGCAATGCACGATTTTGCGGACCCTAGCTGCTCGCTTCATCCATGCCATATGGCTTGACTCTCGAAATAACAATTCTAGGACATCTATTTAATACCCACTACTCAAAAGCAATACTCTTCAGAGCAAAAAATTGAAACACATGACTGCGTATTCATTGCGGTAAAATAGGCATGTAGCATTGGTGTGACAGGCCTTGACAGCCCACTCATTGTGTGACTGGTAAATTTGTATAATTTCACCCTTTCCCTATGCCACTTAACTGCCACGTTGCTATCGTTTTGGAACTGGATACAATACCTTCTTATCTGTCCCTCTGTTTTGCCATCTTCAGCTGACGTTTGCTTCATAAAGGCAATGCAAGTGTGACTTCGCCATTCCTTTCATTTGACTGTTCTCATGTAGTTCATTGCTTTCGCATTCTAATATGCACAGCAGCAGTTTACCTTCAACCGATTCTTGCTGCGGCAGCAGGTAAGGAATCTGCCATGTGGGGAGAGTCCATTGCTAGTGGCAATGCATTCTGCTGCAATCAGGAGATCATTGGTGCCGTTTGCCCCTTATTCACACTTTTGGTGTCATTCATCTGCTCGGCATCGCTGTCCAACCCTTCCACCATTGTCAGCAACACGTAGTGGTGTATGTGAATAAAAAACACGGCCCCCTTCCTGCATTCCTTCGAGGTGAATAACCCAGCCTCCTTCAACAGTGAAAACCACGCAATTACCGTTAATAAGCCACTAATTATGGGCTCATGCAATTTTGCCCGCTAGGTCGTTCCCACTTCAAGGCTCATCCACATTTATTCCAACATGGCACGATGATATTTGCAGCGCATCCTAACTCCTGCAAAATTACATTCCTTAAAGCCATATTTTAAATACGGTTGGCGAGGTTCTTTACGTCATGCAGGACTCACCACCCTATTACAATCAAAACATCCTCACAGACGTGGTATAAGTTTATTCTGACAAAACCGCTGATAGTTGCGTCCGTGTCATGCTGTGATGCAGTCAACGCGCATGGGGGTCAAGTCATGACTCCACATATGTTTTCACTCCCATCACCTCCCCCACGTGACTTACCGCCTAATTGGTGACACGAAGCAGTGGCATCACAACTGTTGCCACCGCACATCAGATGAATGAATAAACTGTTCTAAATTGATGAATTGGTTGATTTTGTTACTATACCTATTAGTACCTGAAATGAAAATATTTTTAACTGCATTTTGGAATCAACTGAGGCATCGGGACTCAGCAAATAATGGGACGTTATTCCAAGTTACATCTAACGATGATTTGTACCCCTAATCACACATCTTCCACACTTCTTAACCCCTAGTCATCCAGGCTTTATGCAGGGAAGGCTAGTACCGACTCGAGACTTCCGACCTCACAAGTGTGCAATGGCGTCCCATCTCAGATGTGCTGCATGCACTGACAAGCACAGACTCCATGTTATGTAGCCAGCAATAACCAATGCACACGTTGTGGACCAGTCCTGGATTATCCCCATGCTGCTTACTAGAATAGCAGTGGACAGTGCTGGTAGTGCGCTCATGCATGCAGTATCTACTTTGTGCTGGTAATCAACGCTTGTTGTGAAAGATCGAGGCGTACAGCACGAAGGCACACACCTGCCTCTATATACCAAAGCCTTCAACATCCGGTTGTACAGTTCACCGTGGTCATAGTCCGCTCAATCACCCAGTAGTAAGCAGTCTGACTGGATGATATAGGTGCTTCAAGTGGTATCCTGGACACAGTGGTTTGGTTCCACACAGCGGAATCGTATGTCACTTCTACGAATTTTCAACTGGCAATTGGAGTGCCTGATCGACGCATAGCACAAATGCCAATCTTTCAGTGCAGATGGTAATTGCATGCATTCCCCAACATTCCCAATTTTGGCTGGTTAGCGCTTGCTCGATTGGTTTGGTGATACTGCTCATTTTACTCCAGCGTCTGTAACACAAGTATTCAATTACCTAAAAGCATGTTAAATTAAATTAAGATTCAGGAAGGCATTGCAAGCGATGTGAGTTTATTTTCTAAAAGATGCGATGAGTGGGAAATAAAGATGAACAGGCATTCGTTGTAGCAACTTGCCCACTTGTCTTTCTACAAAATTTGGTGATACGTAGCAGATGTGTATTTAGTTGAGCCGGATTTTGTCTTGGTGCCATGTGTTGTGCAACATGAAGTATCCATGAATGTCCCGTGTGCGCCAATTGTGCAGCAGTATCTTGAAATTTTTGTGCGGTATCTTCTGCTGACTTGGAGATTGCCCTCCCCTGCATTGTTCCTGCATTGCTGACACAACATAAGGGCAAAATAGAATTTGAACTCTACTGAGTGAAGCTAACACGATACTGAAAAGGTGTGGGGTGTGGTGATACATCACCCCTCAACCCACCTCTTCATCCTTCCTTCCTTCCTTCCACCCACAACATGAACTTAAACAGAATCCTATTGCTCCTTCCAGCCTTTTGACCTTCCTCCATTGTGCTCAAATTGATTTCCATGATTTAAGCCGCTAACCTCTAACGCGTTTAGAAAAACCAGTTTTGCAACTTTTATCCGTTAATACGCCAAGCCCTTCATCAACTACCAAGTTTAATGTGCTTAGATACAGGGCAATCATCCACTGTCAACGTCACATCAATGGGGAACATATCAACTACGAGGTAGCTCACCGATCACCGAGCTGATGGCATGATCAGTAAAATCTTGACAGAGCAGGTAGTTTTGTGGTGGAACGTAGATAGGCCTTGTGGTGCCTCTGACGCAACCTTCCTAAACCCAACCACCCACCCACCCACCCACTCACGTGGCTTGGCAGTGATAGGAGAATAGAAAATAATGTCACATAATGGTGGAAATATGATTTAACTTTACTGCATTGTCATCGATGTGCAAATACACAAGTAGCTAGCAAAAATTCGTCGTCCAAATGGGCATAATTTTTGTGCTAAAGTGAAGCAATTCGTTGTTGCCTCCTTTACTTTTTGCAAGTTACTGACTTGTCAGTGCGACAAAGAGCATTATTGGGTAAGAGAAGGAGTTGTGAGGAAAGTGGATTGGTCAACAACACCGAAAATTCAACTTCTCGAACTGTATTCATTACACGTTCTATCACGGCTACACGATGCCTTCCAACATTTGGAAGTATGGTCCATTCTTCAAGGAGGCCTCTTCAAATGGACTGACACTTTGCTTCCTTACTCGTTTACGGAATCCCTTGGGAGCAAAACATGAGGTTACCAGAAGGGCAATCAGATTTGCCGGTATTACGTTTTTATTTCTGAAACACACTGTAGCATCTTTCCAATACGCTTCCAAGAGTTCACACCTTGGCGTGCATGACCACAAATTGGAGTTGACAAGTGTTAGACAATCAAACTTTTCCACTTTGTATGATTGTTCTAGTTGAATGATTGGTTGTGCCGAACGATTGCACGAGCACACACGCGTACACGAAAACATCAGTGCGTTATAGTGTTGCAGTACATTAATTGTAGTCCTGATTTATGGTGGAAATGTATGATTTCTTCTCCTTGTTTGTCTCATAGCAACTTCTGACATCAAACAATATTGTCTTCACATCTGGATCCTGATTGTCTCAAAAATGAGTTTCATCTCTGTAGTTTGACATGAGGCACAGGGAAGTTATTTCTACTGCCAACAAAATTAGCACAAATACCTTTAAAAGCAGTCCTCAAAATACGCTTGTAATCGACACCCAGTTAGAGATTTTGAGACGCTATCTGGTTTTTATAACAGCGCCAGTTGATACACCACTGGAATCATTTGATACCTGTTTTTCATATCAGTTATTGCTCTTTCTGTTGGAGTCAAGAGGGTTAGTAAGTGATTTGATCGGCATCGCCATCCGATCACATCCGACCATCAGCATGTCCCTTCTCCGTAAATGCCGCTAATTATCTTGGCACAAGCATCAGTGTGCCCTCGGGTTACACTTTTTAATTTATGCATTGCCTGATGCAGTCGATGTCCCTGAAAATGTGCATTTGCACCACATCTTCAAGGTGACTCGAAAAAGTAGGGCAATGAATCAATCTGTGAGAACAAAATTTGATATGCCACATGCCTTGCAAGTGGATCTGCCTTCAGACAAGAGCAAAAAGCATGATATAAAAGATGCCGTAAGAGCACTGCACTAAACATTCTCAAACATACGTTAACACATCCCCATTCAGACACCGTAGTCATGATTCTAAATGACTGTGGTATTTAATTTTGCATGGAACGCGATGTGGTAGTTGTCGATGTTGGTCGTGAACGAGAGCGACTACGCAAAATACACTCCAGTGATGTCTGCCTGCATCCACAGAAGACTAGGCGCACAGCACACCGCAGTACAGCAAAGCACAGCATGATGTAGTAATGGGAAACTCAGGAGATGAGGTACTGGGGCACTGAGCCATACAATGTTAAGACACTGAAATCATGTACACTTTTGAGATGCTATCTCATGTTCGTCAGCTGAGATCTTGACCGGGGCGGTTAGGTTCGCAATGCACAACACAGCAGTTATTTCTGTGACCATCCACTTCACAAATGAAAATCTTGTGGTTGGTGATTGTTGCATCGGTAGAAAGGTACAGGAGGCGAAATTCGCTGCAGCAGCAGTGGAACTGATTTTCTGCCATGTCAAAGAGTTCATTAATTTTGAGGACAAAAAATGGTGAAACTGCTCTCGAACGGCTTTACAGAGCGGTGCCGAATATCCCACGCACGTAAAGTTTTAAAATAGGGAGGGGTGTAGTGGTGAGTGAAGAGGCTGTGTCAAAGAAGACATTCCGTATTCCCTATTTGCATTTTTATTTTCTTCTGAGTTTTAACATCATCGGATTAGACTTGAGTTCTCTCCAGATATTTTTTTCAATGCCGCTCTTCTTCGGTATTTTTAGGTAGACAGAGATCCACCTTTCACCTACAAATCGGCTTTTAATAATCCATTGGTGAAGATACAGCCAGCCATTTATTCACTCACTGTGATTTAGAGACTTAAAAGAACTTCTGTGGCAGCTAATTGCACGACACACCATGATGACAATCTACTGTTGCTCATTCTCGGTTGCAGCCGCACAGGATGGGATGACCTTTCCTTGGAACCCGCAAGATGCACCAATTAATTGATTGCTTAGATTCAGAAATGGTAATGAGCATACTGCATAATGAGGAGGTGTAGCTTCTTTCGCTCCTCTTTTACTTTCTGCTCCTACTTCTGCCTCTGGCTGCGTATCCAACTATGCATCTGCTTATGAGGAGCTAGTTGGACGAAATACTGGAAGAATGAATGAGAGAAAGAGCAGTGACAAAGAAGCATCGACGCAATTGATGTGTATGAACCAAATATGGCACAGATATGGAAAATACCTCCCTCGTCAAAAATGCTCATCCAACAATTCACTCTGCTTCTACACTTGTCCCAACACCCAGCATGACAAACCTCTAGCCAGTCCCTGCTCCGCCTCCTACTAGTTCTCGTTCCCCTCCACTTCCTCTTATCCTTCCTTATTCCCACCTTCGTCCTCGTTACTCTCATTGCTACTGAACATCTGAATTAGGCGACTGAGGCCTTGTGTGTAGGCATTTATATCTCTGCATGGATGAAGGTGGACGTTTGTAAAGACGCAATCCAACACAACCTGCTTTAAACGTCTAAGTCCACTGCTCCTTCATGAATTTCATAAAATGGACGACATTGGCACCAATGTGCATGGGCATGTGCGTTGCAGCCGAACTGCTTAGACACCTGACAAAGGATCGTACTACGTGTCATATGGGCATAATTTTCGTCGTTTCACTGCGGGAATATTTGTGCCAAAGTAGGATGTTAGGGAGAAACGAAAGAATTAATGAACCAAACTTTTAATTCTTAAAGATTTGTGGTCGGTAAAGACGTCTAAAAGTCTTATTCGAATTTCTCGCCTTTTAAACCGCCAAATCCAAACACTTCCAGTGTTTCATTAATTTAATGAGTCGCTTTCCAAAATTTCTTCCCTTTCTCTATGTAGTTGAGGTAAGAAAACAATTCCTTGGCCAGAATCAAGAACTTCTAGTAACATTGTGTTTCAACAGGCCTATAGACGAGAGAGATTTAGTTCACGCGATCCTTCCTGCAAAACGGATTTTGGGGTCAATAATGCTTTCACCTAAGGGGAAAATGAATGCGACACGGAAAAAGGAACTATTAGTTAGAATCATTTATTACATGAAGTACTGTACTGAAAACTCACAAAACAGACGTTCACGTCTACCACGTGTTTCAAGGCACACAAATTGTAGACATTAGCCACGTTAGTGTGATGCAATGCTGCCCTCAAAACCACCTCTTGCACGGCTGTCATCAAGTGATGAATGTTATCTTGGAGTTAAACAGTGCAATTCGAGAATCGTATTAATTTTAGGAGTAATCGCTGCATTCATTTGCACTAGTAATGAGAGTCCTGTGTCATTTGAAAAATGAATATGAACTGTTGTTGTGAGACGGTCTGCAGTAACTCTTATCAGGTGCTCTAAACGGTTGATGCAAACCCTCAAACATAAGAATATCATGTTGTGCAATAGATTTTCATTTTTCAGGTTTGCCCAGTTGAACACCCTCAAGGCAGGGAGATAGGTATCAAATTGGAGCATTTTCGCTTATCAATTCCTGTCTGGAGTCTTCTGTGTTTTGTTGACTCCTTCTTCCAGGTGCTGTTGAATGTGTTGTGACTAAACAATAAGCTATCCCTCCATGTGTTATTCACGTTGTCCGCTGTTGTCCACATCGCTAGGGCTGCGAACCTTGCGTCTCCGCGTACTTTGGGTAAAATCCATGCTCTTTTGCGTTTGGTAAATTTTCTGTGTCCCCGTATGCCCTGCAGGGTGTCCTTCTCATTTCCTTGAGCAACACCAGGCGAAGAGTACCTTTACTTGGTTCACCGCAAGCATTAATGCAGCCACCAATACACGAGATTTTCCACTTATTTGCAATACCTGGTTGATCTTGGCCCTGGAGCTTTTGTCAGCTCAGATCGAGTTGCTGTCTGTGTCTGCTAGATATGCACCAATCAAGAGGAAGTGAATAATGGGCAGCACGACTCGCTCCATAGCACGTTTGAAGACCAGCAATCAGGTAGAACTTCAGCAACGTTGGTTAGAAGCATTGTTCATGGAATGCAGGAATCTCCAGCGCTTTTAAAGTGCCTGCACCAATAACTGTTTTGCTAAATTCTACCACTGTTACTTCTTGTAAGGGAGGGCGGAGATGTTAAAGCTTTATGATAATGACTTCTGATTATCCCAAGTTTCCGTTTTATCTTCCATTTCACCAAATTCCACGCGCATCAAAAGTAGCAGTGTACTTCTCGATTTGTGGAGCCGGCCGTTAGTGTGATGCATATATTACAGTTCAACACCTTAATACTCATTTGCTGTTTTTCTCAACTTGGGACGTAGTAATAGGGGGAACTGGGCGTCATCATTTCCAATTAGACTATTTCACAACTTCCTTTACAGGCTTTCAATTAAAAGGGGTGAATTTTTTACATTTCCCTTACCTTCTTTTATATAACGTGCAGAATTGAGGATTAGTCCTCTTTGATTTGGGCTTCATTGAAACCGGTAATGCGATGCGTAGACGTTTTCAGTGTTCCCGCATGGCAGCTGATTTCTGTCCATGGTCTTTGCCACAGTTTATCGGGTGGTACGCGCGTCCCGTGGGGGATTGCATAAGCCCTAGCAGCTAGAATAGGGTGTTGTCGCAAAACTCAATCGCTCAGAGGAGCCATCATGTCCATGTTTCCTTCGATGCTCCCCTTAGTTCTAGAGAAATAACTTCAAGTGTGTCATAGACCTATAGCACCATATCCGGTGTCAGGATATTTTGTTGGAGAAAAGGAAATGTGATATGCTTGATGGTCCTGTGTCACCACACATTAGATCCTACATATCTGCACAGTTCAGTCGTCTACTGATATGGAAGTAACTCCACTGAAGTGTAAAGAAGAGGGCTGTATTGGCCAGGTCACCAACAGAAAAATTTTTTGTCACTACGTGAATGTGTTGCTTATATGTTCCAAAACGGACCTCTGCATGTCATCTTCCATTCACTCCATTCATTTATCTACTCACCTCTACAGATCTCTCTTTCTCCACTTTTCTTCTTATCTATCTATTGGCCTACCCAGCTACCAGCCATTGCACCAACTCCGTTCCTTCCAAGTGCACATACATGAGACACCCTTAATGATAGTGTTTAACACCTTTCGGTAACAGCCATAATATTTGCACCTCTCTTCACATCAAATTGTCAAAAGCCAAACTAAAACGACCGAATTATATGGTGGGGAGGAAGACTGATATTTGTGCATACCACTATTGCCGTGCCTAGGTAGTGGCGGAGGAATGAGGTGAAGGGTGAGAGAAGGAGGGCAAGTGCACAATAGTAATGCATATAGAAGCATTGATCAAGGGTTGATGGAATTTAAAAAGGACGAGACTTTAATTTTTCCGACACTGCACACCAGGTTGGCAGGAACGCTAATACTGATAAGGGTTGGAGCAGCCTACATTGGCACCAGCTACCATGAAACTAATTTCCACTAAACATTAGCCACAACATTGGTCGTGCTATTTTGTCAAATGCATTGTGATGTGGCATGGTTGCAGTTCGCAAGGCATTTTGATATGCCCACCACTAACCACCCATTATAGGACAATTTACCATATCCAAACCTCCAAATTAACAGGCATTTCTCAATTTTTTCACTTTAAAAGGAACGATCGTAGTAGACACATATAGACACTTTCGGAAATAGGTGCATGTATCTATGTCAACACCTTCATAAAGAATGGAATTAAGCTCTAATTATGTGTAAACAGCTATGCAAATTAGATGTGCTCATAAAGCATTCAAACAGCACACGCCTCAGACCACTCACCTCCCATCTTTGTAAGACACCACGTGGGACTCCTGTTTGATTTGGTCGCATGACTTCGAGAAGGTATTAATCACCACATCCTGATTGTAGGGCAAACCTGCTAGTGTACACACTTGGCAGAGGAGACATATGCCAAACGTAATATGACCAGCGTCTATTGGGAAGGGATCGGCAAGTTCTACCGCTTGTAAGTCAAAGACTCATTCCAGATAATGGAAGTCAATTTTTAGGAAGATACCCCGTCTGCATTGTACAAATTTGTACTCACTTAGTTACGGTTCAGCACCAACAAATGCTCCCTTACAATAGCACATCATCCATCGGATACAACGAATGAAGAAGTTTACCTGCTTGTGGAACCAAAGAAAACAACAAGAAATGGTATATTCAGAGGCCACGCATAAGGCTAGCCCAGTGGAAATGCTTGCAATAAAGAGGGAGCAGCGCAATGCATGTTGGTCTGAATACACCTATTAGACCACATGCGTTAAGCGAACTGGAAATCCTTGACTGAAGGGGCTTCATCGATCCCCTAGGAGAAAGTGTTCCCCGAAAAGGCACAACCCCTCTCTGTAGCCGTGGAATAATTCCTTTTAATAATAACTCCACCCCTTCCAAGTTGATGCAGGCTAAGAGGGAATGGATAGACACTGAACCTATCATACCTGTAACAGCATTGGCAGTGCTTTCTTCTTTCAAGAACGGTTTGCTCGTCAAATGGTGTCTTAAAACTCTTCAATATATCCTCCGGTTTTGCCCTTAATGTCTGGAGATACTTGCAATCCCACTACCCCTTCACTAAGTTCTGTACTCGGTCCCCGCTGAAGTAGGAATAACTTTGGACGCTAAGTTAAATTATTTTCTACCACCTTGTCCCAGCCATGTTCGACTAGGAAGAACAACCACTAGCCAAAATGTTCCTCCATTGATACCATGAAATAGGGGAGGGCGACCACATCTACACAATGATCCTCCACCCTCTGACGAATAAAACCTTCCGTGGCTAACCTCCAACCACGGTCAGTACGTGGCTAGCCGCTTAATTCAATGATGCAGTTTGCTAGCCCATTATGGACTAAGAGCTCCACGGCGCAAATGCCAACTCTTTTAACAAAGTGGTGTAGTTCGCAACAGAGAAGCATCTGTAGTTGCTTACAGTTGAGCGTTACAACATCCACAATAAGTGGCCAAATTCACATCGAGGCCCTTCACATTATGCCCTAAAATTGGAGCCGTCTTTATTTTCTCCACCCCGTTTGCTCCAAACAGCTCCCATTCATTCTTACAAGACCCAGGTAAAGTAGGAAAATATCCATGTAATTTCCTTTTGTTTGACGGAATTAGAGCAGTAGCAAATCCCAAAGCTTTGCAAAACCTTTATTAGATGGTTATAGTCACTTTTTGTCATTATGATGGTATTCATAGTTCAGAAACCACAACTCAACTTTTTTGTCTACAAATGGGTAACGGTGTGATGACGGGGATGGTAAAGAGTTGAGTGGGTGGATGCACAGACAGAGAAAGGAGCAGAGTGTTAGATAAACACGTGAACTAATGCATGTACGGGGACCCTAGAAGTTAAACAGGTTGTCGCCTGATCACGCTGCCGAATTACCTCTGCTTGTTGTTTTGGCCCTTTTCATTTTCTTGCTTCATAACAGCTTGCGTGGACACTTCCGATTATTTACCCCTTTCCTTCCCTTCTCTAAACCGTTATCTGGATGTCGAGTTGACACGGAATATGCAACTCTGATCAAACACTACTTGTTGTCTCTTGGACACGTGTGTGCGCAACAATACACTTGACTGTGCAGGCATTCGTGATAATATTAGGTTTCAATATCACCCATCTTATAGGGCTGAGCTATGAGGTGCAGGTCTGGTTGAGTAGCACGGTATTTTGGTTCCCTTCTCAAAAGAGGCAGCTGCACTTGTGTCGATTGGGTTGTGACTGGGTGTAGAAATAGCTCCATTTGTCTGCTCTACCGAAAAAAACAGAGGTGGATGGGTGTTTATGTGGATGGGTAGGTAATAAAAACAACTGATAAGAAGGTTTGCTAATAATTCAAATTGCTGCGTATTTCTGGAGTCAGTCAGACCACTTGAGACCAAAGCATATTGGAGTGGAAGTGTTCTCGGGGTACACTTATGTAAGACCAGGTGGCTCATGATGATTTACTATGTTATGCCTTCATATAGGTTCTGTGGGAGTTCACATAATGAATTGCGCGAAATAAGTAGCTGTGTGAACGACTAAGATAGATGGAATACAAATAAAGCGACCACTGCTCCACCGGTAAGGACCGCGAGTTCGGTTGAGTTATGCTGAAATATCTCCACAACGTCACAGTAGTCAATGTGCCCGCTCTTTCACTGCCTTCCTGCGTCATAGACAAACACCTCCTCATCGCATTCGCCTTCAGATGCCAAAATCTCCCCTGTCTTACCCCACAGATATCCTTCCCTTAAGACCCCTCTTCTACTTTCCATCCCAAATTCCTCAAGACTCCCAATTCCCCTTCAACCCGTCTCAGCGCATAGACCCTGACCTCAGCTCTATTGTTCCGTTAAGCTTATGATTCTTTCAAATTTCTGTCCTACAGTGAATGCGCTTACATGTCCTAACAGTTTTCCAGAAATTTTCTAACTCAAATTTTGCCTGCACTGTTTAAGGATGGTCAGACTATTTCCCAGGAAATGAGACAACGTGAGTGGATAAATGAAGCCAAACTGCACGGATCCTATCAAAGTTGACTAAGAACAGCTTTATATCACAACAGTTACGTGGAAGAGATTGAAAAAAGGCAATCAGTGGAATAAATGAGAAGTCAAGGCGACTGCTATCAAGAAGTTGGGAGGAATCAAGTCCATTGTCATAAATAAAGGATTGTTCATCCGATATTTTGAGGCTGCCACATGAATTTCTCCGGCATAGTAAATACAGATGATTTGCAAAGAGCATGCACCCAGAGAACCGTTCCTTGAGGCAACCAAGCAATGATTTATTTGCGGATCTCTTGACGCCTTATTTCTTAGAAAATCCAGGTGCACCTTGACACTGGCAAAATTGATGCACTCTGGGAAAAGCAGAGTATAAAAATACCAGAAGAAATGTGGAATGTCTTAATTTGTATTCCCACTTTTTAAAATCCTCAACACCTCTTTATCAAATTTCAATTTGTTTAGAGTGCTAAATCTGTTTTGGGAAAGCATGCTTGTATAGGCAACCGCAAACTGGAAGCATGGCAATTGTGCAACATTGCAAATAAATACACCTAGCAACCACGAACCTCTCATTCCACACCGGTTGTGATTTTTAATCCGTTTGTCAGTCAAAAATGCAGTTTTATTGCCGGATTTCATGAAAATCTTTCGAAATCGAGTAATGTCGTCAGATCTGCGATACCATAGTTGCAGCGATCAGAGGTGGCTACTTGGAAAAACCAAGCTTTGTTCATGCATGGCATTACCCCTAGCAGTCGCAATGTGGGGGACTCCTATAACCAATACATTGTTATTTCGATCATTTTCAATAGTCTCCGGTACCGATTCAACTAACAATCTGACCATTTTGGCTGTAGTTTATAATGCCATCCATCACTAAACAACAGAGAAGGGGCTAGATTGCGATTTACACTCTTCTCTAATGGCGATAACAGCGAAGTGGATTTTGCTTGGACCAAAAAATAAATCTTGTTAGCACCGTAAATTTGAAGCGCCAACTTGTTTTACACACTCAGCTAAAGTCCTCATGATGAGACGTGTTCCAAGCACCTCTTGTGTGCACTCAGATTTGCCGTGGAATCAAGTGCAGATGCGAAAGATGAAGTGATCAGAAGTGAATATTACGCGAACTGTTGCACTACGTCCAGCATGACGCTCATAATGGTGATTAAAGTAGCAGTAAATACAAGACAATTTCATTTGAGGGTAGTCGACAAGACATGATCACTCATTCATGCGTCAAAGTGATGATAGCAATGTTGGTAACATGTGAGTTGTCATCGCTCACCGCTTTGGCGTCAATATCGCTCATACCTGACCTCGAAGCCGGAGGTCAGTTAGAGGGACAGAGTAGTGGGTGGAGGGGGGAGGAGACGACAGATACAAATAGACATGTTAGATGTTAGCGATCAGCCTGCATGTAGGCGGGCAGAACATGCAATTGTCTTTTCTTTCATGCGTGCTCTTACGTGAATCTTCAGGCAGACAGCTTCGCAAAAATGTCCTGTCACATTAGCGCCGTTACCAAGGTGACAATGACTTCGCTCATGCCTCAAAAATGAAATCACATCAGCATTATTTTTCACAATTTCTTTTTCATGCCCTCACGTCTTTATTCCTCTCACCGACAGTCTAATTCATCAAGACATGCAATGGACAAGAAGGTGTTGCATTCACCTTAGATAAACTATAGCAACGTATTAATAAAGTGGTTTAAGGAAAGTGTGAAATAAATTTCACTATGTAGTTTTGCTCAGATCTACTGGTCACAAGATAAGTAGACTGCTAAGGCCTGTGTAATCAATGCTACAAGCTCAGTTTGTTACACTGAAAACGTCGAGTTGCGTTAAATGTTTTACTCTGAGGTGCATTACTTTCAAGTAATGGACATCAGAGATATGTCCTCAAAGTATTATTTCAAACTTAAGCCATGTGGCATGGACGAACCGAGCAGCAAGTGCCCGTAACATCGTACATCGCAAGGTAATCTTTTATCGCTACGTTTCACCTTCTGAAGATCCGACTCTGTTCATGATACCTGATATTTCAGTGCTGGCAGCAACATCTTAACCTTCATTGTCATTTAACCCATTCTTGAAAGGTAGTGTACTCAATCAGAGAATTCTCGCTGACTGCATATTGGTGAGTTTGGTTTGTTTTAGTAACTTGACGGCGACTATTCTCCTATGCAAGGCTTCATGATCGGCTGTTAATGAGTGTTAACTCGGATGGATTGCACATTGATGCATCTCAGAGGGACCCTCTAAGGGGCCCATTGTAACTCCACCTGACCTCTCAAACAATTACAGCATTGTCTAAGATCTGTATTGTTCCGCATTCGGGTGTCTACACACTGCTATCGCACACCAAAATTCCATTTCACTCCCACCCGTGCATCAGATGGAGCATCTGGTAATTGGCCCATACATTATCCAGATGCTATATTCAATACTATAGTGGCTGTGACAAAGACATAAGCATGACTATGTATATGAAGACAATAAAGCAAATCTATTCTGGCAAGTACGTGACCACATACTACTTTCCTGTAATTTAGTCTATTGAGGCAGCAAACGATGACATCAAGTGGATCATCTGTCACAGTGACCATCGCAGTTGCATTTTGCAATCCTACACCTTCTCAGACAGGCGTAGCGTCCCATCAAGTGCCTTGATCCCAAAAAAGGAGTGAACAGCAATGCTAGTGGCCAGCTAAATTGTCAAAATACTGGTCCGTTGTCACTTAGCGTGGCGTACGCCATGGACAAGCAACTACCCGTTACCCAATTTTGACCGCAAAGTGAGAACAGAAGATTGTGCGAATTGTGCTGCTATTTAATGCAGAAAGTTGGCCACAACATAGAAGCGCTCATAACAAATGCACTAATTTGGAGTGATGGAACTTCCAGCCCTGCATCCTACGTGGGTGGGTTGATGGCATCAACATGGTGTGATGCATTGTCGGAGGGAGTGTTGGAGGTGGGATTCGTGACGGTGGGTGTGGTAGCAGCAGCAGCAGCAGCAGTGGAAAATAGACACGTTTGCACGTGTCGGATGAGTTGACTACGGCGGGTGAATGATTGGGCACAGTGAGGGCAGCGATGGCGCTTCACCGTCAGGTGTGTCTGCATGTGCGCCCGCATGTTCGAGCGATCTGCGAAGGCACGTTGGCAAGTGGGACAGACGAAGGGCTTTTCGCCTGTGTGCGTGCGCTCGTGACCATCAAGCAGCCAGTTGCGTGAGAACGTCTTCTCACAGAAGTGACATTTCCACCGTAGCAAGTGACTTTGCTTATGCTTTCGCAGAGAAGTGGAGCTGTTGTATGTCTTGCCGCACTTCTCACATCTCCATTCGTCTCCTCCCTCTTCCCTCACCTCTTCCTCTCCATCACCCACCTCATCTGACCTTGTGCAAGGGCCAACTCCATTCCTATTCTCGTCGCTGGCATTCGCGTCACCATTGGCAGTGTTTTCTGTCACCGTGCCAGTAGAAGGATGAACAGCAGCATTGGTAGGATTAACGACACCAATGCTTGTGCTTGGATTGAGCGGGTTGGGCAGAGTGGCTGTGGGTAAGCAGCCACACCAGGAAAGGAACGCGGAGTATAGTATAATATATTCAGCACAACCAACTGGTGAAGCATGAGGCTGTGTAGGTGGTGTGACTGGATTGATGGAAGAAGTAGGCGTTGCGATCACAGATTGGGAGGACGTGTGTGTGGACAGATCAAGGGGATGAGTTTGTACACCGTCACTACTCAGAAGGTGTGCTGTTGGCGTGGTGCTGGAATGGTTTGCTGAGGCTGTGCTGGGTGGTATCATTGTTGCTGATGTTGCTGCTGCTGCTGCTGCTGCAGCAGACGAGAGCGATGGGAGCATTGAGGGCCTGTGCGAGGTGCTGACTGGTCTCGTTGTACGGGTATGCGCAACTTCGTTGTTGGCGTTTGAAGTGGATGGCTCTGGCGATTCTTGTGTGGTAGGTGACGGCGCCAGCAGGCTTGCGATAAGGAAGTCTAAGGGGAGAAGAAGAAGCTGTAATGTTGATGCAGGCAAATGCCCAACTTAATAAGGTACAGGCAAGTAGACGAAACTACTCCTGAGTGTCACGGGATTAGCATGGGTGATGATTAGGCAAAAGCAAAATATGCAGCTTACTCGTATTCATGGTTTGAAGAGCTTTGAAAGACGATGTGTGGATCGGTAACGACCCTTACATGTCGCGTGCTCGAATCTCATTGGTGCGAACTCCTTCGACTCATTGGTCGTTAGTGCTCGACGGGATGAGTAAGCACGAACCAATGAGTGGACGCGGAGGGCGCAGCATTGTAAACGAGGCGATCCTTTCGCGTTCTCTCACACTCTTGGCCGTATCGGCTTTTCATCTGACCTATACCTTACTGAGGCATTCAAATTCGGTTATTGCACTGAAATGCCCCTTTCCTATTTTGCCTCCTTCTTGTTTTGGCGCCTTCTTGAGATTTCACATCTAAGCTACTGCTAAATACAATTTGCTTGCCTGCTCTAGTCATCTCTTACAAATCTTGCAAGCGAACGCATCACCATAAGCATGAGACTTCAATTTCCGCCTTAGATCTTTTGATCACCAAGTCACGAAATTTCTAGTGGAATTGCACCGGCGAGATTGTCTTTGCCTCAGAGGAGACATTGTCACTAGCCATCATCTGGTACCATCTTTCCGCAAGCATTCCTCAAGTAATCACACAAGCATCCACTCCTTTCTCGTCTTGCAAGAACTACAGATGCAAGACCATGTGTTATCTGGGTAATGCACTTCACAGTGTTTGTTTTCACTGGTTCAACAAACACTTTGCTTCGGCTCCCAGAGGATGCTGATCAGTGGTGCTCGGAATACATGTGGCATGAGCTCCGATTGTGAGCCCTTTTATTGTCACAGTTATTAGCAGTCGTTAATTTGACAACTAGAGACTGATATGTTTCTGTCTACTTAGGACCTGACAACTGAGAGTAACAGGTTATTATTTTATGCATTTAGCACAGAAGCAGGGAGATGTCAGTGCTTTCGATTTCGTGCACCTCTCTGATCGCGGTCCCATTCCCCTATTCTGTGAAGCCTTTAGAAATCGAGTGGTATCATCAGATTCCTAGCAGCATAATTGACGCAATCAGAAGTGACCACGTTGACAAGCATTGCTTGATTTATGCATGGCATTACCCCCATCAGTCGTAATCTTCATCATCGAAAATGGTTATCAAATGTGGGGAACTCTTGTAATTACTGAAATCTTTCTGATCACCTTCACTATTCTCCATGTTTCTCTTTCAAAGGACCATTTGGTCATATCGGCTAAAGATTACAATATCATGTGTTTCACAAGACCAGAGAGAAGTTTGACATTCTACTTACTTTGTTTGCTAATGGAGCTAGCAGCAAAGTGGATGTTGCTTAGACCAAAGTGATGCTCCTCAGCACAAGTACTTTGAAGCGCCAATTCGTTTTACACATTCAGCTGAAGTCCTCATGATGAGACGTGTTCCAAGCACCTCTTGTGTGCACTCACATTTACAGTGGAATCAGTTTAAGTAGTATGCATACACGCAAGACAGATGCAGATGGTGAAGTGCCTAGAAGCGAATATTACGCGAACTGTTGCACTTCGGCCAGCATGACGCTCATAGTGGTGATCGAGGTGACGGCAGATACGCGATCACTTCATTTGAGACGCATGCATGCGTCAAAGTGATGATAACAATGTTGGTGACATGTAAGTTGTCATCGCCCACGTCATTGGTGGCAATGTCATGCATGCCTCAGCTAGAAGTTGGAGGTCAGTTAGCGGAACATGGGTAAGGGTGGAGGGGGAGGAGAGTGTAGATATGGCCACACATACTAGATGCCAGTGATTGGACGGCGTGTAGGGTGGCAGGACACGCGGGTGGCTACTCCTTCATTTGCGCGCACACGTGGTCCTCAAACAGCCAATCACGTAACAATGTCTCGTCGCATAAGCGCCATTTCGAAGGCGTTATTTGATTCACTCCTGTCTCCAACGTGGCTTCTCACCAGCACAGATATTTCCACGATTTCCCTTCTTACGCCCTTGCGCATTCATTCCTCTCACCGACATGGACCACCTCGTCAAGACATGCTCAAGAGGTAATGCCTTGTCTGTCTGGGCCAGGTTTGGCATTATTACCATTAGTGTTGCTGTAGACGGTGTGGAGAGTGGGGGATCAGTGGCACTTGCAGTGCAGGGGTGGAAACTCCGTTCGTAAGTAGGAGTGTTTGTGACTAAGGCTTCTTCGTCCATTGTGAAATAAAAAGGAGGATTAATGAGTGGGTAGAAGTGGTGGTGGAAAAAAGGACGAATTAGCGTAAATTTGGCCCAAAGATTGCCATTAGAGAAATTCTGTTTACCAATTCTATGCTCAGCTTTTGGAAATGGCTCTGTGCAACTCACTGGAGCTGAAGACGATGATGCTGATATCGACGAGTGGGAGGGTAGTAAAGGAGGAGGATATAATTGGAAAGTTTTTAACTGCGCTTTTAATGTTAAATTAAAAATAAGGCAAGATGCTATTCAATGACTGTTTAAGGTGGACACGACCTTAAATATTGTTTCCAAGACTATCAGTTTTATAGCTTATTCCAGCAATGAGCCTCTGTTTGTGCTGATACAGCTGCAAGATGTCATCGTCTTTTGGGGTGGAGTTCTAATGAAAAGAGCGGTCTATTTGGGGTTCTCATGTCGTGCCTTTTTGGAAGTCCTTAATCAGTGATAGAATGAAGGGTGTCTCAGATGGTCTAGCAGCACTTTGACCTACTGGCGTCTGGTTATCATTGTATACGATTATGCTCTATTTCTTCCATATGTTGCTCTAATTATGCCTTCACGTCTCACCCATACCGTCACCAAATTGACCCCTGCGAATAACTGGGCGCCACTTTTTTTTAATCCTAAAAAAGGCAATTTGCAATGCGTTCATCTGCCTTATATGGCATTACTTATTGTAACCTTTGATTCACCCTAGATCCATCGGTTTGGACATCAGGTTATTCTGCCCACGCAACTCCACTAATCGCAAGATAGAGCAGCAGCATGGTTTAGTGAGCATTTGGGACAAATTTTAGCCTTGATTTCACTGAGCTGCAGAAATGCAACACTTGAATCCAAATGTGTCAGGTGTAGACCAAGCGAACTGCGGTATGATGAAACGGAGGGGTATATACGACTGGCGAGGTGAGGTACCAATTTGCATCATTGCCATCAGGTAGCTGCTTAAAAGCGAAATAATCGACAGGCCAAGGTCAATGCCAGATTGTCAAATCGTCATCGTATGCTGTACTACAACATTCAATGCAGTTATTGCAGTTGTGTCCGATCTATGCTTCTCTGATCTGGGTTGCCAAATTGCCTGCAATTGTTCATTTTTGCATTTCTCTGTATAATTTGGTGATTCATATCCACTAATATTGGTTACGATTGATTCACTAGCGCAAATTCGGAGCTTTAATCTCCATTCTCTTCTTCTTCTTCCTCCTCCTCCTCCTCCTTCTCACCTCTTTCTCTTGCTCGTTTTCTCCAAACACGAGCTCCTCTCCCTTCTTCCGTATTCAAACGCTCCTTGTTCTAATCAACATTCTTACTGCGATTGCTATACTGATCTACGATGTTTACTTTTCCCTTTACTAAATGCTTCCTCTTCCCTCTACTCTCTGCTTCAGCGTTTCTATTTTGGGCTTGGGCGGAGTGGACGATTTCCCGTGAATTGAAAGATAGGCGGTGGTGTGTGGATTGCGCGGTGCGAGCCGAATGGGTCTTAATGAGCTAATGCCTCCTAGCATATCCTGTCATGAGCCAATTGACCAAATATTCCTCCGACAAGATGGGAAGGCAATGATTTGAAAGCTTTGCTGTGATGCATCTGCAGATGTGTCAGTGGACAATTGTGTCAGGTCAAAGGACAGCGTAAACTCAAGCCTTACAAATTGAAGCAGGTGAATGTGCCGAAGAGAGAAAGCAAGTCAGCGAAATCGACGTAAATCAACTAAATGTTCTCTTGTAAGTCAAAAAGTGAATAAACTACACGATGATGGATTGTGGTTACCCCTTCACTAGGCCAGCAGGTAGATTTGGCGAGTAACAGTGGAACTAGTATTAGGATGTGGGCAGCCTTCCTGTGGAAACAGGATCCTTTACGCTAACTCCAGCAGACAGGCTATTTATTTTGCATTTGGATGCAGACACACATCCACTTATGTCAGGAGCCCACAATAGTGAACTCTGCACGAGATATTGCTATGGCTAGCGGCATTGGGTGCACATTTCTTGTACTCAGCCATGCTGCAAACCTACATGCTCCTTACTTCCCATCTGTTGTAACTGGTTCCGTGCAGTGTAATGGAGCGGGAAAACTTCTCAGAAAATTCTTTCAAACAGTTCATTTCTGTTGGCTCTGAGTGGTTTGGCTTTACACGGCCACAAAAGCGTCTCCTGTGCTGTGCATTTAAGGGATAAATTTGATGTTTCCACAATCAGTAGCGGTTACTTAAATTAGGCTGAAATGCATTCTTGAGAGCAATCGAAATATCGTGTGTGGTAATCGAAACAAAAGGAAGGCAATGTCTGCAGTTGTATTATTCTGTGGCGTAGAATGTCACTTTTCTAGCAGTAGATGGATCTCTCGCGTATTTGCGGTTCATGGACTCAGGCATTCCTGATGTGGTGGTAGATCTGGCAGAAGAGTACACTTTTCGTCTGCCTCCTCTTCGCCTATCGCAATGTCTTTAGCCACACTGAGTGTTAATCCATCCATCGCCATGCATGGATGTGCAGCTTTTCTCATTGCAAATGTAGGTATTCCGGTTTCCTCACAGGTGCCAATAACCTGAAGCAAAGTACATTAGCACCAACTGGTGGACAGCCATTGTTCCTACTACGATCCGCACACAAAATGGTAAGTTTAAGTGCATAATTTGCCTGACATTATGCCATTATATTTACATACTTTGCAGTTGAGACTCGGTTATCTTACCCGCTCGGCGTATTGCTGGAAGAGGTCCTCTTGCTTCTTGCTGTGTGCATTGAATCTCTCCAACCACTTATCCGCCTCGCGTTCCTTTCTGCGCGCTTCCTCGTGTCTTCGCTAAATGAAACATTAGGTCACTTGTAGCGGTGAAAACTTCGGAAATGTGCAGGAGGGTTAGCAAACAAACTTGGTGCTCCTTCATCTCTGCATCACTACTCGCTACTAACTTGCAATTAAGTAGAAGCTGCGTTTGCTTCCTAAAGAAACAGGAGTTCTCCCACCTTCCCACATTTTTGCGTAGTCACATGCATTCCACTAACCATTTCTTCAAGATAGATTTGAGCGAGTTCCCTGCCATCCTGTAGGCGTTTTGCGCTACGCTCCGCATCCTCTCGATGTGCTGCCTCATCTAGGTTGATGTTGTGTTGTAACTCCGCTCTGCCATCCTCCACTTCACGAGCCATTTGCTCCTCCTTCACCCTCATTGCATCCTCCCTTTGCTTTTTCATAGACTCTTTCGCTTCTTCTCGCTTTCTTGCCTCAGCCTCTATGCGTTTCTGCCACTTCTCCTCCTCTAGCCTCAAGGCGCCCTCCATCGAAATGTCTCGAGCCGCCTGACGTTGAAGTATCAATTTGGAGAGGTTTTGGGCCAACTCCTGTTGACGTGAAGCCCACTCTCTGCAAAGGATCGAGTAACGGCCTAAGTTCATACATTATTTAAGCATGCAATACATAGGATGGAAGATGGAATGGGTTGTGGCACTTACATCGCTGCTCGAGAAAATCATAAAGATACCGGAACTCAAAATAAATGATTTAGTTCAATACAAATCTATTTGACCTTTACTTTTCAACTCACCTTCACCTGTTCCTTGAAAAGCAATGCATTTTAAAGTCTGCTTTACTATCCTCTACATCGCAGTTAAATAATCATTGGGTCCCCCATTATCACCCTAATGACACCTATAGTCCTTGGTGGCAATGGTTGCCAGAAAAAAACCTGTGATTCGTCTTTATGAAGCCTTACATTTTAAGGAGCTTACAAAGGGCGAGCGAAATTTCACAAACTTAGAAATTAGAGGTCAAGTGGATTCGTACTGAGCTGAACCCATCCCTCCCTAGTAAATTCCTTCGCAATCCCGTCATCACAGTCAGAGTCGAGAGTTAGAAGGTTGGGTTTGCCTCCTTTATAATGAGAAGAACACAAGTCTTGGCAATCAATTTGGTCTTCAGAAAATTCATGCAATACACTCGCAAAAGCAGTGACAGCGCTTTGTTTCAAACAAACTTGCTGCGGAAAGAACTTCAAAGGCTTTTGATTTCTGGGACACCAAGCTGTTGCTTTTGCTTATTCAGAAGCATACAACTAACATTGTACGTAACATACATTGCTTAGTGGCATGATTCCACCTAACAGTAACAGCAGTCATGCAAGCTATGCTTTTTGCCTGAGTCTGATCACTGATTTATTATGCTTTGCTTTTGGTTCGGCTAGAGTGATCCTTACCGTCAAAAGTGTTCATTTAAGATCTTAGCTGTTTACACAATCAATGCCAGTAACAGATTTGGTTCCTGATCAACAAATATGACCCAAAGCCCTGTCAAAATAATTTACATTTACTACTTGGAATGAAACCACTCCTACAAAAATTTGAATTGCAGGCTTTTGAAAGTTGTTGGTCCTTCAAAAATCGGTATGGGAAACGGATTATGCTCATTTAGGAGGTAAGTATTCAACGGTAAGTTTTGCGACATGCACTATGCAATTTGCTGTATAATTCTAAAAATGTGGTTTTCTTACAACTGATAAACTGGTCTTTGCTCCTTCTTGCATACGCTGCAAGTCTTTCTTGTGCTTTACGCGTGCCAACGATCAACATCCTACCATTGTAAAGAGTTTTGTCCATAAATGGAAAAATACCACCTCAGTGATTATGCAAGCCAATTTGAAGGTATGCCGAAGGCAACTGTGCAGAATACATAATATTATTTCAAGTCTATTTGGGAATTTACGTTATAAAGAAAGAGACTTTGAAAACAAGGACAAAATTTGCCTCTTCATCTGACATGGAAAAGCTATTCAATTAGACTCAACTCTTCCTGAATGTGGCATTGCATCCTCTCGCCAATGAGTCAGGAGTCTGTGGATTTCGTGTATCTGAGGTGGGCCGGATTGATTTGCACGCAGCTTTAAATTTAACACTGAGGGTAAAAGTGGGGTAGTAAATGGTGGTAAGAGGCCCTTGATAGTTACTCGCAGGCACTTGGGTCACATTTTGCAATGTATGCTTGGTGTGGTTCAGTCGAAGGCACTGAAAATGGGCAGTTGCAACAAAATTTTAAGCAGCCGCAATGGAGTGTGGACGAAGTTTAAGATGCACTACTTGTATTGTAAGTGGAAAGCTCCTTCAGACAAAAGCGAAAGGTTTCATTATGTGGTGTTAAAAGACACGGGGAGGGCACTGCGTGCACCATTCTCACACATGAGTTAACACATCCCTAATCAGACACCGAAATCACGATGCCAGACGACTGTAGTAGCGGTAGAATGTGCGTGGACCAACAAGATGGTAATGGAGAGTGATAGCTGTGAACGAGAGCGACTACGGGAAATGCGGTCCAATGTTATGTACTTGTATCCACGGAGGAATAGAGAACAAAATAGCACAGAGGAGAAGAGCACAGCATGGTGGAGTGGTGAGCAGTTTAGGAGAGGAGGCACTGGGGCACTCGGCCACACAGCGGTAAGACATTGGAAGTGTATACACGTTTGAGATGCTGTCACGTGTTCGCCAGTGGATACCTGGGTTGAGGTGATTACGTTTGCTCTACACAACACAGCAACCGTTTCTGTGAACATGCATGCAGCAAACGAATTTCTGATGGTTGGTAATCGGTGCCCAGGTGCAAAGGCAGAAGAGATGAGTTCCGCTATGGGAACAATAAATGCAGCTCACTCTTGTAGAGGGAAAGATTTGGAGAAGCTGCCCTAGGACAGCTTGGTAAAGCTGTGCCACAATCGTTAAAATGGGGAGAAGCGCACTGGTGAGTGAAGAGACATTTGACGATCAATCTCCTAGTTTTTGCTTAATTCCTGGATAATTCCACCATCTGATCTGACGTGAATTCTCCCCCGTATTTTGCTTTCTCAATATCGCTCTCCCTCGTTATTCTTAGGTAAACTGAAATTCAATTTTAATCCACAATTCGGCTATCTTAATCCCTTGCTGATGGCACGCCAAGCTCTTCATCCGATCATATTTACTTTGTTACGCTGAAATACTTCCTTGGTGGCTAGTTGCAGGGCAAACCAAGATGGCAATGCATTGCTGATCGCCCTTGGATGCTGTTGCACTGCATGAGATGGCCTTCGGTTAGGGCACATACAATGCACCAATCACTTGAATGCTCAAATTCTCATTTGCTAGCAAACGTACCAAACATGGAAAAGGTGCAGCTACTTTTGCTCCTGTTTTGCCTCCCACATCTGCTCCTGTCTCTGCATCTGCCTGTACTTATGGCGCGCCAGCTGGACGAAATACTGGAGGAACAAGAGAGAGGAGGAGCAATGACACAGATGGATGGAAGTTAGGGATGTATGTGCACCAAAACTCAAACAAATGTAACCAATCTCTCCTGTAAAGAATGCTTATCCTGCATTTTATTAGGCTTTACTCGTCTCTACACCCAGTGTGACCATTCTTCATCCCCTCTCTGCTTTCACCTCCTTCTCGTCCTCTTCCTCCAACTCTCATTTTTCGTCTCCATCCTCATCTTTGCTCTCGTCACCCTCACTACCGCGTAACATCCGAAACAGGAGGCAAGACCCTATCTGTGTGAATACTTATCCCCTATGGATTAAGGTAGATGCTTGTTAGAGTAGAATCCAACAAAACTATCCTCCTACTGCCAATGCTCAAAATATATTGCACAGTTATGTGAGAGGGACGAAAGTGAAACCCAAGACTAGCAGTTGCATAGCCTGTGGGGATACGCACGTTGCAGCCGAAATGCCTTGAGAGGTGACAGCGAATTGTACCACGTGCTATGTCAAAGAGACAAGCTTCTTCTTGTTTGGCCACTGAGATATCTGAGTAAAGGAAAAAATGTAAGGAGAAAAGAAGGGGATAATGTATGAAGCTTCTAATTATTATGCAGTTTCGGTGGGTTGAATAGTTCAAAAGCTTTATCCTTGTCAAAATCCCTCACCCTTCGTACAACCAACTGCAAAAGCTTCCGGTGCTTTCATTATTTATTGGACTCCCTTCCTTGCATATTGTTCGCAAATTCGATGGGGACGGAAAACACAATTACTCGGCCACACGTGCAAGAATTTATTTTAACGTGTGTGTTTAAACAAGCCTTCAGACATGAGAGGGGTAGTGAACGCGACCATTCCTAAACAACGGACTTTGAGGTTAATGTTGCTTATGCCCAATGGAAAATGAATGCAACGCGGAAAAGAAATTATTGGTTAGAACCATTTATAATAAATAGAACTGTGGCAGAATGTCACAGAAAAGAGGTTTACAGAGGAGGATAGTTTCAAGCCACACTAATTGTAGACATTGACATGCTTGTGGGTGTTACTGCGATCCTATCTGAGGTAGTGTTACCCTCAAATCTGCAACATGCGCCACTCTCGTGGAGTAATTACCAGCAACAGTCATAAGCATCAGCGTCATTTCGGAAATTAACTTGATTTATTGTTGTGGGACCCTCCGCAGTAACTCTCGTTGGGGATACCACATGGCTGATGCAAACGCTTAAGCCTACAACCATTAAAATTGGCAATAGCTTTTTGTTTAGCCTCAACATATTCATACGCAATTTGTGGAAAGCAGGTGGAAGAAACTGAAGGGAGCCGCATCCAGTTGGGGGGCAACAGGAGCTACACAAACACTTGCATTTGTTCTTGACCGTCTTGCTGGGTCTGGTCGAGGTAGCTCTTTCGCGACATTTCGGTACAGGCGTAGTTTTGCTTTTCCAAGGCTTGCAGGCAAGCATTCGAGTAGAGCACCCCCACTTGGCACCTCAGTCCTGCACTCAATGCTGTAGTGGTGGATCAGTTTTTCCATTAACCACCCCCATGCCTTCTCAGCCATTGACTAGGCATACACCACCTCCCCTAAAATTGCAGATTTAAAGCAGTTCCAATCCACCAAGTAATTGTAACACCAGAAGAGCACATTCCTGTCATGCTCATCACAACCGCTGATCTGCTTCCATCTCCCTGTATGCCATTTCCACTGTGTCATGGTGCAAGGACTATTTACGTGTGAATTGTGAATCTACGGGTTGACTTGTGGGCTACCATTCGTCTTGATAATCACTAATCATAATTTAGTGGTTAGTGCATATCCCACTCGCCTTAAACCATACTCCATTTTTTCTCTTCCAACACTGCAGCTTAATAATTGGAGTTGACACGTGTCAACTGGGATTAGGAGCATTGAATTGCCTTGAATACACTGATGATTCAAGTAGATGTATTCCCTTATCCGCCACACCTGACAAAGTGTCCTACCTCAGCCATTTTTCATCTCATATCCCCTTCCATTAAGTATTTCGACTTCACCTCGTCAACGCTTGTTGTCATTGCGTCCCTCACGGGGGTGTACATGCCCTACCATTAACACAGCACAAGGGTAAAATCCAGACGGAGTGACCCAACGTTGCGACAGCCAATGCATTCTGCTTTTTTGGAAACCACCCTGGCCAAATGCACACCATAAACTCACGTCTCTCCACTGTCGCATCAGCAAAACTACGTTTTGTGAAGGATTTCTTGCATGAGGCTGTGGACGTAGCTGCACAACAAATCGTACGTGGCAAACGTGGACCGCTGGCTTTATGTCCTCAACCCCTTCAGCCAGGAGAAACAGGCTGCATTGGGTTGAGAGAATGCTGTTGGTAGTTTCCCACACGGTCTAGCACTGCATACACCACACTACGGGTAGTATTCTGAGCTCTGTGCAGAACACAAGCCGTCGGCATGAATGTTTAGTAATGCATCACACAACTAATAGATAGTCGAAACTGGACGGGCGACCATGATCTTCATCAGAACTTCACCACTGATGAATGAACTCACTCAATGGCAGTTCTTTGACCTCGCGTACCCTGTGCCTCTCGAAATACATTGTGTGCAAGTCACAGCACACTTCAGCGCAACACATTCAAATTCAGATGGTGCAGAATTTGGTTTTTCGCCTTGTGGCTGGGCACATTAAAGCTCCTTCGCTAATGTCCATTCATCTCTCACTACGCAACCCGTACACTTTAGCACACACTTCACCTAATGACAATCAACCCAATGCGTCAAATTCGGATTCAAAGGACCGAGATAGTGAGCAGAGGGAAGGAGGAGCAGGTGTCGAACGGAAAAGCACATCGGCTCCTAGGTTGAGCCTTGTGAGCGACTTTGGTTTTGTCACCGAATTTTACGTCGTACGAAATCGGAACACCAGGCATCCAACAAATGTAGCACTTGATCTTCCTTCTCCCGCGCATTCAATCCCGCCTCCTTTGCCCATGATCCAGTGAGATGCATTTGCCATGCAGCAGTCAGATTTGAGGATGAATTTCCACACACCTGCAATGCAGATGCCAAAGCGTTAGTTTGCAACACCACAGTCACCGAGGCAAGGTGAGATTCTATTTTTTCTTTTCTCCTATAAATACCGAGGATGTATCTCGGAGATCTGGAGTTAATAGTAAGGCTGTAGCTGTGGAGTAGCGCTACTTCTAACAAGGGTCTGGTTGGAAATGAAGCCAAATGCTCACTTCTATTCAAAGTGGAAATGCAAATATGGCGATGCAAGCTTTTCCGGCCGAACAAGAAGGTATAGCACAACATGTGCACGTCTTTGGAGACTCCATAAGGAGTCCTTTATCTTCTTGTTTTGGGCTATTTTTGCCTTCAGTACCCTCCTACTTCTACACCCGACAAACCGCCAGAATTTGGCAAACTCTCATTTCACTTTCCACTCCTGCTGCGCTCCGCCATACAACCGAAAATTAAATCTGTGGTCTTTACTTCTCTCACTACAGTTTACTGTTCTAATTTATCAATTATGAAAATGTTACACCACAGAAGTGAATGAAGTTCCACACACACAATTATGGAAAAACGATTTGTCAGGGTTTTGTTTGTTCTGTTATTTGAGACCTCCGCTTTATTTAGAGGATCAAATGAAAACAAGGATAATGTTTGGCAGGACTGAAAGCGCCGTAGAGTGGTGAGAAAGAATGGGAAGTGGAATTTTAGGGCGCATTTTCATAATTTGTGCATAACTAGATTTGCTTTGAGAAATCAAACCTCTGCCTCTACTTCATTACCAGCAGGATTAGTGCAGGTTGAGACCAAACTCGATTAATAATGTTAAATCGCATTCTTCTGAGATTTTCTTGGTAACGTAATATAATATAATAAATCAAAATCACGTTTACTATGGGAAGTAAAACAAGCAGGGGGAAAGTAGATATTAATCGGTGTACTGCGGGGCTCTTGCATTCATTACTGTTAGCTACTCATCAGTAGCCTATGCATAAAGAGAAGTGTTTGCTCAGCCACATTTAAAACGTGCATTTGTGTGCAAAGAAGACGTTCACGGGGGAAAACGAGGCAATCCCACAGAACATTCCTGAGGATAATCATGGTTATGTTTTGTGATTAAGGTAAGTTAGGTGGCAGGATGGATACTTTGACTACTTTAGGTTTTACAACAGACGATTGCCCTTTACTACTGAACATTTTCAGCAACACCACTGCTCTCCCTCCATTCAAGTGGCCACTCTCCTATGTCCACTTGTGTTTCCGCTTTCCAGCCGTCTCCTCCGGTCTCTTCTAAATACTCATCGCGCATTTTTGATTTTTATGTCTTCCACTCTATATACTCGATTTTCTCACACAAACGCATTTGTATTTGAATTGAATGACTGTTGATGAAAGGAATACAATGCGATGGCCCTAATTAGCCAATAAGCGTATGGTTCGCATGCTTTCCACACCTACCTTTTAGCTACCGTTGTCTGGCATCATTCAATTTGGGTGTGACGAAGGCGCCTTCAAAATCGCAGTGCAAAGATCGTTGTGCGGGAATGCATTCTACAAGCGTAAGTGTCTGAAATCACATTCAGTTAGCTTATGGTAAGTGGTGTCGGGAGACAATTGCGCAAGTATCAAATGCACCTCCTTATTGTATTCGCCTGAGTGAATTTTTCTCTTACTATTGTTTACCAAGTCTGTGTGAATCGCGTGAGACATGGTTGCGAAGTGTCGAAGAATTGAATTAAAAAAAGTATTTGTAAATTGAGGCTACAAATAACAGCAAATCTTTGCCACAATTCATGTTTCACTTGTTAAGGGTGTAAAAATGCGTTGAATGCGGTCACCTTAACAATGCTTTTGAGATCTTCCAGCGACATATTCATTTGAGTTGACACCACTGCGCTCACCTCATTCATCCCTTAATAATGGGAACAAATCTTCCTAGTTTTTAATTTTACATTAACCTTTTCCACCTTCGACTTTATGTCAAGGCAGAAAACGTGTGGAAGTGATTTGTGATGGAGTTTTATGCTCCTACTGGTCCATTTTCTTCCAGTAAGAATAGCTTCTTACACCTGCTCGGTGCTTTTCATTGCTCCAAACCGTCAGAGGCAGCGCTGCAAAATTTATTGCGAAGGTTAATGTCTCAAATCTACAGCTGGTCAGCGAAGTTGACACTGGATTACTTTCAACTGTTTGTGAAACAAGTAAAATGCGGAATGACGCACACCAACCCTTTAAATGTCGGCCCACATCTATTGCTCCCACCCTTATCCAAAAGTTTTCTAGACACTTTACAGATGCACCTTTCTGCCTTATAACCAATCTCAATACAGTTACTGGAGGTACACCATCCTCCATTGCAATTACTACGTACTCCGCTGAGCTGTCTGCTATACGCTTAGGAGCAGATTCACTTTCCAGAGGGCGGGCTTATCCCTCGCGTCTACACGGTACAGTTGAAAGGACTAACATGCTTGTATCCATCGCTAAACAAGGGACAATGGGAGACCAATTCGCAGTCAAGAAAATAATTACATCATCATTGCTGTTAGTAATATTACTGATAATATTGACAGTCAACATGCCTCAATGGGCAGTTCACAAGTGGACTTACACTGTTTGCGCATCATGCATCATTCAAGACTTTGAATGATCACATTGTTACATCTTGGTAAACACATTCTGCAGTTTTGCAGAATACAGTGGAAGTAATTTGCCGTGCGTTAATCCATCCGAAAGCAGCGCCCTACACACAACACTAGTCACATTTCTAGCTATCGCAGCGATTCTCCTCGACCTTCAAAGGGATAGTTTATAACCCTTGGCCCTGATCGCGTTGTCAATATCTTTCACTCTAAAAAGAGCATCTTCTTTACCGAAATTAGTGCAGTTATTCAAATGACCGACCATTCGGACGGCAGGATAAATGATGTGCCTGTATGTGCAGATTATTTCCCAAGTTGTTAAGGAATGGGGAGAGGTAGAAGACGTAGGTGGAAAGGAGGATGAAATAGTGTAAGATTAAAAAAGCATATATTAGGCATCTTCTACCGTACGTGTAGCAGTGGACGAATTTGAATAAAGGTCATTATAATGTCTTCAGCATGTAACTGCAAAATGCTCGTGGGAAGGAGTAAGTCGTGAGCAAAGTCCAACTGAGTAAATCCCCTCAATTAAGTCGCCAAACATGCATATACCGCGAGTTATAATAAAGTATTCGGTGATTTTGTGCCTCTATAAATGTGTTAATATGCTAGCACCTTGAGGAATGAATGATCTGAGATGGTACCAATTGTTCTACGACCATGTTGTAGGGTTAGACGCACAGAGAGCCATCGCATGGAAATGAAGAGGAGTAAAATTATCACGTAGGGACATCACCCACAAAGACAAGACATGCCGACCGCAGGTTGTTTTTAAAATTTCTTGGTACAATTCTAACCTGTGACAGAACTCTATAGGAGCGGTAATTTTTTATTTCCGAAATCAGATCATTGCTTAGGGAAGTTACTGTCGTGATGTCTAGTGATGGCAAGTTTGATTGACATTTTTTTATTGGAAAGAGACACAAAGTTTTGTGTGTAAGTGGGGCGAATTGCATATTGTAGAGTATCACAATTAAAGTAAGGCGAAAAGAGATCAGCATAAAGCGTGGCAGAAGGTGAACAATGGCAGTGAAAGATGGTTGTGTAGTGGCACAATACTTCAACTCCTGCAATTCACCACAAGTATGATTTCAGTGCAAAGGGAAATAAAGGAACCTAACTAATGCGTTGCATTCTATTTACTTTGCACTCTTGACCTCTCACCTTGCACCGGGACCTAGGCCTTTTAGGAGTCGTTGTAAGTGATGTCAAGTGCGGACTAAACTAACATGAATTTTAATTGAATTCCATGAAGTTGCCCTTAAAAGCCACATTTCTTAACTAAACCACGGATGCACAGCTCGCTTTCAGGGGAAAATCTCATGTGCTTGAGGGAAGAACCAACCGGTTGTAGCTAAGGAATGTGCCTGTAGGTACTTGTATGCACATGGGCAACGCATGCGTGCAACACGGTAGTCGATGCTAAAAGGATTAGGGAAAATAAATCTTACATCCTACTATTGACAGCCGCGTCAGTGAGGGAGGTGATAACCGCGTCCTCTTTACCCCACTCTGTAAAACACAATGTAACAAGGCTTGGAAATGTGTTTTGATGGATGCGCTTATTTAACTCTAACCCACTGAATTGTTATATGTTCAGCATTTTGGCGGCTACCCATACATTTGCATGCGTTACCCATCCATATGCACCCATTTATTCACAACATGGCACCTGCCTACTGAGCTCCCGAAGCAGACGACAGAGACTATTCCACTTCATAGTTTTGCTTGACCACAGCTGGCATTTCCGTATCTGACCTTGTCATTACATTTTTGTTTGAGGTACTTCATTTTGAACTGTCTTTTTGAAGATATAGTTGTAGCTGCTTCGATTGAAGCTAATCAATGCAAATGACTAACTTGGTGCAACCATCCTGAGATTTCTCATTCAATGGGCGAGTAGGGGATAGGCCAGTAGCTGAGCACCGTCATACACAACTCGTCATCGATGCAGTTTGGGGTGCCTTTTGACCTGCACGCAACAATGCGATCCAAATGGACTGATCAAGTAGACATTAGCGCTGTCAATCAGTGCTTGTACGAAATTCTTGTATCCTAGTGAGCGATTGCATATAAATTCCCCACAATTTTGTCTAACGCCATGGCAATGCCCCTATTGATGATAGTAAGTGTGCCATCAAACTTATACGAGGTAATCCTAGTAAGAAATCGTAATCTCAAAAACAGCCCATCTAATTAAGATTCGCGTTAAGTGCTGATGATCCTTTAGAGGATTTTTTCGTAAGCTTTGGAGAAGATGAGGCCCAGTTCACTCAATAGTGTTCTTTGTAGAGCTTAAGTCATTGATGCTGTGCTTAGGTTCAGGGTTATAAAATATTTTATTAGAAATCCAAGGTAAATCACTGTGTCTTATGATTAGGTTTGGGCAATTACCCTCATTTACCACCCTCAAACAGTGTCAGTGAAAGGGCTAATTTCGGTGGGACTGTGAGTTTCGGTGGTTTGCATCAGTGCACAAAAAATAAGTCCTGATGTTCACTCTTTTGCAAAAATGCAACAACCAACGTAAAGAAGGAACTGACGCAAGACCAGTTAGACCCCTTGAAAGAGTGCCTCCTGCATTTTAAGTAAAATTAGAAAATTACTCACGCCTCATCAAATGTGGATTTACTTACTAATAATAGTAGGCCTCAGTGGTGAAGTCGACGGCGAACTTGAGACTGTCACAAATTGAGAAATTGCGCAGTATATGTTTGAAGGAAGAACGATTTGCTTGGTGCTCTTAAGACTTGAAAAGTGACTTTGTCTATCTGAGGCTTGTAAAGTGCACCGCTAGAGATGTTTGATTATCTGCTTGCCTTTTGAGTGAAGTGTTTGTACAGTGAAAGCTCCTCTACTTGGAGGACCACACTAACCTACCCGACCACCCCAAAGCACTGTTATGTCTCTCTACACCACCTCTCATCATCTTGTTGCTCCTGCCTTCACTGACACATCCTCGCTCATCTTTGCATTTCTCATATAAAGGCTCCTCAACCGCTGGTGATGAAATCATTTCCACTTGTATGCTGTAATGCTTGTCATGCACTTCGGATCCTTGCATTTGTGTCGTCTGTGGTTAGCACAGATCAGAGCACAATAGCAGGCGTCATCAACTGACAAATTCATGTGGTAAAAAGATGCAAATTTGGAGATCTGCACAGGTGGAACACATTCCCTCGCAGTGATTACGGCACCTTTGCCACATCAAAATCGAAGGAAGCCAGCCAACGGTACTTGAAACGTAGGAGTGAATGTCATACAAATCACAGGTTAATTAGCTACAGGACGACATGTTATTCAACGAATTTCGTCAACAGTCATCGCATTCTCTGTGGCTGTTTGAAAATTTTTTCCTTTGCCTTGCTTTTACAACGTCGTAATATGCAAGAGTGTGGTTGGCAAACGCAGCACGGGTAATCCAATCGCAGTGGTGGAGCGTTCAAGTGCGCGAATCTGTGATGAGCCTTAAGAGGGCAATGAATTACATGGTGTTTTTTTTTATCTTAAAATCACATAAAAATGCAGTTGAGGCTACCATAATTCATAAAAAGTGAGCAGCAAAGTGCATGGATAAGTGAGATACCAGTCCGCAGGGAAATGCTTTGTGTTAGAGACCAAGGAAATGCTGTTTGTGATTTGCCTTGGCTATCGCCCATGTTGTAGCGTCCGAATTTTCTACTTGCCCTTTTTCGACATCGATGGGATTGAAGTTGTCTGCCATCAATTTCCCTTTGCTTGGTTGGGAGGTTGTCAGGGCAATGATGTGGACAATGGTCCTACAGGTGCATTCCTCTAGGGTAAAGGCTAGGCACGAGGCAAAGACTACACCCACACCCCTGGATCACACCAGCATGTATTAAGCTCTTAGAAATAAATAAATGGCTAAGTAAATAAATGCCTAAAATTGAGAACTGCATGCAACATTTGTGTAAAATAAGCGATTTCGATTAGTCTTGTAAGAAGTGCGCTCAACTTCTTCAAATGTGAACCATTTTGGACTCAGTTTGATAAAAATCCACATGCTGGAAATGGACCATCGTGGACAACTTGGCCGAGGTGGAAAACCAAATGGACTGATTAGTGTAGCCTCGTACATTATAAGCGTAGTCAATTCAACAAAGAAGCAATGAATTGGATTGACAGTCAGTTTTTGACTGTACAGCACCGTAGAAAGTGCTGTTACATCTGAATTTGATCTGCGTGTGAGGCAATACCTTGAATTTTCACCTCGAAGAGTAATGAAGTATGGTGAGGTTCGTTGTAACTGGTAAATCAGTAACTGCTCCCTGCTCTGAAAAGTACACACCCTATAAATCAAGTCACCAGATTTCACACACAAATGGCTCCTGTGTCTGCCGGCGAATTTCCATATTGTGCCTCAGTCATTTCAGCAACACCAAATTAAGTATTTCTCAAATCTCTATAAAAAGTTGCCCTACGATATTGCCACCTTAAATAAATTCACTCTGTAATGCGATGAGATATGCTAAGGAATAAAATAGGTCTTTGGATCATAAGGAGAGGCATATCATTGCATCAAAGGCGATATTCTCTATGCTGCTCGAATAATTGAGTAAGTTTCCCACTGTCGAGCAAAACTGAATGCTAACTCGTCTACTTGCCATTAGGAATACACCGATTCAAGTAGCCACCTTTTAACCAACTTATGTTCTTCAATACTACCGCTCATCTTCTTCATGCTCCTGTCATCATTAACACCTCCCCATCCAACTGTGCGCTACTTATAGGAAGCCACCTCAACTTCTAATTGTGGGATCGTTTCTATGAGTGTGCCGCACTGTTTGTTCTGAACTTCGACAATTTCTAACCATATTTTATGTAACTCACACAGCTCAGTGAATAATAACAAGCGACATGACCACTCGTCATATCCAAATCGAATGAAGCCACTAAATGACTGATGAAATGTGAAGGTAGATTTCAGATGAATCACATGCTGATTGGCAGCACAGAACCACCCCATCGAAATGCTCTTGTTGACAGTCGTTGCGTTAGAGTGTAAATTCCTTTGTGTAATGTAAGAAATTTGAGTACGTGGAGGGAACTAAATGAAATTTGCATGAATGCACAACATGTATTTAGGAGAGGCGTAGAAGCACAAAGACAGGCGATTGGGCAAGTGGGTGGAGAGATGGCAGTGGTAGTGTTGTAAATTTTCAGCGGTAATGAACAATCATCTTTTGGGCACTCTGGCATATTTCATGTAGCTGACATTCTAAATAACTTAGCTTAGCTATGAAAAAGTTAGGACAGGCCATCCTCAAGGGTACTCTACCGCATTGCCTCACCCGCTCCGATGTACCTCTTCATTCCACGCAAAAGTAAGCTTTGTATGCATAGTTGAGCAAGTACTTCTCATTGCATATGGGATACTGTTAGGTAGGTAGTAGTGATGGATTTACAGGACTTGCTGTACGCGATTTGGGACTACGATCGCTATGGTCTTTCTTCTTTTTAAAACAAATCATTACTTTACTTCACTATATCATTAAACTACACAAAATAAAATATAGAATAACTTAATTATGGCACCATTATTCGAGGCTGGTCCTAGCACGCAATAATCCCACTGATTATTAAGCAGAGGCAGAGGTTTGACTTAGGAAAGAAGTTCTAGTGAAGTACGGTCTATGAAATGGTGCCTTGATCTTCTCGTTCCTGCTCCACCTCGCCTCTACATCTCATTGAATCCCCCTAATCAGATACTTTGATTTTACTTGATTGCTTAAATGAAGTGTAGGACTCGAATAGCCCAATGAACAAAACCCTGACAGCATGCTTTCCCATATTGGTGCATACAGAAAATCATTCCCTTCTCTACCCTCCCTTTTTACATCACTTTAAAGTCCGGATCACAAACTGGGGAGGTGCGAGGAGAAAACATCATGAAATACATTTCCATTTGTTTGGTGGAGAAGAAAAATGGGAGTGCATTTAATTTTTCTGCTTTGGCGAGTTTGGAAGCTGCTCAATACTGTTGGTGCATTAAGGAAATGGTGTGTAATGCAGGGAGAAGCAGCTCACTGGGGAGTGTGCCTGTGCCACATATTCATAATCGGCGGCAAACACTCACCACGTCCTGTTTTTTTGCCACCTCGAGTAGAAGTGGACATTCAACTGCATTTCCAACCATCCCATGTTGAGGGCAGTGCAGACTTAGCAAAGAGCTACGTCAAGTCTGCCGCGATGTTCAGCGCTATAGGCTTGGTGCTAAGCTCAAACCATAGATATAAATCTTAAATAGATGTCAAAAAAGGGATAAAACCATCAACCAATGCCAAACAACTTACGTCTAGCGGTGGAACTTTGTCTAGAGCCTTTCTATAACCAAAAGTCTACTTTCGTAAACTCATTTGGATATCATCAATTCAATCTCCCCATCACTGCGTCCCATCAACGAAGACCGAGGAAGAGTTATACCGCCATTTCTTCCATCACATCGAGTGCACAGCAATGAAAATTATGGTTGAAGTGAATATCACTTTCAATATCATTTCACCTGGCAGCATCGGCTTTGAAGGTGATTGACTATTTGAACCTCAAATCTGGCTGTTGCATTACCAATGCGTGTCACTGGATTATTGGGCGGTGGAGATGAGATTACATGCGCAGGCCAGAGAAAGACCAAGCGTTGCATTTGTTGGATGTCTTGTTTTATGGATTTCGCACAAGGTCTATTTAGTGGCAAAGGAGATGTTGCTGACATGGCTTCTTTCTAAGCCGCATCGTTAGAGGAGGTGGTGGATAAACCACTCCTCCTTCCACTACGCAAACGAAGCTATACGGTCTATTCAGAAGGGCAGATTGCCAAGCACGCCTGCTCATCCCAGGTCATGCTAGTGAGCGTCTGATGATGCGAGCTCAGTCGTGTTACGTGAGGGTTTGACAGCAGTCGGAATGTAGGGTTCTCTTTTACTATTTTTCTGAAGGTGATGAATTGTTTCACCCGGGTTACTTACCCTTCCGTAGTGCAGTTTCGGGGAGAATCAGAGTAACAGTAAAATTAATACAAGAAGGATGCAGACACCGATGGCACTTTAATCCTCACTTCTATTAACCAGACGAGGGCGGTTTCCAAGACCAGCTAAAACACACGTTTTTGTTCTTTTATGTAATGGCATCATTAGCAGTCAATTGTGCAGACAAGTAAAGATCCATTCGTCATCAAGACTCGAACTAAAGTGAATGAAAAAACAGCTCTTCCAAAACAAAGAAAATAATGTCAAGCAGTGGAATTCATGGATAGTTAACGGCCCTTCAACTTGCCATTTGAAGACATTTTAAATTGGACCAAACAAAGTAAAGTGGATTACAGTGCATAAAAGTGGTCATTTTTCACATTCCTTAGTTGGCGTAGTGTTCAATAGATCTTCAAAATTTCGTAGCTCTTTTGTCTCTTGGCAGGATGGTCAGGAATGAGGGAGGACGAGTGAGGCATGATTTATGCTTTTACGCATTACATGAATACTTGCATTTCCTCGTCGAGTGTGCCTCTGGTTGTCGACATCTGGAGCCCTTTCTCTAGCCCGCAGATATTGAGAGACGAATGTTAAAAGGCTCACACCTTTCCCCTCCTCAGCTCAGCTTACTGCGAGTGTTGAAGTTTATCACAGTTTACCACACCTCTCCCAGCAACAGCTAAAGAGCATGGTAGCACTACCAGTCCCATTTTACCGCTGCGTGAGGGAAGCCTGTGAGAGGAAAATGTATAACCTCAAGTATTTTTAATGTTACTGATATCACACATTTCATGTGAGAAAGGTGATCTCATAGTGTCCATGGGAAATTGTAAAAGTAGAGCCTCATAATTAGACTTCGTTTGACTGTCTACCAGCAAGTTATGGAAAAGGCAAAATTTGCCGCAGTATTGGAAACATTTGAGAAGAGTATATGAATGCTGGCCACCAAAATATGCAAACGTATGCTAACTCGAATGATAGTAGTCAAAGTAGTTTATGGATTCACTGGTCACGTCTGAATTCTATGTGTAGCACTGCACAGTGCAAACGGCCTACATGGAGATGGAAAAGGGTGGGAAGGAATTGTGATAGACGTCGCAGGAATGTGGGCCTCTACTCCAGAAATTTGTCAACGGATTGCTTCATAAGGCCGAAAATTTATTCAAGTGGGTAATGAGGAACTTACGCCACAGCCTTAAATGTACGATGGTCTCCGCACAATGTTGCGGTCTCAACATTCGTTTTCCGTACGCTGTGGAAAGGTGACAGCTAGGGGCTGTTGGAAGATTACCCTGTACCCAAGGTCGGCATGTATTGAAAGTTTAGTTTGGCTACTTTGACTTTAGTAAGAGGGAGAAGTCATCTTTCAGTTGATCGGCGAGATCATTGACTAGAAGAATGTGATGCTCAAGGTGGTGCTGCATTGTCACGAAGGACATTGGATGCACGAGGCTGGCGAAGTGAGTAAGCAGGATAGGGGAATCTTAGTGAGTCTTGGAAAGCGAAGGAAGGCCAGTCGACTTGGTCGATTTGTCTAAAACAGTGAATGCAATAGCACTGCTAAGGAGCTGTCACACGTGAACACGACGCAGAAGCTTGGGAGGAAGTAGACACAAAGGTTGGGACGATGGATGATGAGGATTAAAAACAAAAATAAAGAGGGGTGCAGCGGACTAATGTAAAGAGAAAAGCCTTAGTTGATGCCCATGACCAATGCCAAGTGATAGGCTAATGTGTAGAAGACCGTTTTACTCTACGCCTAGAGAATGTAGCCTATGAGTATGAGATGGCATTGATTAAGTGCAAGTGGAATAGCATTAACTTTGTCACTAGTGTCGACAAAGAAATTCTGTAGGGTACCGATATAATGTAGGTGGAAGGTGCAGCCGGAGATTTGAGGAGTGGCATCCGTTGCCATCACAGATTTTGCTGATGTAATTGTTGAGTTCGTTTGCTTTGGCTCATTAGACTGATTTGCTTATTTCAGCTGGTTGCTGTAGAAGCATAGTAGTTGGCACTTCCTGCCTATGTGATTGAAGCGAAGCTGATAGTAGAAGACCTCTCTGAAAAAAAAAGAAAGGGCTAAATGGACGGGTAGTGATTTGCTCGTCTGAAGAATCGCAATCTGGAATAAGACATATAATGCAGTGGTGTGTACAATTGAAATGGTTGTGCACTCACCTTCACTTGCAGTGCTTCCAGTGTTGGTGAGTTTTAAAGGCAGTTTAAGAGATAACGACACTTGATGCATTAAGGAGGAAAAAGGGACCATTTTTGGATATCGTGGGCAAATACCTTTCAACAGATATATTAGCAATCTGACGCTGACATTTTTCTTGCTGCATTGAAAACATTCTTTGACATTGTTGAACTTAAGGGTTACAGTGATAGGCAAAGTACAAAAGTGATTACTCTCTTTATTTCTCATAAATAAACAAGTCAGCCCTTCTTGTTGAAGGTTGGATGTAGTGAGCCTTGCCGCAATGGTAGCAGAAAGAGAAAAATTGTGCAGGTTTGTCACGTTGATCGCAAACTAAGCACTTCGAATCCTTCTCTTGTCGGTAGAATAGAAGCAACTCGTCTGCTACAGCTAACGTAAGCGCGCCGAGATATCCCGGTTCCAGTTACATGACTAAATTTCATTGTCATTTTATCATCTCTGCCTGATTTTCTAAATGAAGTTAGAAGTCTTGGCTTCAAACTTCAATGTGCATCACCGATTTCATTGCTGGTGGTTATCTCATATGAGCAACTGGGGCCTTGTCCGTATTCATTCGTATGGCCAGGTGGTTGAAGATAGATGCGTGTGGGGAGAAATCCACCAAAGCAGCACACCAATCGCCCACCTCCACAACTCAATTACAGAAGACTGTCATATGAGGTAACGACATTTCACCTAAAATGGCTATGACACCCGACTTCCTCCATTGTTACGATCCAAGTTGAGCAGCAGCAAATGATCCCTAAAAGTTCAAATTTATTTCAAGCATTATTACTAATGCTGAGTTTCCCACATCGAGAAGCCCAATATTTCTCAAAGCGTGTGTGAAGACTTCAAATCATCAGAAGTTATATTTAAAGACTTTCAGTTCTAAGCAGCTGTGAAAGCTTCTGCTGTAAACATGGTATGAGAAGGATTTATAGGGTTTAAATTTACACCTCTTTAAGTAACCCCGACTCCAATTCATTAACCAGTGGCCACATTTTTGTCTTATTCCACCATAAACTGACAATGGATTTTCTAATCCTTGACTCTTTCCTGATCCATTCATCCACCCATGTGCCTGTTGTGAAGGAGCTGCAGCGATAGACGAATGGTTGGATGGCGGGACGGACTGAAAGTATTGTGATGCAAGCGAAATTTTTCTCGCATATTGCAAGTAAAAGCCAATGAAACTGTGAGATAAGTGTGGTCGACAGGTCCAAACTACAATTTCAAGCCTCAACTAAAAAAGCAGCTGAAGTTCTCTTGGTTTCATCAGGAAAGAGAATTGAACAGAACTTGGGAATCAGCTACTACAAAGTGATCCTTAATACCGATTTCCACAGCGTGTCTATTTCCGCTCCACTAATAAAACGCGTATCACAACCTGGAGATATCGGATGGATAGTTTGTTCCCTGATGCAGTAATCCTGAAACATATCACCAAGCAAAGAGACGTTGCCTTACCTGCCTCTATAATTCACAAATTTCATTCTCCTCCCCACATATCTGTGACGATATACCACCAGTCTTAGACACATCTGAGACGAACCAGTCTACCTTAGCTTCAGTTATTTAGTTACTTGGCTCCATTTCAAGAAGAAACACTTCAAACATCCCTGAGTGATGCATGCGGGAATTAAAAGAAAGAACTTTAAAAGATTTTGTATAGAGGTATAAATTCGCCCACATATATGCCATTGGGCCAGTAAAAATAAAAAAGGATGAGAGTAGACACCCAAAGTAAGGAGGTGGCTAGGGGATATGAGAAGGAAACAAGAGATTCTGAATAGAAAGAGGAGGAGAGGATTTGTACTGCAACTTTTCCACAACTTAACCATTAGAATTAAAAAGGAAGCATAATTGGCGAAACTACAATAATCGTAGATATTTTGTTGAAAAATGAAAAAACAACCAGCTTTAACACGCTTCTTTAACAAAAGATGCCTTGTTTTATTAAACCGTGGAAAGGCCCTTGCCAGACGTCGAGGTCGTTTTGGCTCTTAATCAGAGTAGAGTGAATGCAGTACGGAGGAAATAATTATTGATTTAAACATAAACATGTAGATTAGCATTGAGAAAATAGGAAGAGGTAGTTTTGACTTAAAGAGACTGTATGCTGTCGGTAAAGAAGGTTGCATCAAGAGATAGTTTCAAGACGCGAACCATGGACAATGTCCAAATTTGTTGAAGAATCCAGGGCTCCCGTGTCAGGCATTGATAGCACCAAAACTACACCTTGCTCGACCATCACCTTGGAATGAAAGTCACTCCTGATTTATACAGGGTTGATCGCTATTCGCGTTGCTCTTAATCTTCACCACTGCATAAGGTACATGTTATGAATTATTCATCCGTTATTTGCATATCCTTCCCTTTACCCTTCTTAACCATATTGCCGCCGGCTTGATTGAGCAGTTATTACCAGTAATTGTGATGGGCATCTCTGAGGTTGTCAAAAGAGGAACTTGATCAGTTGTTGCTGGACTACCTACTGTGACTTATTAGGGTGACCGTACGGTTGGCGCGAATACTGTCATTATAGGAAAATGGCTATTGCTTAAACGCTGTTTATTTTTTGCGTAATCTATAGAATGAAGCCGTAAGGAATTCAAGCAAGACAAATCTAGGCAGCTGGCTGCACCAGCTACACTGATGCTTGCAGTGGGTCTTCGGAATCTCGCTAGGTCTGGTTAAGACAGCTCTACCATGACGTTTCAGTAGACTTTTTTGCTATTTGAGGGTGGGTACATGCTGGTTCGAGTAGAGGGTTGTCACCTAGCATACTCGGCCCGGAAAGCCTCATGTTTCGTCCTACTTCATCCTCCAAATGGAGCGGATTAATTTGGACCCAAATGAAGATAATTTCTCAGTTGAATATTCTTTGATTTTGGAGTGCGTGTTATTTTTTGTTTTCCGTGTCACCTGAGCTACGGATATCGTATCTCAAAATACCTTGCATCAACTGTACATTTTTTTGCGTCCGCCATATTTCCTTCCATTAGTGTAGGCACTGCAGCCTGCTCTTCATATTTCTCTGGGTATGATTTGGCATTCAGTTCCTACACGTGGCCCAACGAACATTGAGGTAGCCATGGCAATAGCTGTCCGTGATTTCACGTGTAGCTCTGGCAACTAACTGGCCTTGACCTTCCAGTGGTTATCAGTAGAGTTTCAGTAAATCTCTGCATGATATGCACCAATCAGGAGGGAGTAAACCGGCAAGAGGATGGCCTTTTTAGAATGTTTGGAGTTTGGCCATCAAGATGCCAGTATCTCCAGTAAATTGCGGTGTCTTGGTCATTGTGCTAGCTTCTGCCACAGTGCTTCCATGTGAAGTTTGCCAACGATACTGAAGACCTTCCGATACATTTTCCGATATATTAAGACTCTCTCCTATTTCCCCATCGTACCATAGCATGTAATACTGTCTACTATTTTTGCTTCGTTTTTTACATTCTAGGTACGTGATTGTAGTTGGAACCCACGGACATAAGGCATTGACCACCGCACCCTTCCGACTTGAACCTATGCGAACAATAGGGAGGAAACTTAAGGCTAAAGGACATTGATTCTAAATACTTCGCTCAGGCATTGGACTCCACCTCCCCAACTTCTCGGCCTGATTGAAGCAATGGCGTATGCAGATTTACAAGGTAAGTGACTCTTCGTGACATTGACCATTCCCTTCGCCACAGACCAAGTACGTGGCTAGTCTATTTGCACCACCACACGAAGTCCCCATCATGCGCGCCCAACCTTTCTCAATACAACTTGTTGTTCAGCTCATTGAGGGATCTCTATCCTTCCTAAGCCGGACACAAATTCTGCTACCTTTTAACTAAATGATGGAAATCGTCTGTTTTTTGTTCTCAGTTGGTGGCTAACAGAAATTTCTGACATCGAGCAATATTGTCTTCACATCTGGATCCCACTTATTTCATGTAGGCGTTTAGCAGTATCTTGAATTTAAATGTGATCTTCCTGCTTTGCGTATGCTGGTTTGCCACGAAGTTGAGGAGTGAGAAAGAGTGCTTCCATTGGTTACTTCAAGTCTATTCCAATCCTGTCGCATTCTGCCAGTAATGACATGTTACGCTGTCTCATTCTCCATGCCATATTTTTAACCGTTTATACCAAGGAAATGTACTTCTAATCTACGATGACTCCACTAACCTTAACTCAAACACCTGACAACGCTATTTAAACTGCATATTCTCGATGCCGACTGGCGTAGGTGGCTCAATGTTTTGTGCAAAAATTCGGGGAAGTAGGAGGAATTATACGGGTACTGAAGATGCTTCCCTTGAACTTATGCAGCATCTCAACACCTACAACTGGTTGTCAAAATGAATGAATATTGAGGATTGCATTTGCAGGTAAATGTCTAATTCTTTGATCAGCAATAGAAACACATTTGCTGCAACTTATGACAAGCCACGTTGATTAAACGCCTACATGAAATAAGTGGGATCCAGATGTGAAGACAATAGTGCTCGATGTCAGAAACTGCTGTTAGCCACCAACTGAGAATAAAAACAGACAATTGCCATCATTTATTTGAAAGTGCTATTGATGCAAGAGAGCTATACAATGAACTGGTCTTTTATTGTGTGCGTGCGTGCGAATCAGTCGATTAAACCAAGTAACCAAAATAAGAACCGTGATTACCTAACTCTTGTCCAAATTAATTTGTTGTCACTCACACCAAACTATTACAAATCTTAATATAAATTAATGGCAAATATAATGGTGTGTATCAGGGGTAAAAATGACGTGAGCAAATCAGATTGACCAGTTAACAGACCATAGGCTCGTGCTCCAAATGTGCCATAGGTCATCCACTCGGCATCCATCCATTCTCCATCCTCAGGTTGGCAGCTACGCTTAGTCATATCACCGTGGCTGCTTTTGGATAATCCAGCTCTCGCTGCCTTTGCTAGGAAAATGCAGAGAAATAGTGTAAAAGTGTGTTAAAGCGAAGAACGACGATGATACGAACCCCTGCTCTCCAACCCAATCAACACTTACCATATGTGTATGGCCCTATTTTTTTAGGCCTGTACAATCCATCCCGACTGTAGACGTCGTGGTCATCAAATTGACATATCGACGAAAGTGGCACTGGGCAGTGGGTCACACAACTTTTCTCGCAACTCCAGAAGGGTGTATTAAAAATGCGCCTTTACAGATTGCTGCCGATTCACTCTACGGGCTGTTGAAACAAGCAGGTTGCTTCTTAACAGAAGTCTCCAGCCCATCAGATACACTTTGCTTCCTCTTCTTCCTCTCATGCAGCCATTCTCTCTCCAAGCTCGCCATGTCCAAATGTCTTCGTCTATCACTCTGGAGTCGAATCAGAAATAGGCCCACACAAGTGATATTGTTGGAGCATTTGACTTTAATTTGACTATCATTTGATGAAGAATATTTCTCCACCAATGAATTAGAAGTCAATTCTCTAGTCACACGTAGTTTTATCAGTTTGAAGCGAAAGCTTCCAGTCGACATCGAATTAAATGAATAAATAAGCAAATAGATAAATGAATGAAAAAAATAAATCAACTTATGTCTCCTGTATGAGATGCGCTACCGCAGTTGCAGCAGGTTGTTGATACAGGCTTACGAGGAGAATCTACCACCACTGGTTTACCGGGTTTCGTCTAATGCATATTTTGTAACAATTAAGCAGTCTCCACTAACACATTATAAAGGTGGGTCAAAGTTTACATAACGTGTGTCTGTACTCCAGCCAGATGTCTGGACAAGCCTAAAAGCGAGTAAGAGAGGGACACAGAATAAACTTGAGGTGCACCACCACCTCAGATTATTCCAAATCCTGACTGATAATCGTGCGCCTAGATGATATATGGTATGTAGTCACCAGGTGAGAATAAATGTTTATTGAAGCATAATGTTCCCTCATCGGCGAATGCGTCTATAGTGGAAATACAGTCTTGTGAGAACAAAGCCATCACAACATAAGGGTGGTGTTTTCTTTTGCTGTTAATAATAGACACGCATTTACATCGTACTGCTGCCGATCATGGACATTACCCACATTTGGGAGGAAAGCCAAACGCGATGCGGTGCTGTAACTGAATCACAGCTAGTTCAAATGAAAGGATAACTCAGAAGAAACAAAGATGAAAGGCACATGAACTCTGCCTGTATGGTCCCGCCGTTTACATCGACGACAATTAATTTTTCTCAGGAGTTTCCCATTTGGGCAGCAATAATATTCGTGTCCAGGTGCATGACATATGTCACACAATAAATACGTGCAGCAGTAGGGACTGTGGGTTGTCCAAGCGCAGAAGTGGCAAGGCTGGGGACCCTATTTTAAATAGAGAGAAAGGCAAAAATAAATGGCGACAATGCACTGCACTACAACGCTCTCCAATGCAGTGCAAAGTGCTGCAATGGAATATGGGTCGCTTGCCTTAGTACAGAACCTTGCTATATGGCCCTCGCGAAAGCAACTGTAGCAAGGGCCTCTGTGGAACTCCCTGTCGTGCCTTTTAAGTGATGGATCCATGTCGCAGGGGTCCAGCCTCCATTTTTTTGGATCTGAGGGCATATCCTTGCATCGCTCTTCGAAAAATTTCTTTGTATCATCAAGGTCGACCATAGAGGATGGATTTCGACAGCCTATAATTACATCTAGTCCCTCCACTTTGACAAAAGCACTTTCATCATCAGCCCCCCATCGGCTTTCATTTACGTTACATATATTACTTTCCTTCACGACGCCATTCACTCTTTCTTCAGCTTGTTTTAGCACATGTTTCGGAGCAATGCCGTTGAAGGTAAGGTAGAGAGCATCCATCAGACACGACTGACTGTCTGAACCACCTTCGTTGTTATACTTTAGTTCGTCGCTATACATTGCCAACCCAAAGGCCACAACACTGTGAAGCACAATGCGAACTGAAATGGCAGTGTATAAGTACCCCCGACTCATTGCGACCTCACTTTCACACCCCCAAATGATCGCGAATACGGTCAATTTAAACAAACTGGCCGCATAGCTACACAATAATTACCCACTCCTTAAGCTCACTGGCAGAAAATAAGGTTTCGTTTTTGTTATGTCACCATAATGTAGTGTCTATTATTGTTACCGCCTCAGCATTTGTCACTTCGTGCAACGTATACGCATTTCTAAGGTATGCGTTACAAGGGTAGTCAAGCAAAACGAGTGAATCATTGAAATTAAATAATGAAGCAATTTTAAAGCACTTAACTTGGTCGTTTTTAATCTCAGTATTACACATGCCTGTTTGAATGTACACTCTAGAGTGGGCCAATTTGGTGACAAAGGCGGTGTCATCAATTGGCCAGTAGGAAAAGGAGCCAGGCTCTGCTTCTTCCTTATAAGTTTGCTTGTGTAACCCCGCGTCACCTCAATGCATGATGTTTTGCTCTATCCACGACACTCTCGATCCAAGGTTATGAAATCGAGGGTAGGGGTGTGGCATTCCCCGCCTTCACTGGGAGACTACTAGCACGGCTTAAAGACTAGTGGCCCATGAAATAGCGGGAGTGCATCCCGCAGGCTGAAGTACCTGGGTGGTTAAAATAAGTGAACGTTTAAAATTGATGTCAAATTCTTAATAAGTTTATCTCTTGCTTTTATGCTGTCCACGACGCTCATCTTGATCAGCCTCCTACGCCAGCCAATTGATTTTCGTGTATGCAGGAAGGTAGCTTTTCCCAACGTCACTGAGTCCTCTCAACGAATTCGCTGTAGCTGGAGTTTTGCTCCATCTATGAGCTGAATTGTGGGAATGGAAGTGCAATGGCCTCATGGAACTCAAAGTCGGACAGTGCTTGATAGCAAAGGCGTAGTTGAGGAGGTATCTTCTTATGTAATGTACACCAGGAGATGCTCGAGGCCCTACAATCCACTGCATTTGCGTCAACAATTTGGAGGTTGATGGAAAAGCTTCCCTTTCTACAGGGAAAAAACGAAGTCCTTCTGTTATTTTTTTACAATTTAATCGCTCCGCACAATTAGGAATAACACTTTGTCCATGAGTGTTGGATACGCAGCGGCATGGTTACCGTTTTCAATACAGAACTATTCATTTGATGAAGAAAATCAACACCGTCGGCGTCACTTCAAACATTCACTTAATTTGTACATCCCCTATTTTGTCGAGGTTTATCAAAACTACTATTCGCTCTTCTTTTTCTAGGTAGCAGAACTTCCGACAAAGACGGTGTACAACCCGCGACTTAAAGTTGCATGGATTTAGCACATAAGTAGTATATTCTGCATGTGTGCATTTGTTCTTTTGCACAGACTGCAAAAGGATTTCTAAGCGCTCATCACGTGGACGGCGTCGCCGAGCCTAGAGATGATAACTGGCAATACTTTTGTCCTAGTCGTAAAGTGGAACTTCTGGTCCACTTTCGCATAGCAGAAAGTGTTTTGGAGACGAAATGAGAGACGGAGGAGTGTTACGACAAGTTTCAATCGTTGACAACGCGACGCAGAGTGTCCGCGTCTCTAGGAGTGCAGAAGCCTAATTCGAACCTACATTGAAGGGACTTTTATGTGGATCGGATTGTTGTACAGGTTTTCCCAATCCTAATTTGTTGTGGACAAGCACTGCCACCAAAGTTAGACCCTTTGCAGTTTTTCTCACCCAAGGCATCATAAGACGAATCGGTGTGTGCGTCAAGACGGAGCTCCATCGTGAGTGCATAGAGGGGCTACTGTACTGTCTGTAGAAATAACATGAAGAGAACTTTATGCCCAAATATCAAAAGTAATTTCAAAACCACGAGAAATTAAGAGCCCATATAACCACCTTAATGGTAAGCGTGACCAGCCTCCCGTTCACGCGTCAGCCACCACACTAATCTTTGTCGCTAAAACCCACGGTAGTCACGAACGAGCAAGACACCGCAACGTAAGCGTGGGAACATTATTCAAAGTGGCACCGCCCCTATTCCGTCCATCCTCCTTTCTTTGATACCGTCCAGCCCTATACATGGGTACTAGTGATGGACCAGAAACGCACGGTAGTAGCTGTTATTCCGCGAAACCCACTTCCCCGCACACATTGCCAGCAGTGAATGACCCAACCGCAATACCACTTCAGTGCCTGACCGATCCACCGTGAAAAACAAGTTTTCAACCAGATACAGCCTCGACAGAGCTGTCCCGAGCATACGCGAAGCTGGCCATCGAAACCACGTGCCCCAAGGGGGCAACCCGAGCCTGGAAGCCAACCATCAGATTTAGAATTTTGTTCCTTTTAGCCAATTCCGTCCAGTCATCACTGATTAAGTAGTCCGACTTCCCCAGCGGCGAGTAAACCCAGAAGGAACCTAAGAAATATGCTTTTTGCGGAGGGCGCATTCAAAGCAGAAACAACGCGAAGACCGGAGACCCACTTACCTTGCTTCATCGTCACTCCAAGAGAGGCCGAGTAACACGCAGCAATTAACTGAGGCGAACAGCTCGCGAAGAGAATCGGCACCAGAAACCAGATAAATCTCTCCAATAGAGAGGACGAACTCAAGAACGGAAACTCTAGCCATCTATCCTAGAAATTAGTAGCCCTGGGCACAACTCCGCTGCCGACTACTGAGCCGATACCTACCTCCAGAGTAAGAAAAGTCATGCATCATACAAGACCAACTCAGAACTCATCCATCAAAGACGAGGCCGACACAAATGGTAGGCATACTGTGCACACCGACTCACGTAACTAGCACGAAGACACTTCGTTCTAGTTTGCATAAAGTGAAAAATTACCAACAACAATAACTTTAGCAGCATAAACCCGTGAACTTAAGGAAACAAAACCACGATAAAGAATATATTTCCACTCCAGTTTTACGCAGTCTGTTTCCCGATATTGCGGAGATACGCCTCATGCTCCACGAAAACGTGCTTCTGGGTCGGGACCACAGACCACAGATCAGGCGTAAGGTATTCGTAGGTTTTCCTAATAGCAACATAGGTGGCCTTGGCTAAAGAAATGTTGAGGGCATTAGTAGAATTTGATCATACCGAAATTGCCAAGAGTTGCGGTTTGTCCACGAGCGCTGGTGTATACATCTTCAATACCCGCCATCGAAAGCAGTTTTTTGGGAACTGGTGCACTGACTATCCCAGTTCCTCTAGGTGCTGGAATCAGTCGCACCAAGACAGAACCACATTTGCCGGTCACCTTGCAAGGCACGGTGTGTGGCTTGCCGATCTTATTACCCCAATAACCCTTGCGAACTGGGATAATTGAAATCTTGGCTTGAAGAATGGCACCACGAATGGCCGTGGCTACCTCCTTAGCACACTTTACTCCAAGACCCACATGACCATTATAATCGCCCATGGCCACGATCGCCTTAAAGCGAGTGCGCTGACCCGCGCAGGTCTGCTTCTGTACCGGCATGATCTTCAGAACCTCGTCTTTGAGCACACTTGAACCCAATAGCGTGTCAACGATCTCAGCCTCCTTGATGGGGAGACTGTACATGTAGATCTCTTCCAAGGAGGTGATCTTTTTGTCTTTCACCAGGCGACCCAGAATGGTGACTGGCTTCCACTCTGAATCCTTGCCCAGTCGGCCACGACCTCCACGCCCTCGACGACCACCACGACCTCTACCTCTCCCACCAAAACCTCCTCTAAAACCGCCCCTTTGTCCAGTAGGTGGAGCACTCATATCAAATTAAATGGTAAAAGACTATAAAAGTCAGGTTATATTTAAAACAGCACATACCGCACGCGTAGAGCCTACACAAGTACCGCCTAAGCACACAATACTTATTCAAACAAAGCTAGGGTCATTAAAAATATCTTTTTTATTTTCCACCCTAAAAATTTTCTGCTGTTTCTTAAGGCTATATAAAAAGATTTAAAGTCTTTTAAACTATAAGAAATATTTTATTTCTTTTAGGAAAGGGTAATTCTGTTTACGGGAGGTTTTCTACATTTTCTGATTGTACCGTATTGAATAAATGTCACCTCTCCTAGAATCACAAACTTACACTTTTGTGCCCTCTCGGCTAAAACTTATTAATGTTTCTTAGTGACAGTATTATATTCCAGTTTTCACTTCCACCGTGATTTATGCTTTGCACAAACTTGAATTTTTCAAATACCACCTATTATTACCATTATTCTAAGGAGAAATACTAACGGGTATATTTCCAGGACTAAATCTTTTTATTTATTTGTAGATTGCTTTGGATATTGTAAATTCTCCTTGAATACCCTCATTAATTTTGACTGAATCAAAAAGGATCTTTCAACCTTGTTATCCGCCACTCAAGGATCTACCACAGTATTGTAGCGTAGAAAGGCCAGCCTACCCAGCGAGGTACAAGAAGGCGAATTCAAAATACAAGGGTGGCACCTCACCAATACCGAGGAATAAACCTCCATCGTATTGCAGTATTGCATATTCTTCAGTTATTTTGACGAACATTTACTCCCTCCCTAGCTTTTGAGAAATCACCAGCATCTTTGGCAACAACAACTACGAATTTATGCAAAAATTATTAAATGCTGTTTATCTACTGAAGCCTTAAGCTGCATCCTAATGTTCCATTATTTCGTGAAGAGATTTGGTGACGGCTCAAAATGTGGGAGCGTTCCATGTCAATATTATTCGTTTGGATTTGAAGTTTTAGGCTAACCTCCGAGTTTATGGTATCATAATCATGGCAGCTTATTATCAGAGATGCACATATGAGCGCAACCTAAAATCTAATAGTCAGGAATTAGGATTCCACCCTTTTGCGGCCCATATAGCGAGGGAGGACTGTGCACATTCATTAAATGGAGCAATAACTATGCGGCGGAGTTAATGCAGTAGTGGAGCAATCAAATGGAAAGAAATGGTAGTTAGATGGTACCGAGTTTGTCACACTTTTCGCACATTGCTCGGACTTTCAATGAAATGGAATGGTTGATCTCAATCAATTGCTTCTATTTCTGACCTCTCTTTTCCAGTCAAATAAATCATCCGTTCTTACAAGGTGCTGTTCTGCCGGAATAATATCGCATTTGCCTACATTTGTGGCAACAATCGACCAGAAGAACATGTTTTGCGGGGGGCCAGTATCGGCATGGGACACCAGGAACAGTGTCACCAATAAACGTCACTCCTGCGTGGTGAAGAGACATGGGGATCACTTTTGAGTATCCTGCACCAAATTTCACCTGAATTGTGTGGAGCTAGGTAGGAATACTAGGTGAGTTAACTTTTTTGAGTGCCCTTTGCTTCCACACCAGAAACCTCACATTTAATTAGGAAAAGTAGTATTATCCAACCATAACCATTAGTTTTGATTGCAGTCTGTCAATGCCAGCAGTTAGACAAATGTACATTTAAAAGGATTATCTGTTTGGGTATGTCACGATTTGTTTCTCATTTCCTCTGCACCATTTCCTGTTTATGACCAGCAATGTAGATAACACCTCCTGGAAGGGGCAAGTTAGAAACAAACCAAAAAAGGCGAAATTAAAATTCCAAAAAGGTTTTCGCTATTTCATCAGGGTAGAATAGATTTGCGTGGAAAATTGCCCGATTGGACAGAACCGATGCGATTGAACGTGTCGGTGATAGTAGGAGTCGCTTGAGGCTATCCTACAGGGCTCGATGACGTAAATTGTGCCATAGAAAATAATGCTTGCTTCCCCTTTCCTCACGAATTCTTCACCTCACAATCAGCTCATTAGGTCACCCTTGCTCAAGTATAAATGTTTCTATCTTCGGTTTAGAAAGATTATTATCTTGGAATGCGTGAAATGTACACTTAATGGTGGATCTAACTGCATTCTCACAAGTCACTAATGAACATTTGCTTAGACACTGTTTGGCTTTTGACCCATTAATGTCACTGCTTGAACAACAACTACTTGTCTTCCCTTGGGTGATGACTGAATGGTGATTTTGCAGTTCCTGTCGTGGATGCTTTGTAATTTTATTAAGTGAAGTGGTCATCGCATTGTCACGTGAAGTCAAAGGCTATATGGCAAACTTGAAACAGAAGTAACAGGCACATGCCCCACACATATATATGCACGCACACAGCAAATGCTAATACTATTTGCAGTGAACTTCTATTCTAGTATCCTACTCGTGTTTCACCTCTTCATATGGATCAGGATGACAAGATCGCGGTAATTTTCTGCCATCAGTAATTTGACATTATTTTTGCTGACTAGAAGAAAGGTCGCAACAAGATCAAAATAGCCCCAATTGCTAACAGCAAGGCGAGATCTGTAGGCTCTTTATTTTGTATGCTTTCATTCTCCTCCTCGGTGTCACAGACCACTTTTTCCAAACGTCGCTTTGGGCTCTTTAAGAAGGCCTATGAACTGAGCGACCTAACCCGCAGCCATGTCAAGATCCTCGTCATCACCGACAAGGGTTGTCTCTACGAGTATGCCAGTCCGTGTTTCGAATCCAAATTAAAAAGTGTGAAAAAGGTCGTTCCAATGATGACAAATGAGAGGATTTTGAAGGTAGGTCCTATTTTATTACCCAAGTGTTTTAATAAAGTACTATTCATAGCTTTGATTAATTGTGATTTACCTTAGTAAAAGTTATTTAACCGTTACTAAATGAGCCGTTTTTGATCTTTGAGTGGTTAATAAGTTTTTAGCCGAAGTTGAATCTTTGCTTATTTCAAGGAAAGTAGGGAAGAAAAATGCAATTTATCTGCAAGGCATGGTATGGTTCTAAACAATATCACCTTGACTGGGTTAAATTAGAGTCACTCATTATTTACTCCTCCATTTAATGGGCTGCTTATTTTAGCTGATGTTTCAAGAGCTAAAAAGGTAAAAAAAGCTTTGGTTACATATTTATTAAAGCCTGTAATGAAACGATTCGGGTGGATATAAGGCGAACGTCTTTTACCCTTCTCGCCTCCCCATGTTCCTTCCTCCATTCCTCCCTCCCATACAAACGTGAGCTAGGCCACTTTTCTTCCCCAATTTTCATGCATAATTTAAGACCTTTTTACAGTGTGATATACCTGTATGACATTCCGCTCGACTGAGGCTAATAAATTTTTCCCTCAGTGTTTTCATCTCCCACCCGTCACCCCTCCTTCTAACAGCGTCGAATCACTTGCACGCCTTCTGTTTTTGCAAGAAAAAAAAAAACAACTTGACAAGATTGTCACGTGAATGCTCTTAAATGTTGTTGGCGTCTGCAGCATAAAATTGGTGAATTCCCCATTACAAAGACGTAGGAGAAGAACCTTGAGAGGCCTTCATAATTGTTGGGGTGAGAGATAAAAGGGCTACTTTTCTGTCTCAGTCATGTATTAAGGCATCCATTCCGTGACTTTGAAATGAAGAATTTTATCTCCTCCTACTAAGCCTATCAGAAATGTCACTCACTTATTAGCACCGAAGCCTTACTGTAGTGATGCGCCCCTTCTGTGGGTTGGAAACTGACAATTTTGTGAGTAAATTTTGAAAAAAAAAAGGAGCGAAATTCCCTTGAAACCAATATTTTGCTCGAAATTTCCATTATTTTTGCGATTTTCTTATGTCTCACAAACACTGAACGGCCCTGGCTTATAGGACCCTCCTGCACGTCTTCACGTCTCCGAACTGTTCGTCTTTATAAATGAATAACTAGGTGTTTATCCGGCTATTCCACTAGAGCAGACGTAATAATTCAGAATCTAGGTGGTAGGCCAGCAACTGTCTTTGATCTCACCTTCTTTTCTAGACGGTGTAAACCTTTGTAATGCATTTGAAGTTGCAGTTTCGAGTGCTTGAATGTATTCTTGGAGGCTTACGTCACCACAGCCCTACATTCCACTTTACAACCCGCTGTTTTAATGAAGCCCATGCCAACAACACAAAATTTACCCTTTCCTAGACCCCACCAAAACTTCTCAGGTTTACTCAAGTCTAAAGTTTTTTTTAGGAATGTAAAAAGTCCTGACATATATTTAATTCTGCAGTAAGAAAAGCCTTACTTTACTAAAGGAAGAAAAAGTGAGCTGCATTATTTTTCCGCAATAGTAACTTTGGGGGGAAGGACGTATCAATTCAACTTAGCAGTGGCTTTATATTTCTAGTAGCATACTTAAGATGTGCGTTGATTAGCAAAGCGTACTTTAGATGACTGGCAAGAATTTTCCATTTCATGAATATATCATTTAAGTTGAAAGATTTGTCTACACTTCCCTCGTGTTTTTATTCCGTTGAAGCTTAAGAATCAATACTATTAGTCATTTTAAGTAAATTGCTACTTATTATCCAGCAAACCATCCAAATTATTATAACTCTCTTCCAAATGAATCACTTATTATTTCTAATCACCCTTCATTTTGACAGCGTATAGAGCAAACAAAGCACAAAGGGGGGTACAATGCGAAGAACACCGGTCTCTATCACAATGACCTAGGTGGTGACTCGGATACCTCCTCCGCTGAAGAATCAGCCAATTCTACTGAAGGCCATGTGAGTAGTATATTCAGCTCAGTTTCGTTTTGCCGCAGTAGATGGTCTTTAAGCCAAATTGGCAGGGGTACGAAGAAAAACAAATTTATCTTAAAAACTTAATGGAAAAGTCAACTAGGAGCATTGATTATAATTATTTTCTAAAATACTTTAAATGGTAGGTTTTGCACAAATCCACCCATCTTTCCAAAGTGTCGCATTTTCAGCTATTTTTGTCACCTTTCCTACCTTCTGTTTCATCCATTGGGGATGTTTATTCGCCTAAGTAAATTTTCTTGCATTTGGAAAGAAAATCGATGAAAAAGAAGGGCAAATTACAACATCTTTAGTAGCATCCCCTTCTGTTTTCTCAATATCACAAGTCACCTACCTAGAAAGTTCACTCCAAAGCACCATCGTGGATAAGATGATGCACTATTGACAGTGACTTCTAAAAGTGAGCATAACAGAGGTCAAAGAATATGGGTTAAAATTCTCTGCAATTTAATCATCACCTTCTTTATTTAGTGCCAAGACAAAGTGGTGAAAGGCAAATGTGAGAGAGAAGATGAGTATTCGCCTTTTCTTAAGGAGAAAAAGTCTTTCACTTTGTAATCACTAATGTTTAATCAGTTCTCCTTTTAAAGAACAATGAACACGGTATAGCAGCCTTGGGTACTGCAAGTTCGGCCACATCAACTATGCCTCCTACCTTTGAGGTGAGGTGGGCACCTTCCTTATCTCGGTATCCGCATTATTTTGGTTGTAAATTACAAGCCCTATCTTACCTTGCCTCTTAATGTGTGTATACTTACGCCCTTCTGTTTAGGAGGCCACTTTTCTGAATTACTGTCCAGGTAAAAACGCCTTTTCTATGGTTACCTCAACACATTAGATAATTCCCTTCCAATGTATCACAACTTTCCCATATAAAAGTTGACTTTTTTAATATAATTAATTATTTCTTCAAAATTTAGACAGTATCTATGGTAGAGGAACAAATTTCTTCAATCCTTCTAGGGTCGTAGCCGAGCTCCCCCCGCCACAATCCCCAAAGGTCGAGTCTTCAATGAGTTATCAACCTAGTTATTTAATTGTGCCATTGTTAGGACGGGAAGGAGGGAGGCTTTCTCATCAACTCACTGTAATTAAGTCCAATCAAAATGACAATGCATTTCGAGTCTTTGTTTACTGTGATCGGACAACAATGTGAGATGAATGTAGGGAGGTTAATGAGGCCTTACCCTCCAGTCTTTCTGTATGCCATGGAAAGAAAAAAAGAGCAACTATAGTCGGATAATCAGCCAAATAAGGGAATTTATCATTTCTTGTAGCGATTTGGTACTGTAGGCGTTATGGAAAATGGGTTTTTTGAATAGAGGTGGATCGGCTTTAAATTAACATGAAATTATGTCTGTCAGAGTGGCTAAGTTTTGACATCTCACAAAGTCTATCTAAATTTAAAAAAGCCAATTTAAAAGGGTCATAGTCCTCACACCTATTCTGAAGTAAGATGGGGCTAATGAAGCAACAAAAAATATTTTCAAATCCTGCATAAATCTCACAAACTTCGTTATTGAAAGGTCAGATGTCAGAACCCTTGTACTCAAAATTGCCAGGATTTTCCCATTTTTACCGTGCATGGTCGTCACTCTACAAGAAGTGACTTGATTGTGGACTGTGATCTCGTTCCCTAATGCCTCAAGGTTTGTTAGCTAACAAAAAAACGACAACTTTTCTTCCCCTTACAGAATGATCTCTACAACTCTCAGGTTTGTTTCGAATTAGTTTAAAATGTGACCTTACAATCTTTGCACACTTTCATTTAGAATATTTCACTAAGTTGAACTCACGCCATGGCGAGCGCCTTACCTTCAGAGGCAAATCCGACAGGGCTGGATAATTTGCCCTAAAAAATACCCACAGTTCTCCACTCTTTAATCCACTTCAGTGATGCAGCAAATGCTAGATTTTGATGATAATGCGTGGCCGGTTTAGACTTCCTAACAGTATTTGCCACCGCGATAGCAATGAGAGGTCGACCGTGGTAAGGTCATTAAACCATTCTCGGTGAAGGTGGATATGCCTGACAGGTAGACGGTGTCACTAAGGCACTTTCATTTCTGGCTAAAATTAATGTTACCATGGCCGTCACAGATTGCTGAGGTGCCAGAGGTGTCAACATGTGAGTGCTCAAAAAACTTGCATTAGAAAAGAAAATCATGATCACTTACCCCTTAAAGAGCAATCAGAAGCGCCGTAGGCATCTAGAAATGTGAAGATGTCGAAACTTTTGGCTAAATTGTGAATTAGGTAATTGGTAGGTGGAGCGATTACTCCAGTTGGAAGGTTAACCATATACTACTTAATTACAGGTGATAGGTTCGACAGAGGCAGGAGATCAAACAATTAATCAACCCCGCAGTTCATTTCACATACCTCTTCCCTTCAAAAAAAGAGGTAGGTTGTTTTTGCGAATTTCGGAGGGTACAGGAATGCGCTGTAGTAGATGGCATTCATTTCTGTGAAGCCAATTAAGTAGAGTGGGGCGGTAAGTAACTCTCCCATCGAGTAGCCTAGACTTCGGTTCTAGACACGGAAAATTATTTAGGAAATTGATTAATTTAGAGTTATGTCAGGTATGCAAAAAGGGCATCGAATTTTCTAATCGGTCATAAACCAAATAGGAAAGTGCCGTGCAGTTTTAACCTGAACTCCCTTAACCTAAATGAGAGAGGTTGGATGACTTGGCTAACCTGAACTTTCAAAATTCACAGTAGAAAGATCCAAAGGCTAGTTGGCTAAGTTATTATTTGAGGGTGATATTTAAAATCACTTCTCTTACTGTTTTGTCCCTAACTTATAGTTGTATTTCAGCCTTCCTTTGCGTATGGTGAGGTGGCATGCAGTACTACGAGTGGAATCATCGTGAGTAGTACAAGATTTGTGGTCAAACATGATACGATATTGAAAACGAATGCTTGAACATAGAAATTCCAGCGGATAAACTGCTATGGTGATATCAAACTCCTTAAAAATATGCTTTTATTGCCTCTAATTTGCATCATGGAGAAACTAAGAAAGAATAAGCAATTCTGTCGTTGTTAATAAGACCTCCCAAGGCAACACAACGGTAGTGCTCTCCATCTTTGACTTAGAAGGATTTGTAATTTTAGCAATTGGGAGAGAATTCCGCAGCGACTGTGCACGAAGGTTTGTTTATTTAAATTATCTTTGCTTTCACTAACGAACGTAATCGGCAATATCACTGTTTTCATTGCAGAACTAGCAAGTGAACATACGGAAGTAATCCCATCAAATTTGATAGAAAAATCTCACTACCACCGTTTTAATGATAACAATATTGCATCTGTATAAACAAAATCATTTGTTTCACGTTTTCTGGTATGAGAATTGGGGGTTTTGGCACCACGTCAGTCAGGACGTTAAAAAAAGGAGCTGAGGAACGTAAGCCTCTATTCTGCCCTGAAAAATAAGTAACTGCCTGCAGGTTGTATGTACCATCTGATGATCATGCACTAATGGGGAAGCGCAAGCCAAAACCCCTACCCGGTTAGGTATGCGTTGTAAATTATTGTGTTGCAAAAGCTGCCCTAATTCGCGTAGATGTAGTCAACATTAGAGTGTAACATTTTCTATGTTTCAGTAATTTTATTTGTAAAAAGGAAATGCTTAACGATGACTGTAATTTTATGCCAGTCTAAAATTGCATAAGCCAAACGGCTTAAGAAATAGACAAATTCTTTATTTTCGTCTTTTTTTCTCTAAGAGTGAATTAGATGGAGTTGTTTATATGTGATAATGTCGATCATATTGGTTCTCAATTTGTTATAGCGCGCCTTTTCTTACTTGTGTGATTGGTTACTACGATGAAGAACTACAGCTGTAATCCAACCAATGGGCTGGCGATTTTTGGTCATGCGTTTTCCCGTAAACAGCACATCTCACCTTTTCGTGACGTCGCGTCGTTGTGCGTTGTTATGCTCTAATAACAGATAAAACGTACGGCTTTTTCATAATTAATCAGTTCTGGAATCATTCCTGATGGTTATTGACTCCTCAAATGGTAAAGCCGTATCGGAAACGGCCAGGTCACCCAGAGCCGCAAAAGTGGACGAATCAAAGGACCTTGGATCTCCGAGCAGCACTTTATCCTCGACACAACAAACAACTGGAGGTCCTCAAAAGGTCGGCACCTACATAATCGAGAGGACTATTGGGAAAGGCAACTTTTCGTTTGTTAAGCTTGCTCGTCATACAGTAACCAATGTCAAGGTACCTGGTTTTTGTTCTTGTTTACATTCTTTGTTACAACAAGGTTGCCATAAAAATTATTGACAAAACTAAATTAAATGAGGAGAATTTGAAAAAGGCTCAACGCGAAGCGGATATACTCAAAACCCTTCACCACCCAAATATTATCAAATTGTACCAAGTTATGGAATCGGAGAAACTTTTGTGTATAGTCACTGAATACCTCCCTAATGGTGAACTTTATGGTAAGTGGTATACGTTCTGCATTGCCCATCCCCAAACTAAATCAGAAGTCATGCTGTCTTTTCTGATAGATGCAATACTATTACACCTTAGACTGTTCAACTTAGCGTCCTTTGTACCATCTACTTCTCCCTTATTTGCTTCTTTGACTTTGTGACTATTCCTTACCTTTTGTCCGATTCCGTACTTTATATTGATATATTTCGATTCGCTTTTAGACCAACTAGGTGCTTTTTCATGTACAAGCTTCTCTGCATTGCCCTACGGCATGCAATTAAGGTTATGCCCGTGTTTAATGAGATTCCAAAGATGTTGTTAATTTTAAATCGCATTTTTATGTCGTGAACATGCAAACATTTTCCAATTCACACACCCTCTGTACTAGTCAAAAGTTCTCTGATGTCTATGCCCCGGAAAACACCTTTGGTGTCCATGTTATTCATCTATCAAAAGTTCGCCTCATTGACTCACACTTTTAAGAGGCAAAAAGTTAAGATTTAACGGACAGGAATTTGCTTTCATGCCCATCCGTGATACAAATTGCAGATCAAAATATCTGCTGCCTTGCACTTTCTTCTTGCTCCGAGATCCATCCCGCTAATCCCTTTGACAGTTAATTCCCTATTTCATGCTTCTCATTCGTAACGCAAACATTTTCCTTCTTTCTTTTTATATTTTTGCCTAACTAAGGTGTTAGTGTCAGATTACTTTTACACGCAGCATAATGTTCCTTTATAAGACTTGAGATTGTCCTTCTCAAGCATATTCCAGGGATACAGTCTGCCCGAGTGTGCTATCATCACTATCTCGGACTCCCAGTGCCTTTTCCACCTCCCTCTCAAGTAACAAAGTAGATGGACTTTGTCTCGCCATGCTTACGCCCTCTACATTGCCCGGCGCGCATGCACCCGTTCTTACTTGACTGCATCTGGGTGAAACATTTAAAAGTCGAGTTTTCCCTACCCTCTTCATATGTAGTTGGAGCTCTAGTTTTTGTGAATCGATGACTTTCTACCTATCAACTCCAAGTGATGGTGTTACATGATGATCGGAATCAAAATAATGAGTATTGTTTGTCTATGTGTGTGCGCTTTTGTGGACACGTGTTTGAATCACTTACTAGCTTGATAGAAAGTTTTGCAACGTACGTCGATTGATGTAGTGTTTACAGTCGTCAATTAGCTGCCTAGCCACTTTTCGCTCTACCTCTCTCTCTTGGGTAGTGTAATTCAATTAGCCTACCCTAAGGTCAAGTCGTGACAGTGAATTCTAGCCAAAACTTTTTAAATAGTCCTGCATTCGTGCGTGCGTAAGGGCTTGCGGGCTAACTAGCACTCCTATTTCTATGTGCCTACTTGTCTCTGACGTCACTCCTAGGCAGTACGAAGTATCGCACTGGGTGTTAATTCCTACCAAGGAGCAAGGAATTCTCTTTCCTACCGAATTCCCTTTTTGTCCATCATTTGTCCTCCTGCTAGTCCTGTAAATCTTCCCACTAGTGTTTTAAGGTCTGGTGGGTTGGATTTGTGGTCTTGTGTGAGTCCCCATGGCAGATGTGTAAATAAAAGAGTTATTCTTTGATTGGTTTTAGAGTACATAGCAAACAATGGTTACTTGAATGAGCAGGCGGCACGACACAAATTCATGGAGATCCTCTCGGCGGTGGAGCACTGCCACCTCAACGGTGTCGTCCACAGGGACTTGAAGGCAGAAAACATGCTCTTGGATCAGCACATGTCCATTAAATTGGCTGGTACGTGGGTGTAATGTTATTGTTTTTTCGTCACGAACTGGTGATAATTGCTAGCGTCCCACCACAGCAGTTAACTCGGCCTTCTTTCCTTTTTCCTCTCCCCCATTGCCGTCTTGGCACCTATGTTGGTTACTATAAGGTCACTGGGGCGTTTGTTTACACGTCGCCTTTCAACTGACGACACTCCTACCTCCACTGTTCCTCCACCCATTCCCCTGTGGCGCTGTTTTTGGACAATGTGTTTTACCGTTATATTGCTTTGTGCATGACGATCGCAGGGAGGCGGGATTTATGCGTTTGTCCGCTTTCCTTTGATGATTTCGGCACAGCGAAGTCCCGCAAATAAATGTTTAGGCACTGATGTTCACTTTTACAAGTTTGTCTAGTCAAATGAAAATGGTTGAACTGTAGGGCTGCCTGAATTAGCCGTAGACTGAGCTCGTTTTAGTGCTCCATTCAAGCCAACAGAGCCATTAACTCCAATTAATTATATTTTTTACCCCATCTTGGACCTTTTTAGACAGAGAAGGCATATCTAAGAAAAGAAGGGGCTTTATTGTTTGCTGCGTAATTCCGTAAACAGGATCGTGATTTTTTCTGTCCTAGCGTCATGCAATAAGTGTGAATATTTCCTCTCATCTAAACTAAAGGCGGTTTAATTATAGAGCGGGTTCCTCCCTTTCTACTGTCGTCACCATTCTCAAATATGCTTCGGTAATAGTGCATGTTGTGCGTCAAAGATTAATGATGTCACCTACGAATCAGTTTGGAACTATGACGTAAATTTTCCTGTCATCTTTTGGCTAATCGCTTCTTCACAAAGTACGCACGAAAATTGACTGACTAACAAGCCATTGTTTCGTACGTCACCGATTTAAACAATTACATATTTGAAGAGGTCAAATCAATGCTTTAGATTTGTTCTTGGCTAATCCTTCCTTCTCATAGTATCCATAATACATCAAACAGTTAGCAATTTGCATCACAGTTGCCAATGATCTCACAGATAGTCTGCATACCTCCTGAAGGACTGCGATAAACTTCATCCCTTTCACAGACTTCGGATTCGGGACCTTCCAGCCCAGTGGACCCGATCTTCTACTGACTACGTGGTGTGGCAGTCCCCCCTACGCCGCACCAGAGATCTTCAAGGGTGAGCCCTATCTTGGTGTAACGGCGGATATTTGGGTAAGTCTCCTCGTCCTCCTCGCGTTTTTGCGTGATGCTGAAGGAATCTCAATGTTTGTTTGATATTTTATAAAAATAGCTGTGAACAGCTTAAAGCGCTCTATTCGTTGAAATGACCATCATTGCAATCTACGATCTCTGGCCAACGAGACCCAAGTCTGCAGCAAACTTTAACTTTACAGGGCGTTTTACTCCTGAGTAGTAGGAAAGTACCCAGCCCTAGTCGCCCGTTCTCTTACTTCAATTGTGTTTATCGCTCGGGTGGTGTCTGTTCCACTTTGCACGTGGCCGTATCATCACCGGTTGTTGATGTTATGAAATGTTATCGGTCACCGCTTAGGGAAGTGTTGTGAGGAGAATGGGGGGAGGATGAGGTTGATTATGATCACGGACATGTAAATGAGTGTAAACACGAGTATACCGTAACATTTTTCCACTTTTTTCCTTTCATTCCCTCTGTCCCTTCTACCGTAGAGAGTAAGCCTTCCCATGAGTCAGATAGGTTTTGTATTGTGGTAGGTGGTATGCGGTAGGTGTTGCGTTGTCTCTACGGTTCAGGAAGAGGTTGTTCCTTCCATTAGTTGAATCACTGGTCCGATCTTATTTTTCTCATAGTGCAAGCTTTTGATTTTCCACCTTCTGGTTTGCATGAAGGGTTAAGTCGAGTCAAGCATGCACTTCGTGAACTTTAGCTTCTCGTATTATGCGGATGTACCGATGCATATTTGGCCCACTCCACTCATGCCGATAGCCGAAGGCAGTTTTTTGGGCATTTATTGTGTGTTGTTATCGGCTAAAATGGAAAGGAGTGGAGGTTCTGCTAAATTTGCGGAGAGGGACTGCTGAAGTACGCCTTCGATTACCAGCTCCCCCGTGGCACTTTTGATGGGATTGCGTACCTGTGCGTGTTTATGTAGTTTATTCAAGCTGATGCTAATCCGTTATGCGGCATTGCCATCAATATCTCAACTTTGCCTGTTTTTTTTCACTCAAAGAAAGTTTGGGCTAAAATTAGTGACTTACTGAATTGGGATGTCAGTTTTAATAGTGCCTCATACTTGTTCTCTTTGAACTAGCTCCAACTATTATTTATGGTCGCACCTGTAGTTGTTACATAGATTTTACTTGAAATAAAGCTAATGTCTCAACTCCAAACCTAGAGCTAGGCTCTTAAAGAAAATTAATCTCACGTTACTGTGTGTGTTCAAATATCCATCTGCGTTTTTGGCTCAAAATGTGGTAGGGTAATTCAAGTTCATTGTGAGGAATGACGTCAGATTGCAACAAGTGGCTCTATTAAACAGATGACTGTATTTATCCGAACATTTCCTACAAAGAAAGCGGTTTCTACCTACCAAAACTACATCTTTGGAATCCTTTTTGGAACTGGTGATTCCATTGACTTGTGAATGATCAATTACATGATTGAGCTTATAGACTAATTAATTTACTCTTTTGCTAACCTCTAGAGCCTCGGTGTGATCCTTTACGTTCTCGTCTGCGGTGTGTTGCCCTTTAATGCTCAAGAAGTCTCGTACCTCCGACGCCAAGTCCTTGAGGAACCCGTCAGGGTACCCTACTGGCTTTCGATGTGTAAGTTTTCCTTGTCTTTTTGGCCGTCCTCAAACTCTGCTCAATTGGGTTTCTTCGCTTTCATGACTGAAACGACCTAGGAGTTCATTCAGTTTTTCTCATTTATATTCCTATCGGTTTTTGAACTATTTCGTGGGCTATTTGTATTAGTTATGAAGTTTGTAGGGTACATGCGATTGCCAAATCGTTACCGTTGCCTCAACAACTATTCTAAATAGAGGAATTGTTTGTGGTTTGGGAGATCCATAAAAGGGACTTTGCATTGTAAAATACGAATGCATCCTTTCTCACTTTCTCCAGCAGCTTTTCCAACTCAGAAATGAAGTAATTGTTATCACATTTGCAAAATTGAACCTTTAACTCTTTTAAAATACACTTTGTTTTGTAACAAAGCGTATTGTAATCACTTGCCCTCCTGACTAATCGGCAGCGCAAAATAACTTCCACAGGAGCGCCATCTTCGTAGTTCAAATTCACCTCCCCTAATTGAGTTAATAATGCAGCCTTTTGGAATAGGGATTCTCTTTTTTTTGTTGTTGACTTAACGTTTCACTGATGTCTCCACTAAAAAGGAAAAATCCTTCTCGTCGCACCTAGACAGTGAAGCCACCATATTTTGGTTAAAGCCACGAAACTGACCCGCAACAAAAAGTATCTTGGCATTCCTTGTCCTTTTAAATATAACGGAGTTAGATTTTCTTAACTTACTTTTTTGCTTCAAATAATTAAGCAATTTTCGTAAAATCTAGCTTTTAGGCGTTAGCTCTCCTCTCTTTGCTGATAACCGACTTGTCTTTGGCTTTGACGTCATTGACCCTGACTACCTCCTCGAGAGTAGGGAAGCCAGTCAGCAAAACTCCGTCAACATCTTTTATATACCTGGTAATCTTGAGGAACCGTGATTAATGGCTTCTATCTAGTACGCTCATGTTTATCTCCTTCTACACACTCACAAGCCGTGGTATACTGCTTAAAACCCACTTCAGCGTTGAATACACACGGTGGGAGCTAGTGACACTTGTAATTGCACACATCCGCACACCCGTAAAATCATCTTGGCTCATGTGTCCACTCATATTTGCATACGATTGTGCAAGCGCCTTGCTCTCCAGTGTGCGTCATTTTGGTTAATCTACTCTCCATCCATCTCTCCCTGCTGACGTCGCCTCTAGCAGTAGCATCGATGATTGAGTGCCGTTGTAACGCCTTCGTCAGCCATAGAGACATTACTGCGATAAGTGCATAAATGGATAAAGTGGCCGAGGGACTATTTTCTTAGGTGTAAAGGCTTGTATGGTTTAATATATAATAAAACGAACTGGTCAACATTATTATCAGAAAACAAAGAAGGAAAGACTCCATAATGACTGTTCGCTTATAAGACAGTCAGATCGGCTGGACTTAGCCTAGATCTTGTCGTACTGATTTACTGAATCGCCAACATTCTTCATTTACTTCTTATCGTATAAATTCGATTCAAAGCAAAAGTGATAATTTTATTAATTCCCTTGCCAATTCATTCGATATTTGATTGCTCTCATGTCTGTGCGTGTCCGTTGACGTCAGTGTACTCTCCACTAACCGTGGTACCAAGTCGATGACGGTCAACGTTGTCACATAAACACTTGCTAACTCATAAGCCTGTATCGCAGTTGTGGAAACCAGCCGATTCCTGACGAGCAGCTCGTTTAATTGTCAGTTCTGCGTCATCATACTCGGAAGGATTGGAGAGTTGGAAGCCACGAGTTCGTACCCGCATGACAGGTTCTCTGTGTGTTTACCGAATTAGATAAATACGGGCTGCCTCTCGTGACTGTTATGGTTGGACCCATATTTGTCCCTCCAAAAGTTCATGCTAATAGCTTTAACCACACACGCCTATTCCCGTCTGTTCGCTTTTTGACTAGCTTGTGAAGACTTATTGAAACGGATGCTAGCCAAATCGCCGAGCAAGCGGCCTTCCATAGCCGAGATTTACAACTCCAAGTGGCTCTCAGAAATCAATGACCCTGGCTTGGTGCCCTTCCCCCTCGCTCTAGATGAGCCCGATTCGGCGGCAGGTTGTGAGCACCTCTCCGCCTCACTGGGCTCGACCTCTGCTTTCACCGCCACCGCCGCCTCCTACCTGTCCGATCGGTTGCGCTCCTCTTTTGTCTCGCCCCCATCTCCCACACTGGCAGCGAAGATGAAGGTACACGTCATGCCAAGTTGACTCCCTTTTTATTCTGACTTAATTCCCTCTCCCTGATTTTGTGTACGGATGTATGCGTATTTTCGCTAGTGCCTAACATCTTTCGCGTTTGGCATGATTTAGAGGCGATTCCTGTGCGTTAACCGTAGTGGTTTTTTGCCCACTAGAGCCATCCTTTATCCATCCCCTGATTGGTTGAAGGCAGTGGACTGTATGACGTCATACGAGCTCAGGGTATGTGGTGATGAGGTCACAATGCTTTGCTTGTGTATATGCGTGCGTAGGTGTGTGCGTACGTGTCCACCTTAGACTTGGCAAACGCGCTTTCCTCTGGTCAGTTGATTGGTTAACGTATGGGAACCATTCGTGTTTGTCGTGATTTCTCTCGCTCTTGCCCTCTTCCCTCCACGGTCGATTATAACGAAGTGTGGGGGACAGGGGGAGAACAAGGAGCGTCACCTGAATCGGACCGTTTTTCATCCTCCTCATACATTACACTTAAAGGTTTAGCTCAAACTATGTTGTCTGGATATTTGTTCCCCAGCATTTCCCACCATTAATTTAGTCGAATTTCTGCTTTTGGCAGCCTTCAGATGCACATGACAGCATCCTAAGCATCAACCAACGGAGGATCTGTACTTTCTATTTCTTTTTGAAAGGTTTCACGCACTTAAGAACAATTTCCCCTTTTAAAGCGGTGAAACTTATGCGCCTTAAAAGGCTGCGTTTAGGTGTCCACACTCTCACCTTTTAAAGAGGAGGCATGGGAATATTCCATGATCTAATCTTTCATCGTGACTCCCTCTTCTGGCTCTGCAAGGTCATTTCCTTAGGCTTTCAATTTTCCTGAGTTTACTGGCCCTTAGCGGCAAACTGAAGGCACAGTCTAGAATTACTTTTATTTGCTAATTGTACGAAATTCTTCTAATCAGAATTTAACTTAAATGCGGACCAAATACTTATCTAAAATTCAAAGTTTTTTCATCCATCTCGTGTGCTCATTTCATTTGCTTTTTCAAAAGCATTGCAACTGTCGATGATATTGGTACTACTGCCAAAAGAAGCACTCACGAACGCGCTAGTTCAGGTGGTACCTTCAGTTATGGGGATTCTGAAGGCGGAGGGAGGCGGTGAGAAAGGCGGAGGAAAGTCGAGAAAGAGGCGGAAATGCGCATTTACACTGACATCATGCCAGCGTGTGTTAGTGGCAGTGGCAGTCCGATCCCGAATGACGACAGGGAGCACTAACACCACCACAGGCATTACTACCAGCGTTGCTGTGCCTACGTCAACCAACGCGTAGCTGCGTGCGTGTGATTTTTCTGTTCGTCCTCCTCTCGCACTGCTGCCTGTCCCACAGTCGTCAGCCCACGCTCTGATTTTGCTTTCCTACCTGCCACGCTTCGATGTGGCCACCTCCATTGGTCGGATCGAATCCCCTCTCACCCACTTTCCCTGTCGTAGGCAAATTTGTCAGCTAATCCGTTTCCGCTGTGGTTGTTAATCATGTTGCTGATTCCTTATCATCAATAAATAGAAGTTTGTCGGAATGCCTTGATCTTGGCTCTCTGCCTTCGTTTTCGGCCAATTTTTCTCATTATTGGCAGATCTATGATTAATTATTCCTTGAAACCTTGAAATGTGGTAAAAAAGATAGTCACTCGAGGGCAGAAGGGATTATGAATGCATCTGATCCATGAGAAAGAATGATTTAAGTTACCTAAAAGGTGAATAAGTATAACGATTGTTTTCAAGTTGATTTTTATCAAAACGTCACCAAAACGCTTTGCCTTCTAAAGTAATTGGGAAGCCATTTTTTACCGTTAAGTTGCATGTTTGAATAAAGCGGTCTCATTAGCCGGGTCAACCGTCACGCTCCCATGATTGCAAACAATTGCATCAGTATGGAGGCACATTTACATGCTTCTAGTTTCAATATTGATGATATCAATGGTTTGTTACATTCTGTAGACTAAAGAAGGGATTGATGAAAGCCATTGGTCGCCTTATTTACTTTATTTTGCTTCAAAATTTTTGGTGGATATCATAATGTAGCCTCAGATTAGCAGTTTGGACAGTTTGTTTGAAATCTAAGGAGGTCTGACAAGTATCCTGTGTTCCTGTGAAGCTAAGTTTGCCCCACTTCTCTATTCCCTGACATTGAAGGTATCCCTCTTCTTTACCGGCAAACATGCAATCTAAACGGAACTTGACTTACATGTGTCCGTCACCATTGATCGGGTTTAACTTCACGCTTTCTTGATGTTTGGTAAATTTTTACGATTTTTTTACATTTTAACAACGAAACGTAATCGCATTATCTATGGAAGTGTTTGCTGTGATCAAAATTGTCAGGAGAAGCACGCAGCAGATGTGGCAACAATTTGGACAAAGCAGTGCCGCAAAGTCTAATCAAATGTTTTTCCAGCATTTGAATCATATATTGGTGCAAGTCCCACCGCACTCATAGGCCAAACCTCTTGCCTAGATGTTGACAATCTTCCTTTTTGCCTTTCTCTCAGGTGGACGTGTACCTATACCTGGTAAAAGACATCACTACACTTACTCTTACTGTCAATTTCCACGTTAGGGGCACGCAACCCATTTTAATTGTAACCAACCCTAGTACCGGTGATTTTATTGACAATGGTTTCCTCCTGATTTGGGTGACTGGGTAGAATAGGTAACACCCGTCTTCTGTCCGCATCAAGTGCATCGGACTTCTCTACATCGAAGATGTCGTATACATCACCTATCCAATCACCCGCCCAGTAAGTATTCCTTGTGGGAATTCAATCTCTCTCTATTGCGTACCGCAACCATCTGATTTCGTCCCTACTTTACTTGTCTATTGTTTTTTACAATGGGGAATTTCAGAGCACATGAAATGATCTCCAAACTGTATTCCGGAATTTTTAATTTGGACAACACCTCCATGTAGCCTGAGGCATTCTCCCGCCGCATTTATCAGACATGCGAGTCTAGGTGGCTCTATTATAAACGGACGAATGGTTTGAAAGTCCGACAACTTAGGAGAGTTGGGCAAGCCCACTGTGGTAACTGAGTCGTAGTAAATTGTACGATCAAAACAGTTATTATACGGCACTTTTTTTTGCTGCGTGTATCCACCTTTATCATCAGTTTGCTCGCACTTTGTTTTCGCCTCGGTAACTTGAAGAGAATAAAAGTTGCGGTCGTCTTTTTGTACTTAATCTCTAGGGTACAATATTATGAGTTGGTCAAAAAAGAATACATTCAGTAGATTTTACTGCACCACACAAAATCGGGGTTATAGGTGTGCATTAGGGTTATAGCCGTACTTTTGTTTACAAAGCACTTGTGGTCCTGCATCTATTTGTTAAACACAAAAGATCTTATTACTGTTATTACTATGGCTACTTGTCAGAATTGGGGTTACGTGCGCGAGTGTGTGGATGTCGTGGTTGAGGCTCCATTATGGAGTTTTTGGGTGTGTATGTGTATGTGCGTCCCCTGTGACGTCCCAGGTGTGTATCCATTACCTTGACGATTGTTCTCTCCATAGATTAATTGTCAACTTCTCTCATCATTTATTTCAATCCTTCTCCTTGCCAAACTGCTGGTCTAATTCGTTCTTGTGTTGATTGTGATGTTGGATGGGCTCTGCATGCTATTACTTGACTAAGATGTTTGAGTTATTGGAACAAAAATGCAACTCCAGTCTCATGGTACAAATATCACATAAAATCATTGCGTAATTGACTAGCTCTGTGAGCCTTCTTTTCCACAAATTATTTCATGTGTTAAGCGCTTCATGGAAATTGTTTTTAAAAAAAATCCTGATTGAGTCATATGTTTCGTCTGTTCATTTGACGGCGGAAGTCCACAAATGGGTTACATTGCCTTGGCGTCAACTTCTGAGTTGAGCTTGGCCTGGCTTTGAATTTCTCTACGGAAAGGTCATTGCCAAAATCCAGGCGTTGTTTCCTCATCCAAAGTACCAGCATCATGACACCTTATTGTCTGTTTATTTTTTTTTCGGACGACACATGTGGAGCATGTAAAATCATTATGTAGTAGGATTTTCGCATGCTATTTTGTCCGGTGGAGGCGTTGGAACATTTCCTTTTCTTTTCTGCCTTCTTCATTCATGTTCCAATGTTTTTGCTCCTGAGCGCGGCTCGCTTGGCACTTTTTCTGCTTCGCCGAAATCGCTCGTCTGACAAATGGGCCACAGTGATCAGTCCTGTTTTGGTTAGATTTTCACAACTTACGCATTTGTGGGTGTACGTGTGTGTGAGTGGTGCGACACTACGCCCATTTCTCTTTCTCTCGCTCTCTTGACGTCATTCGCCGTCATCCACTTTCGTGCTTGCGTGTATTCTTTATCACTTTTTCGACTGCAGAGCAGCGTTTTTGGTGCTCTTCATTAGGTCCCTCCACTCCGTTTCCATTTCCAAAACATTGCTTTGGATCCACTCCTGCGCATTTCGTAAGCACGATCCTGTATGCCAGCATGATGAGGCCCCCTAGTCTTGCACATTGAAACATCTAATGTGTGCCTTATGTGTCTACTATCCAGCTGACCACATCCATGGGAATATTTGATGACAAAGATATTCGTGATGTGAAGGTAGAGAAAGACGGTGGATTCCAACTGCTGACTTATTTCTGATGAGTTTAACAGTGACTGTACTAAGAGGTAGCGAAACGAACTCATGAATTTCCTTACAGTTATAATTGAATGACTTTAGAAAACCTCGTAAAGTATCTTGTTTGGTGTATCAATCGGTACACCTGAGATTCCTGCTGCTAAATCGAACTTTACAGGTCGTTTTGCTCTTAAATACCGAGGAAGTAGCCTGTCCTAACCGCCTGCTTTTCTATTCCACCGATGTTCACCAGTTGCGTGTCGTCTATTCCACTTCACACGTGGTCTTGTAATTGTCTAATGTTGTTATTATGGCACAGTGGTGACCACCACGCAGAGTAATGCTATGAGGGGAATGGGGAGGAGGGTGAAGTTGATAATGAACGTGAAAATGAGTGTGGCAGCATTATTCTATTTTAGTCCCTCCTTCTCTCCCTCTCTTCCCTCATAGAGAGCAAGTCTTCTCATGAGTTAAATAGGCTTTTTGCTTTGGTATGCGCTGGATAATGGGCGATAGGCAGTCGGGGTATGCCGTAGGAGGTGTTGCATTGTTTTTGAAGACTAGGAAAAGGCCGTTTTTCCCACTGACTGACTCACCTGTCAGGCCTGATTGTTTTCACTGGTGCCTCAACTCTTAATGATTTTATCATGTCGACGGCGATGCGTATTTTGTGGTTATGCATGATGTGTAGCGTCTACCTTCCTCCCTTAACTTGGGTGTATCCTTCCACCCCGGTATGATCCATTACTAGAGTCAAGTTACTCACTGAAAGCGTTGGACTTTGGAAAGTACGTTCTGTTACCCTTGCCACTAATCTCAGCTTCTCTAAACTTTTACACTTTCTACAAAAATTGTTTCTGTAGCTTTGGAACCGATTTAACAATTACTCTTAAAGCTGTCAAGCTCCAACAGCATGTATCAGGTCGAACCGACGTATGGTAGAGAGAAAGTTAGTTTAAATTGAGCTGAAAATAGTAGCGATCGTACTGGGAAGCACTGTATTAATCGGCTGCCACATATCTATGCTTTGTAATTAAGGCATATAAATAATCGTATGTATCTAGCATGTCCCTATGAGGTGCTTCAAGTCTCTCCGATGGGCCAAACCGAAAGTCACACCAACTTTTGTGGCCGTCTGATGCAAATATACAAAATGACCGGAAGACTAATATGACGTGGTTGAAGGGAGGCTGATGATAGGATTTGCGTAATTGTCGATACAGTCAGAACAAATTCCCATCTGTTATGAATTTCCTCTTCTGTGTCAAACCCCATTCAGCTGTCTAGCTTATTTGTCCTATCGCTGTTGCTAGAATGATATCGCTTCACCCAGTAAAGAAAATGTCAAATCATCCATTCTGTCCACTTTGTCACTGCCCAAATTATGGTCTTCTCCTTAGTCGATTTACTTAGGAAATTAAAATCACTTGCCTAAATGCATTCTTTTAAGATATTCAGCATTCACATTACCGAAGTGTAGAGTTAGGACAATGGAAACACGTCTTCACGTGGAGACTTCATTGAAAGGGCAATTTGTAGAATGGTCACCTTATTCATATCAGTTTCTTCGAGGCTCCCGTAAAAAGCGTCAAATCATTCACGACAAGTGTAAAATAATTATTGCCTTAAACGTTGTACTTTTTCATTCCTCCCTCCCACCATCATGTTCTTTTGAACAGTGAGGCAGACTATTTTCAACTGAAGTGTAGACGATTATTCTGATTCAAGTCGTCCCGCCTACTGTCTCCCTTCACCTGCTTCCTTGCCTCTCCTCAGGCCTTTCTATCCACAGGTGTTTGTGACGGCCTCTGATACACCCTGGTTTGAGTGGGAATACACATATACAGTCACATAACTAGCTACCCAAGCAGTCGGTCACCCGGCTATCTATACAGGCACTCGAGAAAGCAGGTTGCATTTTTAGTCCGCCACTTTCGGAAACCACTTGGTGTACATGTGCTGCGACTGGTCACATGATGCCTTGGCTTTTTCTAACCACACTCTTCCTCTTATCCTCTTCGCCCTTCTCTCCTCTTAACTATTCCTCTTATTTTTGTAGGCGGGGAAACTCGACCAAACAGTTATTCAAATCATGGAGAACTCTGGCATCGATCGTAGCCAGCTCCTCGAAGTGAGTTCATCCCCCCTCCCCTCCCAGTCAGTATGCTAAATTTTATACTTGTTCGTCTCTTGTTACTTCTTGTAGTCTCTGGGACGTTGTGCCTACGATCACCTAACCGCCACCTATTTGCTTCTGGGCGAATCACTTCGCACTAATCGGCATAGTTTGCCGCAGACCCTTGCCCCACGCACCGAAGAGATTGAGGTGCTACGTCAGGCACGCAATCGGCAGCCACAACGGCATTATCATCATCACCATCACCACTACCACTACAATCACCAACAACAGCGGCCACACGCTCGTTCCTCCTGTCCTTCAGGTGGAGTTGCCGTGGAACTGCTCCTTCAACAACACCTCCCCACGTGGTACCAGCACGAGGCGTCGGAGCGTCGGGGCCTATATTTCGGTGTGAAGGACTCGCCTTCTATCTCCATTGCTACTACTGCTGCCGCTAATGCCGGTGGTGCTGCTGTCAACCCTGGCAATGGCAACAGCAATGCAAGTGGTGGAAATCCCACTGGTAACACTTTTATGAGCCCCGGCAGTGGAGGCGGCGGCGGCGATAGTGCTGGTAATGGTGGCGGTGTGAGTGACGTCTCCATCTTTCCCTCTTCCCATCCCCATCAGGGCTTCCTCTTCGGACCAACTCTGCCCCGTGTGGCTGAGTTTGCAGGGCCCAGTGGTGGTGCTGCGGTCGGTGTCGGTCTCCGACGCACCGACGCTTCGCCCTCACCACCTGCCTCGCCGATCAATCTGAGCAGTCGCAATGCTGAGGGTGACTGCTTTGAATCTGATTGGTTTCCTTACCAATCGGAGGGTGTGGCCTCCTCGCCTGCGCCTATCTTCTCTTTCGGGGGTGAACTAACTCCTAGGGTGGGTCTCTAGCTAGTATGCTCTCAATTCATTCTTCCCATAGGATGGTCTTATAGCATAATGGTATTGGATTTGATTTCTGTTTAGCTTTACGCCAATTGCCGACACATAGGTATAAGTTGGTAGACGTTTAGAACTTAACGGTAATTGGTATTTAGCACTCTTATTGACTGGCGCCATAAATAGGTCCACGCTTATAGTAACAAGGGTATTTTACGAACATTTTCTTGCCTTCCCATCTATTTTAGTGATTTAAACTCAGCTGGTCTATTTGCGATGCGATTTGGTACAGCTAATTGTCGTGAATGACTAAAGTCCACCTTCTGCATATTTGTAATCCAGCGCTGAGGCAGGAGAATTGGGGCGTCGCACATACGTGACTGGTACCCAAGGAGTTAAGATACTGGTTGAAAAAATGTCAATTGGAAGGCAATATCATTTCCGGTATTCCTTCCAATGATCCTTTGTGTGCGTCTCCATAGACGCTGACAACATAGATTAGTTGGGCTGTGTAGCACCTTTGCCAAATTTGCTCCTTCGATTCAAAATTAAAGTTCCCATATTTCTTGGCCCATACATTCGGTTTTCTTCGAAACTGGAGCTCACGATTGCCCGGCCAGCCAAACGATTTGCAAAGAATCATGTTGCTTTTTCTCTTAATAACTATCCTTTAATCAAGGTTTTGACAACTGTTTCAAATATCTGAATGTAGACTGTTGCATTGGTCCCAGCACTGATTTAGCGCAATTTCCATCTATGCGTATTCGGGATTGCTGGCCGCAGAAAGTATGCTTCCCTTTGGTCAGTGGAGATAGATTTCCTTGCTGATAGCATTATCTTACTGCGTTATAATGCTGCAGCACTGTAACATTGTATTACAGCAAAGTAGTCGCTCGATATTCGGAGCCCCCTCCTATACAGTGAATCCCCTCCGCACTGCAAACGCAGTATTCTCCTTCTCCGCTAATCCATCTGAGTCAGTTGAGATGTGTACGACGACCCTCCACCACGCCAACGTCTCGAATCCCTTCGGTGGGCACCAGACTGCTGCATACGAGACCGATCTCGCCTATCCTCTGCCCCCTCCGACCATGCCTCCAACCTCAGGCGACGCCAATTCTCACTCTCACCACCAACAGCGTCGGTACAGTGCTACTGGTGCAACTACCCGCCTCCTCCATCTTCCCCCACCCCTTCTACAGTGCGCTTGTGAGTCTCAGCACCTATACGAGAAGTCTGTCAACGATGAACACACCAGTGGTCTAGGCAGCTCCATCGAGGCTGACTCACATCACTCCAGCTTCTCTCAGCCCACTGCTGTTGCTCCTTGCCTCGCTGCCACACACTTTACCCCCATGGAGACGAGTTTCAATGAGGATGGAGGCATCGACATCCCTGCTCGTGCGTCTCGTAAACATATTTCCGCACACTCTCCACTCCAATCGTCCTCCGCCTCGTCGTCTGCGGCGGCAGCTGCTGCCGCTGCAGCAGCGGCGGCTGCGGCACTGGTGATTGGATGTCCACGTCGCAAGTTCGGTGTGAGTGAGCGTCCACCGGCACTGGCGGAGCAACTGAGCCGGTTTCAGGGTTTTGCGCAGTTCGGCCAGTTGCATCAACTGGCAGCTAAGAGTGTGGGCGATCAACAACTACCGGCTCAGCCCTACAACAGCATGGACTTTTGAATGTGTTTGTTCGTGTGCTTGTGCGTTCGTGCTTATATAAGTTATTTTCATTTACCTATCTACTCGTTCATCCATCGACTCCGTATTCGCCTCCTTCATCTTATCTTCCTCTATTTCTCTACCTCTGCTCACGCTGCTTCTCGTGATCCTACAAATGCACCTGTTACTTATGTAAATATACTTACTTGATATTATAGCACGTGTCGCGTTATACCGAATGACCTTTATCGTTTGTTCTCGTGTTTAGGGATTGCAAAATCGCAAGCAGTCAGTCAGTCAGTGCCCACTAATTAATTTTGGGTGCTTTCGTGTCTACACTCGCGGTTGTTGTAAATACCCGTTTCCTAGTCTCCAGTGGTGAATGAATGTCGAGCGTTTGTTGATGTGTAGAAAGATGAGGCACGAGTGACCTTTGATCGGCGGCTTCACATCAATAGACTTCACAAGCGCGTTGAATTAGAACGCTGAAACATGTACTGGTGAATACACGTTTACGGGGCACTTCCATAACTTGGAGTCTTGATGTTAGCCAATATTCACCGTTGGGGAGAAAATCTACAATTAGATTTTTTTTTGGCGACGATTCTGCTTTTGTTTTGGAGGGGTGGAGCCAAGTGAAATGCATTACATTTACGTTTCCAAAAACTCGGTGCCTTAGTACAGGCGCACCCTTTTTGTGCATTATCTTGCGGCGCTTTTAAACGTCATTCCCTATCGTGGGTAGAGCGAAGTGCCACATTACACGTGCTGCAAATGTATCACCGATTTCAATCACGGCGTGCTGTGTATCGAGGTAAGATGAATGATGGAGGTGTGAGTGTGTGACCTACAACTCGCCTTTATTTCGCCATTTAACCTTTATGTATCTTGTTCGAGAAGAATTTTGATGTATTTGCTTTTATCAGTACTTGGAGATGGAAATGGGTGTTCAGAAAGATGCTGTATAGAATCCTTACTTACTGCGGTGCTCATCCATATTATTGAGCGGATTCTCGGCGAATACCTTTTTGAGTGCTTCAACGAACTTTCACTCATTTGTCCTTAAAAATTTCTTCAGATTTGAGCGCAGAGTAGGCTAATATCCCATTAGGGCGCGATGGCGGACATTGATTAACCATTGAATTTCATGTCGCAGTTGAAATTGAGGCAGGAGAAAAAGTTGTTTGCTTCTAAGAGCATTTGGCGCCTCTGGCCACATTCGGTAGGTGCGGTTCTGACAGGATGGACAAAGCCTGCTCAAATGACTGCCAAACAAGTCATGACTGGTTCAGCATCCTCAGTGTTTCTTTGATAATGCCGCCTGGGTTTTGGCCTTTAAATAGCCAAGGGTGTTGCCCTTTGTTACGACAACAGATCTCTAATGTTTACTTTCTTAAATAACAACTTTAAACTCCTGCGCCATTACTTATTTGCCTTTTCATTCCCTTTTAGTCTAATTTAGGTGTTTAATTAAGAACCAGAGGGAGGTTTTGAAAGAAAGCACACAGCAGGGAAAGCTGAAAGGGGGAGGACGAGGAGGGGAAAAAGGATAAGAACTGAAATGTACCAAACTCTGACGTCAGTCGTCAATTCGTGAATGCACAAGGATTGACGTCATTCCTGTGGAGGTTTAAGGAGTCGAGAGTCGCAGTGATTGGACGAGGCTGGAGGATGGAAAAAGCACTAATGCGTACATCGGTACGGCAGCTACGGAATGGAGGATGTGCAAGCTTGCTTTACTGATTTACAGCACATTTTAACAAATTTTATGCCAGAATTGCGTGTCAACTACTGCTGTGTGGAAAATTTAATGAAATTCATGCATTTGGTGCTTTCAATATCAAGTTGTACCACAAAGCGGCCGGGTGAGTTTAGAGGAAAAGACTTTTTTTGTGTTTTGGTTTTTACCATCTGGATATTGTAGGTGATTTTCTCCTGAGTCCTTGATAACTTCACAACGTGGAATCTCCACTCTCCACCACCTTAGTGGTATGGGGTTACGCCCCCTCCACATTCCCCCTCCTACGACGTGACTGAAGAGGATCTGCGCGAAATTGAACGGCGATTTGGAACGAGAAGACTATGTTTGAGATATGAAAGCAGTGAAAATCTCTTTGGGACGTCAATTTATAACGGAGTTGTGATAACCATTCTAGAATAGATCCCCCAAAAGACATTAAATAATACATTGGCCCTGATCTGCGGCCCATTACCCCATAATGGCTCCTCTAGAACGTAGGGGGAAGTTACCCTCGGTCTACTTGAAAATATTCGACACACATCAAGACAGCAGGCACTGCGCGTAGGCCGCAACGGACTATCGGCCCCACCACAGGGGAATCACATTCTTTGCTTTTCAAGACCCACCAAAACTGCCTTAATGGCCCTACCCGGGGTGGGAGCTACTGAAATGCACAACTCATAAGTCTTCCGGATTCTTCTACCTCCTAAAAGAAAACAAGGTGCAATTCAGGAAGAGGAAAAAATAGTTTAATTCATTTTGGGAATTTATGTGATTTAGAAGTTTTTATTTATTTTGCAACTCGTTTTCCAGTCAAATGAGACGCCACACGTTTGTTGAAGACGGAACCGATCTGTTTACAACTTTGCTATTTGCGTGGAAAGACGATATATGGCGCTTTTTATTGCCGACATGCTAGAAGTTTATGGGTTCACTGAAACAGTTGTTCCCAATAGCGGCAACTGCAGTGTCAGCCCTCGGTCCCCCACCGCTCACCCATCGGCTAACCTGCCACCAGGCTTGTGGTCACGTGAGCCTCACATGGCGGAGAGAGCGAGGGTTGCGGGAGTTGTTGTCGCCTGTGCCTCCATGTTTGATGCCTTAGACCTTGTCACATCTTTTAAACAATAACCCAGTTTTGGGACGCCTAATGTTGACTCTAAAACTGCGCCTTTTGGAGGTTGTAATAAATTTAATTAACTTGGTTGGGGAAGGTTAGCAGTCAAGATTAAAACAAGCAACACTCCAAACTTGAAGTTTTTCAATCTCTTTACTCTTTGATCACAAATATATTCACCTATTAAGAGGTCCCATTTTTATTTGCATTGTTAAAATCCTCAAATAACTCTACATTTTAAATAACGCCCTGGTTCGTCCCGAAACTTGAGACGGGGCAAAGTACAATGGGAGGGCGCACCCTACTAACCCAAGAGAGGGAGGTAGGGGGAGGCCTGTTTAGGGTCGCTCGAAGTACACACCGCGGCGACTCAAGTACCCGCCCGTTGCAACACAGTTAAACCAATGCCGAATGATCGTAAAAACATTTATCCCGTCTTGGTTCTTGCATTTTCTCCTTCAGACTTCTCACATGCTAGATGAAACTTTCTGTAGAGCCAATTACGTGGTTGAATCGGTCACCTCTGACTACTCGCATTTTGAGTGCTCCTATTTAATAAATGCAATGGACAAATATTAGAGATTATTTAATTCTTAGAGAATTATTTTAGGTCGTGGCAGTTTTACTAACAACTTGTTTACCACCTTGATGTCTATTTGTTAATGCCCGTTAATTGATATTCCAAAATCTATACTTGTCATGGTGACTAGCTGAAACAAATACAGTAAAACTCAAAACCCCCACTTGCTTACACAACAAATTTCAAGTTTTTACAAAAGTAAACATAAAGACGGCTTAAATTTCGTTAAAATCCCGAAGCAGTTATCGCAAACCGATTTGATTCAGGGGTAACTGCATTTATGAAAATTTGCCCAATCGGCCAAAGTGCTGATTAAGACAAATGGGCCAGTAATACGCGAGGATCCTTTTTTACTCCAAACCAGGAATTCCATTGCTTGTACTCATGAAGATTGAGGCCATACATTGGTAATAAATGCTCTTCCCGGTATTTACAAATCCAATTGTGGATTTCATAAACTAACTTTAACCTAAGATCAAATGAATAGTTCTGATCTTCGAATCTTACGAATAAGTGCTGTACCATGGGATAATTGTATTTATTTTAACCAACTATCAGGCGGTCTCGACCTCAGTGACATATCTACCAAGGGCATCCACTCCTTCAGTACCTCTAACATTCGGCATTTGACCTGGGAACGCGTTTTTTGGTTTTTTTCGGTAGGGAGAGAGGTATATCAAGCCTATTCGAATAGAATTATGGGCATTTTTTTTGTTTTTCGGGAAGCTCTTGTCTAGTTACCAAAAATTGTTCTCACGGCAGACCATTTGGACTAGTTATTCGTCAGAGGGAGACGACCGGAGACTTGTCAGTTATTCTAGATGTCAACTGAAGTATTGGGCATAGAACACAGTAATTCCATTGGTAAAGTTCGCCACTATCAACTGGTTCGTATCTCAATGTTATGTTTGCATCACAGTGACTGCTTTAAATAATTGGGAGCGCATAGGATGCGGTTTTTAGTTGAAATTGCAAGAGCTTCAGTTTATCACTCGACAGTCGTCTCTTTTGGCTGCTGAAACCGCTTTGCCATTACCAGTTATTTATTACGCAGATATATGACCCTGACCTTAGCTAACCTGACTTAACCACACACTGAAGTCATGACCTTCGATTACTGTCATATAGCCCGAGTGAGTCACGCGGAACGAGGTTACTCGATGGTTGTTCTAAGGCCATAAAATACTTGCTTAATTAAATACGTTGAAATATTGAGTTCATCATTTCTTAAGCTTTAAAAATTGATCCCAACGATTAAAAGGTTTTAATTAAAAATGTGCAAGGTATCAAGGACGACCCACTGTAAATCTAGCATGGCGACTTTTCTTGTGTGAACCATTACTAAAACTGCAGCTCTTTAAATAAAACAGGAAAAATGTCCAGTTACTAATGAAACTTAAAAGGTATACTTACGAATCCAAACTAAATGCATCCAGTCCGTCGGCTAGTGTAGGACCGCCATTGTGGCCTCTTCTACAATGAATGCCAACTCATTGCCTCAATTGGTATGTCACTGCTGTCGGCACTGCTTTCCGCTTCTCTTTTTATCCCACACTTTGCATCAAATGGGCCAGTGTTGTGTGAGAGTGGATGCGCAATGATTACTGCTTCATGTCAAAATGGCAGGCTGCGCATGTCCCGAGCATCTTGGGAATTGTCCCCGAACCTACGCCCTTGACCCTAACTGACCGGACCTAACCAGTAGGCACTTCTGTTAACTCACAGTCTCTTCCCACAAGTTACATCTGAATGATCTTCTTGTCCGTTTTACGCAAGAAATGCTGTTTTGTGTTAGAATATCGGCATGCACACGTCCCGAGCACCAGGAGCATTGTCATCAATTCCTCGATATGGAATCAAGCCGGCCTGACCTAGTCGTAGACGCCCTTGTTAGCTCAATGACTCATCCAACCAGTTACGGCTGGATCATTTCCCTTGCCCTATTTTACTCTTTTTGGTTTCTAAATGGTAGCATACGTACGTCCCCAGCATTATGAGCATTGTCATCAAATCCACGTTGTGGATGGGAGCGGGGATGACCTAATAACAGGCATCCACGTCACCCCCACTGACTCACCAAACGAGTCACGATTGAAACATGCTCTTGTCATTTTTTTAAGGCAAGGATTACTTTCCTTGTTGGCAGAATGGCCGTGTACCCAGGACCATACCATTGCATTTTTCCCGAACCTACGACCTTGCTGACCTGACCTAGTAGAGGACAACTTCGCCACGCCACTGACTCATCCAACTAGTCACAGTTAGGTTATGTCATTGTCATTTTTAAACGTTGGAAAATGGTTGTGATGTCAAGTAACAGGGGGTTCAATTTTTCAGGATGAAAAGATGCTGTGGTTATTGGTATCCATCTTGGCTGTGAGGATAAATTGAGCCACAGCGATTCCAAAAGGCGATTGGAAAATCTACAATTGATCTAGATCTAATAAACCTTCAATTGGGTTTTATAAATGTATTGTCGTATTAACATGAGATAAACAATCAAATAAACATTTATTAATGAACCTCAATACTGCTCGAATATATCCTATCTCGTGCTCAGAATTTCTTCCTTTTGGTGCAAGTCTCTAACATTGTTGACTTTATCTAACAAGCGTTCTGAGCAGTTAAGCAATTAGAAAAATTGTTCGACATCGATGCAGTTTTTTCGGCCGTCATGATAGCATTGTGATCTGGTCAACCTGAATGCTCATGAGAAGTGACATCTCAAGTTGTGAAGATATTTTAAGATATCTCAAGACAAAAAGTGCTTTACAATTTGGCATTAGTAAAGACGGAATAGCTGAAACTCACAAATGAGAGTAAATTTTGCTGTGAATCTCAAGAAGGGTGCGCACTTATATTGTTTGCCTAATTTTCTCATTAGGATTAGCTCGGAAGGTCAGAAAAAGAACAGTAATGAAATGAAAGCTCTTTTTGAGCTTCCTTGAAAAATGGGAGCGTTGACAGCACATTTCGTGAAACAGTACAATTAGGGTAACACGTGCTGGCAATCAGCCCGTGGAGGGTTGAATGAGGTTGACTGTCTTGGTGACAAGGGACCAGTTGCTAAGGCAACTTTACACTAATCAACCCGCCGTGCCGTTCTTACGTGCTTTACCCAGCCGTCGCGCTACCCCAGTCTATTCATCTGTAAGTACCTCACGTGAGAGCGACAACTGATCTGTGGGACATGGCTTGGGATTGCAGGGCAAACTGCGTTAGTCATTTATGCTTATTCAGGCAATAAGTAGTTCTTCAATGGTTTAGTGGACGTAGTGTTAAGCAAGGTGTTCTAGAACTTTATGATGAACTGAATATCCTTCAAGAAGCGATTTAATGCGCAAAAGACGTGTTCGTACTCAACTGGTGGATGGTAATGATGATTACGTCCCATCTACTTGAAGTTATTACATATTAACATGGTGTGATTGTCTGACCAACTCCCTTACAAAAGCTGCCTTTGGTGCCTTTAACTAACCGTCCACGCCTTATGGTGGCAAATATTAACATTTATTGGAACTGGTCCGTGGTACTTTAATACAACCACAAAAAATAGACTGCTTAATAGAAAACTGTGCGGGTTTTTCAATGATAAACTCTAACAAGCTGCGAAAAATTAACATCTCCCACTAATAATTTAGGCGCTCCTTCTGAAGCATTACAAAAGCTCACACACTCAAACTGACTACTGCTAGTGGCGGTTGTGATGGGCATCTTTCCCAGCAATTACTAACGTCTAAAGCACCAAGACGTGGTTGAATAATATAGCCAGTGAAAACGGCATGGCGATTAACTCTATTTTTTTTCGGCTTATGTGGAAACAGAATAGGTGAGAGCTGGTGCGCGTTGGTTTGCCTCTACGCCCACGCCAGTTACGAAAGGCGGGATGGAGCTCAAGGTCACCTTCCGTCCCAGCATTTGGACAGACTGGCGACGCTCTGCGAAGAGCCAATACCTTTCATTTATGCAAGCAATTCACGCAATATGGGTAACAGTAAACCGACGTGTTGCAGAAACAAATCAAAGGTTGCAAGTTCATGATCCCAACGCATGCCGACATTAATGAGTTATGTAGAAGGGTGACGGAATTTGCCTCTGTAAGAAAAGGCATGCACAAGGCTTATTTAACAGCGTGCCACTGCATCATGCCAAAGGCAGCATGAAGCTACATGAAAAATATTAACACACCAACACATTATGCAATGAAGACCGAATGTCCGCCTTGTTGGCCATAATTACAGAGAGCGAAGTGGCATTGTAATCTTAAACAATAATACAATTTTTGGGACGTTAATATTTATTTTAAAACTAGGGAAATTAGGGCACTAATTCAGGATTGCAATTCAAATTGCGCGAGATTCAGGTTTGGCTGTTATCAGATTGTGTGAACATATAATGCTCGAATAAAATCAACTGCAGCAGACATCTTGCTCACTTAGTGGCCTCGATTCAAAGGGAAAAGTCGTCTGAGCACAGGCTCATTTAACGCACAAAGTAATAATGGGCACCTTGAAAACCTGAACATAGATTTACTAATTCACCAACATTTTAATGCGTAAGAAAAGCTGTAGGATTCTGTTTTGTTAAGCACACAAGGTATTGGAATGTAGTAACTTTGGTCGTTAGGCGAAACCCATATTTGTTTAAATTTGTATTTTACCGAACTGGAGTATTTGCTTGCATATTATGGCGCATTGATATCTTATTGAAGTAAGGTGCTCGACGTACATAAGCGATTGAGCTATTTCTCTAACTTGTATTTTACTGTAAGTTTTTTTTTGTCGGCCCATCTCGTTTTGTAAACATACAGTGCATTGATATCTGTTCCAATATCGTAAATCATCAATCTTAATTTGAATATCATCCTCATGTTATTCAAACTTTTCTTTGGACAGATATGCGCATAATAGGATGGAATCAGAGACGATTATCAGCAAAACAATCACACTTCAACAACTACCGATATCACCTTCAGGTATTGAATTTATTTTTGCTTAACGCATTTATTGTTTTGAGGCTACATTTTTGTATTTATTACATGCTAAAGTCCACATTTGACATCTTTTACACTATGACTTTAGTATCAACAGTTTTATCCTAAAGTTCTGCACTATTGAGCTCTTTCCAATACTTAGCATTTCTTATCCACCGCATGGTTTTAACCCCATGATAGCTGCCACTCCGTTTTGTAACAAAAGTTTCATTTCCCATGGAAGTTTTGTTTACTGTAGTGGTTTAAATAGGCTAACTAGGCTTCATGAGACCATGTTTTTGGAGTTTGACCTAAAAACGTTGATGCGATCTCCAACAAATGCCAAAGCTGCCCCTGATTTTGTCCTGCATGATACTGATAACTCTATAAACTTTATCGCCTGTGAGCCCCTGTGGCTACTCGAGATAGTGTGTGCCTATGAAAGACTAACATCCTGTGTACATTTTCCCTTTTCGGTCGTCTCATGTTTTTAAGTTAGCAGTTAACTAATCCCATTTCTGAAGCCGTTATGAAGTAGTCTACCGTATTGCGCATTGGCTGACTGTTGCACTATTTGCGGCTCAGGAGTCGCTTACCTCAGTTTCCGACTACGCATGGATGCCTTGGGGTTGTCAGTCTTTTTCAACTGCAGCGTCTGGACTATTCTATCATCTGCCACGATTGAGTAGTTTTTTGAAGTCTGGTTTCACAGTGCGAAGCTGGTAACCTCTTAGAAACTGGTTTTTTGTTTATTGCGACTCCATTGTCTGGTAAGCGAATTTAGTTTCCTGCGATTTATGTACGTACCTGGTTTTTTTCGACAATTTCATCTCTTGTGTAGCAAGTATGCGCGGCGGTGTATGGAGTTGATCTTACTCTTGAGTCGTAATATGGTCGTGGGAGCGTTTTTCTAACAAATCATTCGATCTGCCTCTGTCTTCCTCGAAAATAGATTTGATGCAGCCTGGGATACAGGGTCAGTTTGCTGCGATAAAGCGAAGGTGTCGCTTAGGTTCGTTGAGGCATATGCGGTCAGTTCCATTACTGTCTCTTCTTATGTGCTAGGGGTTGAAGCTGTAATTGGGAATTGGCTTGATGTCAATTTCGATCGATTGCAGTATTCATTTGCTGCGTTAGAACTGCATCACATTTTGACTGTCGTAGATACAAAAACCGCAAATTAATTCTGAATTTGGTGCTGGTAGGCTTTGGTGGTTGTCCTCTCACTTCGAATTCCTCAATTTCGAAGTAGAAAGTATTAGTCGAATGGGATTTAATGCGGATTAGCGCCTGAAAAAGTGTTTGGCGGTTAATGCCAGGAGTCTCTTCCCTTTTTAGTCAACTCGATCTACTAGTGTAGGTCATAAATACCTTTGAATTTTATCGAAGTAGCTACCTCCACCGCGGTGATGGGTTTGGTATGAGGTGTGCGGTGACACATTGTCTCATGCTGGTGCAGGTAAGGATGCCTCACTGTTTTGATAACTGATAACTATGTGACATTGTTTAATTCTTGTATTGTTGTTACTCTTATTAATTGTTTTAGTAGCATAGTGTCACTGTATATTTCAAGTAAGCGCGCATAGAATTTGTTTGTCGTTGATCCACATACGCACGACCATCCCGTGTAATTACACCGCTTAACTCACCTCTAATCAGTCGCTTAGCCACTTAGCTACTTTGTTTTGGCTCATTCACCTCACACATCCCCATACATTTACCTGCCTAGTTTACAATCGCTCATTAACATTGCTCTCCTTTTTAGACGTTAAAGGCTCGGATCAGATTCCATCGCTACAAGACGCTGGAAGCCATTTCCCCCAAACAGAGCTGAATTCTGTTGATGAGCCTGTCGCCTTGCAGCAAACCTCACCAGACACTACAACACCCTCTTCTAGTGGCAATATTTCTGATCAAGACCAAGGCAAGGTATTTGCAGAGGTTGTTGAAGCTGCCAAGGCTGGTAAGTGTTCTCTCTGAGTTTAGTGCGCCTAAACTCACATGCCCTTATCTAGTATTCTCAATTCCTCCATTTAGGCGATTTAGCAAAAATCATAAACCTAGTTTCATCATTGACGGAGTCATCACCTCCATCGATGAATCCGTCAACCGCTCAGGCGGCATCTTCATCTGCCGCAATCCCGAACAACTCTGGCGAATTGGCTTTACCGAACTTACCTGAGAGTATTAATGCCGTTATACAGAGTGCTGTCAACTCTCCCCAAACCGCTGTGGTGTCCACAACTACTTCTTCTGATGCTCCTGCTATCACGACAAGTTCGTCGAATGATATCGGTACTCCCGTCGCTTCTTCATCAGCTACTCCACCCCTTTCTCATCAGGGGCCACCACCGTCTTCTCCGTCAGTTGAAGAACCCAAAGCCTTACCAACATCAAGGTACATATCTGGTTACTTTTTCTTATCTTTTTCCGATCTGTCTGAAAAACATGCTCTTTTTGTTCAGTGGGGAGGAGAAACTCACAGACTGTAAATCAGAGAACCCACAACCGGTGAATGAATTGACGGGACCACCTCTATCAGAACCGGCAGTCACTCCCTCTTCTATCGCACTGCCCACCACTGTGTGGGGCACATCCACCGCTCTGCCTCCCAAGCCGGTCTGCGTTACTCCCACAAACCTCTCTACGGATATTAACGTACAATTAACAGTCCTGAACGCAGCTGGTGAACTCAGTCCAGTTCATTTATGCTTACCGGAGCATCCCCTTATTATACTGCGTGTTAACCCCATTCCAGGAGCTCGTGTTGGACAATTAGTCACTCTGAGTTTTTCTGCGCAGATGATTTTGAAGACTATATCTAGTATTCTGGAAAATGGTGCGGTCTACAACGGTGCACCGATTATAATACCCATCTCCACTGCACCACCACCCCCGGCTCCTACCTCAGCGCCAAGCACAGAATCCGTTTCCAAGGCTATCGCATTGCCGGCGCCGCCTTCCCTCCCCTTGGGAATGAAGTCGGCAGCTTTGACTGGGGCTCGAAAGATGCGGGCAATCGCACCAAAGCCCTCCAGCTCTGGTGCGGGCTCAATGCCCGTCTCCTCGGTTGCCACCACAGCGATGCGATCCGCCTCGGTCAATCGGCCGGCTAGGAAACTTTTTGCTGCTCCGGTTGCACCGAATCCTTTGACTTTACCAAACTCTTCCTCGGCGATCGCCCCGGCCTCTGCTCCTATGGTTAATCCCACCCCTCTGGTCAGCAGCAATAATGCACGTAGTGCTTCGATTCTCCGAAAGGTGAACTCAAATTCACCAAATTCGCGTAACCGCAATCGCAGAAAAAACATCAGTACAACTCTCCCTCCCCCACCTCCCGTCACCATGGCTGTTCCCACCACTACTTCAATCGTACCTCAGTCCACCGGCTACATCGTCGACCCTACTTCCGGTGCTCTCATCTCCACCGATACTAGCACTGTTTCCGGTGGATTCATCCAATCCATTATGCAACCGGGACCAAACGGTCCTCAGTTTTTCGCACCAACCGGTTCGATCTTGGTGGGTCCCTCCAACAACATTATCCCAATGCCGATTAGTGGTGTTATTCCTGCAGAGAGTAAGCCTCCAGACACCGAAACAGTCGACCTAATCACCAATGCAGGCAATCCCTACCCATCGGGTTTCCTCGTCCCCGCCGATGGCAGTAATGATGGATTCTCTCGACAAGTCTTTTTCACTAATGGAGGTGCGCCAAATGGTCAATTCCTCTTGCCAAGTTACCAGGCGAGTGCGGCAGGTGGTGAATATGTGCAATCCTTCTCGACTCAACAGGCGGAGTACTTGCAAACTAATGGAGGCGAAATATACTTCACCAGTGACGGGTCTTGCTACATGCCTTACACAGGAATCATTGGACAGCCACAACCAGTAGCCACTGTTGACATTAAGGACGATGGAAGTGGAGTTGACGTAGTGCCTGAAACCGACGATATCATCGATATCGCCATGCGCGTTGCTCGCGAGGATGTAGATTGTAGTGTAGCTGTTGCCACTGCTCCTGTTGCTACCGAAAGTGTTAGCACAGCTCCTGGGACGATTGAGCTAACTGACGGCGCCAACGGAGTTATCAGTGAATTTATACAGTCATCAGCCATCCCTCCCCTGCCATCCTCTAGCACAGAGTTCGAAGAACACCAAACCGTTGACCATGTGTCGCCAGTCATTGATGAGTCCGTCTCTGCAGCTGATCAGCAAACTAGTACGGGCGATGCCAAGATTGATGCTCTGCTTGCTGAAGCAGCCCTTGTGAGCTCGGTTAATGGTGTTGGAGATAACCAGTCAGCTGTATCCGTGCCTGTCACTTCGTTGCTGGGCCCTCGTGCTAGTGTGCCGACAACTACAGTTGCAGTGAGCAATGCAGAGGCCTGCACAATTGTGGAGGCTAATGCCGTAGACATGAATGAGTTTCCGCAGTCTCTCTACGATAGCTTTGCGAATTTTGAGGCTGCAATGATCCCAGAACCGGTTCCTACTTCTTCCACAGAGGCGGCTACGGAAGCAGCCTTCACTTATGTGACCCAGAAAGTGGGGGATCTTGACGCAGAATTTGGAACCACTGATTCTGATCTGGACGTCACTTCCACGCATGTTACAGAATCATTTCTCAAATCACTAGTCAATCAGGCGGATGACTTGGAGGCAGAAATGGCAAGTAAAGAAGCACGTAAGGTTACTGAACCCCTTGAAAGCCAAAAGGAGTCTGATGGAGCATCGCAAAATGACGCAGATGGGATCACTTCACAGGCTGAAATGACGGACCTCTTTCAGCTACCCTTCAGTCGAAGCGTCGATGATGATGTGGCCGGTGACGATAGTGATGACAACTTTTTCCCATTTTCACGTGACTACACTACACCGGAACAGTTTGATGCAGCCTTGCAACTGCTCGATTCACAGCCTTCCTCAAACTGCACGCCTCCCCATATACCAGACGATGTTGATGATGCGGATGATGAGGACGTCAATGGGGCATACTGTGATGACGCCCCGATTGTACCGGACAGCCTTTCGGTGAACGACCAGGAAGTAATATCAAGAGAGAAGCCATCTAGTCCTGAGTCGAAACACATCGATGAGGTTTCGTTTGGCGAGTCGCTTCTGCCACCAGAGCTAACCTTGAACTCCAATATCCTCGATTCTAGCCCTGCCGCCGATACGCTAATTGATGAAGCCAGTACGCACGAGAAGGAGCAGGATGGAATGCCATCTCCATGCAGCACTTCTGATGCAACTGATGTTAGGGAAACGGTTCCCATCGTCTCTGCTAATGCCTATGTTGAAGAGGAAGACGATGACTCAGGAAGTGAGTTGGACTTTCTACCAAGTCGCAAAAGACCAGAACGGAATGTAACCCCTCCGACATCACCAAAGAAGCTTCAGTCGTCGTCGCCAGCACCATCTTACTCACAACAAAAGGAACCGCCACAGGGTATTGATGACATCTCGGGTTCCCCACACCCTGTCCCTTCTACTACTACGTCTCCAATCCCTGCTACAGCATCTCGTAGGCCCCTCAGACTGCCCAGGCAATCAACTCCTCGTGTAAGATTTTCCCGTCGGAAATCAGTATCTAGCGCGATTTCACCGAGTTTGCGTCGTAGCAGCAGAAGAGGTCAAGGAAGTACCTCTTCAACACCTGTCTCTCCACGTCAGCTGCGCTCATCAACGGCAAAACGGAAAGAGGACACTATCGATGTATCAGAGGAGGAGACATCGGATGATATATTGCCACTGAAAAATACAATCTCGAAAGATCTCAGCGAGCTGGACCAGACCTTGTGCCCCAACCAATCACAGGAAGACAGCGTCACTTTTCCTATGCTGGGCAACGATGTGGCTAACTCATCGAGACTCACTCTTGACTCCACTTTACCCCGTAATCCTTGTGTAGAGGAATCAAGTATTCTCTGCAACGCGGGCTCGCCTCAATCACCCAAGAAGAAACGGATAAAGACAGGTGGTGAATCAACAATGTCTACTGTTTCTAACACTCTGAATGTCAAAGGTGGTTATCCAGAGGAGAGTTCAGCATCAGTTGTCTGGGACTTAAACGGTTCCAGACCAACATCTTTTGGGTTAGTGAAAATACTTTGTTGTCTTGGGTAAAAAATAATAGTAATAAATATGTTACTGCATTATGTGAAAGAAAGGCCATCACCTCATTATGTATCTGTCAGTATATGGAATCAGGACATACCTGTGAATGTTGTTTTTTCACTGTTCGTAAAAGCAAATGAGGCAGGCTACATTCTTTCAAGGAGTGTGCGTGTGGGTGTACTAAGGTCACACAGCCTGTGTGCGTCCGTGTGTGCATTTAGTTTGGCAGGCTTGAGCGCCCGTGTGCATGGTAGGCCGCTTGACGCAATATGTGTGCACACTTCCACGTTTCTAATCCAGATAATCCAAAATTTCCGCACACTTGTTTGCAGGTTAAGCAATGCCTCTGCTGTTCCCTCTCTAATTCCCGTCAACAATTTTGAGTCCCACTTGGAGCTCAGGGACAATCCGGTTCTGCAGTCAGACAGGCCATTCTGGAGCGATCCCAATGGGCCAGCTTCTACTGAAGACGACGACGATGATGAAGAAGGAGGTGAGAGGGAGAGAGTGGAAGTGGGCGATCCAGATGACGATAGTGAATCAGACTCATCTCCCAGCCTCCTGGCTACTATTAGGGCGGCTTCTCTTGCCCTCAACCTCCCTTTCAGTCCACCAATCGCCTTGCCTGGAAACGAAACAGCTTTTACTCAATTTGCATCATCGATTTCTTTACCCTCCTTCGATGCTTTTGTTCCCTCTGAGGTGTCCAATGAAGACAACAAGCACACCAGGCCGGATAGTACCGCTGCTGCCGTTGGCTGCACTGCTAGAGATGTTGATGAGGATGCGGATGATGATTGTGATGATGACGAGGCGGAAGATATTGCACCAAGCTCCTGGATTCCAGATCCAACAAAACTGGTGTTCTCTGAAAACCTCTTCCCACCGAAATTTTCCCCTCTACGGATCTTACGGCCTCCCTCTGTTCCGATTTTACACGATAAAGTTCTGAGCTCCTTCTCTGCTATCGCAGAGGCAGCTCCAGAGAAGGAAGGATTTGCTACTAATCCCACTGTTAATATCCCTTGTCAGAAGAATTGTCGACCAATGTGTCAGCGGTATGATCTGTCCCTATACGAAAGAACACAAGAGATGGTTACTGTGTCATCTCAAGAAGAGGTAACGGTGGATGAGAGTCTTCCTGGAACTAGGCATCTCCCCATACAGTATGAAGTCGTTCCGGACTTGAGGTTGGTTTCCCCGGTAGCGAAGTTTATGGGTGCTAGCACCGTTGATCCACCTCCTGTAGCTCCTCAGCCATCATCATCACCATCTGTTCAAATAATCGACCTGCCTACACCCTCTAGTACCGAAGCTGTGTCTTCAAGCAGCGACTGTGCTGTTGAAATTCAAGATTCAGCATCGATGGCGCAACCGCCAATACGCCTGAAGTTCAAGCTCTCAGATATTAGGCTGCTTAACAAGAAAGCCAACAGAAAGCGCAAAGTGGAACAAGAGTCAACACCACAACAACACCAACTGCCTTTGGATATTGAGGCATCATCCCCACCAAAGACTCGCAAGATTGGCACCATTCTGCGGTTCTCACGTGTCGGCGGCACATTTCGTACAGAAACGGTAGCGGCACCACAGTCGTCACCCAACCGAACCTCACCACCACCGCAGCTGCAACCTCCACTACCACCCATTCAGTCTACTACCACTATTGGAGAGCCTGCTCCGCCAGTTCAGCCAATATGGGCGGCAGCCAAACCCCCCAAGCGTGGACGACGAGGAACAGGAGGAAGGGGAGGTAGAGGCAGAGGTAGTTTTCGTGCAGACCGTGGTGTTACTGCTGCCACTGCTCCTGCTGTTTGTTGCCATGGTGATGACAACAACGGTAGGGGTGAAGCCTCTGTCGATTTACAACAATCCTTTGCCTCAGGTAGCAAGACGGTTGCCCCTACTCTCTCTAAGAAGTTCTTCTCCTCCTCCAAAGAAGATCGTCGCAGCAGTGCAATTAGAACGGTACGTGGCTTTATATTAAATCTTATGATGTGCGGGAGTGAGTGACTATTCAGAAGTACTTTTGAAATCAGTAGATCACACGCCTCGTGACATTCTCCCAAGGCGTAGAGAGTTGGAGATCAAGTCGCTCTCCTTTTTATCTAAACGCCAATTTGCATTTGCTCTACTCTGACACCTGTGCGTGTATTTGTCAGCGTCACTGTGGCGGTACCTCTACCGCTGCTGCTGCTGCCTATGGTGATGTGGCTTGCGCATCCGCATACACACACTCAACGAGGGCAGTGGTGTTTGTAGGGTCGTGTGCGTGCGCAAGCGTGATTTTGGCATCCCAGAGGTTTTGGCATTTGCGTGCGTGCCTCTTTACGTGTATACGTGCGCGCGTGTGTGCTTGCATCGCTATGGCAGCGACTTTGATGGAAGAGCAAGGGGAGTGGCGAGGTGTAGGGTGAGAGAATGTGTGGGGGGTTGTGTATGATTAGTAGTAGCGTACGCGGAAACACGCATGGAAAAGAAATTTTTCTGTTTTCTTCATCGTCTCTGTCGTTATATCCCTCCTTCTAGATGATTTTGCGCGTATCAGTTTCTCTGGAGGCACTGTCACCCACTTTCCTGAAAGCCTCTTAGGTGGGTGGGTTGGTAATCACCGTCACCTTTGAGTACTCATGAATTATGTTTGTAAAGGGTTGACTTTTTTTATTCTCATGTGATATTGGTTACACTGTGTGCAGCACGAAGTGTTCCCTGTGATTGCTTGGTTCTTGTTGCAAGCGCTCAGAAGTTCCTCAGCTTTACACTACCCTGAAGCAGTGGGTTTCTTTCCCGCAATTGATTTTAGTCAAAAATAGGTATAGGGTTTATTTAATCCTTTTGTTATTTTCTCACCGTGATAATCAATTGCGCTACACAAGTTGAACATCAACCTTAGATGCGAATGGCTACTACTCAAACAGCGGTCATTCTGGGTGTTGTTAATGTTCTTTACCAAGGTGCGGCCTTGGCGCTCGACGTTCGGAAATTTGATCCGGAAACGCGGTCGTTTCTGTGGTACAGCAGACCGTACCGGTTCACTTCGGAACAGTGTGCCCAACCAACCTTCACTTCCACCGGTAACACCATCACAGCTACAAAAACCTCCTCCTCCTTCAACTCAGTCTAATCCCGCCTCTTCTCCTAATGATCCGATCCGTCTTGTGATTCGTCTTTCCAAAGAGAAAGATAGCAGTGCAGAGGCGGGTCAAGCCTTGGGGAACTGTCAAGCAAATGATGGTCAGCTACAGGAGACAGAGGAAAGTACCACTGTGACAAGTAATGAGGGAGAGACGTGCGATGATGGCGTTGAGGATGAGGAAGAAGGATTGGATGAAGAAGATGGGAATGAAGTAGGACGCGCACCGACTGGTGAACCGGGTCAACAGTTCTTCGTTGCCCCGGAAGCGGAGACCTTTATCGATAAGAATCAGGCTCGAGTGCGAGTGGTGCTCAACAAGGCCCTCTATACTGCCAACGGCGTCGATCCACATGGTGATGATGACGACGACGAAGACGATGAGGAGGAAGAAGGGGATTCATCTTTTTTCCCCTCCAACGAGAGACTTCGTCGGCTACCCCCAGTAAAGAGCACGCAACCGGCAGTTCAAAGACCCACTGTTTCTACGGAACAGCACTATCGCAGCCACCAAACTCCTCAACCGGGTAGTCGACCTCCCAGGTATAGCTGGTTTCGTCATTTCTATTGGTCTAAAATTCACTGAGTCGGAAATGGACGGGCTAATCCTCTCACTCTTTCAGTTATGCATCACAACAACCCCCTCCCACCTCGATTTATAATCATCAGCCGACCACAGGTCCTCCAGTCTCCTCCTCTTCCGGGACCACAGTTTTCAGTCCCCTCCGTTGTGACATGACGACGGCGCCCACAAGTATGCAGCAGGCTCGATCTCAAACTGAGGCTGTTAGCAGTGCCCGGAGTAGCAGCACAGCGAGTGGCAGTCTTCCTGCACCCAGCACCATCTCTCCTCCGGCTCCCTTTACAGTCGCCGCAACGACAAGCGAGGCGGAGAGCAACGGTGGCCCTGGCGGCCCGCCCGCACAAGACCATCACCAGAGTGTCGCTGTTGACCAGCAACAACAGCATTTTTACCAAAGACAACTTACCTGCCAGTTTGGTGAGCCTGATGAGGGAGAACAGGGATCAGGCCAGCGCTCTTACGTCCTGCCCAAATTGGAGAACACCTCCCAGCCGCCCACTCCGGCCACGTCCGCCTATCCACAGGACGTTCAGTTCGCTCGTCAGTTGCGAGATTTTCCCACGATCCCTGCACAACAACATCAGCAACAGCATCAGCAGGCGCTGGCGGCTGCCTGTGCAGCTGCGGCCGCTGCCTATGTAGGGAACTTCGAACCGGCAACTATGCAGGCGATGTGGGCCTCCTCTTTTCTAAATAATCTTAGTGGGGCCCCAAGTGGCTACGCACAGAGTCAACATCCCCCGGTTTCCTCCTCGAATTCCTATAATCACCAACAGCATCCGTCTCGTGGACACTTGGAGCCCTCACATCAACACCAACAGCAACAATTGCAGCAGCAACCTGTGTTTCCACCCTATCGAGGAGAAGGGGATGCTTCACGCGGACGTACTAACGAGGCACATCAGCAGCCACCCTACTCAGTACCCTCGCATTTTACGAGTGGGTTTTATGAGTCGCTGGGGTTTTTATGTTATCATTTTTCCTACCTGTATCCCTTTTTCTTTTCTAGATCGAGTTGTTCCCGATAGTGGAGCACTGAACTACTACTGGCATTCTCAGCAATATCAACAATTCCAACAGCAGAGTCATAATGCGACGCAGTTGAGAGCGATTGATAGGGCGGCATCTTACTACTCTGCCGCCTCACCGGCTCTACAACAACAGCAGCAGCATCAGGCATCAACATCGCATCCCAACGCAGGTCTCACCTCCCAGTGGTATCAGAGTGGTGGCGGTGGTGTGCCATCGTCGGCCAGTCAGTCGTCACCGGCCGCACCCCAGGCTGCAAGTTCGACGCCTGGCTACTCTCAAATAGACGACTCAGCTGTTGTCGCAGCAGTTGCAGCTGCAGGCTATCGGCTGCCTCCGTTTTCGAGACTCTCTTGAAGTATCAGAACTCGTCTCCCTCCCCTTCCACACACTAAGAATATTTTGCCTCTCTATGTATAGTTCCATGGTCTTATTTTAAAGTGAAAAGTGAGAAATAGACGGACGTATACGCATGTAATAACAAGGATTCGCTCATTCACTTATGAAAATAGGAAAACTCTTACCCTTCCTCCTCCTGAATCATGTGATACTGTTTTGTTCGCCTTTCCTCTCCCTCTGCAGATCTCTTCCTCTTATGATTTGTCGCCGAAGAAACCACACTTGCGCGCGGCAAGGTTGATCTGGTAACAAGGGAGAAGTATTCTGGATTTTAAACTCTCAGGCTGTGAATGCCCAGCCGCTGTATAGGTCTTGCTCGAATTCCCCTCTAACTTCTTCCTGTTGTCATTTTCTTCTTTTTGTACTCTCTCTCGTTCTATATATATCTTAATGAGCTCCTCTTTGAGAACGCGGGTGAATTAATGAAGTGTAAACATTATTCTTATGGTAAGCCTTTTACTACTGTCACAGTATGGCCTGCTTTTCTTGCCCGATAGGGTGCTATTTGTCGAGGAACCGGTAAGTGGGAGCTGGAATGCCATTGTGTTCAACGAGGCTCAGGGGTAGTTTTGGGGATAATTTGGCGGTTTGATGGCCGCACGTGGTGCTTGGGTCGCCGATGGCCCAACATGGCCTATTTGTCGTGTAGCTATTGTCATCTGTTTGGCAACATGTTAACTTTATGGACTAAATCGCCTTAGAGTTGTGGTGGGTCACCCACGCTGAGTTCTCCTTGTTTTGGGGACGACTCAGGTCACTGCAATTTTACCAACTGTGTTTGAGTAATCGGGTCCTGGTCACATCCAGCTGGGGAGATATCAGTGTGATGAAGGTTAAGTTTTAGTAAGCGTGACAAAACTTCTTATAATGGGGTGCTTGTAATAGTTCGAGGATAAGATAGTTACAAGGTTATTCGCGGTCAATGCTAGATATCAGGAAATTCAGTTCCGCAGAGGGAAGAAAAGCAGACTTTCTTCTCAGGTGAGGGTAATAAGGACTTTGGGGGCATTCGCCAATCTTTAGCGCTATTAAGTGTAATTATCCTTCCATTTTCAGCTAACAATCAACCTTCAACCCCTCTTTGCAACTAGTATCTGCGGCTGATCCTAATATAATTTTTTCTTGCAAGCAATAAAACATCAGTAATTGAAAAACTATTGCGAAACGAGCCTAGAAGTAACAGTTTTAATTAACTAGTACCAGCTACTTAAGTCGGCGGATGAATAACATGCACGAAATCCTTTCTTACTAAATTTAGTTTGCTTTAATTATAACTTCCTTGCTACCAGAATAACCAAATTCTCCATAAATGTGTGCTTTACCCTTTCCGCATTTTTCCTCTAGAGACGGGCATTTCGTTGCTAAATAAATCTGTTTAGAGCGTAATGTAATGCAAATAACTAACTAGTTTAGGCAATTCAAAGTAATTTGTAACACGCTTTCATTGAAAGAATTTACAAAGCCAATGTTAACTTAACTCTAAAACGCACGATGAAAAAGGTAAAAAGTTCACAGAATCAATTATTTGGCCTAATGACTATTCAGTATTTTCGTGTATCTAATTCCCTAAGCACGTGTGAGCAGTTTGGTGCGGGGCCTTGCCGTCAAAATGAGTGTGACTGGTGAGACGTTCGCGTCATGGGCTACTCGCGTAACCGGATGTTCTAATCCAACATTCAACCGGGTCGTTAATCGGCTTTGGGAAAATCCGTCACTACAGAAGGATGTTCTCGCCGTTCTTACTGGTGTGACTAAGTTGATTCAGTCCCGTGGGGGATGCGAATCTGCCGCAGAATACTATGCTGCATTGGTAATGGACAGTTATTTCGTAACTGGGGTTTTCTTAGCTAGGTTTGTTAAATACTGAAACAACTACTAAGAATGCAGAAGCATATCTTTTTCAGCTTGTTATATCTAAGGCGTAAGTGAACATTTAATTCTGATATTGTCCCAGGGTTCCCGTGTCGCTTTTGAGGAAAACTTGCGGTGAAGCGTCTAAGACAGTAATGAATGTTTTGTCTGCTGCACTTCAGGAGGAATCGGTCAATATTTGCTTGTGTAAATCCGTAGGTATCTTTTAGTAGTGTTTCACTATTTAGTTACTTCTTTCTCTCGGGCGTATACTGTCTGTCCAGCCTACGGAAAACTGGGCAGCTGAGTCGGTGCGCCATACATATAGGATATTTCTCCGATTTATTGACTACGATAAAGCCGCTCTGCGCAAAGCCGCCCATAAAGTCATTTCCGAACTTCTGACTTTTGCAATTAGCACCGAGGATACTTATCATCCTGTTTGTCACCAAACGATTAACCATATTTGCAAGTTAATACGTCAGGTGTTCACGTAGGCCTATTTGCATTGATCTACTCTTAAATATTTTGCATCTTTTTCATACTTGCCTTATTCTCTTATATTTAGAGAACTTTCGAGTCTAATTCGCATAACCGATAGTGCGTGCGGTCGACTGTTATGTATTTTGAATCTCTTGAAGGCTATTATCTGTCTCATTCCTGAAAAAGACATAAAATTGGCGTGCGAATGCGTTTTAGAGCTGACAGCTTTCAGCAATCCACTGGTACGTACTTTTCCTATGCTGCAATTTACTTTCTCACACGGGCGACTATGGCAACTGCTTTGGATTATTTAAAGGTTTTGAAATCTGCGTTTGAGTGCCTTCAGACACTGTTTCAAGGCAGAGTCAAGACCTTGACTGTTTCCCTGGACACTGCAGGGAAACTTATGACTGCTCTTCTCACTTGCAAGCCCCGTGAATCCACCTCAGTTGATATCGCAACCTTACAAAAGGATTCCGAATCCCTTATTGCGTGGCTAAAGTGCTTGTGTGCTGGTGTCTGTTATCTAACTTCATTGGCCATTGACAATCACGACGAGAAGCCTACAGAATTAGCTCCTCACGTCGCAGTGGAGCATCTGGAGCATTTGGTTCGTGCTGCCCTTAGTACATTGGTTAATAGTCCCTTGCCAGATCTTCGTATCTCTGTCAAACGTCTTCTTGTCGACGTTTTTCTCAATCCATTGGTGAGCTTTTCTTCATCATAACCGTTTAACTTACTCCGACGTCATATGGATTTTCGATTCCTCTTATAGACTGAACAGTTACAGATGTGTAATCTGCTCACGCGACGTCCCCGATTTCTCCCAGAGTTATGCCTCACACTGCAAAATGCTCTTAACTTGGCGCGTCACGAAACCTGGCCCAGCCTTCTTAATGTTTCCTCCTGCCTGATTCACGCTTGGGCCATGAAGGCTGTTGTCGGTAATAGCGTAGACATACAGCTACCTGCCGAAGTAATAGACCTAATTCAACGCGTGGCCAATCTCCGCGATGCTCTGGCAGACGGCGCTGAGGGTGTTGTCTATGATAGTAGTATCAGTGTAACTATGCTTGTCGACGAAATGGATCGACTGGTCCTCACCTCTATGGAATCTTGGGGCATTGAGCCGGTACTCAGGGATGCCTTGCCTTTGGAATCCCTTGTACTTGAACTTGAATCTGGTATTGTGGAACTTCGACGCTCCTGGATCCTTCCACTCATCGCTCGTGTCCGACCTGCTCGCTCTTGTTCACTGGCCTTCTTCCACTCCAATATTCTCCCGCTTGCCGACCGTGCTGTCACAGTTGCCAAAGCGGCAGCTGGGCAGAAGTTCAAACGACAGATTGGTGGCGAGAGCAATGCTCCATTCGTACCCCTCTCGGCAATTTTGAACGCGGCTGTACAAATGGCTCGTCAACTGTGGATCACGTTGACCGCCTTCACACGACGTTGCCCCTCGCGCTGGGCTGATCTTGTGGATTCGGGTCTCGGTGGAAGGCTAATTGCTGGTCTCCTCACCTCCAAGACTATCAGACCTGTTATCCTCTCTGCATTGCGACGCCTTGTTACTTTTGCCGAAACAGAAGGTTAGTTGCTTCCGTTTTAGAATCTTGTTTTAAATGTCTTCCACTCAGGCTAGCCTGATTTTCTTGCTCTTTGTGTAGAAGCCATTACTGTGATGCGATCAGGAGCCAAGCAGATGGTACCCAAGATGCTCTCAATGTACGAAGAGCTCGACTCTACAAACGACCAGCAGCTCAAGCAACAATTGGGAAGCACGTTGTCCGTGTTCCTGCCCCTTCTTACACCAAAGGTAAGCTTAGTTCCATCTGTTTCATGCTGTACTCTGAGGAAGGTGTTTATTATTAACCTGTATTTGGGGTGATAATGACTCTTTAGGCAGTCTGGAAAAGACATTGTTCCGTTGTTTTTGAGTAACGTCCTGAACTCCTTTTTTAAACCTTTTAAAGGTGCTCTCAGTACCTTGCGAAATGGCCTACAAGAAACTTGTCACTACTAAAAGGTGGGTGAGTCGTTTTACTAAATTTGCGCGCCCTTCGTCTAGTGTCGACATGCTTTCAAATTCCTAAATCTCCTCTTACAGGCCAATTTACATGGAAATTCTTATGTTAATTGTGCCAAATCTCACAAGTGAAAGTATCAAATCTGTACTTGATCAGCTGGAGGAGTATTTCTTGGTATGTAAAAGTGGTTTTTTCATTGCCATATAACTGAATTAGTGAATTTCTTGTATTTTGCTCTGGTTCATGACAGCGTCTCAATGCCGAAGCATTTCGAATTGATGGCTGAGGCTAACGAAATTGAGTAGATTTTTTCATGCATCTATATTGGCTTAATCCACCAAAGCGTTTGTAGTATCCTAGCCGGACCATCACTTTTCATTATTTTTTGTCTTGATTGCCTATCATTAGTTCTTGCCTTAGCTAACGCTTCTCAGCACTTTTTCGTCTTTTTTAATGTTTATACCATTTTTCGGTTATGGATTTTGGCTAATTAATTGTGGTAGTTGGTAGCTGTGACTATCATCCCTTTTCAGGGTTACTCCCATTGTAATCAGTAATAAATTCAAGTTAACAACTTATTAGTTGTAAGACTACTCATTTGGGGGTGGGAAATCTCCCATCTTCTCACTTTTGGTATTTGTATATCACATTTCAACATCTTTTTTAAATGCTATTTGTCCATCATGTCTTTAAATGAACGCAATCCTCTTTTTCGACAATTCAGCTGTTCAAACAGGATTATTTATTCTCGAGGACACAGATTCGTAGGCAAGACTAAAAAATGTTCTTCAACCTATTGTACTTTTCTGTTATGATTCATAGCACTTCAGCACAGGATTGTACAAGTCATTTTGCGCACAAAGTTTAACTTGATCAGCCTTAAAAGAATTGGTAACGCGAATTCATCCAATCCTGAAGGACATTAAAGGCAGCCAGTGCTGAGGTGTATCATAGCCTTAAAAGCTTTTCATTAATGTCCTCATAGTAACTTCCACATGACTTGGTACTAGTGTCACCTATATGTTGCTCCTCTAATTTTTATCCGGGTATGGCGTGTCATCTTATGCTAACTGTATCTCATCGTGCCTCGAACAAATCGGTTGAGTTTAAAACAACGTAGACGTGGGATTTTTCGGCCTAATGATAATTGTGCTTTTTGACATTCGAGGAGCAGTTGATTTTGTCATTTTAATTCAGTAGAACAGAGGTTTTGATGTCATATCGGATCAATGAAATGCCTCCGGGACTGTGGTAGCGAGTGTGTCAATGAGAAACTAAAGGCTTGATAGCAAAACTGGGCAGTAAGTGTCACCTTAATCTCCTACTCTAGCCCAAAGATCGTGAAAGTCGAGTTCTCAGAAAACCCGCTTACCGTCTTCTGGAGGCAGTTCTCTCCTCGCCCAATCCCTCAGCGAAGGAGTTCGTCGTTGCAAACCTGACCAGTCTCACCACCTTCATGGCACAAATCACGCCTCCCTCCACGGAGGTAGCGGACGGGACGGGAACTGAGATCGAATCTACCGATTACCTTTCCTCCACCATGGCCGCTTTGGCGCTATCCGCGAAGGAGCGCAAAGCTCTCGCCATCACCACTCCCTGGAAGGCACGTCTGCGAATTCTTCGTCATCTACTTCGCGTTCATGCCGAACGTCAGCGGAAGCAACCGGAGGAGGGATGTGGAAACCATGCTGTGCAGGAATTTGTCAACATCTTTATGCCTGAGGTGAGCGATCGGCTAATTTTAGGGCGATTTTTTAAGGATGTGAACTATTATTGCTTTATTCCCGTTTAGAAACGCACTGGTTCTTCATCGAACTTTGTGTGTGCATCATGTCAAGAGCTTGTCGAAGGATTATTTAACAAGACCTTGTTTTATTTCATCACACATATTTACATATCGCGGCTAAAGGAATTTAAAAGATCAATTTTTTTTCCGATGGCAACTTTTCTGACGATCTTTCGTCTACACCATTTGATGAAAATCATTCAACTGTTCAGAACATCTTGAGTGGTTCACTTCGTTACACATACTTTTATTCCGGCCACGATTATTTGATCTGCCGATTTATAAGTATAATTAAACTCGTGAACCAAGGCACTAGTTTCATTGACCCTGACAATTCGGCGTTTTGAGCTGTCTATTGATTCCGTGACGGTAGCTGTATTCACTCCTTGGGACGATCACAAACAGGGGCTCACATTTTAAGTAATCCAAATAAGCCTTCACAATAATAAGGGAAGTCTTGAATTGGTAAAACAAAATATCACCGAGATATCGACTCTCAAATTGTGATAAATTTGGATTACCATATGTACCAGCTAAATATCTCTGCTCTTTTCCTCTTTGTAAATTTCAGATACCCCAATGTCTGGGAAGCTTGAATAGCCTCGTCCGAGTTTTGGCCGGCCGTTTGTTAGTAGACATGGTTTTGGCCACCGCAGGAAGTCTTTCCTTGGAAGGAGGGACGCTACCATTTGGCCGTTTGCAACGGTCGCCTTGTTCACTAACAGCTTCACCTTCAGAACTCACTCGAATGGATGACGATGGTGAAGGGGATGAGGACGGATCAGAAGTGGAAGAGGTTGAAGGTATCGGTGGAGAAAGTGACAATGCCGATGATGACGGGAGCATCTCGGGTCAGTCTTGTAATCCCACAGAAATAGCCTCTGTGTGCACTTCCATTTCCATCACTGGAGTGGATCCCCTCATTGCCATGAAGGTACGTGCTTTGTCTTATTCTTTTAGTCGAAAGCAAGTAGTTCGTTTGACCAATCGGTGATTTCCTGCTTCACGTTATCTTGTCCTTCAATCTTGCTCTATTTTCAAGTTTGAAATTGTGAAATTGTCTAAAACCTTGCAGCTTTCACTTCTGCTGTTTGTGATTTTACATATTTTCATTCAGAAGAGAACTATTCTTTTATATATCGGAAAGGTCAATTAATTGCTCTTGGACTACTGGCTTTTAAACTCCCATTTTGGTTAGTTTCCTTTTTGCCACGCATTCCAGAAAACTGGAATGGGTCTTTTGCCGCAAAAAAACATTGACCCTGGTTCCTCCAAGTATACGAACTTTCTGGGCTATTCTTTCAGACGTGCGCGGGGCTACGAAGCATTCTCTCCCACCTTTGGCCTGTGGTATTGGAGGTAAATGTTGAGAGCCTGAAGAACGTCTCGCAGTCACAGCTGCTGCGTCTCGAAGTGACGGTTAAATCGATTTGTCGTTTACTCTCCGACCTCAGGCTGCGTCGCTGTCTCATGACCGCCCTGCAGGAGGTTGAGGACACCAAGGATACCTTGGATGCCGCTGAGGTCCTCTCAACTGCCAATCGCGCTGCCCAGGGGCTTGTCCAATTGCCCAGCAAGCACATCGCTCGTCTAGGATTGCAGATATCCCGTCTCCTCATCGCCTTTGTCGGGCACTCTGTCTATGTCTCGGATATTGTTGTCAGCATTCACCAGATCCATGCGAATCACAAGCAATCCTTGCGGTTTATGGTCAAAGCAATGGTGGAGAAACTACTTAAGAAAGTTAGGTGAGTAGTGGAGGCATTTCACAAATGACTGATAGACTTAGCCTTCAGGGCATCTCTCGCTTGTCTTCCCTCGACATATTTAGTGTACAAGCATTGTTTTCGCTGATGAGCCCGGAATACCACAAGATGATCAGAAACAGCGCCAAACTTCTTCGAAGAAGGGAGCAGAAAAGCAAGATCGAGGAAAGGAAAAAGGGCGCCAAGTCTACCAGTGGTAATGTTGACGAAGATGATGGGTTGGGGACAGCGATTCCAGAGGGCAGTGTAAAGGAATCTGGGCGCTCTCCTTCTGTGTCTGGCGCCTCCTTAAGGTCCCTTGGAAGTGCCCTCTCCCTCTCGAAACATATCCATGTACAAAAGTGAGTTCCGTGAGTTACTTTGATCCTGATTAATTAAACTGTCGTTTATAACGGTCTGGAAGGTCATATGAATGAGGCCTTTCGTGGGTTCTTCTGTGAAGCCTACTGCATTTTGAAGGCACACCTTTTGGTAAAAAGAGCTCTTGAAGCTGATTTGAGTTTTCCTTGGCATTTATAACCAAAGACGTCAATTGTTTTTACTGTCACAAGTTCTGCATGGAAGGCATTTCCATAGAACTCAGTACTACTTATTCACGAGGTACCGCTTTAGTTTGTGCTATCATTGTTGATCCTCTGGGGTGGTATGAAAGTTAAAATCCACAGTTTAAAATAACTGACGGGCTGTCCGGAGACTACTCTAATTCCTCCAGATTCATTTCAATATCTCCACTCCATACCGTGCCTCGTGAGGCTTCATCCAGGTCTTTATTAACTTCCTTTCTATTGCCCTTTTAGCCTCCAAGAAATCCTGTCAACTTCAAACGAAGGTGATGAGGGTGGTGGCGTAGAAGCTACTGCGAGACAGAAAGCAGCATCAGAGAATCAGAAGGCTACTGAACGCCCCCATCGACGCTTGGGCCTGGCGGCAGAACTTGAGTGCGCTGCTTCCGTCGCCGGGCTCAGTAGACGCTCCCGACGCAACCTTCTCAGAGGGGCACGTGGAGAGAGTTCTGACGAGGGTGACGAGGATTTTGATGATTTTGGTATGGCCAAATTTTTCGCTTGACCATCATACCGTCGAAAATTTCATGAAACACCTTGTTATGGTTTTAAAGTGCTCATTTTTTGGGGACGCCAATCATATGGAAGCTCGGCTTAGCGAATTCCTAGGATTTGCAATTAGTTGTATTTTGAGTATACTGGAAGGCTAAATCGTTCCTCCGTAGTAGCAGGGTTTTTTGGAAGAACAGTTCTCCTTCTAAGCAAATAACATGAAGTTTTCCTTTAAACCAATAGGAACCTTTGTAGGTTGCTCTTCCCGCTGGACTGAAGCCGATACAATAAGTTGCGAATGTGTGTGCTGGCGTTGATTGTCATTCATGAGATACTTTAAGGAATCGCGCTCGATTGGCACCTGTCTCAAGCCCTATCAGTCGAACTAGTAGAGACCAAGTAGGTAGAGATTGGCTTTTGTAATGGAGCACGTTCAAACTGATGACTTGTCACGGAAAGAGGCATAGCAGTGTTGCCATCTGGAGAGTTTCAGTTGACCATCGCAAGCATTGATGGCGGACTGGTGGTTTATGGATTCGGTGCCGTAGCTTCTCCTAGGGGGGATGATTTCCCATGCAGGTTTCAGCTATGTACCCATTGGATAAACACTAAGCCGGACAGTGATGTACTTCAGGGGGCCAGGTGCATTGGCGTGGAAGAAGGTCATCGCCCTACATGTGTTATTAGTTCTCTTAATCTTTCCTTGGCTTGTTAGTGGCCAGATTGGGAATTGACTTGATGGGATTGGAAATATTTATCCTTGTGGCTAAACCTATTATTTCTGACGGCACTAGTGCCGCTTGTGGGGTAGAACTTGACGAGTGTCCAGGCCATACTATACCGATAAGAAGTTTTCTCGTTCATGGCGCCGGGGCGAACAGGGTTGGTCGGACTGATGCATCTCATGGAGCCAGGGATTGCTTCGGCCGTAGACTGAGCCAGAATGATATTAAGTCATGAGATGTCATCTGTTAGTGGCCCAGCTGTCTGAATAGACGAAGTCGAAGCCTTCGTCTTTGTTAAGAACTCCATAAAATTCAACTGTTGCTCTAGTAGTAGCTCTAGCTTTTTATGGACCCATAGTGGGCCTATCTGCGCCGCCAATTATTATGATCTACCACCCATATTGTGGAACTTCGATTCCATCAAAATGTTTTATCGGTTTCCAAAACATTGCTTTCATATGTTCTCGCCTACTTTCACCTAATCTTAGCATCATCTATCCATCATAAAAGAGCATCTTTGCATTTTTAAATCGTGACGTGTCGTGTGTTTTTTCTCAAAAAACTGCTAGCAAAATCGATTCGCAAACAGATCTTGTCTTCGGATGATCTATAGTTTGCAAAGAGCGTCATTAAGTAATGGTATTTTGTTTATATAACCCAATTTATACCACTTCTAAGCGTCCTCTTGCTTCCACATCGGTGCTTGTATGTGCCCCGTTTCTGGTCTCATCACCTTTTTCTTCACAAAATAAATGCCTCTTATTTGAAGAACCCACGTTTGCATCCCTCTCTAATTCGCTATTTGATCCTTTTAAAAGTATCTTGTTATAATCCTTTTCTCAGAAGACATTAATTCATCTTTTGTGCCTCCTGTTGATTCATAGCAGGAGTATCCTCATTAAAATTGTTGTAAAAGTATTGAATTCAAGTCGTGATGGATAGTATTTCGGCTGGTGCGGTACTCACAATTTCCACCTCTCAACTCTTTATAGTGCTTCGGAGTACTTGGGCAACGGACTGAGACCTCAGGTTGCGCTAGTCCCTATTAGGGTACCTCTCTTCCTCCCACATTTAGCTTACTCGTTTATTCAAATTATAGGTGATTTGCTTTAATTTTAGTGAACTTAGCAAGGTAATAACTCTTCTTATAACAATAGATCTATAAATGTAGCTCACTTAGCTTCCTCATGATTAAAAAATGCGGCCGTTTTAAAAAGCACATTTCAATAATGCTACGCCTCTATCCGGAACATTCCCTTCAATGAATACCACGTCCTCCACAATGTCCTATTTTTTAAATGCGGTCTCTTTCAGTCACAACGCGAAGAGTGCGATTCGCGGACGATGTTGCAAAGCTTTACCTAGCGGGCAAGAGGCGTCGCCAGCGTGCAGATGCTGGGGGTGATGCCCCCTCCATGACCTATTTAGTGGAGGATGCAGAGGATGAGGTGGTGGATTTGGCCGAGCCAGAGTCACTTGCACGGCATCTCACCGTTGCCTCCTCCGCCCAGCTGGCTAAACGTGCCCTCAAGCCGGATACTCTCACACCCGCTGTTTCCGCGTCCAAGCGCGCTCGACTCACCTCCCTCTCCTTCGCTGCCGCCTTCCCTACATCCATTGATGGAAAGCTTATCATCAACGAAGCTACTGTGAAGGACCGTAAAGGTGAGTGGGAATTTCACTTGCCTTTGGAAACCTTGTAGAGGTGACTAGAGAATCAGTAGTATATTCCACGCCTTCTAGCTTATAGGCACTGGATTGGAAACACGTGCACCTTTTAAAATTTCGTCAAAATAGGGGGAAATTTCCGCATTAAAAGGAATTCCAAACTTAGGCGTAGACCGGTTTCCCGTGTGCATGCCTTTTGTATCTTAGGGTACCACCTTGGCGATTTTTTGGGCTTAGCTTTTTTTGGAGGGATCATCTGGGATTGACTTTTTTATCACTCATCACAATCATATTTCAATTTCCTCATCTCTATTTAATCAAATCTTGCGCAATTATTTCATAAAGATGGCTGGTCGCTGAATGACGCTGATGATGATGGCGCTGAGAATGACAGTTCGTACTCGATGGCTCAGGGTGCCTCCATAGCCCGAGCTGCTGCTGCAGCGACGGAGCGCATTCGCACACCTCGTCTACCGGGCGCAGAGTATCGGTCGTCGCGTGCAGAGGGCGATATGCGGAAGCCGGGCCGACCTGATCCCTTCGCGTACGCTCCACTCGGCGCCGGATTGTCTAACCCGAAGCGTCGTGTCGGCAGTAGTAATGTTGCAACTGCGACCGAGCGCAGGGCCCTGCTACGCTACCTGGGGGTCGGAAAACGGAAGCGGAAACAGAAACAGGGAAAGAAGATGGATAGCGTGAGCGCCGCTTTTCATCAAGGCAAGGTTCGCGCCGCCTCTTCTAATTTGGTGCTGAGACGACAGAAATCTAAACGTGGCAGGAAGTGATCTTGTGTGGATCTCTCCAGATTATCAGCAGTAGAAATAATTTTTGAAACCACTTGGGTGGAGTGATGTTAAATGTGAATTATCTACCACTTATTGTCCTTTGGCTTTCTACGTGGGAAGGGAGCTTCTCTTACCTCTTTTGGGTGAGTAGTACAAGCAGCGCTTCCAATCCTTTGTATTCACTTATGAATGTGGTGGAGCCCGGCTGTAAGTGTATTGGAAATGTTCAAATGCTTGGGCAGTTACATCAATAATAACTGGTTGATGAAAAAACAGGTGCATTGTCATCCAAAACATGGACTTAAAGTTTTTCAGACGCAACGGGCAAGTGTCATCTTCGTATATCTGTTTACGTTGGGACGAATTGCAATGTTGGAATACATGTGTGGGTTGATTTCTCATCGTTGGTTTGTATCGTCGACTCTCGCTCACATTGTTTTGTGGGTTGTATTAGTATACACAACTATACGCCGTGGATGCACGAGTCCAAAATGAGTGGTATAATCCACGCCGGAATCGTCGCTTTTGCAGATGTGCATCAGTGTAGGTGTTTGGTTGGTCATTAAGGGTAGTTTCTGCCGGAGTAGAATGTCGATGTGTGCAGACCCGAGCTTGGAATTAAGGCTAGTTGGATCACCTGTGTGGATATGGTTTTTCACTATTCACTGTTTTGGATTTCTTGTGGAAGAATTAACTGTGGAAATATGTTTTGATTGATCGGCAAGTATTGTTGCGTTGATCCACGTATTTGAGTTCTGGTGTCAACTTGTCGCCGTTAGGTCCTTCCATTAACATGGTTCAATGGAAAAGTCCATTTTGTCTGCCTTGCCGTTTATTAGTGGATGTGGTTACAGCAAATTTTCGATGCTACTTTTGCCAGACCTTGTATTTACAACTGAGTGGCTGAATCACGAGTTGTGGTACAACGTAGGCAAATGGGTGAGTGGGATTTTTTTACGATAAAGAAACTAGAGTTATTCCTTGAAACGCCATGAGCACAATTTTTAATCAGTCTCTATTGAGATGTAGGCTTGCTGCAAATTCAAGTTCCATAGAGTCATGCCTTTGTAACCAGAAAACCAGCTGTGGCCGCCTTCAATTCTACCTAAATTTTAAGTCAGTAAACCGTTTATTCCATTTCTCCTGTAGTCTTGTAATTGTCTGATGCCAAAACAGGGTGATAAACACTTTCCTTGCAGAAGTTTTATTAAAGGATTGACTATGGACATGAAGGCAAGCCATGGGCAGTCTCGCTCCCTCCCATCATGACCAAAGCCTAGGTCTCCTCAAGAGTTAGGTTTGGGGTATGGGTTAGATGTAGTCTTGCGTTGCCATGTACAATCGAAGTGGGCCTTTCCCCCCACCTTGCAAGCCACAAGTTTGGGCTGCTTCTGCAGAAGGTGCTTGTGACATTATGCTAACCAGGGTAATCGAATGGATTTCAGGTGTCTAGACCTCAGCCTTAACACCACTGGCGGTCCACCTTGCTTATCGTTAGTAGGTTATTCGAGATTTCTCATTAGAAGGGTACCAAAGCGATTTAAAAGCGTAAACAGGATCAGGCCACGTAACTGGATTACCAGTGTTGCATACATATGCAACTTCAGTGGCTTTCTAGGAGGCTTTCCGAAATAAGTTATTTAAATTTTTTCCTAAAAGGGCTAAGAAAGAGGCCTAAAACTGAATATATTAATAGCTCGTGCCTCTTATTGCCCCTTTAAATCGCACATTTGGATCAAAGGATCTCCTGAATACATGCGCAACGCCAATTATATTTTATATAATCTTTGTCTTGCCAGCCTAATTTAATAATGTTAGCTTTTGAAATGAAAATTTTAGGTGTTACAATTGGCCTTGTGATTTTTTCCCCTTTAAATCTTTGGATTCTTATTATCTCTATTAATAGTTAGTAATGGGTCAAGGCCGTCGTGCTGTTGCTTCACATGGCCTGGCGCTTGAAGTGTCACGGTGGTGATGGTAGCTTTTTGCAGTGTTATGTGAATTTTTGTGGTGGTCCTATAGGTCTTACTACATAAACAACTTGTTAAAAACGACTTATTCAGTTTGACTAATAGGTTCTCACTTTGTGCTATCTCATCGTCGCTTTGGGATATGGTGACGTATACAATGAACCGGTACGAAATAAGTCTAAGCTAATTGTCCGATTAGAATTGCATTAAAAGGGATTACTCCTGTGTCATGAAATGTCCTGCAATTAACAATCTGGAAGTCCTCTGCTGTATTTGTGACACGGGTACCCAGGTCTTACGCCTTCGTCCGGTTTTGAAACGAAACCCAGTTGGGGTAAAAAACTACGTCTAGTCAGTGGAGAACATTTTGCAGTCACTAATTGGCATGCCCAATTACATGCTAATCGGCAAATGCACAATTCAAGTTAGCTTTGTTTGACGCCGAGCTAATCTAATGTGTGGGCAGCTCGGGAAATGCGCCCTCGTTAGTTATCATAGGAATGCCAAAATGCAGGGTAGCATCGACGTCCAACCTTGGTTCTTTCCTTTCGTTGTGAATCTCCTACTGATTGATTCTCAAATGTTGAAGTTAGTACATCCTGTTATTCATTAATTTAGGTGTTGGGTTAAGTGGTGTTACTGTAATCTAGTCAATGCAGTAATTCATCCGACAAAAGTGGGTTATCAAAGCAATTTCTTCTGCCTAAAATGCCTCATCTCGAGCGGAATGGGCTCACATCGGCCCTAATTCCAAAACAATTTCTCTCTAGGTTCAGCTCACAAAATTAATGACGGTCTAAAGGTTTGCGATCTGTCTGTTACCTACACGACTAAGTCAAAACTGCTCAATCTTTCACGGCGCCACGATCTCCATTCTCTTCAGAACTTTTCTAGTTTTACTAAAAGGGATTTCTGTCATGGTTGCACTGAGAAGTAGGCACTAAGGTAGGTACTATTAAGTCTAAAATTCGCTCAAAAGAGCCAAATGAACATATCTCCCTTTCCTGATGTAGTTTTTCGGAAGAATTAGTGCTGGAAGCTATTACACTGCGAGTAATTGTCTTACCCTCAAAAACGGAACTGTTCTCCGCTAGTAGTGAATTAAATAAGTTGACGGCATGTCTGTCGATTATTATACTTGGGTTTTTTTTTCAAAAATACCGGTGATTTGATTAGCAGAGTCCTTCTCGCCTGAGATGGGTGCTGCCTAGAAATGAAACGGAATTAAATTATTTAAGTGGATTTACTAGACACTCAGATCTACCTCGTCGGCTAATGCCGACTTAAGGCGCACAATGTAGCGATACAAACAAATGCTAACAGTTCGTTACGGAAGCAAAGATGGCCGAGCTATAAATTGTGCATTTTTCCTGGGGGTACTGAAGTAGTAGAAAAAGTGAATCGTGAATTGATTTTCCAATTTTTTGCATTTTTAGTGGGCACACTTATCCACCCATTTCGATTAAACATTTGAAAATTCATTTTCTATGAGGTGTCTATTTTTACCCACAAGATGGGACGCGATTTAAGTCATTTTATTTAAAAAAACAATTAAAAGTTTTTGGATAGAGTAGCATTATCCCTATCATTGTGAGCGCCTGCCAAAGCCGTTTATTAGGCAAACCATAATGCGGTCAGACTGGAGAGTCACATTTCCAAGGTGAAAGTGGGATCTGCAGGGACCGCAAAGTTCAGAGTTTGCCTAATGTGCCGTAATGCCATTTTATGGTAAATTCCAGTTAAGTGCTTTAGATTTTAACAATCGTGGCCCCAGTGTCACATATATATGTCGCCCCGAGTTTCTAATTGTAGCTCTCCGTCACAAATGTGTGACATGTGGTCTTAATAACTATGATAATTAACCGCACCACCTTATGTCACAAACAGATTGAGAAGATTTATAACACTAAGCTAAACTCAGAATGCTCTTGACTTGAGATTAAATACATGTTTCAGTTCTAAAATTTCACAATTATATCCTACTATAAATACTGTCATGTCAGAACGATAAAGCATCTTTTACCATGGGGCCGAACTTTACACGCCCTTGCCCGTTTTTGTACAGCAAACTTTTCCCCGTTTTTGTACTGTACATGTTGCAAATCGCCGTTGCGGTTGAAAATCATCCGTCCATTTTTTGCGATAAATGGCTATTTTTTCATGTTTCACCCCTTGCCATGGCGCCCCGCTTGTAATTAGGCAATCGACCGAAGCAGATCGCAGTCCGCCTAGGCAAAATGAAAATGGACAAGTCAAGAGGAGAGAGGTGGTACGTGCACAGTTACACAGCAATCTTTCTGACTTTAAATGGAGGCGTTGCCGGCGCGTAGAAGAAGAGGTTACAAGGCTATGGGTTCCCTAATTAATGACTCTTTTCGTTTCGTTAAAGCATGAAATCTGCGGCTCTAATGCCAACATTTGTAAATGCACCAAAAATGTGTATAAGCGGCGTTTCTCATCGACGGTGTTTAAATTTAAAGGTCCTCTTAATAGCGCTTCGATCAAAAACCAAAGCCTTTTCTTCCTTTTTGAATAAAGCGAAAGGCAGGGGCTGGGGTAAATGGACCAATTTTGGTAAAACTTTTAAACTCTCGTGCCCTTTTGGCTGGAAATTGCCACGCATATCTATGGCAAGATTTCCGACATCGGGTTTGCGGATTTTTGAACAGACGTTTACCATCGTTTTAATGGGACGGGATGAAAATTAATTAAAAGCAGCACATCACAGCGGAGTTTACTTGGAAGCCGATTTATTCAGTTCTAAATGTGATGAAATCGCAGCTATTACCTGCGGATAATTGCATGCCTTATGAAGCATATTCTGCCGTTCCATCGGTGCCATCAAAGGAATTGGATGGACAACAGTGGAGACTATTCTGCTCCACGGACCGAGTTCACCTCCATTCTGCTGATGCAGAAGGTTCGCGTAAAGTATATTCTATAGCATTAGGAGAATGTGCCGCAGCGGAATGCACATCGTGGAAAAGATATAACAGAAAACAATTGGGCTTCAAAAGTCATCATCGTGCTACCCACTTCACTTTGTGGAAACGTGCCGTGCAGTTTGGGTATCTTTGCTGATCGACTGATAAAGTGCCGCAGTGGTAAAAAGAAATGCCTTTTCCATTCTAATTCCCGTTGTTCATTGGTCACTCCTAAACAACAAAATATCTTAATATCCGTTCCTCACTCTGAAAATACACACCATTTTGGGCATCGTTCCCAACAGTCCGTGTTCTGTGTATGCATCGAAGTATTTGTGTGAGTTTGGCGGACTGTAGACACAATTAACAACTACTCCTGTCCTCCTAAAGGTCAAAAAGCAACCTTGATTGAGATTTACCCAGTCCGTTCCATGGATTGCATTTTTTTTGAAACAGTCAAAACACATGGATCCAAAACTGGGAGAAAAGGTCTACTTAGATTGTCTTAAGGCCACGCAAGACTTGCGGAGAGAGGGAGGGTGAAAGACACCGTCTAGCGCTTGTATTTACGACCATAGCTAACCTCTTCTTCACTCCTCCTATACCCCTGAAGAAATTTCTGCAGGTGGGCAGCGCTTGTCACCTTGCCTTGGCTGTAGACAATCACACGGTCACACATGTAATAGAGCAGGCCTTTTGACAATTAAAAAGGGTGTGAACACAGAGGTGTCTACAGCTGGTATTTTAGTTGCAGTGACAAAACTTTTTGTAAGGCTGAAATTTAAAGGAACCTTGTCACTCGATGCGGCAAAACTAGAGGGCATAGACTACAGCCGTTAATTTTTGCCATAAAAACTGCGCAAACTTATTTACCTTCCCTACATGCTCAATGTTTATATAAGTGAACCTTCCCATCCTTAAGGTAATCACTCCTTTGGTGAGGTTGTATCAACTTCACTTCAAAAATCGTCATAAATTTTGGGCTACAATGACATCATTTTTTTGTAACATGATTGTTTTGACCCAGATTTTGTAAAAAAATTCCACTACTTCCATTTGCTGCACTTACACAGCGATGGCACACTCGAATCAATCTTCACATTGCCTAAGAAGATTCCATTAGGACAATGTATCAACACCCAACTTTCTGTTAATTTTTATGCTTCAACAAAAGGGTTAAACATTTGACCTTTTCTGTGATGTATCGGTGTCACGGTATCAATGGATTAAGGGATAATTTGGACCTTGAAAAAAGATTCACGCTGCATTTTTAAGGCTTTCCTCCACCACAGTCCCAATTCATCCGATAAAGAGGAGTTTATTAAATTCAGTCAATAGACTTAAAAAATCTGCAAGTAATTATGAGAATATGGGTGTGGTAAGAATTTGTGAAGCGAATTTTCGTTCTTAATTTGGATTGGGCACCACAGTGACCGGAACCACTCCTTGATGAATGACAAAATCGCTAACACTGCCAAGGAGGGCACGAGAGACCGGACCCAGTCCCCGCGTTCCCATGATAATCAGGTGAGCGTCCATCTCTTGAGCAATGCGTATGATGCCCTCCCCAATCTTCTCGGCAGGTTTACTCAAGAAGGCGCAGTTCAGGGATGCAGCTTGGCCCTCGGCTAAATAGTCCTCTTCCAGTCGTCGTGCCTTTTCCACTCTATCACGAAGTCTACGGCCCCATTCCTCCACTGGTACCGAACCGGGATTGGTGAGACTGAAAACATTTAACGACGGTGCCTCAAAGATATGGAGAAAGGTAACACCATCCTCCGGCATTCGAGCGTATTGGAGGTACCAGCGGAAGGCATGTTTTGCGTGCTCCGAACCGTCAACAGCGATAATCACTTGGCGTCCGCCTGGAGATGGAATTCCTGTGTACTTCTTGTTGGTGGCCATAGAGGTACTGGCCAAATAACTCCATACTGTGAACTTCTGGACGTATGCATGACTGCTGCTGATTTCTGATTGGTCTTGTGCCTTTAACCAATGGGAATGGGCGTTGTCCAGATGCAGGTTATGCTCACCCCACATAGGAGCTAAAGATTAACTGGAACACCTACGGGATTATATCCTAAAAATTAACAATTTTGCTCTTCACGTCTCTCTTTTTTCAGTAGCCGTCCGAGGTAATTTGTTAAGAATGCACCACAAATAAAATTTCGGGATATTAGATTTGGGTAACTTCCTGTAACTGACAATAAATTAATTCTTGAGGCCTGGTAACCCTTAGTAGATTACAATGTGTACAGCTGCATAACGTAAATGCGCAGAAGCACCTGAAGATGCCATTTAGCATTATTAACTTCCATTTCTGGCGCAGAATTTGGGCGGATCATCATGCGTTGGCGCCTTTTAGTGGACACCGAATCAGCAAGTCAGTGGCGTCACCTCTCAAGCCCAATAGAGTACATTAAAAAGGTCGCGCTTTTGGGGTGAATAAAAACAGAGACCAATTTATCAAATTACTATTGGGAGAGGGTACCTTTAGAGGGCCTAAAAATTGCAAAATATAGGGAATTTATACAATACTTAACGTATACAATTCGTTTAATTTTTTCAGTTAAGCCCAATTCTAGCGCTCTCATACACTCCCAGTTTCCTCGTACGTAGGGAGGGGGAGGAATTTAAACTAACAGGATGCTAAATTGTACCACATCTTTGATTAATTCCAAGTATCCCAGGCTGGCTTGCGATTAACGCAAATGCGTCTTTTGAAAATTCAGTTTATGTTGGTCAATTTGCTAGCAAAGGTATTTGGGAAAACCGAGGAAGATTGACATATGGTCTCCTGTTCCAGTCAAACACCATTTACCATATATCTTTTTTTGCTAATTCAGCTGCTTTTAGAAAACTTTTAAAAGGTGATTATCATCCAATCAGGAGCCTTAAGTCCGATAAGTTTGAAACCACCTACAACTGACTGCAAACGCTGTTTGGGTGTCACATATATGTGACATGAGTAGAAAGCTTGTTAAATACAAAACTGTTGGTGAGTGAACAATTTATAAGGACACAACTACATGGTAGTAAGAGTTGAGAAGCAGAAATTAGGGTTTTATCATCAGGTTTACTAAAAGTTGCACCGATTAGAATGGAAGCGTCAACAAGCACGGTTTGCACACTGTAATGTCAGGATTATGTACTGCGACAGGCTTTAATTGTGCTTAGCTGAAAAATGCACCTGATTTGTGAATTGCTGCGTTGATTGCCACTACCTTGCCATCAGAAGCTTATGTGTCTGCTCTCGTATAAGGTGGTGTGGACCTCGCCTTTCCCATAGAAGAATACGCACTGCTGAAGTCAAGATGAGTGGAAAAGCTTCTAGCATGGTCTTAAGGCCAGGCCACAGATTGAAAGCCTCGGGTACCTGCGTGATTAAACACACGGAGAAACAAACTGTCAAATTACTACATTTACTTACTGCAGTGTGTCAATCTAGGCAGAAGTGGAATGGTGCCACAAGATGACGGCGCCTTCAGTTGAAGTAACGCCAAGTAAACAGTGTATTTTAGGGGCCTAATGTGACATTTATGCATTTTTTCTCACTTAAGGCAGTACGAAATATCGCTAGAGTGGAGTGATCTTACAGATTAGTTTTAAGACGCAGCTCCTCGAATTAATCTACCATAAATTATTGCCATGACAACGCGAAAACGCTAATGGCCTCAAAACCTCCCAACTTACTGTTGTCAAGACTAAGTACAAATAAGCATGAATGCAGCAAACGGTGGACCGTATCCAGTGGCAAATATAGAACACTTTGGGTTGTTCTTTTCCTTTAAATTCCAACATTTTGCTCAGATTTAAGGCGTTCATAAAACGCGCTTTTGAAGGTGGCACAAACATGTCCGACTCATGCCTCCTCTTATGTCTGGACGTCTTAACAACAAATAATTTAATGACCAAGTGCTAATTCACTTATTTTTGGGGGTTCGGGTTGTTCTGTTTTACGTGGTCATAAAAACACAATACTTGCTGTAATGTTGTTGTAGACATGATGCTCTACTCCTTCGATAGCTTGGTTAACACTGTGCCTCAGTAATAATACAAATCTACTCTAAAGTCTTACGACTTCGAAGAATAGTCGGGAGAATACATTGGTGCCAATGGCAAAAAACCCGATCCTAAGGGGACAGCTATCCTGACTTCTACTTCTGACGGCTGAACCTTAAATTGACCAGAGAAGAGCATCACTTGCTGATGAAGGAATCTGTGAAGGTTTAAAAACGAAGCCTACCTTCGGAAACTACCCATTTCCGATCACTATGGGAATGCTATTTACTGCTGAAGTGATAATAGGCATGAACCATCTGGAAGAGCTCATTACAAAGCTGTCTATAGCACTTACGTGAACAAATGAGACTGCCTCCGCTCTACCAGCTGAATGAAATGATCAGTAATGAAGTGGGAGTAATGTGACGAGGAGGAATAGACGCAAAACTTATCAAATGACTCTGCCCTAATGCCAGTATCCTTACGATTAGTGATGCGAATACCAGACGGTCCCGTTGTAGAGCGTCATTTAGTCTACGGCAGCACAAGGACAGCGCAATCCAGTTCTCAAACAGGCCCGTAGAATTGCCAAGATGAATGGGTGGAGTCGCATGCAAATTCGATGACTGGCGGTGCTGGTTCGTGGTTGGCCAAGGGGAGCGATGAGGACGACCATCAAGAGAAGAAGGACCATGTAATGCTTTAGCAGTTTATCCAATTCTGCATTTGATCGTGCGGACACTTAAGCCTCCACAGATTGCACATTTGCTCGATGAAATGGTCTTCAAACCATGCCAGTAGCTTCTCAGTCCTCCTGTACTTCGGTATTATATCTTCTCCAATTATACTCTGACGTTATACAAATTCAGAAAAGACTCGATCATCCGCAATACGTACAACCCTTTCTGCCAACAAAAGAATAAGTTGTTTCTCCAAGTGAAGCACTTAAAATCGGAGAACAGTGGCAAACCCATCCATTTCAACTGTCCATGCAATCACCTGGTGGCAGATAACCGAATTTGTAAACCCTAAAGTTTTTTGTAACTATATGGTTTAGAAAATTGGGTAAGTTGGAACAATGCGTCTCTAATTTAAAGTAGTTTTTTAAAACACCGACTTAATTCATTTAATTGCTCACTTGGAGTAAAAAATTTCACCAGTTATTATTGTTTTGAACACAGCAGCGACATGCGAGCAGTAAAAACGTCACACTGTCGTGGGATGCATTCGTGATGGGGTTCACAGGGTACCCTTAAGTAACATCATTAGCGAACACTTAAGTGGCATGCCACACATCAAGCTGGGTACACTCTTATACGACAATTAAGAGGTGTTGTGTCAGTGATGCAAGTCCTGGGATTTCTTCTGCTGATCCACAAGTTCTCACAAGTTTTCCTGAAAGTCGATGTATCCAGTGTTATTCTGTGGGCGTCTCTATTGTGGCATTCGAGATTTTTCCCGGAAAGTAGTGCCCCTGAATCCAGCATAATTGTATTCCTAAAGTAAAATCCGTTGAAACAATGGGTTGCTACAGATTTTACTGAAGCCGAAATAGGTTCGGGACGTTTACAATGTCTAGAGTTTTTAAAGTGGTTGAAACTACTTCTGTGCCACAGGCCTTCCGCTTCCTTCGCGATGATGAGGGACTGTGAGATCCACACGCAACTTGCACTTAGGCAGAAGAACGTATCGCCATAGACTGGAGATAATAGGCGCAAATTCATCACCGTCTGGATTAAGTTCTTAGAAATGTCTACAAGTTTTCAAAAGGTAGAGGGTTCCAGACCTATGGCTGCATCAGTTACTACCAGGAAGTGAAGAGAAGAATGATGATTGAAGCAAGTGAGAGGAGCATAATGCCTACTTTCATTTAGACCACCAAAAATTGGTGCTTATAGTTAGCGTCGGCCACGGAGGATACCCACTTTGAATCCTTTCGCATCACTTAAAATATATTTAGGCAGAATCTGCTTTTTATGAGGCAGCAGTTTCAACACAATAGTGCAACCATTACTACATGTGCAAGGAGAAAATTTCACATATTGGCATTAAAAAACAGAGAATATTGCATCCCAAGGTTGACTGCCCATGGGAGTGACGTAGCGCATGCCTGGATGGCAAAAAACACGAACAGTCATGGATGAAATGTAACAGTAAGAATGGTTAACACTTTGAGAGCGCAAAGCAAATGCAGCTTCTTTCTGATTGCCTGCGCTTCAACTACGCTCATGCCGTCAATGCTTCGTTCGTCAGCCCCGCCGTGTGTTGGCTTCGAAACTTATTCCAGACGCTCCAAGACCTCGGTATTACCAGTAGGAGCAGCAGAGCAAAAAACTTGACACACTACTCCGGACGACAAATATCTCTGTTCTCACGCATGCTCCAAGAAAGGCTTACATCTGAATGGATTAACTAATCCATTCTAATTCGATGAGTCAACCTTTGGCAGGTCCATCCATCTCAATTCATGCATCATGATTAGTACATTGGGCCAATACCCACATCCAACAAGCCTGCAGGATTCATTAGACGAACTGCTCAAACCGCACTTCTGCAGCAAATCCTAACAAATTGAGGTCATAACTGGGCCTAGCAACAGGACCCACACCTTTTAAACGAAAAACCAATCCTCGAAAAACTTCGTCTTTACCGACTGAACCAAGATTTGGAAAAAAATAGAAAAGGTGAGGAAAGTAGGAGGGATATTGGTAGGGGGGGGGGGACAGGCAAACGCAAGATGATATCGAAAGGAAACCCCCTCTTTACAGAGTGCAATGAAATTAACGAATCAAGAGGTGAAAGTGGATATTTCTCCGAGATCGCGATCGGGTTACTATTCAAACCAAAGAAAAAAAGACAGAAAGCTTACCCTGAATAAAAACCGAAAACGATACTCAATACTATTAACGATAACTTCATGGCTTTAGTAAGTCCAGATAATTGGAGTAATAAAATAAAGTGCGTTCGCTGTATGAGTCCGTGTTTTTGTGGAGAGCACGGTGAATTAAAAATTGATTTGACTGGGATGATACTGGCGGCGATGGTCCGGCTATTGGACTTTATGTTCTGTCAATGGGTGGTGGGCGAACTCGTAGTCCAGATGGACAAAAGCGCGTTCCACCTCGTCCAATGACTCCAGCTTTTGTTGAAGCGACTCGCCGATGTCGTGAGCCTTGTGCAAATCCATGTCACGTGGTAGAACAATGTCCACCTGTAAAAGTACACACTGGAATTAGGGGCGCTGCTTCCCTGTACTTCTTGTGGCCGAATAAACTCTAAAAAGTGCATAGAGAGATTGACTGTTTTTCCCAGACATCTACACATGTTTTGATTTCTTATCACCTCATGAGGTGAGATAACAAAGCGGTCATACAGAAACTTACGGGACATAGGGCAACATTTCCCTATTTTTGGATCAAAAGTAGGAGCTACTAAACCACCAGCTTGCTACTTATTAAATCAATTAGTAGGATATGCATTTGCCAACCAATTTTCAGGTATAATTTGTCACCCCAAAATTATGACAAATCATAATCTCTGAAAAAAGGAAATTTTGTACCGAAATCAAAAAATAACGGGTCATTTAAGCTGCAAACAAAAATAAAATACATAGCCTTTCAGATAATTCAGTAGTCATGATATTACAGACGCTGAAACTTTCCAGTTCTGGCCTATGATAAAAAAATTTTAAAAAATTAAGAAAATGTGACGTTTTTAAGAATGCAAGCACACTGTCAGCGTTTTAAAGTTGGATGTATGAACAGTGGAACATCGACAACATTATAGGAGAAAAGCCGTTTAAGCTCATGATGAAGGCTACATTAACAACTATGCACGTCGGTAATACAACAACGAGGAACAACTTTCCCAAGAGACTAAGTAATGATGTCAGCCCCTAGTAGGGCATTCGTGCAAGAAAAACAAATTTGAGCATGACAGAAGGGAGTTGCCAAAAAAGCAGCCCTCACAGTGAAGACGATAAGCGATGGGGTCGCGATGGATTGGCTGCGAATCAAGTGCTTGCAGTTACCCAACCAAGACAACAACAAGGTTGAACTTCCTATGAAAATGACACCTTTTCCAATTAAAAGTCTCCAAGCCTTTGTTTCAACTGTGATCTGGGCTTTAAAACTAATCACCAATGGTGCATAGAGGAAAGGGAAAAAGATAACGAATCGGCAGTTTCAAAAGCACAAAGCAGCCATTTGAGCACCATTGAATAACTTCACAGGATTATGATGAAGTGAACGGCATGCAAAGACGCCATTCAAGATTTCCTTAGCTTCTTCAGCCTAGTCTAGAGGAGTTTACACGACTGTCCAAATGGTGTGAAAGACAGTTTCCAAGAGAGATGTGAAGCGCCTACCTTGGTAACAACTGCCAAAACTATGGTCAAACTGACGATGAATAGAACAATCCCGTGCTAATATAACCAAAAAATAGACAGCAAAAGGTGGAGACAATGCCAGAACACTAATGGAAATGAGCGCGTTGATACCGTTGCTGTAAATCACAAATTCTCCGCCAAAAACTGGCTTTATCGAAATTCCCAGGGAAAAAGCATCGTTTGTACAAAATCGGGTGACAAACATTATGTGAATAATGCAACAAAGCGTTTGAATGTAACCTCGAAAGTGATGCAAAACGGCAATGAAACCAAATCATCAGAGCCCATTAGCGAACGAAAATGGGAGGCTGAGAGGCTAACAATTACTATAGGGAGGGCAACAGGACGAAATCCATATTCTACACTTTGAAGGAAAACCGTACAAACAGTTCAAGTCCCCGGCGGATTGGAAAAATGAGGCAGAGAAGTTTGTAGATTGACTGAATAGTAACATTTCCACTGCGGCATGAGTTATGGAATCTCGAGTATGGGTGTAGTCGAAGATTGCGCATAGTTGCGTAGCAAATGAAAACAATCGTAGTCGCGTTAGAGAGCCGCCCTTACTACAAAAAAGGTTAATTAAACGAGAAAAATTTCTAAAAAAATATTGCAACTGACGTCTTGCCTTAAACCGTAGGGCTACTATGTTTTCCCAATTTACCCCTAATGACAGCAAAGTAGCTGTCAAATTTCGTCAATTTATAAAAAAACTTCAAGCATCAAAAAGTGACCCAAACTTGGTAACTTAAAAGCTCTTGGGGACTGGGAATGCTTGCAGCCACAGAAAAAAGCTCCCAAATGCTTCCATTTTCGTGGCTGACATCTCAATCATCGCATTCTAACTCATCCCTTCTCTGTCTGTCTGGAACCGTGTGTCGGTGTCCTGTAATTGACCTAGTATTCCACCTAAGGCCAAGGTCATTCCAGGTACTGCATGTATGCATGATCAGAGCGACTAACTGTCTCGACCCGTCTTCGTTGTCTGGCTGGCTTTCACGTGTCCGCACGTAACACCACCCTACTCACGCACACCCGTCGAATAAGAGGTGCCGCGTTTGTCTTTCGCCCTGATTTGGCGCTTGACAGGAACCACTTACCGATGTAGAGAACAGTTTATGACGCTTAAGTTTACTGTCCCGTAAAAAAAGGAGATATTGGGGGGGGGGGGGGTTTAATTCACACTCTACCTAGTGGCGTCAGCACAGTATAAGTCGTGAAGTAAAGGGCTTCACACCAAGGAAGAAACTTGATGAAAGCGAAGTTGTCTGCCACAACAAGAAAGGCACCATAAGGCAGACCGGTTCTCAATCTTAGGTCTTCCGGCACAGTCAAAGTCGAGACATAATCATGCAATTGAACCACAAAAAGTGTGAAAGAATGGACCGAACTAGATGGGAAAGAAACACTAACCTCCACCATGAAGTTGCTGCCTAGGTGAAAGGCTCGGACAGTGTCCAACCGCTCGATGGAGGGATGGTGATTGACACAGATGAAGGTGATGCGTTGCAAGAATGCCGGATCCGCGCTGTAGCCCGTGAGGTTCCGTGTGTGTTCTATGCAGAAGGAAAAAAAAATAGCCCCAGGCAGTAGCTACTGGCACCCTAAGTGCTCACTAAAGAAGTAATGCTGTAAAAAAAGGGGGCATAGCAAAGGCGATACTTCATCCGCCAACCTTTCATCCTGTGGTTGTCAAAGTACTAGAGTAGATCAGCTCACAGGGATCACGTGAGTGCGTACGAGCCACCAAGTCGCGTCGCACCAATGCTTGTATTAGCTGCGCAATATATCACTTTTAAATACTCAATCGACTACTTTAAAACCTCTTCTTTAGCAGAATGATAGCCAGTTTTCGTTATCAGTCCCCTGTAGTCTGATGTCCATAATAGTGGCGACGTTTTGCCACGTAGTACAGTTAATTTTAGACGCTACTGTCTGCTGACTTCTTTAGGGACAACAAAAAAACTGATTCAAGTGCCTTCCTGCTATTCAAAACTATCTGGTGACGGTATCAACCGCGATATAATAAATATTCCTGAGAAAAATAAATGTTTCAACGCTATGTTTTCATCCGCAAATACGGTAAAAAAGTGTCAGAACTGAAAAAACAACAGACTTACCTGCACCCATCTTCCACCAACTATAGACAATGTAGGCACCGATAATAATGGCCCCCGAAGGATCTAGGTACTTCAGATACGGAACTCCATCTGCAAGAATAAAAAAGTAAATTTGGTTAAATTAGAAGTCATGCTTTGTAGGGAGAGTTGTCAAACCAACCAAATAGAAGTGACGATTTCAAGCAGCACGTGTTTAAGTATACATTTGGCACGTGTGAGGACTTAGGTGATTTTACACAAGTCAGATAACTTGACTGTGATTGGAATTGCCACATTGATGTGACTAAGCCCCTGCAATACCTGAACTTGAACACCTAAGAGTGTATGAAAACAAGTCCATAAGCATAATGAAATTTATTGCCCGAAAACATCGGTCCAAGGGAGGTTCAACGCGGCAAATATATGCCAAGAAAAACAATACGCCATGCTACTGGGGTGATGTGGACCCAGTGCTCGATTTCCGGTTCCACGGTCCCACTGATCTCATGAAGCTGGACTATTCCCACTCCCACCACCACGAACGATGTGCACAGCATACTTTTCAGGGTTCCTTCAGTCGAGTTTTGTCAGCCGCTAGGTGTGATGACAAACATACTGCCAACTGTCAATGTTATTTGGGATGTCAACGCATCTCTAGATGACTCTAGTGGTGCTACAGTACCATGGAAACTGCATACGCTCGGGGCCGGAACATTTCGAATTTTTTTCAGAGTCGGGAAAAAGTGCAAAACAATAAACCAACTTGTTTATTCTAGTCAAATAGAATGACAGATCATGACAACGGCACCAATATTTGTTGAAATAGGAAGACAACTTAAAAAATTGATTACAAAGTCCTTCTTTATTTAGTAAACGGGACCTAGATAGTGCCATTACAAAAAAGCCCTCACTTAGAGGAAGGAGAGAATGCGCGAGTGACCAACGCCGAGGTTTGAAAGGGAAATGCAAATAATCCTATGAGGAAAAAAACGAAAACTGAAAATACTGGTACATTCGGCTTTGTGAAATGGAACACATCCAACTTTGTGGTCAATGTTAGGAGGATTTCAAAGTCAACAGCTTCATTACAAGAAAATAGTAATACCGCGTCCAGGAAATACTTGAAAAAGGAATTTACACAAGTGCAAAACCGTTAGAAATTTTCCTTCAAAATCGCGTCTTGAAACGAGATCTAACGCAATATTGTCTATGAAAATATTCCATTTAACCTGAATTACGACAAAAATCGGCACCTGAAAGAGGGAGGAGGAAATAGACTACAGTGGGAGCATCAAACAAACTACACTTTTTACTGTAGAAGCCTCTGCGGGAAAAGAGTGTAGGACAAACGAATAATACGGAGTGGATTGTATCAAGATAACAAACCGCTTATCGCCAACGCCTCTTCCAGTCTTTGCGGTTTTAACAACCGTCTTGATGCCACGACATTACAACGTCTTCGGGCACTGTAGAAAACGAGCGTAGGAAAAGTTGTGCAGTTTTTCGCCCCTTCAAATCCATTTTTGGGCACCTCTAACTCATCTCTTTATTGCTCCAAACCTTCCATTTCGCATTTGGATTCGTAACTCTAGGCCCTACAAGGTCTCCTACCAACACTATTACTCTGGAGCGGTTGATATCTAGATGGAAGCAGATGGAAAAAAAACATTCTTAAGTAATAATAAGAGAGACTGACTGTACCGATTCGTGCGGAGAGGGTACTGAAAATGAGCGCGATGGAGTTGCTGAGGGAATCGTTGAGTTGATCGTTCTTCAGGGCTGCCACAGATTCGCCCCGTCCGAACTTCCAACAGGCCAGAAAGAGAGACACCTTTACCACTGTAAAAAGAGAAGAAAGTCGTAACAAGAGCAGTAAAAAAGTACAATTTTTACGATCGATTTACTCGTATCATTTCCCCCACTTCCTGCATTATTTAGGAGGGGTGGGGGCAGGAGTTGTGGCAGTTCTGTTTATTCCCGTTCCCGATTTGTTGACTTCGAGGGTAGAAAGGAAGGGTAAACAACAAAACTCTTTAAGGCCACATTAGGCTGAAAAAGAGGTGAACAGGAAGTGACCATGACAGGCACCAGGGATGATGGCTACCATAAAATGCGGCATCGTGGGCCGCTAGGGTCCAGGCGCTATCACCGATTCAATGATCATAAATAAAGATTAAAGCTGCAAATGATACAAATTCAATGCCGAAAATAAAATATAGATACTGATCTTATGCCACTGACTGAGAACATCGAAGTTAGGTCAGCAGCATGGCAGGCGAGTGAGGTCACAGTAGCACATGAACAACTGTTGATTTCCAATTTACATCGGACATGTCAACTGGAAATCCACTATATGGCCTCGAACGCGCAGAGGCAGTAATGGCCTATTTGATCACACTTTCATTTAAAAGTTGTTTACATGACTACCTGCAGACAAGTGTTTCATTTTGAGTTTGAGCAGTGAAAATGGGGCAATTAATTTGAGACGAGTGGGTGAGGTCCTTGCTAGACTGCTCGCTTCACTGCATAAACTCCTCACCCTCAAGTATGGAACGACTGATTCCACAAAAGAGAAACCCTCGACCTTTTTGGTACCTTAGTAACACGCTTCCCAAAACTTTTGATAATTTAGAAGGTGGGGCCTTGGAGAGAACTGACACCACAACGGAAAAGTGACTTGCTGAAGAGGACATGAACCTACAACAGCTGAGCTGATGCTTTGGGAGGCGACTCTGCACCTGAGAAGTGAGTCATGCAAGATTCTTGAGCGAAAGCGAGAGAAATACGAATGAGAGGAGACCGGTGATCGGCGTCAAGGTGTGATGGGGTTGCGGTCCCAAGGAAATTAGGTTACCTCAAACGACGTGGTCTGGACGAAGCTGCCAATTAAGCAAACAGGCACGTACACTTTTTGAAATAAAAAGCAGGTAGACCAAGGTTCAACTACGGTTGGAAAATCGGATAAATTTACTGGTGAATGTGCAACTCAAACACAAGCAATTCTGACAGTTAACAGAAAGCACAGCACACAAACATCACGCCAATTCGTACTGATTGGCATCGGCAGTACACAAGGGGACAATGAGAGAGTGGTTGTGGACAAGTGTGGAGGCATTCGTAGTGACTTACCAATGGTGGAAGCGACAAGGCCAATGGTGAGATTACTCATGATTGGAGGACCCTGGTTATTGGCGGCCATGTTGTAGATAGTCTGCACTGCTTCCACCATTATTTGAACTGAGACACTAGCCATTATCACAGAGAGGATGATCACTGCCACTGGCTCCAGTCGTCTGCGTCCTAGACACAGGAGAGTAATATTTTCCTTAATTCAACCTCAAAGCTAGTTGTTCCAGGAACCCCTATGCTAATGGTCTCCCAGCCCTTCCAGATTTTAAGGTGTTACAGGTCCTTCAGGAATAACTTATTGGATAAAAAGGCGACAATTTTGGCATATCTAATGTACTTCAAAAATGTCTTTAAGATCAAGAATACCAAGTGATAATGCAAATCCTGAGTCTTTGAGAACCCCTAGAATGGAATCTAAGCTCACCAAATGCCATGATGCTTCGACTAGTTACTTGTACTGTGAAAACTGTTTAGGAACAAGAAAATGGAAAAAAAGATCATCTGCTAATGAATGTTGGAAAAATTGCGTCCTTTAAACCGTTGTTAACAAGGTGGTGAGTAGACTTTGGTTCCACTTTTACCATTCCAGCACATAGCAAAGCAGTAGCACTGACGAACTCCCACAAAGTCCATCTCTTCATACCCCATTGGCATGTCAGTTGCCAAGGTCTCAGAGGAAAGACGACTACACACCTCACAAAAGGAATGTTCTACTTAGTCATGCAGTTCAAAGATAAAAAAAATAATTTATTCTTGGGCCACAAATCCAGCACCCAGCTTGTCAGGTTAAAGCCAAAAAATCGTTTTGTGACGCACAGTTTAATGGTGCAACAGTAACCATGATCTAACAAAGAGCACAGTGTCACATATTTGTGACGTCGGAGTCAGGTGCAAGGCTGGGTCACACAGGTGACGCTGGTAACGAACTCGTTAATAAAACAAAAAGGGAATCCCTTGAACAGCACGGTGGATTCAAAGGTCTTACCACGGCTTAAACACAAATGCAATCACATCGAGACTAGCAGACCCTCAGCTAAGTAGTTGTTGCACTTTTTCTTTGCTTGCGAAATGAGCGTTGCCGAAAGTCACTTAATACCATTTACTAATATCCAGTAACCAACAGCCATGGCATTTAATGCTCCCAAACCTGGGAGCTGAAAAACATCGAAAACGTCAAAAAAGTTGAAAAAGGATCAATAAAAGAGGGACCCAGAAATGCCACATCCAAACCTCCAAATTAAACTATTTTATCAGAAAGGATGAGAAAGTGAGGTCACCTGTGGGGTAACTGTAGGGCCGGGACTTGCGCATCTGATGGGCTGCAAGCCAAAGGGTGAAACCTGAGGCCAAGTCGACCGCACTGTCCATGAGGGAAGAAATGACGGAGAGGGAGTGGGAGAGGATTGACGCAGCCATTTTGCTGCTCAAGAGGAGCTGAAAAAGAGCATCAGATGCGCATCCACATGTCGACGTATACTAAAGAAGCGGAATTGTTAAGCGAGTTCCTGAGGACTCACAAGGTTGAGTAGAAAGGTAAACTTGATGAGGAGATTGTTGACCCGATTCTGATGTCGTACTGTTTGGTTACGCTCCTCCATCTCACCATCTGCATCCTTCAGCAGGGACATTGTCGACTGCAGCGACTCAATCAACTTGTCCTGCTTCTTGTAGAACTTTCTGCACGTGGTAAGAGGGGATGGAACAGTTTATTCAGGAGTACTCGAACTTTTAAAACTTTTTGTCTAGTGAAGTGTTTCACCTACCTTGGAATTAACTAGGAAATGGAACTTTGGGATTTAGAAATATAATTAAAAGATGAAACGAATAATAAAATCATGATATTTTCGAGGACGTGCCACTAGAATAATGAAAGATTTGTAGCCATCAACTAAAAATTGAATGCGGCGAATTAGTGACCTGAGATAGTGTAGAGATTGACTTGCTGTATTGACACTAAAATGAGTGGAGTACATGCAACTATGTAGACGCCAACAGCTGGAGATCGCAGGAAATGGTTATCACAGGAATTTACGCGTCAATTAGAAGGGCTGACAAACTGGCCATACCATTGTAACTGGACGAAGCAAAATTCACATCAGCCACAACCTATGACCTGCATTTTCATTTTTAACTACAATCGACAGAGTAGATTTGTGAGCCGGATCGTAAAAGCGTGATTCATCTTTAAATACGGAAAGGTAACGAAACTGTAACACAAAGTCCATTAAATATTACAGTAAACAATCGTTCGAATCACATCTGCAAGAACAGACATTATTGCACCAAGGAATCCCTAAATATGCTCATTATTCTGATTGGCTAAGATGATTCCCTAGACCAGAGTACCAGATGCTTTAATCCTATTGAGAAAGCATTTCAAATGAGATTGCACTGCCCTCCTCTCACCCTAGCGCTTGATGACACCATTTACCCTATTTTTTGCGCGAGACGATAGGACACACTCAACCTTCAATATCACGGTCATGCAGGGAAGATTGAGGTAACGCTGCAGGACAGGCGGTGGAAAGGGAACCCTGAACATTTATTGTGCCAAAACAAGCAGATGCTTATTTATAAAAGCAAATACTGTGGAGGAGACCTCTTGAAGTGCTGTATGAAGCAGTGAAAATACGGAAGTAGTACGCAGGTGGAGCAAAATGAAAACTAGCAACATAGAAATGCTTTCGCAATGGTGTGAGGCGACAGCAAATACGGCTCGCAGGACAAGACGAGGAGGGGATCACTTGTGGATTAGAAAACACCCCCAAAATTGCAAACGATAACGAAATCTGGCAATTGCAATCCTACCTCTAAGGGGGAAAAATAGAAAGGTTTAATTTACGCACCTAACTTTGGATGGGAGTTCACGATCCTCGGGATTTTCACCTCGATACTTATCCCAGAACATTGAAATTGGGTGCGATCTCCACCGCTCATCTAAAAGTGCAAGGGCGAAAAAACATCCTCGTGCAAGTTTCCGCAAACCAATTGGGTGCTAATGCAGAGGAAGGCGAGCTGTTCCTGATGGTAATGAATAAACAAATTCCTAGTTGATTGCAAAATGGAAGATTACTTCCTACTCATATTAAACATTGTTACATGAATGGAAATAAATTGGTAGGCATGAGAGAAATTGACACGTATCGCCAAGAAGATCCCGAGTTCATTTTTTAGTCAACAAGCAAATCAAGCATTGCTCCACATTTTAAATCACTCAGGTACTAAAAGCAGTCCTGTCGATAAGGCTACCCAAAACAGGTTGGTAAAGTGTGTAATTTGATTTGCAAAAGTACGGAAGTTGACAAGAGGAAAAAGCATGCCCCTATTGCTCTCAAAACCTCCAGAAGCGAAAGCAAATGCTATACAGCGAAGAAGGTTTTCGTAAAAATGACAGCAAAGACAAGTAATCAAGATCTGTTAAGCAATTTAGGAATATCAGGATTATTTCACTCGGTGTTGCGCAATACCTCTCAAAGGAAACGAGAACAATTAAATAAGAGCACAGGTATTACGATGGCGTTATGAAATAAGCATTGACAGCGGAAATAAAATTTGATGCCATGCATAAATCAGATTATGATCCATTGAATAAGCAGTTAGGCGGGCAAAAAGAGGTTCTATAAAGTTTCCAGTTATTCGCTATCAATGAATCGAAATCGAGAGTAGAAATTGTTAATGATTGCAAATCATGTCGGTTTTTGAAAGTCGTAACCAATGAGACCTAACATAAAGCCAAATATCATCATTGTAAATTTCACAAAGTAAAAGAAATGAGCAAAAGCCAGTATCGAAACCTCGAAGTAACGAGGCTTACTATAATCATAGATACCTTCATGAACGGAGGGCCGTGGATCGACAGAAAGAGAGTTGGAAGAGTTCTTTTCATTCTCGCTTGATTCGAAATCACCGGTCCTACGGCTGACGGGCGCATGGTCAATATGGGGCAAAGGTAAGGATAGATCAGGCGCTGCGAGTATCAAAAAGTGGTAAATGTCACTAACTGTATACATCAAATTTACCATCTAGCACATGATAAATCTATTCGCACCCAACAAAGTGGCATAACAAAAATAAGCGAAGCAGGATATTCACTTATAAATTCAGCTAAAAAGATGCAGAAACATGCGAAAAAGCCAGACGAAAAGTCGACGTTGACAAAAGAGAAGAAAGGCAGAAAAAAGGTTCAACATTACTTCAGCTATTTAGCGCAGAAGATAGTAAAAAAACTGAATAGGTACAGATTTCGTCTAATGCGACCTCATATTCAGCAAAAAATGAGAGGTACACCGCAAAAAAATAAAATCCGTAAGAAGAAGCTAAAAATAAAATAAGCTATGCAGGACAACCGCGCACTTTTAAAAGTCATAGACGAAATTAATAGATATTTCCCTATAATTCAAAAAAAATATGTGAGGAACGACGAAGGTAGCCATGCGTGAACAGACATAACTATCATTATAAAAAGGTCGAAAAACAACTTCGTAAGGTATTCATTCCGTTGTTTGTTTTTGAAGAAAACTCACAATCAAGGAGAAAAGTCATTGTGGGCGCGAATTCAATGGTGCGGCTGAGTTCTCTTGGGCATTAAATTCATTAAATCAAACAAATCTAAGCACCTTAAAAGTACTGGCCTTAAAAAAAGGATTTTTATATACGCTTTACAGTGCAAACATAATAAAATACGTCTATTTAGGTGAATGGTGAAAACTAAAATGCTTTGAAGACGGAAAAAATTGATTATTAGCACTAACAAGTGCTCAAGACAGAAATTCACTTTGAAATACTATGAAAAAGTGCAAATAGCATCATTAGGGTTTAGAAAATTATTTTTAATCAGTAAGGTGCTATTGTTTCCTGGTTAAAATCACACCACCCATTCTGCACTTCAGTTTCATGCCAACAGAAATGAGTGCATGAGTGAGGGTGGACAAGTGATATTGTTCAATGTAGGCTTCATAAAAAATGCAGACTTGACAAAAAGTTTTGATTTTTTAACGTTTTCTACGACATTAGGACACTAACATAAGCTTAACTGACAACTTACCACCTAAAAATCAGAATCAAATAATGTGTGTATTACACACGAGTTCAGATAGAACCAAAGCAATGAAACTTCCTAAATTAGAGAAAAATACCAATTTAGCTCTTTTAGTTGAGTAACTTTTTGAACCAAGGGTAGTGATAAGGGGTTTTTTTCTTAATTGCTTTGCATATTTTCGCGCGAATCGAATTTTCGCCACAATGCTGCAAAAACTTTATTGTTTAGCAGGTTTTTGGTTTAAGCAGCGCAGTTAGATACAAGCCTTGGGAATGGCATTAAAGTCTTCGTTACGGCAGCGACTCGATTAATGGCCTTATTTTGACACCGCTCTAATTACGCTAACTAACTCAAAGTTTTTACGAAACAAATTTGGACGCTTCGATTTTTCAGAATTTTTTGATGATGCAACGCTTAGGTTAAATGTTGAACGGGGATGAACCCTTTTGGCTTCAATTTGTTTAGGTACCTTGCATTAGGAGCAATTCTTTTGCGATTGGTAGTTATTTCATTCCCTCACCGGATTCGTTAATTTATGAGGTTGCTGTTTTGTATTCTTATGATGCTTTATTCTGTCATTTGGCCAAGCTACACCCTCAGGTTGGTGCTCTTGTCTCTTCCGGCCTTGATATCAGAACTTGGAGGAGTAGATAAGAAGGAAAACAACTTGGAATTTTTGCCTTTTTGTAAGTCTTGCCTCCTAGAAGTATGCTTATTTTGGTGTATTTTCATGCAAATCGGTACGCTTGGACTATTAGTGCATCCAATTACCCGATTTGTATCTCAAGATTGTTTAATATGACTTGGGACCTCTAATCCACATCTTATATTTTTCGGTTATTATTTCGCAAAGTTCTCTTCTACCATGCAGTGTCTTTCCTGTCGAGTGGATAAATTAAGAACATTTAACTTACTGCCTAATTCCAGTAATGTCAAGCACTTTGCTCTACAAGACGAATGTTTGTCTGTTTTCTTTGCAGCACTTTTAAACTTTCTCTACGTTAATTAAACATTAATTTATCGCGATTGCACATTATCTGCACTGCTTCTTTTTGACTCTTGAAGCTTCCTATAAATTTTTCCTATTACCAAGGGTGTTGACCACACCAAAAATTGCTTTCCGTGGTTACATTTTAACCCATCAACGCCGTTAAAGCAGTAAAAGAAGTCGTTAAAGAAACAAGCCTGCACTATTAGTGTTCTATACTTATTTTCACCTTAGTGCAGACTTAGCAACTTTTGGATTTTGCATTTCCCGTATCCTGAGTTTTTAATTCCAACATTATTTTATTTGGCTCTGTTAATCCTTTTTAAAAGATCTGAATGAACAAGCTAACCTCTAGACGGAACACCAGGGGTCGTTCCTCTTCTTCCTCTTCCCGTTCCTCCACGTCCTCTTCCAACAGCAGTTGCACCAGAAGCTCTAGTGAATCTGATAACTCACGAGACTTCAATCTACAGCTCTCACGTAAAGGCCTAATCCTTCGTCCCGTTCCCTTGGATGGTAACTGTTTGTTTTCCGCGTTTGCCGATCAACTTACCGGCGATGTCCGTGACCACACTCGTTTACGGGATGAAGCTGTCAGCTTTCTCCGTACCCATTCTCACGAAATGCGTCCCTTCTGTGACGACAGATCTTACAAGCACATGCTGCGAAAGCTAGCTGAAACAGGGACTTACGGAGATCATATGTCGATTGTGGCGTTGGCTCGGGTTAATCGAGTTGATGTGATCGTTCATCGCCTGGGTCAACCACCTCGCCTTGTTGCTCGCGGTTGCACGTCTTCCTCATGTGCACACCCTCAAATTCATCTCGCTTACAACGGCGATATAGAACACTTTTCTAGCGTTCGAATTCGTAATGGGTCGCCCACTGGTCCGGCTAATGTGCATATGGACTTGAGGCTGTTAGAAAAGGAAGCTTCGAGGTCTCTGAGTCATTGCCATCGCCAGAGTGATAGTGAACATCACGAACATCATCACTGCGATCATGGGAATCGTAAAATTTCCCACAAAATGATGCCCACAAATTAGAACTGACGCAGTCTTTCAAATCTTCATGCTTACATTTCCTTATTTAATTTTGGTTGCTTTGAATATTTGCTAATAAAATAATCTCGCTGTTCTTTATTGCTACACTCGTTAGCCACTGTGAGCTTCCACGATTCAGCTGTTGCTTTTTTGTCTAGCATAGCTCCAATGGGCAATCAAGTCTATGGAGTGTCTTCGCCTCAAGTTGTCGGGTGTGAGGAGTGTCTGCACGAACTACAGAACTGTTTTACTTTTGAGGAGGAACTTAGGGGATCTCGATTGTTTAAAGTGGCTAAAGTGAGGTGAGTACCTGCTCTTCTTGTCATTCCCTGCTCCCTACAGGTGTATGGGGAGCAAGTGGTCGCCCCGCAAAGTAGTGAAGGTATTTCCCTACACAAAAGCCACCTTCTCGATCGAGAATGTCAGAAAGGCTGTGCTCCCATTTTGTCAATGGATTGAGGGTGCCGTAAATCTACTTCCCCTGAACATGTACGTTCCATTCCACAATGGATCGTCAGCATCGGCTCCACCTCTCTTATCTTGACTCGTTGCCATGCGTTTTAGAGACTTCGTCACCGATAAGTACGCCTTCATAGTTCGTGATTTTGTGGATCACTCGCTGACCGAGCGTCTTTGCACTCGACCCTTTCTCACTATGGACGAAAAACGGTGGGTCGCCTTCCAACTTCTTTCTGCTATCAGTCAGCTACATTCCTCGACAAATGCTGACTCCACCGTGAGTTTTAAAAGTTGAGATTGTTTGAATGGAAGTTTTCATCACTTTGACTTTTGCTCGCCTTTTCTTTTTCCTGCAGCCGCGTTGCCATGGGGACATTAAGTCGCAAAACGTACTCCTCACGGCCTGGGGCTGGTTGCTCCTGGCCGATCCGGCGCCCTTTAAGTCCACCCGCCTGCCTGCAGACAATCCGAGCGAGTTCACTTATTTTTTTGACAGCTCCCGACGTCGGGTCTGCTATCTAGCGCCTGAACGCTTCATCGACCCGCTGCTCTGCAGTGCTGGTAATGGTGAGGCATTTGGTTCTGCCCCTGGGTCTCTTAACCTCAAAGGCGATGTTGATCCCGTGAGTCGTTTCTGCTCCCCTTTTTAAGGAAATTCGCTGCTGTTTCCAGGCAAATAGTGGTGATGGGTGGCCAAGTGATCTAATTACAAACGAATGAGCCTGTTCAATGTTTACATTCTTGTGTATAAATGAGCTATCCCGCACACACCCCTGTCTTTCTACTGGCTGCTTCCCAATTTGAGTTTAAAAGGGTAAAATCTTGGTTTAAGTATCGCCTCGCATTTCTCCCTCTACTCTGATAACAAAAATATTTGCCATCGAGATAATTTATACCTATTCCTTTGAGTTAGTTTTCTCTAACTCTTGATTGACAATGGTCGTCAGTTGATTATGAATAAGTTTCTGGGATATGATTATGGATAATTCTTCACCTGTGATTTCCGATGGCTAATATTGAAATCTGTGTTGAGTGAGTTAGGATTCGCCCATTACTCACCTTGTCATCTTTTTGCTAATTCCGATATTTTTTTGGGAAAAATTTATGCATTGGTTTGGCTCCGTGACCTCTGCTTTCTGCCTTTAAGGTGTTTTTTTTTGGATAGATGCCCCGTAATCTGAAGAGGAAAAAGCTATTGTCGAAAATGATTGTCTATAAGTAAAGCAGTGATTTTTATTGCGGAATCCCCTTCCAGTTCCATATTTCCAAATAACTAACATCATTTCATTTAGCTGGTGCAGTCAAATGAAGCACCAAGTTGTACTTCTCATTTGATGCAAGTAGAGCTTCGGGATAGTCATATTCGCCGCTCCCTTCAATGTGTTCAATATGTTTTTGTTTCAAACGGTTTATTTAACTTAGATCCTTATGTGAAAAGTGCGGGGTCCACGTATTATTTTTACTTTGTCATACATGGGAAACACTCCCAATTCTTGTATTCCGCAGCATTTTATTTCAACCCATCGTATGTAATTACACCTCATGATCCACGTTTTTAAAGAGCCAGTAGTATTTAGTCTCCAGCTATAACCTTCTGCCCTTTGATAGCTTTCACTCTTAAACTAAATTATAATCCTGCTTAAGTACTGTTTCGTGATGGTCGCATTCAAAGCACCCCTGATGTGCATGTAACGCTATTCCTTGAATTTGGTCAATGTGCACCCATAATTCGATCGTCTGTAGATAAAACGCGGCTCTCTTGCTGTAAGTAAGCGAATTCACAGTCCTGCTGATGCATGCCTGAGGGATGAGTGTGGTTTAGCATGGAGCTGTAGTTAACGTTATTAATCTTACTGAGCTCGAGTTGAATTTTTGTTAAACTGTAAAGTTACTACACTATGTCATCTTTGCGATGCCTAAAGATGAAGCACTGCCTCCTCTTTTATCATTTGTTCTTGCTTTATTGGGGCTCAAAATAACCTCCCAATCTCCCTCTGTTTCGCTGTCAACGACGAATCTTTATCTCCTGCCAGTTGCATTCGTCTGTAGTCGAATTAGAGGAGCTCGTGATAAATATCACATCCCTTCATATCCAAGTCTCGGACAAATTACGCGGCCAATTCAGCGAATTTTTACAGCAAAATTCAATAGCTACACATAGCTTCCTCGCTTCCTTGTTTTTTGAAATGATCACTGTCAAAATCTATCGTCTTCCAAGGCGACGCAGAGTTCCTGCAAGTTCAAATTTTGTAAAAGATTTGTCTCAGCAGGCATAAAATCCTTGCCCTAATCACCTCAGTTCCTGCCTCACTTTTGCCTCCCAAATGACGCAATCGTAGACGATCATGTGACTGCCAAATGACAAACAAGGTGATAAACAGCACTTGAGGAAATATCACCAGAGGAATGTGAGGGATAAGGATGAGGCAACACCTCCTATACAACTTAACGTGTTAATCCGCTCAGAAGTAGGTTTTTAAGGTGAGGATTTTCACCAAATTGACTGATGCACTACCCTTAGCTGTTTCCTCAGTCGATATTTTTGTGGATACCTTCGAGCTGTGTCATGTTGAGAAGATAGATCCCTGTTATAATTGGGATTTTACCTTCGTGAAGTAAACGATTGGACTTGCGCCTCACCAATGTGCAGCAATCCTAGTCTTCTGGAGGTAAAATGGTGTATGTCTTGGAAGCGCGGGGCAGTTTAGTGAGTAAGTCGTTTAGCGACAACCATAATTCATAATTCAGTCAGCCAGGGTATAATATAAAATGCGCGGTACCTTTTTATCAAGCCCATGGAAGTGACAAAAGAAATGGTGGTCTGGAGCTTATTGTTGTCGACTAAAGTGGTTACCTTACACCACGATATTCCATTCCCCGATAACGTAGGTGCAAACTGATCGTTTTATTAATCACCCTGAAGATGAGCTATTTATTAGCGCGTTAGCACAGATCATGTTTACCAGGTTAGTTCAAGCGGCATTTTCATAATATGAGGACTCAAAATAAGAGGAAGAGAGTAGGGAACACTAACGAGAGTAGTGCACTGATGAACTGACAGCTGCGCTTTGTAGTTGGTGCACATAAAGAAGGGCATGCGTTTGAAAAGTCCGCAATTCACAACAGGTCGTTTTAGCAGGCCGTCTCAAAATTAGTGCATTTCTCTTGGTTATCTCAACTACGGGCACTTCGTTTTGATAATGTATCTCAACTTTCTGCTTTTTTAAAGTTTCCATCTTCGGGTTAACACTTTCGTTACCAGCATTTGTGCGAGGCCCCACTTTTTCAGCTGCAACTACTGATCTGTGCCAAATCCTGAGTTCAAAACAATGAGTGACTTTCCGTGTGCGTAAGATGTTTTTGAGTTAACGATAATTGCACCTTAGTTTTGGACTGTTAAAAATATGCTCAACAAAAAATGAATGGCATTTGGTGTTATATTGAGCTAGTAAAGCGTCCGAACTGTGGTGGTCACCCTTTCCTTGAGACAGACCCGAAAACGACGTATCAGCTGACAGCTCCAAGAATCAAAATCTATGTATTCTTTAATGTGGACGCAATGGTATTGTCTTCAGCACAGAGGGTCGAACGAAACCATTTGATGGATATAAATGAGGTGCTTCTCTCCATTCTAGCTTGTGAGGTATGAAGAACTTTTCTTTCTTTGATAAAATTTGGAGGAAGAGGAGGTGACGGTCGGTGAGGTGGCTGATGAAAATCTGCACGCATACGAAGAAGACATCATGTCGTCGCAGTCCCTAACGCTCACCGGAGGCAAAAAGAGCCATTCAAGTGAGGTTGACAAGGCAACTAATCGAATTGGCCGCCTCAGACTTATCTCGGGATCGTATCCGGACTCGGCGTCCCCCACACCGCCAAATGTGAACATGGAGAAGCCTTTGACGGAGGATTTCATTAGAAGTTTCAATGAACCGCACCTGCGGCCCTCGATGGACCTCTTTTCTGTCGGGTTCGTGCGCAATCATTTCATCTTCCCTAGTTCTCTACCGTCCTCTATCTTAATTGACTGCTGTTTGCGGTGTAATTTTATTTTCAGGTTCCGAGTTATAGTACGTTCGAGTCTGAAAGTAGGTTTTAGTATTAAACCCACAGAAGAGCAGTGAGATTATGAGCATAACTCCAGGGTACCCGGAGTCTTAAAAATGCCATCGATGTCATCTTTTCTACTACGGTCATTATGAGGTGGTGGAATGCACTGTAGCCATCGGCAAGGCAGGAACAGAGGTTGTGGGGCAATTTTCTGTCACGATGGGACTGATTTCGAATTCAAAGGTAGCCCTGGTTGTATTATGAAATTGTATTTGTCGTATTTTGCTGAAGTTTGGACGATGGCCTTCAGCAAACCCACCTCATAGATCACTTTCCTTTGTAGGGGTACTTTGCCCAGCATGAAACAGATTAGCAAAACTCACTTTGTTGCCTTACCGGCTTCTTGAGATTTTTAATAGTTTTTTTGCAGTGCGAGAAGGCATTTAGGTACCTCAGGTCCAGCGATGTGCAGCAGACGCCTTTACCTTATGACGTTTAGATTCGACATTTGGCCTGCAAATTGGGATTTTGGGATCTTTCGTTGTTTGCGTTTTATGGCGCAAGAGACTACACCTTCGTTATAGGCCTTTACCATACGTTGAGAGCTGAAAAGGTCTAGGTGGGTAAGCGTGCTTTTAAAACAAAAACTATTTTACCCCATAGGTGTGTTCTGCTGGAAATGTTCACGGATGGATCGGTAGCTTTTACGCTGTCTGACCTACTCGCCTACCGTCGCCATCAAAATACGAGGATCATGAAACTGCTGGCCTCTGTTCTGGATCCCGCTGCTCGTGTACGTCGTGCCACTTTCCACAATTCTCGTCTTAGGGAACCAGTTAGTATGCCGAATCAATTTGATGACGCAACTTTTCAGAATGCTCTGCTGTAACTCCATGACACCTCTATTTCTATCTTGATATGCAAGTGCATAAGAGGCCAACTCATAGTGTTGAAGAATTTCCACGTGTATTCACCTGTTTGATTGTATCATATCACCTCCATTATTAAATCAGCAATTAACCCACCGAAATTGCAATCGTTAACTGTGAGTTGCGATTTTACTATCTTATTTCGGACTAGTTGTTATCACACTAAAACCTCACCTAATTCATTTATAATTTGAAACTTTGAGAAGAATCCTTACTACCGCCTGGATTTTATGCTATGCGGCTGGGTGTACGACTGTTTGGTCTACTGCTGCCTAAATGTAAAGACTATTTGTTGGTAATTATGGTCGCTGCTTAGGGTGTGAACCACATAAAGCGAGGGATAGAGGTAGATGGATTAATATCTAATAAAGTATTAAAACTGTTTATGAAGAGAACCGATTCTGATTAATTTTCAAGCTACAAAATGCCGAAATGTTCTTACTGAATTTTCCAGATCATAATAAGAGGTTGAGTGAAGCGGTGGAACATGGCTTTATTTCTTTTTTGTTAAAATTTACTGCCTCAAGAAATAAACACTATAATACAAGGGGTATAATTGACTTATAATTATTGAAAAGTATATTAGATCTTCATCAGATTTTGCTACTTTTTTAAGGCCATGGTTAGTACAAAATAGGAAGCGTAGTAAGATTACATTGCCGCAAAGGCGGTCTTGTTGCCAGATTTTTCTTTGTTCCTAATGTGACAATAAACGTTATGGGGCGGGAGTCGTTTTCAACTCATTACTTTATAAAAAGGACTGAAAAAGTTTCCTTTTTTTCCCAGTTTATCTAGTCGCACATGGTTTCCATAAATTCTGAAACATTGGCAATGTTTTCAGTTGTTTCCGCATCTTACGGTTATAAGTAGTGAGACGGTTGCCAGTAAAAGCCACATTCAATAGATTATATCATAAAATTCGTCCAAACACCACCCTATTTTGCAGCCAATAGTAAAAGATTGTGTGATATAATATGTAAAGCATGGCTGGCTCTTTTACCAACGCCTAGAACCCTAAATGCCAATTTGCTACCCCTATTTATAGCTGCGAGAAGGGTACCTCATTTCTAAAAATAAGGGATACAATAGGTGGGTTTGCCTTCCGAAGAATCATTAAAAATATACCCCTCTCGGTTAGAATTTATTTTTTCTCATGGGGTGAATAGTTTCTTTGTCACCATTTAAAAGGATGCATAACTGTTGGTAGTCTGCTGCCTTATTGGCGTCCTTGATACCTGCTTACGAAACATCGAGCTTTACAAAGGAGAACTGCAGCCATTTAATATCACCCGCCAATTTGCTGAAATAAACTGTTTTCTGATTGTCTGCTTTTGGTAGTCACTGATAACAGAGCTGCTCTCGCTGCATCCGGAGGCTCGCGGCAGCGCTGCGCATCACCTCTCCACTCATCGAGGCGGTCTCTTCCCCGAATTTTTCTTTACCCACCTTCACCCCTTCATGCAGTCTTTCCTCGAACCTTCTACGGCCAGTCCGGACGCCCGGCTTCGTCGTATTCGAGCGTGAGTTTACCGACACCCCTGCCCGCACCTGCCTCCTTTTACGGACATTTTGCGGAATATTTGGAGAGCTATTTGTAGTAGATAACCAATGAAGGCCCGTTGGAAAAGCTGAGTTTAGAAGTAGTCGAATGAACGTTAAAGCCACTCGCTATCTTTTAAGACGACACCACTATGCTGCACTATCAGCAATGGCAATCTCACTTCACTCAATCGTTTGACTTTCTTCGATTTCAAAGCTATGATAAGAGCATTGTTTGTGTAACGGGATTAGCAAAAGCATTTTTTGTTAAATTTGGCTTTTTGGAGGTTGAAATCGTTTTCAGGTGCAAAGGTTTGCAGCCAAACCCAATTAAAAAATTGTTTATGGAAGACGCATGGAAGAAACGATCTTAATTAAACGAAGGGACTTACTTTCACCCTGTAAGTCTTATAATGCGTATCCTAACTAACCTGTCTTGACAAACAGATGAATTCAATGCAGACCGTTTATAAGACGGTTTTTCCTCACAGCCTCAGCGTCTCAGAATTGTAGTTGGTTATTGATGGGGAATTGTTGCATTTGATGCTTTTTCCCTGTATATTTGTATGATTGGTTGTTTTGTTGTGTTAGCTTTATGTTTATTCACGCATAGGAAGCAGTTTCAAAGCTTTACTCTTCCCAAAAGTAGGCCATGTTAGGAAAAAATCAGTTAACAAAGAACGATTAAGAACGTGTATCTGAAGTGCGCTAATGCTTTTTCTTGCAGAAACCTCCCAAACCTTATTTCTAACCTCCTCAATGAACCTTCCCCAGCCTGGTCCGCTGGTTCCATAGTACTATGCAATCTCATCACCGCTACTCTGCACCTGCAATACTTTAATCGGGCTAATCCCGTCACATCTGCCTATGTCGATAAAACATCCTCTGTCAGTGACACCTCCAGCATTCCTTCTGAGGACGCCAAAATGGACGCACTTTATTGCCTTTCCCTCCTCATCAAACGCATTCCCTCCCTCCGACTTTTCAATCGTCTCTGGCCACACTTCGTTGAAGTCCTCTCTGATTCACGGCTTCACGGTTCGGGGGTCCGATGTCTGGCGTTGGAGGGTTTGATGGAGAGCTTGGAGTGTGCGACGACCATAGCGGTCCAGGGGAGAGGGGAGAGAAAGGCCGATTTGGAGGAAGAGGAATGCGTGGCAGTGATTAGTGACACACGCTTCCTGAATGAATTCCTTTTGCCCTCTCTCTCGGCATTGACTCAGGACCCCTCCGTGGATGTGCGAATTACACTGGCTCAGTGTCTCCCGCGGCTGACCACAGTTTGTTCACGGTGAGTTCGCTATGCGTCCTATAGACCAGTCAATTGCTTTAATTTGGATGTATTTATCTGGTGATTTCATTTTAATCCTCCAGACTGTTGGATCTCGCTAGACTACGTATCATGAATGAGAGGGAGGAAGAGGGCTTGGATGAAAATCTGCCGGAGCAGGTAGGCTGTATTGGTGACGTGGCATATTTCTAAAATGATTATATTACCTAATTCTCTATCAAATGAATGCTAGGCTGGATTTTTCGCTTCCGGTAACAACTTCACAATGAAAGTAGATTTTAACTTGGTGAGAATTTCGTGGATTTTATGTTGAGTCGTTACGTTTTTGAAGTTCTTGTGTGTGTATAACGAACTGAGATTCAATACTCCATATACTTATGGTACTGTTTAAGAAATGCCTGCGTTGTTGGCATATTCTGAGGTTGTCGGATCGACACAGGCATACGATCGTCCCTTAACAATTTGGTTTGGGAAGGCATTCTTGCCTGGTGGACCAGAGGTCGTTTTAACTACGCCTAAGGACTATTATTTAGATATTTAGTAAATTCAAACACCAGAGGTTCGGATTAAGTAGCTAAACGGTCCTCTGGAAGCCGAATTCGATAAAGTAAGAGCCTATAGCTAGCAGTCACCCATTATCTATTCAGTCATGCAGATCAAATTGTTTCAGCTTTTTTAAGGTGAGAGGTGATGTATTCCGAATTTTTAATTTCTGGGTATAATTGGTACGGATTTCCATTTGCTTTTTTGGCCTAAAAACAAGAACAGTATATTTTTAGTCTCATTCTTTTGAGGTGGGGATGGTTACAATTTATTATTGATGCTTAAATATGAAACATATCCTTTCAAAGCTCTTGTACTGTTGAAATTGTGGTAATTTAAACCTTCATTAACGCTTATTCACACGGAGCTTGAAACGGATGTGAAAACCTTTTATTTCACTGCAACTTTTGTCTTAAAATCCCTATATGACAAATTTATAAAATATCAGTGCTCAGCACCTCAGTAACCTGTAAAATTGTGTTGGAAATGAAACCTAGTCAAAAGGAGCACGTTTTTAACCTATCCAAGGATTCTGAATAAACGAATTATCCACGGAATTGTTGCGGAGGTATCGAGTGTTAAGCTTGCCTCATCTTGAGCTTCTCAACTAGGTGTTTTGATGGTAATTTGGAGCGGTGCAACATTATGGTGCCCATGTGGCTGTCGAAGTTGTATGTACGCACTTCGTCTCTCCTCATGCAGACTCTGCTGTCGGATGTGAGCGCAGCGCTGCACTTGATGGGCGCCACCTTGCCGACACGCGGCGTGAACACGGGGAAAGAGGGGGTTCAAACGTTTCTACGTGAGCGCTTGGTGGCCTTCTTCTCAGACGACACGATAGCCAACCTTGTGCGCCGCGCTCTTATCCAGACTGCCACCGGGCTGGCCGCACTGGCCACCTTCCTCGGTCACACGAAGTCCAGCGACGCTATCTTGTCTCATATGGTTACCCTCCTCAATGACAAGGTCAGGCATGTATTCTTTATGCCTTCTCAAAGCCAACGCTTTTCCAACGGTTAGGAATGAGTTAGTAAGCGCTGTCCTCTCCCGCCCAAATACCCCACTCAGATGCAAGATTCGACTCACTTTGAGCTCATTTGCACGAGTCAGAACGTCTACTGACATCGTTGCTTGTAAGAATAAGACTTGTTAGGTTTGGATTTTACTTCCTCAAGGTCCATTTACTGATGCTGTTTGTCGGGTTTTTCTGTTTAAGGCAACATTATTCCTCTCTTGGGACTGGTTGCTTTCCATCAGTTTTGGCAGTACCATGTCCAGTTTACACTTTCACAACTAATTCCTATCCGCCTTCATTACGATTTTCCCATTCCCATTTGAAGTACACCTTAAAACTGGAAGCCATTAAACCACACATATTTATAAATATGTTCCCGTGTTTTTGGTTCTGTGGCGTCAAGTATGTATGTTAGAAATTCCGAGCTCACTGTCACTTTTTCTCCCTTTAAAGAAGGATGCAAATCTGCGCGCTGCCTTCTTTAACCAAGTGGCACCTCTAGTGAGTTGTTTTGGCCCGCAGTCGGTGACCGTGCTGCGTCCACTGTTGGAGCAAGGTCTCGCGGACCCCCACGAGATTGCTCTCGCCGCCTGTCTGCGAGTCCTCGGCCATCTCGAGCGTCGCCATGTCCTTGGTGCTCCCGTCACCATCGCCTTCCTCCAACGCGTACTTGCTCTCACCGCCCATCCTGCTGCGCACATTCGACAGGTTGGCGAGTATTGCCCTTGACACTTCTATCTTCTCGTATTGTGTGATTCATCCGTTTCTTAATGAAACACAGCAGAAGATTTCTCTTGTTGTTCTGTCTCTAGAGCATCCACACCATTCTCACTCACTTCAAGTAAATTGCAGCTTAGGTTACTGAGTTCGGCAGGTATTAGCTTCCTCTCATACCTCTTGTTTTATTAGTCGTACCCCGCTTTGCCTTCGTCTTGGAGATAATGTGGTTTAACGCGTTTATAGATTTTGACTCGTTGGATGGTTCAAAGCGTTAACCACTTATCTATCACTTCGCTCGTGCTTCCTTTACTCTTCCTTTATTTTCTATTTTCATTTGATTGGGCTTAATTCAAAATTCCATGTGTCTTTTTTTGGTCATGTTTTTGTTCTAAAGCTTCTACATCCTTCCAGACCGCTTGATAGCATAAATTGGCAAGTTATCCGACATCCCCATTTTCATTTATTCTACATTTACGCATTATATCGGTCATTTCAAATGGGCTGGATTGTTGATCACAGAGTATCGTTGTCCGTTTGAAAATTCGGCAAGCATGGGATTCCCTTCTTACCCCTTGAATCTCTTGGCCTGGTTGAATTGGAGGTTATTGGGCTTAAATAAAGAGTTGACTCTTGAGAATCATCCCTCTTTGAAAGGTGAAATGTCAGTTGCCACCATCGCGTAGGCCAAATTGTAGGAGACCGAAAGGGCCCGTATGACAGTGTGCAGTGTGTAATTTGTTAATCAAAAGGGATATGAATGAATTAGGACATGAGAACCTGCTGGCGTAGAACATCGTCGTACCTCTCTCACCCACCGTCATCCCATCCCACAGGCCTGTATCGCCTACGTAACAGCATTCGCACGCGCCGGTTTGAAAGCCCTCACTGTTGCACCCAACGGACCTCTGGACGATCACACCATTGAGACAACGGAGGGTTGCGCGGCTCGTGAAGGCGGCACTGGTGTCCACGACCGCCGCCCCTATGCTTGCTCCATTGATCTAGAGCGCTTTGCTGGGGGCAAATATGGTATTGCCACTGTCTACGCTCATCTCTCCAGGCGGGAGGTCACTGAGGACATTTTTGCGTGAGTTGGAATCCACCCTATGCCAGAAGTCCCCAGTTTTGGGGTTTAATAGTGCTTTGGCTTATTTCCTGTCAATTCATCCCAACGAAGGTGGAATTTGGCTTAAAAATTGCATGATAAGCTTAAGAACTCGTCGTTTGTAGCGGTGGTAGTCGTTACAGTAACATTTCATTCTTTGGGGTTTTGTACTTTTATGTTTTATCAATCTCTTAACTCATCTGTCACTTAGGTGAAGGCTTACTCTCCTAGAATGTTTTGCCAGCCGTCAAATTTTGTCATTTGCAGCGATGCTCAATCATATCTAATGATTCAAAACCAGCTTTTGCATATTTGCAATTAAAAAATAATCTGTACACTTCGCTTCTCTCCCGCACCTTCACCAGACGTCCAATCGGTTCGAATTTCACGAACGACTCAGTGCTTCTGTCTGCCCTGCACCCTTGCCTGAGTCATGCCTTTATTGAGACTGTCGTCGCGACTCTCTTTGATGTTGCCGCGGAATTCCGCAGTGAGAACCCCTCCGTGCCGCCCATGTCACCGCGTCAGCTTTGTACCGACCTGAAGGAGCACCTGCAGGAGCGTCAGGCTGCAAGGCAGGCCGCACGGAAGTGCGAGACGCCTTGGTACCCTGCTCCCTCAGTTAGTTGCCTGGGTTGCCAGTGCTATCTCTGGATGTGTTTGAAGAAGCTGTGATGAAATCTAAAAGTTTAGATATCGACTTTCATACTCATTGTTGCTAAATGAAGTTAGCGATGTCATATCTGATACGATATCACTCCATTTAGTTAGTTTTATTGGTTTAATCAGTGTCAAGGGATGTTATATCTGTTCTGAATTAATCATACCGTGGCTTTTTGCATCAAACTTTCTGTTCTGCTCTAAATGTTGTGGATCTGAAGGCAGACAGCGGTCAATGTGCTGTCACGTCTGTCGCAGAGAGAGCGCTTAAGAGTTTGGGTTCTTTTAAAGCCTCACGCATTTTTTTAGTGGTACGTGATTGAGATACCTCAGGTTTACATTGATTCATGATCGAAGCGTCGGCTACTAGTCACTTAAGCGCTTCTGCCTATTCGAAATGGTGTTTTTGTGCTTTGTTCGTCAATATCTAGCCTCTGTGGTGCTTGCCCTGGTTAGTAGAGAGGGTCTAAGGTTGACTAGGTGACGGAACTGTGGTAGCAGTAGTTGAAGATTGCTGTAATATCATTCACTAATAATCCAAAATAGGTTTTAGATTTTAACTAAATGTTCTTTAAAATTCCATATTCCACTTTTGTATCATTTCCACAGTTTCTTTGGTGGTTTGAAGATTTTTAAACTCTGACATCTTTTTCCTCTCCCCTTTCCCGCACACAGAGCGACCCCGTTGCCGAAGTTCTAAACCGCCTCCGGCAGCACGAGATGACTGACCAGGCGGAGAATCAGTTGCTGCGCCTAGCACCCCTGTTGATGGGTCTGTGTCAGAGTGCAGCAGACTCCGCGGAGCCAGGCTCTCGAGGCTCCTTCATGTCAGCGACTCTGAGGGCGCCTAACCAAATGGCCTACATTGTCCCTTTGTCCAGTGGGGACCTGCCGAGAGCGAGACTCTACCCCTTGCCAGCTATTCCCTCGGGCGTGGTGTGCGTGCGACGTCCTCAGCCCATCAACTCAATCGGTATGTATGATGAGTCGTTTATGTTTGTGCGGCACTTTTAGGCAGCTCATCGGCTACCAACATCCCGTTTTTAGGTTGACAAACTACTCAGTGACGCTTCACTGTGAATAATATCCATTCATCATAAACATACAAAAGCTTATCAAAGCGAATGCTGGCATACGACAGGTCGAGGAAGTATCCATTCGCTCAGTACTAGCACTATCCCTAAATGCGTCATTGCTAACTCTTGGGAGGTGGCAAGATTTTCCTACTCGAAGTTTGGATTGAAACTCTTCTGCTCACAACGGAAAGCACCTCGTTAAAACTCGTTACATTACCTATTTCGAAAAGTGCTGAAGATTTTTTACACTTTTTTTGCCCATTTATAGAACCAATTTTCAGAGACAAATCTTAAAGGCGTGAAGTCAAATGCTTGGAACCATGCTCATCTACTGGTTGCCAGGTGTTCACTTGATAAAAAGAACCGAAAACGAGACTTATTTAGGTTTGATATCTTCATTCAACCTTCCCAAAGTTTCTTCCACCTTACTTTCTTGGCTTCTTGTGTTTGTTTTTGTGGCTAAACTTTTGATACCTCCTGCATCTATCACACCCATAGCAGATATTTTCAAGTTTATAAACCTGCTGGAGACAACTTTTTCCCAAAACCGAGCCCACACTACAAAACCAATTCCTGTGCTTGTTGCAAACCCCTTTTCCACGACATTTTGCGCGCAAGTTCGTCGGCTACCTACACCCTAGACTGATCGGCAGCCCAGGTGAAGCGAGTCATGTGACACGGCCAAACACGACTAATTACTCCCCTTTCTCCTTCTGTAGCAGCTTTTTTGTAGCAAAATTTTGGGAACGTTTCGGTTATTTGTTTATTTTCACTTTTTTATTTTGGAACTTCTCCAAATTCATTAGCTTTAATGGCACCAACGAACAGAAGTGCTGTGTGCCAATGCCTCCGAAGGGTTTCTGCGCCTGCGGCCACTATTTAAAGCTGAAATCCGTAAGCTGTTAACACAAGCGAGCCTATTTAAAGCAATCAAGAAATCCAGGGGTTCTTATGCTAATTTCTTCGGCAACCGCTGTGTAAAGCAGCCTTTTCTAGCTACAATCGTACGATGCATAGGTTAGCCATATGAATTCGTGCATTTTTTCTTAATAAAAACTAACTACTCCTAGAAAACGGTGTAATTGCTATTATACCATCCACATTGCGGTCGCAACAGAGCACAAGATTGAAATCAAAATGTCTAGTACTAGACAGCTCCATTTCTATTTTTTTCCCTTCTGGTTTTTATCTGTCTACTTAATTTTAATCTGATTACGGAAGAGAAGTAGAGAATGAGCTGATAGTTGTCTTTTAAACTTGTTCCTATCTTAGCACACGCACTTTTTAGCTCTCACAACTTTCCCTGTTGATGTGGGCGTAAATCACTTGTTTACCAAAAGTAACCCTTGACGCGTCAATCTCCAACTCTTTTATTGCCACAGCTATGCGTGATTATTCGTTGTTGAAAATGGGTCTTTCTGGACGTGACCCATCCACAATTGAGTGAACCATCTCATTAGAACTCCATCTTGGGCTATTCAGAATGTTTGAACCTACGTCAAATTTTTGTATCATACAGGCTTGGTCACCGCCAGGTTCGGCGAAGGCTTTATGATATGGGGTTTTAAAATGCGAGGAAAGGCGCAGAGAGCACAATAAAGAGCACGGTAACGGCCTGACGCATGCACCCCTATGCGAACATTTAAACAATGATATGCACTGCACAAGTTACAACAAGTCATTGAAACGAGCCCCACTAAAAACCTTGCACTTGATGTGAATGCATTACGTTCTTATTCTCCTTCAGTGTCAACTCCGGAGCTCATCAAATCGTCGTGTGAAGCGAAAACAACCCAGTATCCTCTGTAAGTCTTTTCTTACTATGTAAGTGTACTTTATGATGCTATACAGCTTTATTTTGTCTTTTTTAGCCCGTCCATGTTATATGAAATTGAAGTTATAGTTTTTGTTAACAAGTCACATTGGAATTAACTTAGCTTTTGAAAATGCGGTTATTTTGAGCACTTAATTCTGATTGCCTTAAAAGAATTTTAATTGATTTGTGGTTTCCTTAAGCCAAATGGTTTGGACCTTCCCCTTCAAACTCGTGACAACCCCTAAGTTATTGCTCAATCAGATTGCACCCGTTAAACGAGTTTTCCTCAATAAAATGAGACACTTTGATCTCCGTCTTTGAATCCATTACGGTTAACGGTTGAAAGTTTCTAATGTTATCATCCCCATAGATTGTGATATAAAAGAATCAACCTTACTTGTATGTCACCCGATTCAATGAAATGGTAGTTTTGTTTATTCAAGGATGGAATTTCGAGAACTGGTGTTCCAAAAACCCTCTAGAAGTCAAAAACACACAAAGCAATAATTCGCTAGATTGGCCCATGGGAATCAAAATATGTAGATTGAATTAGGGAGGTGTGAGGACGCTGAAAAAAGAGGAAATTTTTGTTAAAGCTAGCAGGTTTGCTGCCAGAGATCTCTCTTGGAGGTGACTCGACTCATTGGTCTAATGATTCTCCCTTCCAAAGTAATTCATCTTTTATCCGAAGGAGGCTTAATTTTGCGAGCTGTGGGCCTAGGTACGAAAACTACCGCGTCGCATGTGCGTTTTAATTTTTAAACGCAGTAGAAGTTGGTGAAAACGCATGACAAAAGTGTGTTTAAAGCTCCTTCTTCCCTGATCCGGCGTTTTTTAGCTTTTCTGGTGGGGCTAAACGCTCGTGATCAGCGATGAGTCAAAAGGAAGGAGGTGCTTGTATCTTACCAGATGAACGCGCTGTACTTGATTGCCAGTTAAGTAACTTTCTTTAGCTTGCACTACCTGAAATAGCTCGTACTCGCTTTTGTTGAATAAATGTAGCCGGTAGTAGTCTGAGAGATTGTAGGCATTACTAATGGGTGGAGATTAATTATGGGGTGACAAAAGGTGCATACCGTTTTAACTTTAGCTCGCTGCAATGACTTGTGATTTGAAGGGCATCAAAAATGCATGCGATTGTTTATACACATAAACTGTAAAGCCTAGAGATGCGTCGGTCTCGTCATGGCGCTTTCTATGTATTTGTACCCTTTACTATTCTCTCATTTTCGACCCGCCCTTATGTCATGACTTATCGATTGACATAACTCGATAGATGTGCCTCGAGCTTGACTACTTTAGGACCCGGGCTGAGTCTGGTCCCAGAGGCGCTAAACCTTCTCTTAAAATGCACCTATTGTTTAGAGAAGGTGCGGAATGCCCTAACAGAACGTACTACCTGGAAGTGGTTTAAAGGAGTGATCGGCTTCTGGTGCCGGGTCTCCCAAAGGTAGATGCGACAATTTCATGGGGATCCTCTACTTTTTTGAATGATGAAGAACTATGGGTCGCTACTGCTCGATTAATCTCGACTTAACATATCTGGAAGAACTTTCGGTAAAGTTTCGGAGGACACACGGCGAAACAGTTGAGTTACGCTTACCTAAAATGGGAAAATCGCGAATGTGCGGGTCCCGCGCACCAATCTGGAAATTGGGCTATGGAAACGTTTTGTTCACTTTAAATTGTTTGCTGTTTGCTTTTGTGTTTCGATGTTAAGCGAATACTTATATCATTGGTTTGCTTCGAGCAATCCACCAGCCTAATAAGCCCTTCATACGTCCCACCTTATCCTTCAAAGACCATGGTTTGGGTGTGGCGGTTGGCGTACTCAAATTCTCACTGTGCAGACCAACACGACTTTGGGGGTTGGAAGAAAAACTTTCCTCAGCAAGAATAGCCAACTAGTCAATAGGAAGACAGTGCAAGACCTCATACCTCATTGCCTTAAAACTGACTTGAAAAGATTTGCGCTTTAGGCTGGGAGAGAAGGGGGAGAGCAAACCTGTCGTATCGTATATTTAATGTACCACTTGATGATATTTTCGCAACCGATGGTTTGGGTCTTACCCTAGCTTCAGGCCATCACGTGCTCATCCACGAAATAAAAGTTAGGTGGAAACAAAGATGACTCGACTCATGCGTTTTATAGCAAGGAAACTCGTTGGGGCAGGATTATCGCTTACAACTGGTAAGACACTTGAAAAAGCGTTTTAAAATTATTTCTTTTTTATTACAAGAGCCGTGCAGCATTGTTTACTTACCTCGTGTTTTATTGCGATGATAATTAATGGTCACTTTCACGCAATCCATATGCAGTGTGTTCTACTATCATTTCGATATTGCGAGCCACGTCGTTTGGTTTTCAAATTTGAACGATGTTTTCCGCACAAAATTATAAAAAATGGAAATGTCTGCTAAGTTTGGATTTGCACTATGGAATCTAGGTCCTGGCGACTAATACTAAGTAGGGTGTGTGCCTCCTAACCTCCACCTAGAGCTACCACCGATTCAAGTAATGTCGACCTATTTCAGTTAAGGCTAGCGGTAATTACAGTTTACATTAGGCGTGGGATGGCACTAAGTAGTAACGAACGCATACATGCTCACGCTTCCACGTAGAGCCTTCTTTCAAGTCCCACTCCGTAGTTGAAGATTTTACTATAACTACCTCTTCTTTATCTTTCAGTGGTAAGCTATATTAGTAATTGAGAAGCCATCGGTCCTCTGTTCGTATTCGGTTTGAGAATCCTGCATGAGTCTTCTCTGAAGTCGATACACAGTGTATGGGTCTGGCCAGAACTTTATTGTAGGCCTATAGAAAGGTTGACAAGTGTTATAGAAATGACGTGGTCAAGACACCATTTCACCTTGTTGGTGATCGAAACCTACGGAGACTGGAGAGTCCACGTGATGAAATTGGAATTAAATCAGATCCTTCTGTTACACATGTTTGTATGATTTGCCACCTCAGAGCTACAATCAAAACAAAGCCCTCGTTCGTCGATATCATCTCGTCCCGCATCTGCCAGGGTCGTATTCCCTTGCCCTCCAATCCTCCTCCCAGGGCCGTGTTTGCCCGTGGTCTGACTGTTTCTGCAGCATCGACACCGAAACCGGCCGCTGAGGAGGCACGTGGCTCTTTCGTCTCTCTCCGCGTTTCCAACAGCAGCTTTAACGGTAGTGGTCGTCCTTCTCACATCATCTCACCATTTACCCTCACCTCCCCTCAGCTGCGATGTGGTGTTGCCGAGTTCCCAACGTGGGCACTGGGGGGTGGACACACTTGGCCCCGTCTACGACTTCTTGTGCATGTGCATGAGCACATGCCTGGTCATTTGAGGTAAATACGCTCCCCGTAGTTTGAGTTGCAGTAATTTTTTGCTGTTTTGACTCAACTGTATTGTTGGAAAATCCATGGTAAGGACTGCTAGATCTTATCTCGCCTCCTTCACCACCCAGTGGCAAATGTTTATTTAATTGCTAGGGCAATAGACTGTTCTTAGCCATAAACTTGATAACGGCTACTCAGGGACGTACCCGTTTGAATCTTCAACGACTCATCTTTGACAGCACAGGTCTAATGTAAGATTTATTGCCCTCAGCACTGCCGATCTGATAGTTTGAAGGGAATGAAGTAGTGGCTTAGTTTGAAGGTCTCCCGTAAACTAGTCTCCTTCTTAATTGTCGTCTGTTTAGAATCGAACTCGAATTGTCTACCGTGAACTGTCGAATTCCATCTTGCTGTTTCTATAAGATAATACGATTGGCCGGATTTCTTGTTCCTAGGAATGAGTGAAGATTTCTATTTTCTTTGCTGATTCCTATGTAGGAAGAGTTTTGTTGCCGGTTGATGTTAAGGACCGCGGCGCTGTTCATCCACTTTATATGCCGTTTTAATATTCCCACGGTGTTTTGTGTTAGGACTGCTCATGTTTGGGGTACTTTAATAAGTTATGCTGTTGATATATTGGTTTGAATGACCCCAATGAAGGCAGGCTTTTTCGATTTATGATGTATTATGATCACATTTCAGGAAGGCCTTGAAGAAAGGGGTTTTGGATGCAGAAGTAAAATTTTCCTAACTTACACTAATTCCTCAAAACTACCCCAAAGCTCTCGTAGATCAATGTTAATCGAATCCCTATTTATCTGTAAACCATTGTGCTATTCCTCCGACATCCTTGCCAACTAGGATTATCAGAGGTATAAGGAGAGCTCCTAATGCATTTAATGTTTTATCTTCCCTCCATAGCCTAGCACTACATCCATCCAGTCGTCTGCTCGCCTCTTGCAGCAGTGGTGATGGATTTGTCAAGTTTTGGGACTGCGGACGCGCTGCCCACGCCAGTTCCAGCCAGTTGATGGCTTCCACCGATGAATTCGTTGAGCGAGTCGCCAGCGAGGATGATGAGACCACCCCAGAAACGCCTGATGATAGTTTGGTGGCTACGGAGGTGAAGATTCCTGAATGCGATGCTGTGGACGACGATACCTTTGCTGGACGCTCCCTTCCCTCTCGATCTCTCTCCAGTTACTCGGTTCGACAACCTCAGGACGCCCTGGAGACCAAGCAGAGCTGTCGGGTAAGTCAGAAGTGTTTGGGATTTAGCTAAAGCCTCTTTTTTACTCTTTTAGTGCCTTGTATGGACAGAGAGCGGAAGCAGTGTGGCTACACTGGTCAATAACTCGGCCATTCACCTGGTGGACGACTCAGTCAGCTGTCTGCGCTCCCTCTTTCCTCTGCAGACGGCACATCACGGAAGAGCCACATACTTATCTGCCCCGGCGACCGCTTTTTGTGGCGATGATGGAAGCCCCCTCCACTCCTACATGCTTAGTGGAACCGATCAAAATCTTCTGGTCTACTCCACAACTAGCGGAAATATTGTGGGACAGGATGTGCGAGTGAAGGAACCAGTGTGGTGGTTGAAACAGGATCGTATGCATGGTGGGTATTTTACCATGCACCGTTTCTATCTTTGAAGAAATGAACTTATGGTGGGTCGTCGGTATTAATGCTCTTGTAGGCCTTATAACCTGTCTCGCCGTTCACAGCGGGCATACGTGGCTGGCGGCGGGCACGATTCACAGCCACATGGTCATCTGGGATCTACGCTACCGGCGCACCATTTCGCATTTCATTTTGCCCCATAATACCAAGACATCCATGGGATTCACTAGGCTTCAACTCTACGATTGGTATCGGCGATCCGCACACTCCACACTGGTGCGCCAATTCCTCGTTTGTATTTCTGATTTTTGCGACTTCCTGTTAAAGCTTGTATGTGTACGAAATCGGAGTCATACAATTTAGGTAGTCGTAGCCTCGAGTATTGCATCAAAAATAATTTGGGTGCATTTAGTCTTCACTTAGAGACCACTGGAATCGGGTCTATGATTCAGCGGCAGTTTAAAAAGTGCAACTCGGATATTATGTTAGTCACCTTTCACCCAACATCTTGTAGATTTGTGCTGCGACAGGCCACCATAATGAAGTGGTGCTTTTCGACCTGGACGACTCTAATCCGCGCCAGGCGTCGACAACCTGCGTGGCAGCCACATGGACACAGCCTGACACGCATTCGAAACCTCTGATCGCGAAAAACTCCTGCCCACTGCCTAGGCGTGGTGTTCTTAGTCTCCTCCTTCTCCCACCGCCGTCTACGTCTTCGTCGCCCTCGACAGCACCATCTAGTGCAGCCAATAGTGCTGCTGCATTGCCAACTCTGGTAACTGGTGGCCATGATGCTCGGCTCCGGTGCTGGAGCTTAGCTCAACCCGACGCCTCCGCAGTTCTGTCTTGGGCGGGAACTGAGGAAATCTTTCGGCCACGTGTCTCCTTTAGGTATGCATTCTCCGTCCTAAAAGCACACTAACAAAGCCACGGAAGACCAAACTATCGGCCAGTCAATTTGAGCGTTAAAACCACCTGATTGTTGATGAAACGAAATACTGTTTACGCTGTTGCTGTAGAAGCTCATTTGATTGAGCATTAAACCCTTTGACTTGAAGGTTACTGGTCAAACACTTAGAGCCTTATTATTGGCTCACTAGTTAAACATTAAAGCTAATCAGCCACTCTTCATTTGAAATCCAAGCCCCATGACAGATTTAGTTGCATGTATTTTTTGATCAGAAATACGGTTTGAACTTATTTCCTTTCCTCTGCAGCGAAAAGTTGGTCGACGGCGTACGAGTAGTAACGGAAGAGGAGTCAGTGGAAGACTACTTTCAACAGCAGCATCAATCATCCACCCCCGCCATCTCAAAGGGTCGCCGCGGTGAGGCCTACTTCAGTCCTTTGGATGCAGGCGACGTCACAGTAGGTCACACCAATGGCGTCAGCGACTTGGCCCTCATTAGTCACTCCTCTGGGCGCGCCTTTCTCGTCTCGGCGGCCATGAACGGCGTCATGAAATTTTGGAGGTGAAAAGAACGGCAGTCTCGACCATCTGAATGTTTGCATTTTCTAGCCACAACTGATTATGTAGTTTCTTGATTTGATTTGTACCTCAAGTGAAAATGTCTTTCAATGCCAGGATCCCTACTTGGACTAAAACGTCGATCCGGATCTGTATAAGCATGTTTTTAGACTTAACTGGGTGGGATAGGATTTCAGAAGCAGAAAATGATAGAGCTTAAACTGATGTGGAGTCATTCGTTCTATCGCCTACTTGTTTGCAGCAAGTAGAAATGGCAATATGAGCTACACGGAACAGGATGACGTGAGTTGGAGGAGGATCATCACCACGTTTGCTTATTCATAGGTGATAGGGAACTGATCCAGGAAACTTGCCGAGAATGACGCGAAGGGACCAGTGTGCTGGCCGAGTTCTTGCCCGTAGGTTGAGGCTGTCAGTCCCCCTGGAGAAGGCTAATCAGCGCTGAATCGTCGATACCTAGTCAACTTACCGATTCTGCGTCATCTTATTCTCAAACTTGAGTGGATAAATTGTACATATTGAACAATAAAATGAGGACAATCTGAGTTTAGCTACGCCATCTAGCACTCAAGCACTTATAATAGCCAAAGGCCTGCCCTGCCTGGAAATGAACACATGCACCCGCATAAGTAGCAAAAGTAGATATTATCGATGGCGCATTGGCAAAAAATGAAACTTCAGTTGCGGAGTAGCAAGAGCACCAAAAAGTCGTCCACAAATGCCAGCCCAGAGGAAAGTCTAGGCGCGGCAAACTTCAAAAGACTGAGGGAAAAACTACTCGGTGTGAGCAAAAGCAGGGTGTACTTGTGAAATCCCTCCTCCTCACCGCTATTCGCAGTTCCTGTAGGCAACGGGGTAAGAAATCCCGCTCTTTGCTTCAAGCGCAGATATGAAACGAGGCAGGTAAGTGGCCTTTTTACAAAGTTCGGCTTCGAGTCATCCCCTTCATCCTTATCCTTTTCCTCTTCAACATTTTCCTCCTGATTCGGAAGCGCTAACAGGATCGAGAAGGGCGGTGACGAGGAGGAGGGATCTCCGAGGGCCCCGTTGATATGTTCTACTGCGTCTGCCATCCATGAGGCCTCTGTCCGCGCTTGATGGGCCATCTGGAAGCGCAGAACTCCCCCAAAGGAGGAAAAAGCGGGTGATTGGGGCAATTCCTTTGCTAGGCGTTCGTCTCCAACAACATGAAGGCACCTAAATCGAAACACTGACTTTTTGGTGTAGAGATGAGCAAACCAGAGGTGGGGACGAAGAAACGCTTCCAGATCAGACATGGTAATGATGGAAGAGAGGACAGGGTCGCTAAGGTCCGTCATGTCGGGTCGGAGAAGGCTATCGATTGGTGAGGCACCACGACCCCCAAAACGAGAAATAGGAGCCAAACGTCGGGGCAGCGGACCCATGGCTAATCGCTGCTGCCGAGTGGAATCGATCGGCCGGGGCTGTCGCCGTAGTCGTACATCTTCAGCGGAAGAATGTGCAAACACGGAAGCGTTACTTTCATTGTTTCCCGTTGGAGCACGCATGAGATCAAACGCAGCAGCAACGAATTGATTCGGAAAGGGTAGAGAGGGGATGAGTTCAGGCACGATGGGGAAAGTGGAAGGGAGGGGAATGAGTGAGGACTGTCTGGGTGCAGAGAGTACATCTTTCTGAATGTCACCTTCAATAAAATCCACCATTAATCTGCGATCTGGATAACGCAGAGCCAGTGCTTTCAGCTGCTGATTCACCTCCTCAGCTACCTCAGTGCTTTGAAACACCGCCGTGGCGTAGTTTTGCCTAAATTCCCAGTCCAGTTTGACCAGCGTTCCAAACTGATTAAGAAAGCATTCCAGCTCTTCGGTATCTCGCCAATTGTCTAGTCCACTGATGTATAAGACATTAGAAATGAGGGGTTTTCCATAGCCGATCTTGCAGTGGTACGAACGCACACAATTCCCACTCATTTTATTTTTTGCTACCACTGCCATATCAACATTGGCAAAGCGAACGAAAGCGTAGGCATGTGAAGAACTGGGATGCTTGACATCAATCTGCTCAACAACTCCATAGCGTTCAAAAGCCTCGCGAACCTCAGCTTCTGTGATGTCAGGCTCCAAGCTGCCGACAAAGAGAGTTCTTGTGGCTTTTGGGTCGTTCAGAGGCTCAGATTCCATAGATCCAGGTCGACTTCCACGGCCGGAATAGTGAGAATGACGACTGGGCGTACGCAGCGGCGAACGAGAACGATCTTCGAAGGGAGAAGGGCGGAGTGATGAGTGCTTGGGCGACGAGCGTGGTCGGTGTGGGGATGACTCTTCGCGATTTCCCGACCCATGCATAACAGGTTCTTTTTCATCCCAAATTTCTACACTGAAAGCTCTGTCGTGAATGTAGACCCGGTGTTTGCACCTGTACGCACGATGGGCATCACGAGAGTGACTAAAATTAGAATCGCACTTGAGATATTATAACGTGGGTATTTATTCAAATAAAGAATATTAAATGCAAACGCAAACTGCACGGAATTGCAAAAATTAGCATTGTGTATAGGCATGTACCGAAAGTATATAATTGCAAGCCTTCTTTCGGAGGATTTAAAAATACGGATATCCACATCACCGAATGTTGAGAAAGCATCATGCAAATGTTCCTGTATGGTATCAATGTCAAACTTTAAGGAGATTTTTCGGACGCATAGTGCTCGGTAGTTAGGCTTCTGATAGGAACTCGTTTCAGAGCCGTGTGTTTCGATTGAATGCTCACAGTGCCGCCTTGAACTACTCTCTCGGCTGCTCTTGGAGTTCGTTTCACGCTTAATATCGTCCCGTCCCATGTGGTAACGCACTCAAGTGAATAAAAGTAATGGGAAGAGATAGATAGCGGCCCCCAATTATGGGAGATTGTTTAAGCCGCCCAACATTTGAATAACCACAACCCTATTTGGGAATTTAAACAATAAAACGCGGTTTAATAAGTGTTTAAAGGTTGGTTACAGGTCCTTAATTAGCCTAAAACCTAGTTTGAGGTAAAAAATTATTAATGGTCAATAATCAATGCCCGTTGGAGAAATAAGCAAGGGGCCTAATGCTGTGCCGCTATATTCCCCCCCCTGGAGAACACATGTGCCCAGATGCATTTATATAACACACCTGCAAACTAGCAATAACTTAAGGATGGAATGCCACTCAATAAAGGTAAGCAGATCTTACTTTGAAATGCTTTAAGTCTCATAGAATTTTATTTACAGTTACTGTAGCATGTTGGCTGTCTAAACCTCTGTTTTGGCAATGCGGATATTTTGGGTCTCCGCCAAGGTAACTTCGTCGGGTGAGCTGAGCTTCCAGTAACCCCGGCCCTGCTGTACGTCGAAGGTGGGTATTCTACCCGAGTGCTATATTTTCTTCCGTCTCGAGGTGTGTCAGCTACAACCACACTTAAATCTTAGTCATGTTTTGGTATTATGAGTTAATGGACTGAATTACTGACTCAGGTCTTCAGACTATCCATTGATATTTATTGAACGTAATCGCGTTTTGAGACCGTCTACTTGTTTTTGCCATAAATTTGACTGTTTGGGGCTATAAGTGAGATGCGAGGCATGATTTCCAACTTATTCCTCTCAGCGTGTTCAATAATAATTCGGATGTCTTGAAGACAGTACCGGCGAACCGGCTCCGGAAGGGTGTTCTTGCCGATGTCTAAATGCATTTTACAACTAAACATCAGAACACACTTGCGAAGACTCAAAGCAAAGGAACCTCGAGACCGTTGTAACTTTCTGTCACCACCCTGGTATAAGATTCTGCAAATTTGGAAGGAACTGCAGGATTGTGACCGAGGTGAACTACGGATGTCGTACAAAAGAATGACACCTCGCATTTGAGGGGATTAAGAATAATCCAGGTAGATGGGCGGCCAAGCATCAACGAGGTGCCTTTGAGGTGGGAGGTAACTATGCAACCCGTCTCCCCAATCCTATGTATAGAAAGGCCGCTTTCCCATCCCGCTGAAATTGCTGCTGAGACACTTCGGGGCACCACTACCTCGACTAGGGCTTACTAATTTGTCCTCATCTGGTCGCATCTCGGGCCACTGCCTTTGCTTTTCAACTTTCCACCGGAATGTTTTTACTACAAAGCATCGTTTTCTGAGCTCTTCCAGGACTATATGAGGCCACAACAATCCCGAAGTTAAATGACAAACCTGAAAGGACTTTACATAAATTCGAAACAAATGGCCTTTGGTAGGGTTTAAAGTATTCTGCAACTAATGGTCTTTTTTTAAACCAATTTGCTGTGGAAAATGGAAAGTTGATGGCGCCGATACTTAATTCAAGCGGTCAAGTCTACCTGCCCATCCGATGAATAGGAGCTGAGCTGTGTATAAGAAATTAATTGAATTTTACTATGGCAAACTTGTAAATTCAAATTATTCATCTTTATCAATGTCGCTACTCTCGTCACCGTCTTTCTTTATCTCCGAGGTCTCTTTGGACGCACCTTGATCCGACTTGAAGCCCGTAGTAAGGGACTCAATAGCCCTGCGCACCTCCTCATTTTGAGGGTCCACACCGGGCAGATACTGTAGCACAGACTGGAGAAATTCGGGATCGCAATCCATCACAGCTTCATCCTTCGTCTTATCCCTCTCTCCTCCCCCAGACAACTGGCGGTGACCGTGGGAGGCAGCTTCGGAGGTAGACGCAGCTGGGACACCCGCGGATACAGGCGCCTCATCTACATCCATTTTTGCATTGTTGTTACTGTTGTCGTCATTGTTCTGCGGAACGATAGAAAGGATAAACCTTGCCTGACTTAAGTAACGACCATATGGAAATCAAGGTGGGGATTCAGAACATTCTGGAATAACTACAAATCGACAGTCGTAAATACGTACTCGTAGCTCGCTCCGTCGATAAAAGTGATAGCTGTAGCCATTTAGTGCCTGCTTAATTGTCCTTCCGTCTTACCTAACAGCCCTTTTGAATGACAGAAAACAATTCTTATGTGGCGATAGTACTATGGCTTCAGGAGAGAACTGGAGTGCCATGACAACCGCAAATGTATGGCATCATATAATCTGATTCAAGTTGCAGTAAAAAAAACGTTTAGTAACTTGCTGCTTAGAAGAGCCCGGAAACTAATCGAGAACCTCAAGTAACTAATCGTGCATTCCTCAAAGGTTAACATGCAAAAAGCGATTAAAGACGACAAAACATATCTCCTCGAAATGGTACACGGTTGTTTCGTCAAATCCGATAACGTGTGCTAGCGAAGTACCGCTGAAGTGAATGAACTGAAATTGAAAAATCCCATCCACTCTAAGTTCGATCAGGGAGATCAAACATTATGGATCGTTTGAGAAGGAATATCGCCACGATTACCAAATGCTGCCTTACAAAAGCTCCTCAGGACTTTAGTATTAATACACTGAAGCTCCACAAATAAATTGAGAATAAGGATGTGAGCAGGAAAAAATTGGAATTACTAAATAGCTCACGCATTGATCATTGGGTGATGTATGCGACAAAATTAGTAACGAAAAAAGGGTTGCAAACGCACATCTCCAAAAGATGAATGACCATAAAATATTATGTTGGCAGGACACATAAACAGGAGCGAGCAGCAAAACCAAGGTTAGTCAGGTGAAGGAAACAGGTTTAGGTTACATTTAATAAAAAAGGATATAGGAATGAAACAGACTCTATTCACGGATTTCACGAAGGAAAAAGAAAAAACTAAACAAGAGAAAATGATTAAATGAAACTAAAATCTCACATTAGAATCGGATTTCTTATCCTCCGAGGCTCTCTCCTGTTCTTGTGTTTGCATTGACATCTGGATGGCATAAGCGATTTGTTCCTCTTCTGTCATATTGGCCAGATCCACCGGCCCTGAAGCACCACTAAAGCTAGCAGGTCCAACCTGCATTGACATTGCAAGAGCTTGTCGAAGCAACTCCTCCTCTGACGTTCCGGCAGCTCCCGGCAAAACACCCGTAGCTTGACCACCAGAATTTGCACTTGCCTCCTGCTCCTGTCTCATGCGCTGATCCTCCATGGAAACCCGGAGAGCGTAGATAAGATCCGGGTCGTCCACAGCATCCAGACCAAACTCCAGACCAATGCCGGAGCCAGGCAGAGCCCCAGAACCATCTTCCCCAGCGATGATAGGACTTGAGGCGAGAGATTCGTGTAAAACAGTTCCAGGCGGGACCGTAACCAAGTGAGATCCGGTGCCGTCTTTCCCGTTTATTGTTTCGACAAACTCGAGGAGTTTTTTCTGATTTACTTCATCTTCACCGAAGTTCACAATGTCGACATTTACCTTTTCTTTCTTTAAACGCTTAGCCAGTTTTACCATCTATGTTTGTTAAGATTTATAAGGGAACAAATGAATACCTCAGCTCCATCATCTTTTATGGGACTACCTATGAAACAGACTATACGCATTTTTTGGTGACGAAGCTGTCGATGGCGGAGAGCCAAGTGGGCGATTCGCATAGATGTGCAAAAGCTAATACCTCCTTTAGGCTTAATTAAATGAAGCCTGTTGAATATTTTGCTCATATCACTAGTGAGAGTACATAAAACCTCGGTATTGGCTAGAGATATTAACCCGACTGTATTTTCCGGGTTCGCTTGCCGCTTCACTTGACATAAGAGATTAACAGCATCGTTTTGGGCCTGCAGGCGTGATGGAGCAAAGTCCCCGTTGCGCATAAAATCGCTATTATCCACACTAAACTTATAGTAACATCGGATTAGGCACATACGCAATCATCACTGCCTCCTGCGACATTTTCCAAATGAATAACAAAACAGACCACAAGGTCCGCGACCAAGACACCTCATTAAAATATATAGGTCATAGAATGACAAAGACTAAAGTTTAGCATTTTATCAAAAAAAAATAAAAAATGAAAAAAATATACCACAAAATTAGTTAGCAGGAAAAATCGACCGAATTTTATGTAAGGGTTAAAAAAATCGCACAATTTTACACTTGGAATTACAGCAAATAGAGCCCCATTAGGTTTATCTATGCCATCCAAAGTGCAGCGATTATTTATTTTTAGAACAATATGTGACCGTATTTAAAGCGGCTGATTTCAAATGTCTCATATCAGATTGTTGGGGCTGTGGCGCCTTTAAAATTTCCAAGATGTAATGTAGCTCCTGGAGACTTTCCTGAGGGCAAGATAGAGAAACAGAAAATAAGTTCATAACAAATGTTAGGTTTTGAGTCTTTTAAAGTGGATTAAAGGCTAGCCCACTAGGCAAAGACGCAATGGCGGAGCATAAATTGCCCTTTTACCAAAACCAAGTGTTAAGAATTGGATTACCGCATCATGTGCATTCTAGGTCAAATCAAATGCTAACAATGAGTGTTATTTTCATTGTTTTTGCCAAAGCATCGGAATCTGATGCGCTTTTGGAGCTGTGGCATATTGCTGACCTCTAGTCTTCAGCAGGATAAGATTTGCCTATCTTTATCTTTCATAGGTTTTAAATAGATTTCCTGCGTGTTAGCACAATATAAGTGAAGTAGTTGCTGTTTTTCCCCACATATCTTGAAAATAATATCAGCTCTCAAAGTTTTTTTAAAGTCGTGAGAATCCAAAAGATCAAGATAGCACGCATGTAATACGATGGTGGCCTATTTCTTGATTGCGGGGAGGCGCTGCTTTTGAGCTTTTAAATTTGACTTCTTGTATCCTACTGGGTGGGCTGGCCTTCGATTCATACCAATAACCTAGACACTTTTTCCGCGCTGAATATATATTCTGCCCTAATGTTGTCTTCTTTCCTCTTCAGGGAAGTCTTGGGACGCTACAATGTGTGTGGTACATTGATAGGATAGTTAGCTCTAAGTTTAGGTAAAGGGCCAAATTTAGTCTTTGCCTTTGTGTTTTAATTAAGTAGGCCAGTTTCCCGCTAAGGCTAATAGCCCCAAGCTCTACTGTTTATCAAATGTGTATTTTCTGCCCAAGTTATTTACCTGACTTCGTTTTTAGGAAAGGCCAGGGATGGCACGCGTAGACTGCAAACGTTGAGAGGAGCTAAGAAGTTGCCTTATTGGTTTGAACGTCACACTTTCTAATAGAAGAAAGCCAAATGCTTATAAGGTAAATGCATAAAAACTGCAAATCAACTTTTAAGGTTACCTACCAAAAACATAATTTTACCGGCTATCAATATATGCATAACCTTGAAATGTAGCGTTGTACTATATTTAGAGGTAACATGTGTTGGTGTAAAAAAGAGGGACTAGGCAGAATAACAGGGGCTGGAGTTCCTGCTGAACGGCGCAGATAAAATACAATGGTTATCCTAAGCGAGGTCTTTGCCAAAGACATGACTAAACACAAGCAATTAAAACGGTACAAGGTTTTGAACATTTTAGTGCCTTTTAAAAAGAGGTATTTGAAGACATCTCGTCACTTGGATGCCTTTGTTTGTACTCTGACATAAGCATTAAGCACAATCCCCTGGTAACACTGCAGTAATTTAACAATAATGTTTGGTTGATTCCTTGTAAAAGTGTTTTGCGCAGTTTGTTGATTGCTTATAACCTTGCTGTATTTGTTTATATTTGCGAAATGTATGAATAACATAGGTTTTTGCGAGAGCGCTACATTTAAATATTCAAGGTCTTAGTCCCATTTTTGACATATATTTGTACCCGCGATAGATTGTCATAGCAACCGCCCTTGAGTTCTTTGTGTGCACACTGGTCCTCTGAACATTATGTAGCCGGCACATTTGCTATTTTCCTGGTTGTGACCTAAAGTGGTTATTATGTAAACTGAAAGTTTCGATTATAAAAATGTTGTAATGGTTGTTATTAAATTAAACATTTAATTCAGTCATTTTTGCAGAAGTATAGTTTTTAAACGAGCAATGCTTACAAGTTTTTGCCTGATGGAAAATTTATTCTAAACCTTTTGAAGCAGATTTGTAGAGTATTTTAAATAATTACATCTGCTCTTTTATTTCCCCTCGCGGACCTGACCAATCAAGTGATAGTGACCATAGTGTCTCTTATGTCAGAATAGTGGGGAAGATGAGTAGTAGGCGAAGGACCTCTTTTACTGAAAAGCTACCTCCAATAGAAGATGTAAAAAACTATATTAGATCCAGAGAAGATGATCCAAAGCTGAAGGCCATGCTAGCTTTTACAATAGCTAGGGATCGTGAAACAAAATATAATAAAATCTTGTAGGTTTTTAAATAATATGCTAACTTCCAGACGTTCACGAGCTAAAGTACTACATTCGCTTAGAATGAAACAAGCCAAAGCAAAAATGGAATCAGCAGCCCCAGATCCTGAACTCCCATTATATGTACGGAATCTCTGCCTTTATTTGGTAAATAGATGATGAGTGAGGATCGTAAGTTGCGAATTGCGTATGAAAAGCTGGTTGGATGCGTCAAAGAAAGTGTAATACCACCCATGCACGAAAGTTGGCTGCACAATATTGTTTCAAAAATTCCAAAAAAACTGCGCAGTGGAAAAAAGGCTGAACTTAACCAAGTGCTGGTTGAAGTCCAGGCTAATTTTTTCAATAGCATGCAAAGGAGCGTCCTCCAGCAATCTCTTAAAGTTCCACCCATTAAAGGAGTAGAGGTAGAGGAATTAACCATGCCCATCTTTGAGCCAACGTAATTATTTTTCGTAATTTTTAATAATATAGTGGAATGAATTTCGCCAATCCCTGGCACAAGGACTATATGACCCATCGGATCGAACTGCGCGAACATTTGATGCTACTTTATCCACAAATGGCGAAGACTCTTGATATTTGTGAAAGGTTTTTTTCATCAGTTCAAGTGGCAGATGTTGACACGTTTCGGTACAAACCTTTCTCCACGACGTTATTTGTTATTATAGTGAACTAGGACCCATTGATTTCGATTTTGTTAAGACTAAAATTCACGCTGACTGTAAGAAAAGTGGCGAAAATCTAATGGACAAGTAAAAATAAGTCGATTAGCATTTTTAGATGGTTCCCAAAAATTTGTTCAATCTTTGTGGGGAAAAATCGCGTTCCGGCTCTCAAGCAGGACAAAATGAGTGCCTTTTTTAACTGTACTAGTATACTCCTATCAAATAAAGTTTGTTTCTTCTGGTCTTTACCAATTTTTTAGATCAAGCAGTTTCTCTTACGAAACCTTGAATGTTGGGTTGATCTCTTTGATGAGGATCACCGGGAAAGGTTGCCCGTTTTGAAAATGTATTTGACATTCGAAAATCAATGCGTCAAATTCTTTCCCGGTTATGAAGATTTGGAGGAGCTCCTTTTATCGGTAGCTAAATATATTTTGGAATCTATGCCACAGGTACAACATTTTGTTCAAACATGGATTTTACTGCTACTAGTAATCACTTTAGTTGCTTTTTACGTTAATCAATTTTTTTATAAAGTATCGTCGTTTTTCGACTCCCCCATTTGGAAACCTGAAACTACCTCTGCCGCATGGTGATGATAAAAGTGTCGCATAGTGAGATGCAGTCGGCTATCTCGGCTGGGTTGAGTGATGCGGCCTAGTAAAACATCCAATTTAAAATTAATTTCTTGTCCTTAATCAGTTGGTCTAACTGACAAAGAATGCTGATCTTTAAGCATCGAAAACACAAGAAGCCTGCCACACCTTTGAAATTATCAGGTTCCATGAAAGATACATCCGTCGATGACCTATTCACGGCATGAAATGACCATTGTTAATCGTAACTTCAAAAGTTGCACTTGCTGGTACAAATGTCATGCATTCTTCGCCTACTTTCTCTGTCCTAGATACCGACGGTACACTCCATCCTCTATAGGTCTGATTCTCCACGCTACATTGACACTAATATCGCTCCTCACATAGTAGAAGCCCTCCAAGACAGACTGAAGAATGCTGCAAAGTTCTACTTTGAACCAGCAGTACGCTTCTTCCACCAAAACATTGGTAGGTTCTATAATACCCTCATATCTCACTTTTTAGTTGAACCCTATTCCTACATATTCGACGGGACTGAAGCCAAGTTGGTGGAGGACTTCCTGAATAAGGATCCAGAATTCAGGGACTACTGCGTTGTAGGTTATCGCTTGGTATATTCATTCACTGATTGGACGAGATTAATCAAATCGCACCATCATGCTTTCCTTCAAAAGTACGTCACAAAGCTTCACGATCTGGCGCATGATATCAACCACCTTCCAGACGTAGAATACTTTGATCTAATTCGTTTGGACTGCGAAGATGTTAAAACGGGCATTGCAAAGGAATGTATGCGATTAGCCAACAATCTCCTGGAGACTCTGGCCAACAAACTTCGCCAAATTAATCAAGAGTGAGTTGTAGAGCAGATATCTGGAAATCAACCCTCTTTGGCTCTATTTACATGCGAATTTTTTCCTTAAGTGGACAAGGATGGTACACACTTTTTTCTCTGCTTAGGGTATGCTCAAGCTTTGAGGAGATGCAAGCCAAGTGTCGAACCATCCCACAGACAAGCGAAGAATTGATTGAACTCAACTCCTACATGGAGGAAGCACGTTGTCAAGGCATGGTGCGAATGGAGCAAAAGATCCAGGTCCATTCAGCACAAATCTTTCACCTTTTCGGACCCAAAATATCTTTTAACTTAACCGGTGATTGCTTCGATAGGTCTGAGGGAAATGCTTGCTTAGCTATATATTCAATTTAGTTTGGTGAATGAAGTAGCAGCTGTGGCTTAGATGCGTGTAGTCTTGTCTATAAGAGCGAAATATGATCCAGCAAGTGTAGTTGAGGTTGATTTATCTCCAAAGATGTAATAAGATGTATCGTGCTAGAAGCAAATCTCTTGTCAGTGCATACAGGGGTTGGAAAACTATCAATGTGGATGACATGAGGACGGATTCATGTCATTAATGTGACCATCGAATTTCAGTAGACTGAAGAGATACGTGGTTAATACATTTCCCCACCAGAATAGTTACGTGAAGAAGTGATTACTTGATTTACAATAGAGACAACTTCGAAACTGTGGAGACCGAGTTTCTACTCTTTTAAATTGCAGTGGACTCGAGAATACCTTATTTACCTATTGGATGTGTATGAGTTTTCACCAGGAGATATAAAGATGAATAGTCAGGTGCTTACTTGGAAAGCCAGAATAAATCCCGAATTTGATGCTCATGATAAGGTGAGTTTCACCATATTTTGGATCAGGCTAGGATACTGAGGCGGAAAACAATGCTATGTGATAATACTTACTTTCCTACTACAGATGCAAGAGAACATGCGAACCGTGAATGAACAACGCATCAATGCAAAGCGCGAACAATTGGAGGGCGATCTGAAACGTCTGCGAAATCGGGTGGATGAATTCAATGACTATGGCGAAGTGGACGCGGAAATGATGGCACAGTACGCCAACGATGTGCGTGTTGTCTTCAAACGAGTCAGTGAGGCTGAGAGCTTGCGTGAATGGATTAATAAGGAAGAGAAGCTCTACCAAATACCCATATCACCCTTTGCGGATATAGAAGAGATCAAGGCACTCGCTGAACCATTCCATCGTCTATTTACCAATGTCGTCAAGTATTATAAGTCTGAGAGGAGGTAGGCACCGGTCATTTTGAGGGGAGACTATGCATTTATGAGGAGGTTCTACATTACCAAAAGCGTCATGACTTAAAACAACTTCTAAAAAGATTGTTTAGTAGTAACTGATTGGGAAACATTCCCAGAGTTCTAGCCCTATCTCGCACCTAAACTATGTAACCTTTAACTCTGCACTAGATGGATGTACGGTGAGTTTGACAAATTGGATGCAGAAGCCATTGAGGCTGAGGTGGACGAGACTTGGAGGGAGATGTTCCGCCTACAAAAGGTGTTCGCCAATCGGTTGAAGAAGATGAGAATGGAGGCGGATGAGCGGCGAAGGGAGCGCAACGAGCGTCTTCGACGCCGCATGCTAGCAGCAAGTAGAACGGAACCGATGTCGACCCCTATAGATGAGGAGGCTGCAGCCGTAGCGTTGATAACAGGAGGAGCAGCAGAAGATGAGGAAATTGCTGATGTTAAGGCTCCAGCTGCTCTTCAAACTGTCAACTTTATGTTGGAACGTCTAAAGAAGTTCAAGGTTGGTTCTTCTCAGCCCTGCTTTCCTTGAAAGCTTTGAACCTAACAGTTACGGCTTTTCTAGGATATAGTTCCTGTCATACGGATCCTCTGCAATCCGGGTATACGCCAGCGCCACTGGGATGCCATGTCAGCTATTGCGAATCGTGATCTGACCCCGGACAGCGGTACCTCACTCTCAAAGATGCTTCAAATGAACCTAACACCGTATATGGAGCAATTTGAGGCAATTTCGGTGGGTGCAAGTAAGGAGCATACGCTGGAGGTTAATCTAGTGAGGATGCGTGAAGACTGGATGGATGTATGCTTCACTCTAACCCCCTATCGTGATCACGGTTTCTCGATTCTCGCCTCTGTGGACGATATTCAACAGCAGTTGGACGATCAGATTGTTAAAACGCAGACGATGCGTGGCTCGCCTTTCATCAAACCGTTTGAGATGCAACTGAAGGTAGGTTTTATAGTTTTAATCGAGTCAATTACAATTTGGCCTAAGGGAAGATAATCCATCAGAAGGAATGCCCCAAAATTATTACTTCCTCCTCGCCTTGTATCAAACTGTTTGATCAGCAACTAGAGACAGCGGCATAGTTTTGCCAACGGGAATTTAACAACTCGAAAGCTTTTCCCTCACCTCCTTTATGCTTTTATTTCTTGTTTTTTTCATCACAGAAATGGGAGGAGCAATTACTTCGCATTCAGAGCATAATCGACAGCTGGCTGGTGATGCAAGCCAACTGGCTCTACCTGGAGCCCATATTCAGTTCCGAAGACATTATGCAACAGATGCCAGAGGAGGGTCGTCTCTTTGTGGCGGTGGACAAAGCCTACCGTGACATTATGCGTAACACAGCTGTGGATACCCACGTGCTCAAGGTGATGGGTCCTTTTTAACAGCCCCCCTTCTATTACCATTACCCATGGCTTATCCCCTTCAGCTCTGCACAACTTAGTGTTGCCTAGTCTACTCCTAGTTTAATGAGAATAGGCTTTCTTAGCGTACGGACACATTTCCATTGTCGAAATGTGCTAGAACTGGGAGATCAGAAGTGTAGCTACATGTCATCTGTACAATTATCCTCCTTCCTTCGAATAGGCCACCTCAATGGTCGGTCTACTGGAGCGCATTCGGGAGGGCAACGCGCAGTTCGATCGTATTAACAAAGGCCTCAACGCCTACTTGGACAAGAAACGTCTATTTTTCCCTCGTTTCTTTTTCCTCTCCAACGATGAGATGTTGGAGATCCTCTCGGAAACCAAGGATCCCCAGCGTGTCCAGCCACACCTCAAGAAATGCTTTGAAGGCATTGCCAAGTTGGAGTTTGACAAGAACCTCGAAATTAAGGCCATGTTTTCTGGTGAAGGTGAGAAGGTGGTCTTTAGTCAGGTGAGTCTTTTTAAGTGCTTTCAGTGATGCTCGTAATTTGTTGGCTCCGTGTAGATCTCTACACGGCCCATTCAGAGACATTTCACCGATCTGATCTTGGATGGAGTTTAAAGGTCAAGGATAGTGTGGATATTCACTAGCCTAGAATGAATCTCTAATAGAGAATGTCGATCTCCGTGCCAGCTGCCGGAGATGTCTGCAGCCTTCAAAATTGTTTTTTTTTTGGTTCGACCCTTCAGGTGCTTTTTTATGCCTAGCTTCTCAAAACATTCTCCGTCTAATATTCTTGATTGTCTACTACTACGTACAGCTAGGCTAGATATTGTAATGATAACTTAGAGGTCAAGACCGACCAAATATTTAAGAATGGGACCACCCCGTGTCCCCAGTAGTCAGTCAGCAGGTGTACTACATCTTACTCATGCACGTTGACGAATAAAGATGCCCGTATTGTAGTCGTACTTTCCTTTTTGTCCCACACACTCAACTACCACTTAGTGGCGCTTTTTGCGTTTCAGTAGACATTTTGGCATGTCAGGTCACCTTTCAAACTACCCTGGACGAATCTCACATCTCACTAATCAGTCTAGAGTGGTTTAAAATCTGACATCATTCAATTTCATGCATGGACTGCAATACCAAAAGCCTACCAACTACAAAAAGGATAGTTTAATTTGCCATAAATATATATAACAATCTTGTAATATAGTGTGACCTTTGAGAATGCCACCTACGGTTAACAGTACTTGTTGGTACTGGAAGACCTTTCACGCGCTGAATATCCTAAAGTATTGTGAAAATTTCTATACCCTTATTTTTTCCTGCCTCTAGAACATTGACACAGCGGTTTGCAGAGGAGCGGTGGAGAAATGGCTTCTACAGGTTCAGGATGTCATGGTGCTGTCGGTGCACGATGTCATTGCCAGCGCAAGAGACGTAAGATGATAAGTTGTGGTATTATACTCCTAAATTTCCATTGTAATAAATATATTTGGAGTAGTTTCTTCGATTTGAAATGAAAAAGAAGTGTTGGCTACCGGTGATCCTGGTCACTCGTGTTTCTACATCGCTCTCATTTCTTAACTATCAACTCTATTTCGCAGCAATTGTCACTTAAATAGCTTAAGGGGAAGAACAAAGTGGTATTTCCCTGTATTTAAGAAAGATCTTGACATTTGAGCCTCGAGTTCTTAATCACTCGTTTTTCCTGTTTCGTCTTTCTATTAAATAACCAACTAAATAACTGACTTCAGTATATCGTACATTTCCACTCACACCAGGCGTATGACAGCGAACTTCGCGATGTGTGGGTACTAGACTGGCCAGGTCAGGTGGTGCTTTGCGTGTCGCAGATATTTTGGACTCTGGAGGTCTCCGAAGCTATCGCATATGGGCAGGCTGAGGGACTGGCGAGCTACAAGAAGAAGCTGGACTCGCAGATCGCGGCGATTGTACGTCTGGTGAGGGGCAAACTCTCCACTCAGGAGCGCATCACTCTTGGCGCCCTGGTGGTCATCGACGTCCACGCCAGAGACACAGTGCAGACGATGGCGCAGAACAATGTGACCGATGATAATGACTTCCAATGGCTCTCGCAGCTCAGGTACTACTGGGAGGAGGACAATTGTCTGGTTAGTCACTCTGTACCTTTCTCCGCTGTATTGACTGAGTTGTCCCCGAGGCTACTGCGAGGTATAGGGTTCGAAATACAGCCTTATTATGAGCTTGTGGAAGGGCTAGATTTCGATGAGGCTCGTGCATTTGTAAACCCCCATGTAGGATTTTATTTGCGAAGCATTTGTCAAGATTGTAAGATGTGAATCTGCTTTACAATTAGGTTCGTCTTACCAATGCTGTGGTCCCCTACGCCTACGAGTACCTGGGTAACTCTACCCGTCTGGTAATCACTCCCCTAACCGATCGCTGCTATCGCACTCTCATCGGGGCCTACCATCTCCACCTAAATGGAGCCCCCGAGGGTCCAGCTGGGACCGGTAAGACAGAGACCACCAAGGACTTGGCTAAAGCGATTGCTGTCCAGTGTGTCGTCTTCAACTGTTCCGATGGGTTAGATTACATCGCTATGGGCAAGGTGAAATCAGCTTCCCAGCCTTCTTTGCGCTCTGTTGTGTCTGTGTGCCTTACTGTATCTGTTTCACTGATAGTTTTTTAAGGGACTCGCTTCATCTGGTGCCTGGGCGTGTTTTGACGAGTTCAACCGAATCGAGCTGGAGGTTCTCTCGGTTATTGCTCAACAGGTTAGTTGGATCTGCGAGCACACCATTAGTTAGTGGCATTCCGTCGGTTTTGTTTTTTAGATCAAATTAATTTTCATAGTCGGGAATGAACTGGTTTGTATCCAGTCCTAGATGTTTGACTTTGTTTCGCATTCACTTCACTCGGATAACCTGTCGCTTCAAGATCCTTTTAAATATGAAGTACACCTAATGTCCCCCTGGTTTACTCTAAAGCACCGCACTAGTTCTGAAGGTTCGGGTCTGATTAAAGGACGTTCTTAGCTGACGGTCTGTGCCTTTCAGACAACCTTAACGTTTCCCATGATACCTGATCATGGTCGTCATTGTTCTGGAAATATTCTAGGAAGAGATCAGGTTGTTTAAGCAAGTTTGATCTCGTTATCACCACAGTTGGTGACTCAATCAACGAGAATGGGTTAAATGTTCAAATTTCATTTACTAGAACCCTGAAACTGGATGGATGACCTTTCTTGTATATAAGAGGATTGATTATGTCAATTTAAACAACAGATATTTTTGTAACCAGATTCTGTGCATTATCCGAGCGATTCAAGCCAATCTCGAAGTGTTTGAATTCGAAGGGACAGTCCTCAATCTTAATCCGAACTGCTACGTCTGTATCACCATGAATCCAGGTTACGCTGGCCGTACCGAGTTGCCAGACAACTTGAAGGTAAGTGTCGCCCGTCTAGACACCCATCTACTAATCCCCCCTCTCATCAACATTCCCTTCCTCCTCCTTCACTCCCCTTGTGCAGATCCTCTTTAGACCAGTTGCAATGATGGTACCGGACTACGCGATGATAGGCGAGATCTCCCTTTACTCCTACGGTTTCATGGACGCACGCAACTTGGCAGGCAAGATCGTCACTACGTATCGGCTATGCTCGGAGCAGCTCTCCTCTCAATCGCACTATGACTATGGTATGCGTGCCGTCAAGGCGGTGTTGCATGCAGCGGGCAACTTGAAACTCCGGCATCCGGAGGAGAATGAAATGATTTTGGTGAGAGAGGTGCATTCTTTTTCGATCAATGGGCGTTAGAAATTCTTTCACCCTGTAGTGAGCCTTCTACATTTTGTCTTTCGGAATATTTGTAAGGTATGCTTTTAGTCCATATTCATAAATAGTGGTTTTGAACTATTCGATAATCCTTGGCTTGTGCCTTTTTAGTTTCCTCATTTACCCCAGTACGATAAAAAAATATCTAGATGCTGCACTAAAAACACTTACTTCCTTATCCCACTTATACGGCAATCCAAACTTATTAAAATTGACCTTTTAAGGAAATCTCACCAAATTTACAGCGCTTTTCAAGGCTGCTTTTACTAGCTTTTCCGATGTAACTGCTCAGAAATCTACAAGCGGAGACAGATCCTCGTGCCCCACTGAAATCACCTCCTAGACTTTCTACCCTTTGACTTTTCCATGCTCTCCCATTTTTTCTTAAGTATCTGTCACATAAGCATTGCTTTGATGACGCAGTCTTCATGCACCTTGTCTCCCACTTTTCTCCAAGCATACCTTTGCATTGACTGCTTTCACGAAACCTAGCTTCTGCGTTCAATCATGGATGTGAACTTGCCCAAATTCCTTTCTCACGACATTCCACTCTTCCGCGGCATCATCTCCGATCTCTTCCCCGGCGTCATTCTACCCGATGCAGACTACTCAGATTTCCTTGAAGAAGCGGCTATAGTGTGTCAACGTAATGGCCTCCAAGCTGTGCCAACTTTCACGGAGAAACTTATTCAAACCTACGAAATGATGATAGTTAGGCATGGGTAGGTGTCACATGTCATGCGTCCAGATTCCACCCCTTTTTGTGATCTCGCGACCTGATTGGTGGATATATTTAGGGACGAATTAATTAAATCCTAATGAGCCAATCAGGACGTTGCTTATCATGAGTCTCCTGATTAGCGTATATTTAACTATGAGTTTAAATACTACTAAAATTTAAGAATTTTCAGCCGATCGTATGGGTACATAACCACCCAGTAATGTATTGGACTTGTTACTCGATATCTGTTAATTGTCATGAAAGCTTTTAGTCGTGCGGGCAACATATCAACAACAGACCATGGTCCTGAGTGTTTTTCTTGTTTTATCTCAAAAAAATATCCGTTAACAAGGCGGAGAACTTTTTTCATCTCATATATTAAAAACACTGGGTCGTTCAAGAGAGTTTTGTCCTCTGAATCACTGCATTGGTTCCCTGGAGCCATGAAAACAGCATGACGTTTCATCATCTGCATTTTATTCAAAGCTAGTCGAATTTACTTCTTAATTTATTACAAAATGTTACAAAATTTCATCAGGTTCATCCCCTTGAATGCCTTCAGATTCATGCTGGTTGGTATGCCCTTGGGTGGTAAAACGAAAATTCTCCACACTCTGGCCGAGGTGATGACCGGTCTCTTTGAGAAGGGTGACACTGACTACGCCAAGGTCTTCTATCGTACCATCAATCCCAAATCCATCACCATGGGACAGCTTTTCGGCGAATTTGATCCCGTTTCTCACGAGGTATGCTCTTTAACCATAGCACTGCTTGTAGTAGTGTAGATCTCAAGAAAATAGCTTTCCAATTACTTAGTGGACAGACGGTGTTACGGCGAACACCTTCCGTGAGTACGCCAACATGGAACCACCCGATCGAACTTGGGTGATTTTCGATGGGCCTATTGACACTTTGTGGATTGAAAGCATGAACACTGTGCTGGATGATAACAAGAAGTTATGTCTCATGTCGGGAGAAATTATTCAGATGTCGAAGACTATGAACCTCATCTTCGAAACTATGGATCTTCTACAGGCATCGGTAGGCTATTGTAGCATCTGAGTTATCACTAACCACGTCTGGAGATTGCTGCATTGGGTTAGTTGGGTGTAGGTTGAATCGTTTAAAATAACAAAGCCGGTAGAGTCTAGACAGATTTTTAACACTTCAGCCGGCAACTGTATCTCGCTGCGGTATGATCTACGTGGAACCTATGGCACTGGGATGGCGGCCTCTAGCAACCTCCTGGTTAGACAGCCTCCCCGAATCCGTTACTCTTGGCGATGGCAAGAAAGTGTTGCAAGACCTATTTGACTGGCTTTTCGATCCTTGCTTAGAATTTGTTCAAGGCAACTGTCGCCAACTGATCCCCATCAGCGCCATGTGCAGTGTCAAGTCTACTCTGGACTTCCTCAGCGCTCTCATCACCGAACACGCCAACGCAGAAGGTGCGGCTGACAATCGATACCTTAGGCAATGGGTACATGCTTCTTTACTCTTCAGTGTTGTCTGGGGCATTGGTGGATGTCTGGACGAGAACAGTAGAATCAAGTTTGACGATTTTATTAAACCCATTCTTGGTGGAAAAGTGACAGAGTTACCCGTGCCCCATAGCATAGGTGGCCGTTGTGATTTTCAAATGCCTGATACTGGGTTGGTCTACGATTACTTCTACGAGGTGAGTTAATTCCCAAACTCCCGATAACTCCAACCTCCGGAATGACTGACCATTTCCACTTCTCCACTTTCAGTTCAAAAGTCGAGGGAAGTGGAAACACTGGAACGAATTATCACGAGGTCAGAGCAAGTTCGAGGGCATGGAGATAAGGGATATCATCGTTCCTACCATGGACACAGCACGCTACAAGTACCTCATTGATATCTGTTTGACGAGCAGACAACCATTGAGTTACATTGGTGTGACAGGTACCGGCAAATCGGCCTATGTTCGGGAGAAACTAATGCGCGGCATTGATAATGAAACCTACCGACCGTTCTTTATCAACTTCTCGGCTCAAACTAGTGCTAATCAAGTTCAGGTGGGATTTGTGCTTTCATAGCCTTTTGCGTAGCTTTCACTTTGCCTTAACGAACAATTTTGGTGAAAAAGTGGGTAATTAGTTAATGTCATTTAAATCCCAGAACATATTTTTACTGCAGAATTGCTAACAATTTATTAAGGCATTTCTAGACACGTTAAATCTCCCGGGTGAGCGCCACAGGCGAGTCGAACTAAGGCCAAGACGAATGAGGATGAGATGATGATAAGTTTTAGCGCAAATGGTTACAATGATTTAAGAAAATGCCCACTTTCATCGATAACAAACTACTTGAAGGTAAAATATCTAATAAAACGAACCCTAACCATCAACTTTGACTTTTCCTTAAGGATATTATTATGTCGAAGTTGGATCGTCGCAGAAAGGGTGTGTACGGCTTGCCATTCGACAAAATTGCAACATTTTTTATTGACGACCTAAATATGCCTGCAAAAGAGGTTTATGGTGCTCAGCCTCCAATTGAATTATTGAGAACCTTCATGGATCATGGATTTGTGTAAGTTTGCGCCTTTATTCGCACCTCTATCCCCTTTTAGCACCTTTCTATGTTCTCACTCATTGGCCGATTCTGGACCAATGGCTTTATTATTAAATAGCTCAGTTGGGGTCTACAATCCATATATTGTTTATCGACTGGGATGGATAATGTAGTCAGATTTCTAATTCCCACTTGAGTTTATTACAACCAGAAGTGAGGGCTCATTCTATTTGTTATTTTATTGTTTGCCAGTTATGATCTGGATGACATGTCAAAGATCCAGCTAATCAACCTCTACATCTGCTCGGCAATGGGTCCTCCCGGTGGCGGTCGTAACGACGTGACGCCGCGATTCATGCGCCACTTCCATGCTGTCTCTATGGTGCCCTTCAACGATGTAACTCTCACTCGCATCTTCACTACACTCATGCAAACTTACCTGCGGGTGGGTTTCTGATAGCTTTTGTCTGCATAAAACCTACTTTCTTCTAATGATTAATAGTTAGGGCGCTACTACTTTCAGACAGTAAACGCATGTAAGAATTAAAAAGTCATCTTCATTATATTCTTGTGCCACTGGTGAGGTTATTACTGCAATTTCTTGAGCCAAGTCAATTGAGGTTTCTTGCTACCTTGAGTGTGAACTTTAGTTTTCGTGTACTCGCTTCAATGCGAAACTTTATTCATATAGACTCAAAAAAATGTCTTGGATAAATTTGACATTTGTTGCCAAACCGCTTGGTCATGCAAGGCTTGAGTGTTAGAAACTAAATGCAAGATGGGGATCCTTCTACCTCGTTGTTTTACTGGTCAACTATTTCAAATAATGGTGATGAACATCTTTAAAACCAAATCACCCTCACAAGACGCGCTTCTTATGATGTGTTTCCTGCGGCGGCCGGGTTATCACAGGGGAATCAGATTTATAAACTTGATTCAAACAAACGCTTCTAATCAGATTAAAGTAGTTAAATGTATGCTTGCAAATATGTTTAGTAGTTTATGTCAAAAATAACAAACCAAAAGTTGCCGAAGAGGATTGGGAAAAACTGCATACCACTTGGCTTCATTTAACATCAGTTTGACCTTTCAACATAATCGAAACTACTATCTACCAGAGGTTACTCATGAAAATGTTTATTTGTGATCGAAACAGGCGCATGAGTTCACTTCTGACTACTATATGCTGGGTAACACAATGGTTGACGCAACACTGAACGTCTACAAGGCCGCCATTTCGAATCTATTGCCTACACCAGCTAAGTCGCACTACGTCTTCAATCTGCGTGACTTCAGTCGTGTCATCCTTGGTATTTGCCTTATTAAAAAGGGACGTGTGAAAGATAAGCAGACCTTTATTCGTCTATGGGTCCATGAGGTGCTTCGTGTCTTCTACGATCGTCTCACTGACGAGAAAGACCGTCAGTGGCTTGTTGAGTAAGTCCAAACTATTTCTAAGTGAGAAGTGATTTCGTTATGCAGAATTGACTGGAATATTTTCATTTCGTTTTCTGAAGCTTTATCAAGAACACAATTGACACTTCTTTCAAGGACAAAGTGAACGTGGTGTTCTCCCACCTTCTTGCTAATGTCAAGGACGAGGTTAGTTGATTTGCCCAGTAGTTTGTTGATTTATTCATTCTAGGTCACCGAAGAGACCTTCCGAAGTCTAATATTTGGTGATTTTATGGATATTGAAACACTACCAGAAGAGAGGAGTTATGAGGAAGTCATGGATATTAACACGATGTATCCCATTGTGGAACAATGCCTTGCAGACTACAATGCCACCCACAAGACGAAAATGAATCTCGTTATTTTTAGGTTGGTTAACAGTTCTTCTGCTGAAGTGCAGCTGTTGAAATGTCTTCGGAGCATTACTTGAGGGATTTCTTGTATTCCAGATACGTATTAGAGCATTTGGCGCGGATATGTCGTGTTCTACGAGTGCCTTCTGGAAATGCGCTACTAATTGGAGTAGGTGGTTCTGGCAGGCAGTCATTGTCGCGTTTGGCGTCCGCCATGGCAGGCTACGTCACGTTCCAACCTGAGGTCACAAAGGATTATGGACTTCAAGAGTGGCGTGAAGATGTCAAGGTGAGATCCTTCTTCCATTCGCTATTTTGAGTTTTCTGTATCAGAGTCTTCATGGACAATTTGGATAAATTTCAGGGTAGATTGAGGTTTACAGAGTGCATATTTTCCTCTTTCCAGTCCTGTCTTAAAAATGCCGGTGGGCGTGGGATGAAAACAGTCTTCCTGATGACTGACATGCAGATCAAGAATGAGACCTTTCTGGAAGACGTCGACAACCTCCTCAACTCTGGTGAGGTGCCTAATATCTTCACCTCGGAGGAACGTGCTGAAGTCACCGAACTCGTACAAACTGCTGTAGAGGTGGAGAATCGCAAAAATGCCACCACTCCTGGTAGAGGTGGCTCCAGAGTCATCCAGGACATGTCTCCACTGGCGCTCTTCAATAGCTTTGTCAATCGCTGCCGAGCCAACCTCCACGTCATTATTGCCTTTTCACCCATTGGAGACGCTTTTCGAAATCGGCTTCGTCAGTTTCCATCCCTCATCAACTGTTGTACAATTGACTGGTTCACGGTAAGTGGTACCCACATCTACACAAAACCTGCGTTTTTTTTCAAATGCCATGTCTTCTTTTGATGGAATTTCACACAGCCATGGCCAGAAGACGCACTGGAAAGAGTGGCCCGACGCTCACTGGAATCGCTAGGAATGGAGGCGAAGTTGAGAGACAGCGTTACGCTGATCTTCAAACACTTTCACACGTCCATAGCAAATCTGTCGGAGAAGTTCTACACGGAACTCGGAAGGAAGACTTATGTCACACCAACGTCCTATCTGGAACAGATTGCCTCGTTCGAGCGACTCATTACGAAAAAGAAGAATGAGATTATGACGGCAAAAACGAGGTACATATATAGGGTAATCAAGGGGATTTACAACATTTAATTTTATACCCAAAGAATTTATTGTTGAAAAGTGCGGCTTCTATTATCAGTTCAAAGCTTTACTAATAGGACTTATTTAGTGCCATTTATGGCATTTTTTTGTGGACATCGAGGAAAATTTAGAGCCTTTGGGTCTAAGTACTGAGAAAAACTTTTGATCTCTATTGAAACAAAAGTATAGTAGATAGGGAGTGAGAACTGTGATGTCCCCACCAGCCAGATCAGGCAGAAGGCGACCGTTAGTGGAGAGACTGTTTATGTGCAGAGCGCGCCCCTCACGCTATGAAACTTTGTATGGGATGAGAGTGGCGACTGGAGCTTACGTGCAAGGAGCAAGTGTCTGGGTCATAATTGTACTCAACTGTGCCCTCGTGCTTGAGTCATCTATAATATAGGCTCTCTGGACTGTCTGCCTGGACTGATGATGACGGGCCCACGCCGCTTGTGTGGTCGTGTCCCCCAATGTGCACGATCGGTCCTTGTGTGTGAGTCCAAGCCTTAGATGTCTTAGCGCGATAGACGCCCCAGAAGCTTTCAAATGATTCAAAAGGTGCCACTTAATAGTCGAAACTGCCACCTGCCTTTCAAACAATTACCTCAGCTGTTCCAGTGAACTAGCTTTTGACGTCGTTCGAGTGGGTTTTGCAGTCCAGCTTCTGAGCTAACTACCGAAAGGTTATGAGTACTAACAAGCAGTAGCCACCAGCATTTTGAATGATTTCACAAACCATACTTAACTACCATGGAATAAATGCAAAGACTGATCCTTTAGATAAGCATCTAAACCGTGAATCGTGGCGAATGGTAATAATGCATTCTATTATCGCCCTCTAAACAGGTATCTCAATGGTCTAGACAAACTGGCCTTCGGCGCAAGTCAGGTGGCGGACATGCAGGTGAAACTGGAGGAGCTACAGCCACAACTGGTGCAGGCGAGTGAAGCCAACGAACGTCTCCTAGTGGTGATTGCGCGCGAGTCGGCGGCCGCGGAACAGCAACGGGAGAGGGTGGTGCAGGAAGAGGAGGTAGTAAATTCCAAAGCAGACGCCTCAAAGGCACTGTCAGAGGAGTGTCGGGCCGATCTGGCGGAGGCTCAGCCCGCCATGGAGGCAGCTCTGGCGGCCCTGGACACTCTTAAACCGGCCGACATCACCATTGTCAAGTCGATGGCAAATCCGCCTTTTGGAGTGAAGCTGGTCATGGAGGCGGTGTGTGTGATGAGGGATATCAAACCAGATCGTATTAATGATCCCAGCACGGGGAGGAAGATTTTGGATTATTGGGGACCCTCAAAGAGGCTTTTAGGTGATATGAACTTTTTACAGACTTTGAAGGAATATGATAAGGATAACATTCCTGCTCAGGTGAGGTTGAAAGGTGGCTTTATTTTGAGTCAAGTTAGTTTACTTTATTCAGAAGCTATTTTATTATACGGCCTATCAAATCGAAAACGAAACTAATTCAAATGGAGTAGCAAAATTAGAGGCAGTGACTTTAACTTTGATGTCATTAAAATCTCGCATTCTCTTTAGTGAACAATTTATTTTTTTTTCTATAAAAAATAATGTGTTTAGTAGGCGCACAACAAATCGGCTTGCTAATTCTTTAACAGCGAAACCTTGGGGAAGCTATGCTGAATTTATCCATTCACTTATTTTCTGGCTGTTCCTGAACTACCCATCTGTTCTGTATTCATCCGTCCCAACTCCATCCATCCTGTATTCATCAATCCATCCCATATTTAACTCGTATGCGTTCATTTATTCCGTATCGATCGGTCCATCCATCTCGTCTCCATCCATTCATCCATCCACTCAACAGGCCCTTTCACATATGGGGAAGGGAAAAGCACCACTTCATCTCCATCCGTAATTTTCAAAACTACTAATGTTTATGTGTGTTGGTAATAGACTGTAAACGGATTTGTTCATCCATTTTCAGTCACGAAGAATATTTTTGTTAATGAACTGAAATTTGCCTCAGGCGGGTCTATTGGAGGCCTACAAATAAAATTTCTTTAAGTAGTTCCTTATCCACGTCATTTCACTCTGTTTACTCCTTCCATTCATTCAACTTAGATTATCACAAATATCAGGAGCAATTATATAACCAACCCTGAGTTTGACCCCGCAAAAGTTGCCCGTGCAAGTTCAGCAGCTGAGGGTCTGTGCAAGTGGATCCTCGCTATGGAACAGTACGACCGCGTGGCCAAAATTGTTGCTCCGAAGAAAGTCAAACTAGCTGCAGCTGAGAAGGAATTGGCAGAGAACATGGCTGCACTGAAGCAGACTCAAGCTTCTCTAAAAGCCGTCGAAGACAAACTTGCGCAGCTGCATGAGAATCTTGATAATACGCAAGTATGCTTGGCTGGGATATTGTGTGCTATCTTCTTTTCTGATTGCCAATGACGTTATGCCCTTCCAGGCAGAGAAAAAGCGACTAGAAGACGAGGTGGAACTCTGCGGTTTGAAGTTGGTGCGAGCCAAAAAGCTGATTGGTGGATTGGGTGGGGAGAAGGAGCGCTGGTCACAGGCGGCAGAACGGTTGCAGCACGTCTACGACAACCTCACTGGAGACGTTTTGCTTTCGGCGGGCGTGATTGCCTACCTCGGTCCATTCACTTCAACTTATCGTGATGTCTGCATTGAGGACTGGGTGGGTGTGTGCAACAGCCAACCGAAAATTACCTGCAGTTTGCACTTCTCGCTCACCAACTGTCTGGGCGATCCGGTCAAAATACAGGCATGGAATATCTTCGGACTCCCTCGAGATGCGTTTTCTATTGACAATAGTGTCATTGTAGATAATGGACGTCGATGGTATGCTGGACCTTTGTGGGCTAAAGGCGTTCCGAGATTCAAAACTTAGGCGTTAGCATTTGTGCTGCTCTTTCAGGTGCTTTGATATCCACTTGGTATCTTACAGAACTTAAAACTTATAAATCATTTTTAAGGCAATTCAACATTCCCATTTAGGATTTTTTGAAGCATTTTTATGCGCTACTTCTCGTGTTTCGGGAATTAAATAGTTATTTTGCTGTTATACCTGTTCACTGTGTCCATTTTTAAATTTCGTCACACTCCTGCAGACGAAACAGTAAGAGAATCTGGTTTTTACAGCAAGTACACTTATCAAAGGAGATGAGTGAAAAGTAGGCGGATGCACTGTTGGAGGAGAAAAATCATCGGCAACCTCAGTTTTCATGGCTTAATTCGCATTCGGAAGCGCATTGTCCATCCAAATTCGGTCCTCTCGTCTGATTGCTTAGTTTTGCTACCTTGTTCGCTTCTTGATCAAGATAAACGGGAGGTTTCCAGCTTCTAGCTCCAAGTTGCGATTGATGGCTTCTGCGTAGCGTCTTTTTGGCACTGACGAATTCCGCGTGTGGTAATTAAAATGATTACCAAATGACTCTCAAGTCACTGACAGTTGACACCGACCCACCCCAGTAACAGCATCGTTGTATTTGTATTTCGTCGTTATTTAGGCCCCTGATGATTGATCCCGAAGGTCAGGCGAATAAGTGGATAAAGAATATGGAGAAGGAGAACGCGATAGCCGTAGTCAAGTTGAATGACAGTGATTTTATGCGACGAATGGAGAACAGTATACAATTCGGAGTACCCGTCCTTCTGGAGAACGTCGGTGAAGAATTGGATTCTAGTTTGGAGTCTCTATTATTGAAGCAGACGTTCAAGCAGGGTGAGTACAGGGCATATCTTAAACAGCCAATTAGATGGGGGCTTGTGGGGGTTAAAGTTAAATTAGTTCCCCGTAGAACCGAGTTTCCCATGATGATGTTATAAGATGAGCTGGTCCAGAAATATCTTAATTAACGACACACACGAGTCGGGAGGCAGCGGCAGATCCCCGTCTTACTTTAAAGTCCTTTCTCGATTTTATTTTTGGCTTCATGCTATCAAGAGACTTTGGCACACGTGTTGCTAAAACAGATACCATTATTCTACTCGTATTCTCCTTTTGAAGGCGCTATTGATATGATTAAGTTGGGCGAAAATATAATTGAATACTCCTTGGACTTTCGCTTCTACATTACAACAAAACTTCGCAATCCGCATTACCTCCCCGAAGTGGCAGTGAAGGTCTCGCTGTTGAACTTTATGATCACGCCGGAGGGCCTGGAAGACCAACTTCTCGGTATTGTGGTTGCAAAGGAGAAGTATGTAGAATGGAATTCTACCCCATATGTTGTTAACTTTATGTATTACAAGAAGATACTTTATTGAGTGCCAAAAGTGTCCATATTCTGCGGAAATACGGTAGGCGATGATGCAGATACTTGAACTCTGATTTTCAAAGTTGATGAAACTCAATTATTCATAAATTATTGCAAGCTTATAACAGAATAATATAAGCTGATCGAATCTCTGCAAGTTCCATGATTTTGCATTTTCATGGGAGTGGTAGCAGTAGATTGTTCGTCTCAGTTTGTCATGCAGCCATCTCTAACTGACAGGCCGACTGCCACGCTTTGTCACAGACACATTTCGTGGGGCGAAGAATGCGATGACACCACAGGTCGAGTTGAACCTCTCTGTAGGTGGAGTGCGAGTTCGATGCAGTAATTAAGGCCTTTATTTTAACATCAGGGAATATGTTTATTCACGGTGTGCAGAAGAGCAGCTGAAAACTAGCAGCCTGTAACATGCTTGGAACTCTATATCCCCTGGATGACAGTCGAAGGGATGGAGACCGAAAAGCCTACTTGATTTCACTTAGCATATGATCAATCCTACTTGTTAAAGTTAATCCACTTTATTTAGACCGGAACTGGAGGAGGCAAGACAGGAGTTGATTGTCACAACTGCCAACAATAAGCGAATGCTTAAGGAAGCTGAGGATCGTATTTTAGCTACTCTGGCTGAGGCAGAGGGCAATATCCTGGAAAATGAGACGGCTATCCAAATTCTCGACTCCTCAAAGGCTATTTCTGATGAAATTATGCAGAAACAAGCGGTATGTTAACATTCCCATTTATTGGACTGTGTTGTGAATCTTGAAGAAACTTTACCTCTTTTTACGCGGGCTTACTAACTGAATTGTCAAGTATATATTGCGAGGAAATGTCAAAAATAGAAAGCATACCAGAAGTTCATTATTGTGGCTATTCTGCTTTGTTTTGTCTGTTTGCTATCTTTGTGAGTTCTCCTAGGTAGCGGACGAGACGCATAAAAAGATTGACCTTGCTCGAATGGACTACGCACCAATAGCGAGGCATTCAGCAATTCTATTCTCCTCCATCACTGATCTCCCTAACATTGATCCCATGTATCAGTACTCACTCAGTTGGTTTGTCAACTTGTACGTCAATGCCATTCAAGATAGGTGAGTGGCTGGCTGCTCAAAACTTGATGAAATCACTTACTACTTGTCACGTCAGTAGTATGTTTGAGATCACGAAGATTAATGGGACAAGATCTGCGGAAATAGCTGAGCCACGTGAATCCCTCCTTGTATTCTTGCCTAATTTAGCAACAAGTCGAAGATCCTGGAACGCCGACTGCGTTATATCCAAGAGTACCTTGATTACAAGCTTTACTCAGAGGTGTGTCGAGGCCTCTTTGAAAAGCACAAACTAGTCTTCTCACTCTCTCTTTGCGCCAGGCTTTGCTTGTAAGCATCACCACGTGTGCGCATGCATGTAGGCAACGATAAGGCTGGCTGCTGCACAGACTACGCACTTCTATGACATCTGCCTGTACCGCACTACGTGTCGCACGTTGCCTCCAAACACGACAGCAAAGTATATCAAATAGGGCTTTGAATCACTTTAAAAACAGCAGAAAAAGGCATTAAAGCGTTCAGCTCCGCCTTGGTTGTTCAATTGGTTCTTTCTATCGTCTAGTAGATACTCCGTTTCGTTCGTCATCAGTCCTTCGGAGTATTTCATGTTTACATTTTTGTATCCATGACTTTGTTATCCACTAACTTGGGACGATAAAGTGCTGTCGAATAAAAAGTCGCGCTGAACTGTGATGAATTGGGTGAGGTATAAGGTGCATACTCAAGGTATAGGAGGGTGAAATGTAGAACGAAAGTGGGTACATTAAGCTGTAATGCTAAATTGAGGTTACGTTGCCAATTAATTTGTTGTAAAACTGCCTTCGTTCTCTTTTTGCGCACCTTACAACATCACAGCAACAAGTCAAAGATAGTGGAGAAGCGTATCCGCTACCTCATCGACTATTTCACCTACAGTCTCTACGTGAGCGTCTGCCGGTCGGTGTTTGAGAAGCACAAACTCCTCTTTTCTCTTCTCCTCTGTTGTAAACTAATGATGTGAGACTCCCCTGCGTTGTGGAGCGTTTTGTGTTCTCTGTTGGTTTCGGCTCTCCCCTCTGACACTTGGTTGATTCAAGGCAGGTGCCAATGAGACGATGGTGTCTCGTGAAGGTGTGCGTTTCGGTTCGAGTTAAACCTGGCAATACTTAGACCTCTGACTTTCCAGGTTTTCACAAACGCAAATTTTAGCTCTTCAGTCCATAACGAACAATGAAACTATAAAATAAGAAGTTTAATTTCCGGCCATATGCAAACAATTAGGTGACCTGACAACTACTTTACCTTGTACTGTTCTCTTTACGTCCCTTTTTTATGTTAACTTTTTCCCTTTCTATAAAGGCACAATAATTCGCTTTTTTGCCTGAAACTATGTGAAAAGCTACCACAATCCTTGAATCGACGAAGCAGAGTTTAAATGGACTTATCTTTCCTCGAAACTAGAATTTACTAAGGTGTCTTGAAGAAATTCCACTTTGGTTTGCAATTTTGCCCAAACAATATAGCGAAATGCAAATTCAGGTGCATAGAATAGTAAATCATTAGCTACTGTAATAAAACTTCAACAATAAATGTCGTGACAGTGTCAGATTATGGGAATCAAAGGTAATTAGAAGGGATCTCATTTACCAACATTTGGCGTTTACATGCCACTTCCCAATCACGATGTGAAGAAACACAGATTGGCTAGTGGGTACAAAAAGAGCTTAAAATCTAGCGTAAATTTAGTCTATTTGTTTGGTTGCCAAGGTGACTTTTCCCGAAATCCACTGTTTGTCAATCCTAGTCTGATGGGTTTTGCCTATTCACGATGGCGCTACTCCCATACCGCCTTATTTGTTTGAAAGCAAAGCAACTACTTCCTAGACTAAAGCTACTTTGTGGATTAATGCAAACTTCGAGCGAAAAACTATTCTAGGTGGCACAGATTTTCTGAATACAAGGCTTAATGCTTTTTCACCTGCCCTGCTCTTGGTAAACTTTACTTACACCGTATCGTTACACTGTTCTGTAAAGGTGTGCTTTCTGATCCACTTCTTTTAACTGCTTTTTTTCCTTAAGGCAACAAGACATTGCTAGTAGTTAGTGAAATACAGTAGCTGAGTGCTTCCAATGGCTAGCGGCTGGAGAACATAGCTTTTATGGGGGCCATGACCTTGAACCCCGTGTAGTGAACTTTCCCATTGAATACCTCATCAGTCCTTTTCATTTGCACTTCTGTTTTTACCTCTCATTTTCAGGTTAAAGTTGCACCGTTCTGCAATGACATAGAACCACTGAAATATAGCCTGATGCTTCTTCCGTTTCTTCATTTTTTATTCGCCTAGAGCCAAAGATGAGATACACCTAAATGAGTTTCTCTTCTTCCTTACTGGCGGTGTGGGTCTAGAAAATACCGTACCCAACCCGGCTCCCCAGTGGCTCATTTCAACCAGCTGGGACGAGATCTGTCGCCTCTCGGACCTGCCGCCTTTTGCGGGCCTTAAGGAGCACGTGGCGGGGAATACTCGTGAATGGCAGAAGTTCTACGACTCCAAGGCACCACATGATACGCCCCTGCCTGCGCCATGGAAAACTACTTTGGATCAATTTCGCACACTCATTGTGCTACGATGCATTCGGCCGGATAAGGTGAGTGCCTGAGCTTACTCCTTTCAATGAATGGGTTAATTCTTCAACTGATGATCAGGGGCCCCTTGATTCAAGTCAAAGTTATTGAACAAGCTTTCCCAGGGCAATGAAATGTATTGAAGTGCATTGAGGCGATGCTTGATTGTTGAACTCGTGACATTTGGAGAAAATGCGGTATTTAGCGGCATGGGCTGGCCCTAAACGATCCACTCATTACGCCACCCCACATTTTCAAAGGGAGCATCACTTCGTTCATCATCCTCGGGGGACTGAAGACGAAAATGATTATCTGCTGAAAGCCAGCTACGGCGATTAGGATTGAAGTCTATCTTCTTGATTCAATTTGTTGCAAGATCAACAATCAGGGCTAGCCACTCAGTCAGTAGGAAGGTCTTGTTCTTTCTCTTACAAGGCAGCATGATATGTCGTACCTTATGCCAAAAAAACTGACTTGTGAGGGCATTTGCAGAAAGTGAGGAAATTCTGCCCATTCTTCAGCCTCACCGTCCGTACCTGTCTCGCTAAGAGCTGCTTATCCTCTTTTCTTGGCACTGGGCGTTTGTACTGTTATATGCCAAATACAACAGCAAATATTTGGAAAGTAAAGTTGAGGGAGGCAGGGGTGGGTGTAATTAAGTTGTTTACTCCTAGAGATTAAATGTAGGACTTATTTGTTTTCCTCACCAGGTATGGTGGAAGTCATTTGTGCTGGAAATAGCAGTCGATCTCATGTGTGATGGCCTTAAAACATAATATTCCCACAATTTTGGCACATTTTTGCCTTTTTAGAACAACATTTTTCTCAATAACTGAACATTTACCCATTTCTTTTATAATAAACAGTGCCTACCATTGAAGCATCACGAATTTGGATGCATGACATCAATTTCTGTTCATTGACAACTTGGTGACAAAATGCAAATCTAGGCAACCACAATTTAGTTAGGTGATGCGCGTGGTTTTGAAGCAGGTTTTGCTACAAAGACATTTAGAAAAACATCTTTTTAAAGTCATTTATCACATATTTATCTTTCGGGGAAGCGCATTTGCAAGTGATAGCCCAATAGTCCGCCTTACTACTGAAGATGGTTAGAAGTAGTTTATTCAAAATCCAGTGCTTTAGCTGTGATCCATTGTTGACCATTGAGCATGATACGCACTACTAGATTGTTGTCATTTAAAAACCCTATTCAAAAGTCAAAGTCTTGTTGAGTTCTTTCAGTTCTAGGATTACTATCGTTCGTATTTTTTGCTGATAACAAATTCAAATTGTGCAGGCTGGTTGCAAACATCCTGTTTGAATCCTCGAGCCTGCAGCTATTCGTCTCGTTCGTCGATGTTCTTACGTCTCCGCAGGCGTTACGTCCAGACTAATGAGAAATTGCTGGCTGAAACTTTATTAATACTGCCAAAAATGCATTTTCCTACACTCCAGGTTGTACCCGCAGTGACCAACTACGTGCGTGAGAAACTGGGCAGGAAGTTTGTCGAACCACCTCAATTTGATCTAGCCAAGAGTTACGAGGACTCAACGTCCACCGCGCCCCTCATTTTTGTGCTCTCTCCGGGTGCCGATCCAACTATGGCATTGCTCAGGTTCGCGCACGACAAGGGCTTTGGAGGCACACGCTTCCAGTCAATCAGTCTGGGTCAGGGTCAGGGTCCCATCGCTGCAAAAATGATAGAACGCGCACAAGCGGAGGGTTCATGGGTGTTGTTACAAAACTGCCACCTAGCGGTCAGCTGGATGACAAATATGGAGAAGATTTGTGAGGGGTTCACTGTGGATAATACTGCGCCGACATTCCGTCTCTGGCTCACTAGCTATCCATCTCCCAGTGTAGGTATTTTGTTACTACAATGTGATAATTTCAGCACAAAACATCTTTCCGACTGACCAGTTGAACGTCCTTACATGTTATTCGTGAATATAAATGACTTTTGCCATCCAAAATTGGACTTTAAATGTAGAATCATGGGAATTCATCCTTCACTGGCCTCAAAATTTTGCTGTGCCACCTAATCGGTTTTTGTGGTTACACCTTAGAGGTGGAGTTGGATTTAATCGCTGTGATATTTTGACCATTTCAGTTCCCAGTCACTGTTTTACAAAACGGTGTAAAGATCACCAATGAACCTCCGTCGGGATTGAGACAAAATCTTCTCCAATCCTATCTGAGTGATCCACTCTCCGATCTAAACTTTTTCTACGGATGTCCCAATAATGAAGCGGCAAGTTTGGCTAGTTACTCTATATTTGATCCACTCATCTTAATCAATTTATACGACCATGTGAAACAATTGTAGAGTTAGCATAAAAATGGCATTATCACCAAAATAGTTACTTCTACAAACAGATAATAGTGATTTTGATCGAGACGCACTTTATTGACATCCTGACGAGGTAAAGTTAGCCAATTTGGAAATTATTTATTTGTGTAGACATTTGAGAAGCTCCTCTACGGACTCTGCTTCTTTCACGCGTTAGTTCAAGAGCGACGCCACTTCGGTCCAATTGGTTGGAATATTCCCTACGGCTTCAATGAATCTGATCTGCACATCTCTGTGCGGCAACTACAAATATTCATTAATGAGTATGAGCAGGTGGGTTTCATTTTAATCTAGGTAAATTTTTTAATATTCATTATCGGATTTGTTAGGGGCTCACACTCATTCCTGATTTTACTATTATCATGAAGCGACTTTTAGTTGGCTCTCGGAATTGACCATTTAAAATTTACTGACCTAATAAAGTGTTCTCCGTGTAGGTACCCTTTGAGGCGATCAACTATCTGACAGGTGAATGCAACTACGGAGGTCGAGTGACTGATGAAAGGGATCGGCGGTGTCTCTTAACCATTCTCCTCGACTTCTACTGTCCTGCACTGATTACGGAGACCAAGTACAAACTGCCCACCAATCCGAACTACTTCATCCCACCGAAAATGGAGTACCATGAGTACATAGAGTTTATCAAAGTGAGCGACCAATTTTAAAATTGTGTCTAGAAGTGATTTTCAAAGTCCACACTGAGTTCGGAGGGCTGGCAGAGACCATTAGCATAGTTCCATGGTTTCCTGTGGTCCCTGATAAAAAAAGCTTACCTTCAGGGGTTAACGAATTGTTTTTGATTGACTTTAGAACCTGCCATCAGTGCAGACCCCTGAGGTGTTTGGATTGCACGAGAACGTGGATATAATGCGTCAGCACTCAGAGACGAAGGCGCTGCTTGCAGCCACCCTCCTGACGGTCACCAGTATCGGTGTCGGCGGTGGTGGAGGGCAGACCGCCGCGGGTAGCAGTGACAGCCAACTCAATGACATCGCTACGGACATCATCGGCAAATTGCCGCCTCCTTTTGATATCGCTGCTGCGTCAAAGCGATATCCTTTGGTATATCAGGAGAGCATGAACACAGTTTTGGTGCAAGAGATGGAGCGATATAATAAGTAAGGCTGTCATCTACAATTGACAAACTGCAGCGTCACATTTTAGCCTTTGGGCGACAGTTCAAATCTTTTCGAGATTTAATCAAGCAACTCCAAACATCTCATACAAGCCGATGAAGAGCCATTAACTGCACATCTCTCAAGTGCTTAGTACTTAAGTGTGCTTATTTTCACATTTGCAGCCTTACACAAACAATTCGTCAAAGTCTGCTGAATTTGCAGAAGGCCCTTAGTGGTCTGGAGGTGATGTCGGCGGAGTTGGAGCAGTTAGTGGCTTCCCTTATGATTGGTCGAATTCCCAATGCGTGGGCATCCCGATCCTATCCCAGTCTCAAGCCCCTTGGCAGCTACATCATTGACCTCTGCGAACGCCTCGCATTTTTTCAGGTTCTCAAATGACCATTTGATCTCCTACTTCTAGCAAAACGATAAGACCGTGCAACAGAAACCATTTTTTCTACTTTTTATGAGCCCAGTGGTATTTTGTGCGCGTCTTTAGTGAGAGGCGGTCTGTAGCTTAAAGCAGAATTGTATGTCTCAATTCATCCAAACGATTTAAATGGTCACAAACATTATCGTGATGCCCTCTCTTCCGTTTCAGCGTTGGTATGAAAACTCCAAACCGTCGACGTTTTGGATATCCGGATTTTTCTTCACCCAGGCCTTCCTGACAGGTGTGCTGCAGAACTGCGCACGCCAATACACCATCCCAATTGATCTCCTTGTTTTCGACTTTGATGTGCAGCCTGTGTTGAATGTTGAGACTCCACCAAAGGAGGGCACTTACATCAATGGTCTCTTTGCGGATGGATTTCGGTGGGACTACAACAGGTAAACCCTTGAAGCGAGTTTTGGTATTCAGTATTTTGTCCTCCACTTAAAGGAATCTGTTTATTTCTAACCTCTTCAGTTAATTCCATGTACACAGCCTGGGATTTTTCACTAGTTAACATATGTTAAAAAGGATTGCAATAGATTAATCACCTTAATTTTTTCCCAACCAAATTGGTTTGGGATACCGTAGTTCTTGTGAGTGCCTTCGTGATTCTCGGGGACACAAGACATTCTCCGTTTTTTGTTACGATATTCTTGGAAAAAAAGAGATGGATTATTGTCTCATTTGAGAAGCACTACATCACTAACATTTTCTTCTGTCTTTAATTACAGAAGTTTAATTGTTTTAAGTACTACCTTGAAGGTTAAAAAATTAAATTACCTTGCGTAGGCTCCTGCAAAACAAGTACACGGCAGTCGTTGTGTTCCCAAATGAAAGACTGGTGCTTTTTATTTCATTGATGTAAAAAGAAATTACACCCTCTTCAGGGCAATAGTAGGAAGGTGAAAACCTTACTGTTAGACTAAAGATGCATGTAGCTTCTTTTAGAGTAAAATAGTAACCCTTCATGACCTCAGGAAGCGTTCTCATTCCTCATTCCTAGTAGTTTCGTCTGGAAAATCTTGAGTTTTTATCTTTTCAGATCTAATTTTTAAACATTTTGACACATTTTCCAGCTCATACTCCCATTCAGTCTCGCTTAAGTAACTAGCTATGGCGTGTAGACGCACCTTATATCCACTAAGTCCCTTTAGGCTTAAGGCTATTCAAAGAGTCACCTGAGTACTTAGCTTATCGGCAGAGGATCTGCGTTTTGAGGTCTTCGCATTCTCAGGCCCTCTGGCGGCGGTGTTCGTACTTACCTAGGCCATGAAAATTGGCAATATGAGAGAGATACATCCTGGATTCGTCAAAGCTTGAACTACTACCACTACTGGTGTAGCAGCTGGAGTTGTTAGCACGGACAAAAATTTCAGATCTTCATGTTTGGTCATGCAGAATAGCCGGTATTGCCACTATGATCCAGAGGACAATGCCATGCTTGGCGCATTATCCGTTCTACGCTGATCCTACTTCGTAGGATGATGTATGAGAGGTTCATCTTCTGCTTCGCAAACTACGGCCACTGATATTTGGTCGTTTCGCTAATCTGATACTATTGCGGAATCCACAAGGCCACATTTCCGAGGGGAGAGTGTAGTCTCTTAGCTGATGACTCCATGAGCGACTGACACATTCCAGTATACGATACAAAAGTTTTGAACTGGGTACAAATAAGACCGACAATTATCTTGCCGTGCAAGCAATTCAAGTTAGGAATCTTACTGGTGACTACTTCGAGCCATTCACTTACATTAGCAGTCTTCAATTATCTAAATTTTCAGATATTTGGGTATACCTACTGTTAAGCCTGGAACAGGGTCCAAGAACCACACCTGTTAAAACTTTTGGCTGGTATCAACGTCTACCAAATCCGAACTTTGATTTAGCCTGGGTACCAATTTAGTCCCAGGGTCCAAGCAGTGCATCACTACTGCAAACTTAGCACACGAAAACCTGGTTCACATCCCAACAACCAACATTCTTACGTTGAGGCCACCAAAACTCCTCCCTCAGCCTTCTAGTACTGCCGGATCTGGCACTGCCATATTTTGTCCCCCGAAAGCAGTCTCGATGCGGCTGTTGTGGCGCTGTTGGTCACAAAGGCAAGTTCTGTAAGTTTCGCCTCTCCGACTTAAAGTCCAGTTCCAACAAGCCAAAGAAAGCTAGCCACACAGCCGTTCGGCTTTCCGATCCAACGCGCCTGACCTTCAGAGGTGTGCCACTTTTCTACTCAATGACTATCCATTGAGTATGGACGGACTTCCCCCCTGAACATCACCATCATTGCAGAGATCCCGTGGCACAATTGCTCATGTTGGTCAATCAAAACCCTCCGGGTTGCCACGGTTATGCGCATCTTTCCGTTGTGGATTAGTCATTGGAATGCGCCACACCACTAAGGCCAACTTCAACCCACTTGGTCTAGACTGGTTTGACTGGCTGAGGCTGAACCAGGTACAAAAGCACTACGTCCTCAGAGGTCTTTCAATCCCGATCCGGTTGTTTTCAGACGTCATAGGCCGTTGTACACCTACGGCCTTATGCTACACCAGTATTTCGGCCGAAGTACTGGTTTCCTATACCATTATGCTTTAAGTTAACGCGAGTATGCAAAGGTTTGTGAAGGGAGGTCTTCTAACTCTACCTGCTTACTCCATACCTGAAGCCCCTATTGTTGTGGTTAGAAAACCCACTGGGTCATTTTAGATCGACTCAATGCTGCACTTAGGAGCACCATTACCAATGTTTGTCCCCTGAGGGTCTACTTACCATACAAAATGACAGAAGATTCTTTATCTAAACGGACCTTGCTTACGCCTATTTACAAGTTGGAATTGCATCAGTTGTGAACGCGATTCTCTCCGGCACCTCCGGCTTGTCTGTATAGTTGGGTGCCATTCTAGTTCTTGGTGCTACGGTGGATGAACGTCCATGCTCAAAAGTATCACACTCAACGACTTCCACTTGGGCTTCGAAAAGTGCAACTTTTTCTTGAGATCGGTAAAATTCCTTGGCTTTATCTTTGATGCTGCTGGTGGTCACCTTGATCCAAAGAACAGTGGAGGAATTTTGCAGATTTTGGCCCCGACGGATGTTCTCTCACTCAGTTCGGCCTTTTGCCGTTTCTCTACAATGTCCAAGCTCTAATAGGCAGCTTATTTCGAAGGCTTTTTCCGTCGAATCAGATAAGGCAATACAAGGCCGCCGTTTTTTCACCTGGAGGCAGTATTGACCTTGGAAGGCCTGCTGACTAAATACAATCTGGGGTTGCCAACCACCGTGGCTGCAGACGCGTTTGCCTACAGTGTCAGAGCCGTTACTACGGGTGTTCCCCAACGAAACCTGAAGGATCGTTGTATTTGCTTGATGGGAAGGTACTACGAGAAAATCAAAATGGAGGGCCTGACATTGAAATTTGTTGACCGCCGTCTCCGTAAAGCCACCTCATAGTCAATGGCCTATACTCCTTATTGACCACAAATTCTTACTGTCAATTTTCGGTTTAAAAGACGACATCCTGGCACATTCAAAAAACCAGCTCTACATTAGTTCACGCAATTTTGGCAGTTTGAAAATAAGTGTGTTTTAGTGACGCGTTCGAATGAGTTTGTGGAATCAAAAACTTGCCTTAGTGGTGAAAGCTTGATAATGTTGTCAACCCTGTACATTTTATCTTTTCGGTTTGATATCTTAGTCGCATAGGATGAGATCGAAAGACCACCTACCGAAGCGATAAAAGTGGCATTCCTCGTGGTCATGATGGTCAAGCCATTCATGAGCAAATGGATTGGTCTTAACTTTTAAGGAATACCAAAAAAATGGAATCAAGCAATTTGTTGTTATGCGTTTTCAGTAGATGAATGTAAGGAATGAGAGAAGCTCTTTCTTCGGCTACCTAGGATGAAAGTGGGTGACCAGTTGCCCAAGGTGCTCAACGAGGTTTTCCCGGCGATCCACCTTCTACCCGTGCCAAAGAATAAGAGCAAGATGTCAGCTATGGAGGATGGCAGCTGCTGCTTCTACATGTGTCCAGTGTACAAGACAAGCGAGCGTCGTGGTGTCCTCTCCACCACCGGCCACTCCACCAACTTCGTCTTGCCCATTTACCTACCCAGCGAGGAGCATGAGAGCTTCTGGATCAAACGCGGGGCCGCATTACTCTGCCAACTGGACAACTAAGCTGTTGAACTCTAACATCTAACCCAGATACACTTGCACACACCCATTAGCACTTTTAAGTCCTTACTTTAGCCAGTGAAATGGACAATTAGCTATGGGCTTGAGTAGTTTGTTTAGCGTTTAGAAGAGCGCACATAAGAGGGCTTGCATGTGACGCCAGTGAGTGACGCCCTAGTAAGAATTCCAAGCTACTTGTAGTACCGACAACAGAGACACGTGTGCACACGCAGAGAAAACTAAGCGCATAGTGATAGAATAATACATACCCACCATTAATTTACGGAGAAAAAATGGAAATTCATACGGGGGTTGGAGAACAGGTGCAGAGAGTCACCGGTCAATATGTGGGTCAGAAAAGAGTTTTCTGGACTTACTGCCGATCAGAGGCATAATTTTACAGCCTATTTACTAGTTCCCTCTGACTACGTAGCCTTTTTAAGTATCAAGTGAACTTCAAACCTAAGTGAATTCCCTGTCCTACATGAGTAATTCTTTAAGTAGCCCATTGTGAGATTATCGCCCACTTTGAGAGCTTAATTGTTTGAAGGATTTATAAAAGTTCATGCATAATTTGAATGAACTTCCCACCATTAGTGAGCCCAACTTTAAGACTGTAGATTGTAAATACTCAGTGATATTTGTGTGTACAAGACATTTTTGCAGTTTAGGGAATGCATGAGGTCGCAGATGAAGCAGGGTCTGGTTGCTATCGAGAGGTACAGGAATTGATAGTGACCGTAATGGAATATGGCGTATGGACAGCGCACATAAATAATGATATGAATAGGTATTATTCACACTATAAATCACGCACCTTCTTAGTCGCCGTCTTCCAAAAGGGCCGGGAAAAAAGGCGTGTTCATGTAGGGTTCAAAGTGCATCTATGATTAAAACGCTTTAAGTAGTATCATCTCTAGGCCTTCATAAAGGCACCTAACTACAAGGGATTGATTAGTACAGCAGTTTTACAATGTGTAAACAGGTAAGGTGAGACACCTATACGCTGACCCTCATGTAGGCGGCAAATTCCTCGTAGCGACTGAGAAAGGGAAAGAGGCCTCCACTGTCAATGCTGGCAACTTTAGCTTCGGGGTAAGCCCTGTGCACGCCCTCATAGAGCTTCTTGTACGTCGTATCCAAGTCACCCACCTGGGCAGAGACAAACGAACAGGTCATAGTAGGATAACAGCACATAGGTAACCATAGAGAAAATAAGCCTTCACAAAACGAGTCTGCGCTTCACAACTGCTTTCAGTATGACTTACTTCGGGGTTTTTGACACTTTTGATGCAAAAACTAGCTATTCAACGATTCAACATCTCAGTAGATCGGTTTATTAAATATGAAATGTCGGATGATATTATCGAACAAGAGGCAACGCAGTAAGGTGCCAAGGTTTGTATATACAAGGTCAACGATATTCTACTCATTAGAGTCAAAGGCTAAATAGAGGAGTCTTCATCTGTGAGAAGGCAAAAATAGTGTTGGTGCACCATGAATTAGGCAATCCAACGCCTGTAAAACTGAGGCTATTCATTGAACACCACCAGTGTTGGACGAAAATTGGCTGGGTACAGCTCTTAGATGGAAATGGCAGATTCCTGCAATGAGATTCCAAGTGTTTAAACTCAAATATTTTGCCTCAAAATTCCAACTAGATGATTCTAGTAGATATGGGCTGGCTTGACTCGCTTGAGGGGTTAAATAAAATCTGATAATTAAGCAAGCACCACCAGCTTTCGATGGTTCCTTCAGCTCTATTTAGGTATTGAGTACTCAAAAGAATCCGTCGTGGGTGAAGTGGTTTAAATCTGCTCCTTTGTGGCAAAAGGGGCTGTCCATAATTCTACCTATCCAGCTGTCAACAATACTGCTTAATCACGTGTAGTGATGCAGACGTGCATCCGCTTCTGTTCACTCACCTCCACTCACGCCTTCCATTGTTAAGACTTGAGTCTCCATTGCAGATCACAGGATATTAACTAGAGCTAGTTACATTCACTAGTCATAATCTATTTGGCACGAACGAATAGGCACATTGTTTTGCAGATGTAGTAAAAGCGAGAGTTGTTGAGACCCCAGGACTCACCTCAACAATGGTGACATCGACATCTTGCAATTCTTCTACCGTGACATGGTCTGTCGTGCAAGCCATTGTGAGTCGAGATGCCAATTCAGATTGGGACATTTTATTCATCTAGAGGGAAAATGACGATGACATTTCATCATGTAGTCCATAAGAGTAAATTTGTGCGTTATTTCTTTATCTCATTTCATTGTGATTGAACTTGAGGCATTTCCTCTTTAATATTACAGTTGCGTGGCATTCCAACTGATTCTAGTAACGTCAAACTGTAGAGAAATAAGGGTTTACCGATCAATCTCCATTGACCATCAGTTAATATCATCGACAGGCAAACTAGTTACAAGCGCCATTACTAAGGCTCGGGGTCAAATTCCCACCGAAAGCCTCCCACAAAGTTGGGCTTTCATTATTTCACTCTCCTTTCATTTTTTAAGTTGCACAAAAAAGTATTCGTAGTATTAATGCTGATATGAGTATCATAAAAGTAAGAGTATTAAGTTACAAACTATACTGCGTTGACCACGAAAAATAACGATTCTTAGCATCCCAGATCCGGGAGAGAGCATGAAATTGTTTGCCAGATAAAAATTGCACAACAACTTCATGTTCATTGTAACTCCAAAAGGAAGACGAAAGAGGTAATGAGATCGTTGACTAGTAAATGTGCAATCACACAATTGAAATCCCAGTAAAGTTTATTTCGTTTTTTTTAAAAGTTTGAGGAGAATCAAAAGAAGGGCAGATTAAATCAAGTGGTTTTCGTTAGAATCTCATTTGCAGAATTTATTTTACTAGAATATTGGATAAGATTTGTTTAGAACATAAGTAATTTGTAACGCGTGAAGGTAATACCGTCTAAAGCGAATGCAAGGTGCATAATGTGCAATTGAGCCGCTCAGCTCATTGCGTGTTTTACCAGTCAACAACTTATAAAAGTAACTGTTTATACAGATTCGATTTAATAAGACTAAACTTAAGCATGCCATCGAAAATATTTTTTATCAAATTCCGGTTTCCATGCCGCTGTGGATTCATCGCAGCATGTTTAAAACCGAGCCAGAAAATGCCATTTCTCCCTTAATTTTCCTGGGCAGAGCAGCTCCATTAATGAATTTTTAGGCAAGCACACTTATTTGGTTTTGTAAATCTCATGTCCATTCCGCTAAAATACGGTAAAAAACACAGAATTTTGCGCATTGATACGGGCTATATTGTGCATTTAACGTCATCTGTGCAGAATTCAGAGGCACGCGCAATGCAAAGCTAATAGCTAGTCACCTGTTGTTTTGCCAGTTCTACCGAGGTCCTGACATCTTCGTCAGCATCGGTGGAGACGGGTGGATACTCAAGAGTCATCCGTAACAGGGATACTGGTAGCATCCAGAACCTAGGAGACGCCAAGTACATTGCGTAAACCGTAGAAGCCAGCTAAGAATGCAGACGAAACAATAGGAAAAATTCATATGGATAAGTAACAGAAAAGGTAGGTTGTAATCGATGGAACACTAACATAAGTAAAAGATAATATCAAAAATGGAACTTGCAATCTCGACGAAAATCGCGATTCAAATGAATAGGTGTCTGTGAATGTGTTGCAGAGGACCAAAGACTTGACATAAGCATTTGATCTTTCAGAAATTTCACAAAACTTCTGGGCGAGAAAACCGCCAAGAGAAGAGCCAACGAGATGAACACCCGTAACATGCAATTCACTAAGCATTTTGAGAAAGACTTCACAGAAATCATTCGCGTTATATGTTTCGGGATAATTGATCTAGAGATGATTACAAAAACACCCTTACCGATATTATCCTAAAGCCTTCCCTTGAAAGTAATAGTTGAACTTTGTAGTATATTAATGCATCACACGCAGTCGGAGGCAAGCAAATTATGGGGCAAGATATTTCCTTTGGTCCAAAATCATAGAAGTCGATAGCGTACTTATCTATTTTTAACTAATATACGGTATAATTTTGTTAAAACATTACTGATGATTTGTTAGATGAGTCCTTATAATTCTCGTAATCAAACAAATCCGAATTTTCCATTCAGAAATACGCTACTTGAACATAGAGTAAACAGACGTCTTGGAAAAAGCGCTCTAAGCTCAGGGTTAAGGGCGTGTCACCGCGGGATACTATAGATGCTTATTTTGTCCTTATAACAAATTTCTGCTGTCATTTTTAGCTCTTTCTTTTTAACGTGCTAAGACAAATGAAAAAACACTTTCAGTTGCTTTGGTTACTTAATAAACTCGTACAAGATCGTTGTTGGGTGCTACCCAATTTAGTGCCCAAACAACTGTTTTTTTAGGTTTCGCTGGCAAAAAGTTAGGTTAAAAAATCAATCGTTTTTAGACACTTTGTAGACCTTCCACTTGTTTGCATAATCGTGCATTTGTTAGGCACAAGAACTTACTGATCTGTAGTATTTCTCCGGGTTTTTTGTGGTTCATTAGGCACGTACACAACTGCCAGACAATGGCGCTGCATAAGGTTTATATATCAATAAATTTTAAACATAATTAATAAACTCAATTCGAAAAATAAGCAGATGGTTGTCGCGCGCCATTCAGTCTGCTCCATATGATGCTATCGCCCGTCTGGGGGCTGGGTTGACTCCTGGATGTGTTATCTGGAATTCATGAGGGTTTCTAACAATCAATTTGCCTTTCTAACTCGCGTATTAGTTGCAATAATTCAGTTTTGATATCATGAAGGTGTCAGATCAGGTTTCAAAAGTATTTTTTCATCATGGATTATTTTGTTCCACACGACCACTGCCAACTCTTCTGACTGTCATTTGTATATTTATTTTCTTTTGGTAAGTGTCCGGGTGTGATCTAGCCTCTTGTAGTTTTCCTTTGCAAAAAATCAACATCTCACGTGATGTTCCATTTGAAGCCATCCCTCTACCGGAGTCAAAATGCAAGTCTCTTTTGTCTACGCCAAGTATCCAAGTACGCCCTCGAAACGTTTTTTTAACATATGTTGCCTTTTATAGAAAATATCGAATGACGACTTTAACTTCACTTTTGTCGCCCAAATTATTTTTCGATCTGCCATTTCACCACAGCATTCTGATATCACTCATATGGATGGTTTGCGTTGCAACCTGAATGCCAGTTTCAGGATTCGCGAAATTGTACAGTCTACTGCGTTTTTTGTCAATACAAAATCAAATTGTTCCGGTACAGTCGGCGAACAAAAACTGGATTCGATATGTATGCGAGTATGTTTTCTTCCTTGATCTTCTTCTTTTCTCCTCCCTGGATGAGAACGTAGTCTTTAAATTTATGCCTAGATGAAGGATCTACTAATCAGCCTCAACACTGATGCCATCAATCTAGCCACGACAAAAAGCCCGACTTCGCGGATTCTTAGTCTTCCTACGCCCTCTCTTCCCTTTGACGGCTGCGCTGTTCTCTCACCGAGCCTCATTTGGGGGAACGAATGGAGCCTCTTTCACCTAGACGACATCGATCTCTCAGAGCGGCTCAATTTGAACGAAGTTCAGGAGCTCCTGGATGTCCTTTTTGGTCTACCGCGACGTCATCTCGGCATGTCTCAAATGAAGTTTCGCAATCTGCCAGTGGTGAACGCTTTCGCAACCACCATTGTGTTTCGAGATTTCTTTCCTGAGTGAGTTTCTGTGGGTTTTATCTTATTAGTAATTTGCTGGATATAATTTTAGTAAAAGTACCCATGCCATACTGCACTGGCTGGCGATTTTGACAAGTGTTTGTTTTGACTTCGTGCAGTTAAGGATGTCAAAAATGCAGAATATTTAATCTAATTAGAACTACAGGTTTTTGAAGGATTGCTTCACTTTCCGTGGATTACTAAACTTTTACGATGTAGCCATAGTTTCCTCTCTCCTTTCTGTTGCCGCCATTTTCCTCTTCAATCTGCTGTGATCCTTTCTTGGTCCTATTGCCTTTTGGGAGGGTTGAATCTTCTCGACATAATTTAATGTTGCAAACTTTTGGGTTGAGGTTTGCCTCTATTTAGATAAGGCATTCCTTTGCTTCAATCTGGTTCTAAGAGATTACCAAACCTATTCTTTTTCTTGTTTTAATTCGCTCTCGATGTGGTTAGTTATTACATAGTAGGCCTCAGCTGGCGCGGTTGTTTCTTTGGTACTAGTGCACCTAATCTTCCTTTCAAAAGTACAGCCTGGACGATAGTGTCCTTTATTAGTATTCAGCTCACCTCATCGTCTAGTAAGGGTGTTCGACACCGCATATAGCATCGAACCAGAGCGCCAATTTTGTGAATGGTCCTCTCGTTCTCCACGGATTGTCAATTTTCTACAGCTTGTGATTCCCATTTGCTTCTTTTTTTAGTCTCTTGTAGCCGGTTTGTAATTCCGTGCTCTTTCGGTACCGATAAAATTCTTCACTCTGTTTCCATGTCATGATTGATAAAATTTGATGCTTTGGGTTAATGATACATTTACTTATTCCATTTTAAGGCACTGTTGGATACCTTAAACCTCGCATTTTTTAAACTTAGACTTTAGTATGTATGAATTGCACACACTCCGTCTGTCAACTTAATTTAACCAATCTACTTTCAATGTACTTCTTGTGTTATATGATAGCATTTGTAAATATCCATTTTGGTCCTTTCGTCTGTTATATATTTAAAACTGTAAACTGTCTTGACACTGAGTATCATCTCTTCTGGCCAGTTATATCTTCTTCGGTAGATCATTGGATTTCAGTTGGGTTGTAATCTTCACACTTACCTTCCATAGCCACCATTTACTTTAATGACCTGATTAAAGCAGGCTCTGGAAGCCTCTACCGCCCTTCACTGGTTGTGATTCAACCCGTCGTAGGCTCTCGTCACTCTCTTTGGATGAAGACGTTTGATCATTGGATTTAGTCTAACACTCATTTCATTGTTTTCAGTAAATTATTAGCCCTCTCTCCAATCTACTTTCCGGTTATTTAGGTTTCAGTGTTCTATTTTTAAAAAAAACGAGGTATAACCTGTTTATAAAGTTAGTCTTTTTTAAAAATTTATCACAAACCTGCCTCATTTTAACTTCAGTTAATTACCGGTCTTATTAAACCACCCTTATGTATTATGTTTCTGTCTACCCCCTCTATAAAAACCAGTATATCGGTTTTTATAGTATTTTTTGCCCTGTTTTCACTGGTTCATGGCAAGTCACTGGCGTTAATACTACTTTTATTTGTAATGACCCTAAGTTTGTTAATCTTTGGATTGCCTGTTATTTAAACCCATTCAAAAAAGTCTGTACCTTGGTTTTCTAAGGCCTGAATCCCCCTTTACCCTGTCTTTCCACCACAAGCCTTTCACCATCTTGCTACCTTTTATTGGTTGTGAATTACACCCATTCTAAGACCTAACTTTTATAAACTTAGGAAAGTTGATTGTCACTTGTTCATTCCATTCCGTCTTAAATGGCCCGTTTTTCTTCCCAAACCCCTGTTATTTCTTTTGGTTGCAATTTCTGTATATTTAAACCTCAAAGGTTGATGTTTTAGCCTTTTGGAAACCTTGCTCCGTCCACTAATTGCGGGGTATTTGTGAAGACATTGGCTTACGGCGTTCAAGTTGCTTCACTTCAGTTCAGAATTCTGTGGTTTTCCTTTGAGTTATAAGTTTTCACCGGTTAATTCGTTCGAACCCCCACTTTTCTAAAGAATTACAAGTTTTCACGGACCTGATTTGTTTCTTTGGTTATGATTTTGTCATTAATCTTTCTTCCTTATTCTATGTTGATAAAATATGGCTCCCTTTTGGATTGATGAATTTAATTTTGGCAGTCGAGACTCATCATATGTTTTGAACCTCCTCTCTTGTTAGCTAAAATTCTAATGTGTTGGCCACAAAAGTAAATGCTCACTAAGTGATTCATTACAAGCCGTTCACGATCATACTGCCCTTCGGTTTTGACGAACGACAGCTTTAGCAGGGCAGCCCTTCCTTTTCAACAATCAGTTGTGATCTTTACTTCAGTTAAATATTCCATCAAAAATGTGGGCATATGTTTTCTTTAAGTTGGTTGACTTCTTCTCTTAGGCTTTCTGCATATCCTCGGTCTATCAAAGCCAGAAGTTCTCTTAGTCCCGTCTATTCTTTTTATATTACATCGCTATCATTACAGTGCTATGAATCTCTCAACCATAGGTACATCCACAGCCTTCGTGAAAGACTGATGGAGGCCTTTCCGGATTCGCGATTTGTTGGGAAGATTAGCAAAGGAAAAAGCCAGGACCACTACCCCGACCCCCTTGGAAAGGACTCAGAACCCCGTGTCTTCGTGGTGCACTATCGTGGTCACAACTACCTCGTCCAATACGCCCCCGCCTTTGCCGTCTACACATTTCTTGTACTCTACATCTGGTTTTCTGTCAGTAAGTTTCAAGTACTACTTTTCATTATTTTCGCATTTTCATTATCTGCTTTGTTTATTCATGACAGTTTTGCATGGCTGTTGTGGCAGCTTCTGTATCTAGCTGACTTACCTTTTGGACATGTCATCTTCGGTATTTGTTATTCAGGCTCATTTACTGACTGTTACCTTGTATGCGCAATAAAATCGGTCTTCCTTGCTCGCTATTTCCACCTATATATATAGCACCGACTGGTTGATTAGTCAACATTTTATTTTCTCACCATAGTTATTACATCGAGATTCACAACTTACGTATCTGTTTTCGCCGCAATTTAAATGTGATCAGCAGTTCTGTTTGTGTCCACAAGACTTAAACTTCGGGTAATCCTCCGCTCTTTTGCCACATATTGGTCTTTTGTGAAGTCAGTCTTTTTCATACTATTTAGGTAAAATTGACATGGTCAAATCAAAATTTGGACTGGCCGTCAGCGCTTGTTTCACCATTTTTGCGTCTCTCGTGATGACTTTAAGTCTCTGTGCCACTCTTGGTTTGATGTCTCCAGCACTTCGGGGCAGGTAAGGAATGCAAAATCTGGGCCATTTTGACTTGACTTGAAATTCTCATTCTTGAAGTATCAGCTAGCATGCAAGGATTGTACGAACCAAATCTCCATCATATAATTATGCGTAGCCTAGCTTCATTACTTCAACACTTGCATTTCTTTCACTTTTTAGGGAGTTCTTTCCCTACCTAGTGGGGTTGATCGGTTTCGAGAACATACTTGCCACCACAAAAGCCGTGGTCGGCACTCCAATCGACTTGCCCGTAAAGCACCGCGTTGCCCAAGGTGTCGTAATTTCCCTTCTTTCCGTTATTCTTTAGGTCATCTTTTGACCATGTTCCTTCTTTCCCCTAGGTTTGGCCAAGGAGGGATGGCCAGTGACTAAGAACCTCCTCTATGCCTTTTTTTGCACCGCCCTCGGATTCCTTACCTTTGACTCGGCTATTCAGGAGTTCTGTCTCATCGCTATCATCAGCTTCACTACAGACTTCTTCCTTCAAATGTTCTTCTTTGTGCCCGTTCTTGCTATCGATATTCGTCGCATGGAGGTTTGACTTCTGTTGACTACTTATTTCCTACTTTCGCTCTGGACGTCCATGTTTTTTTTTGTTTTAGCTCTCAGATTTGCGACAGCGCGCACCACTATCTTCCATTCCACCGTCCCTTGGCAACGAAAAAACAGTCAACACTGGTTTTTGTAATCATAGTCCAGCGGTTATCCGCTCCCGAGATACAGCCCCACCACCGGACTATCATCGTCGCTCCATGTCGCCCATCCCACAGAATAGTCAAAACTTAGGTCACAGACGAGTTCACTCTGGTAGGTGAATCATTGATTGACTGACTGACTAACTAAGGTCTTCCTCAAATAAGCTCTTGACTATTCATTTCAGATGCATCAAATGCCGCCTTCATGTCGTCGGAGAGGAACACTTCGGGTGGCGGTGTATCTTTCCGAAGGCGATTTTGGGCCTTCCGGACCAACCGTCGTGTTTTTCAGCATTTCGGAATGGTGAGTCATCCTGTCACCTTGAAAGATATCGTAACGTGTTGGACTGAAGGTAAACCACTCCACATTTCTTTCATAATTCGTTCCAGAAGGCTAAACCTGCTTTGTAGTTGGTTGACGACGGACGGGATTTATCACTGGCACTTATTCGCCTTCTGAAAGGCTACACAATTATGCCTGGCATCCATCTATTCGAACTAACCCTAAAATGTGCAAGAAAAAAATTTGGGAAACAGCTAGGACTAGCGAATCAATCAGCTAGAAAAATCTTATTATTACAGGACAGCGCGATACCTCATCTCATACTACGCAATTGATCTGTGAGCATCTTTTCATTTTAAGCCGAGAGAGATGTGCGGCCTCAGTCTCCGCACATTTTCGAGATATTTTCCCAAGCCTTGATCAGCAGACTTTTTTGGCATTGGGCAATCGCGTGATAGCATTCCATGTAAAATAAACTGGTTGGAAGTAAAAGGAGTATTCTTTATAGAAACGATTCCATTATATAATTCAAAATTTGGAGTAAGTTTGCATCCCGTTGAAGAGGACCGTAGATCGCGGTGGTGTCTTTTAACAAATAACGTATTTGCAGGGGCTTTCTACGGCTAGCTTTTTAAAAACCACACAACTTTACTTCCTCACCTTGTATGCCCAGTGTTTCTTATGCATTTACATTCGATTGCTACTGTGGTAAGGGTACAGAACAGTACGATCAGGGCCGAAGTTACTTAGCTTTGAGAACACAAGGCACTTGATCAATTTGCCGTCAAATATTATACGTTATTGAGACACCTTACTTCCCAAATGAATCCAGGTTCCAGTCCGGGATTGCCTCTAACATACGCATACAAGAGTTGACATACTGTTTGGAGAATTCCAGATGTCAACACTGTGTAGGCAAGATCGAAATTGTACTTGGAATTTTAATAAGTACATGCTAATTTTGTGATTCACCCCAAACATTTATTTTAGGCTATAGTTCTGATCTGGTTGGTGATCTTCCTCTGCTATACTCTTCTTCCATCCCCCTCACCACCCCGGCCCACCGACTCAATTAATCTGGCCTCCCCACACCTCCACAAGCCAGGGAACGGAGCAGGGGAGTCAAAAACGGCCTTCTCAGAAACTGAGGATGTCTCCTTCCGACGGCTCTTTGGCTTGCGCTCTATCAACCTTCACGGCTTCGAGGTACGGTGGGACGCCGATAATCTTTGGCGCCACATGGCCTTCTCCACCTGGCCATCCATCGCAGACCGCTACAACTTCTCTCTGGAGGGTCGGCGTCTGGTGATTTTTGAACCCATCCATGTAGTACAGCTGTTCTCACCGGCTGAGGCGATGCATGCGAGACGGCCTGCTTATGAGGCGAGTAATGCTAATGCCGCCGCATTCTCCAAGTCGCGTGCCAAAGCTACCAAGTATAGTTGTGATTTTGTCTATTCACGCATTTTATGAAAGGGTGTATGGGTTTTTCGTAAAATTGCTGGTAAGGAATTACTATGATGGCAAATCTCCGCTTTATTGGATCCGAATCTGCAATTTGAGTAGCTGAAACTGTCGATCAGTACGTCATACTGACGTACTCACCCTTATGAACGAATGGGTAGCTGAGACGAACAGTGGGTCAGCACTTTGTTGTTCGACTGTTAAGAATGCCTATCGGGTTTTTTTTCTTTTAAATTTCATTTTGTGAACTGACAAATTTCATGGATGGCTGGAGATGTTGAAAGCTGTAACCATTCACCTTCTTGTTAGTGGTTCTAATTTTACCCAATCTCACTCATAAGCCTCTCTTAGCATTTCTTCATTCTTAGAGGCGTTGAGTTCTTCCGCAGTACACATTTCCGGATTGTAGGGGATTTTCAGGAATGGTGCTTCCTGAGGACCAGGAGTTTGACAGTGACCGGACGTGGTGGTCGCACGTGCTTTCTTTCGGACACAAGGATGCGCTGAGGGCTCTGGATCTCCCCTGGAACGGCTTTTTAGACTGGACCACGCGTCTCTGGTCCACCGCGACGATGGCGGCCGCTAGCCTCCTCGGTGCCGGCTTCTTTCTCACCATCACTGCTACAGTTATGCTCTTTGTCCACAAATGTCTCTCCAGGCACGTTGTTGTCATTTCCTTATCCCTCATTTTGGACACGCCGTAGCGCCTAATTTTTACAAATGCTAAACACTCATTGACTTTCCGACTAACGCCAATTTCTTTGAAGTTAGAAGTGGATAGATGTACACACCACTCTCTTCTGCTATAAAGCTCCCCCTTATTATTAAATACCTTAACTTCAGGTCCAAATCTCACGCATGGCCCGTTAGGGGCCAAAGTAACCTGCCAGAATGAATTTTCGAAATATTGACCTAAACACTAAGTTCATTAGCTAACCTCACCACATTCAAGACTTTATGGGGTGCAAAAGTTTGAAGGCAAATTTACTACAAGTGCCGACTATAAGACCAATTTGCGGGAGACAGGTTAATCTATCATTCTCTCTCGTTGCCTCCATGGGATTCTCCGTGATTACCCTTCTGTATGCGTTGTCACAAAACTTTCTAAGTAAGTCAACTGAAACTGCGAGGCAGTACCGAAAGAAAATTAGTTTTTATTGCATCGTACTAACAGGACTTGGTCGCGTCACATCCTATAGATTTCAGTGAAATTCATATTTTAAGTCTTCCGGTGACAAGCTACCTTGAAAAAAGATATTGCTGAAGTATTATGCAAAGCTCGATTGCATTCTACAATGATTACGCCTCAGAACTTTGTCTTGGTTTTATTCCCCTTCTACTTTTCAGTACTATGACGGCATTTGTCTGGATTATTAATAGAATTTTCTAACATAAAGTGGTGTCTATTCTGATTTTTATTAGTCTTTCACTTTTATGGATAATTATCTTAAGTACTCTATTATTAACGAACTTCCTCGACTAGTCTCACCCAAGTCCTCACCCCTAAATCATCGATAGAATTTGCCTTTCTTCAACAACAACTGCCCCCCTCTATCACAAATATTTTCTCTTTTTCTCGTGAGGAACAGTAAATGGACGTATCCTGCCGCTCTGCAACCAATAAAACATTACAGTTACCGCTGAAAAATTCTTAGGTTGTACGAGTCTGGAAGTAGCTACTCGAGGCATACAGAAGGACTTAGAGTCTATTAGTATCGAAGTTATTGAGGGGGACTGAAAAGGTTCACGTACTCAAGGACAAACCCAAATATGACTGTCCTACTTTCCCAGGTCAAACCCAAACGCATATCGCGAGCCAGTGGTTCGTGTGCGCCAGTTGGTAGTCCCGTTACTTCAAAAGAACCACTCCATTGAGGAGTGGATTGTGGCACATGGAGATGGGGAGCAGTTTAGCAATGGCACGATCTCCCTTTGGGGCGACGGTTTATTCCATAGTTTCTCTGGTACCACCTCCACCACATTCTCTACATCCTCCCATCGCAGTCGGCATAGAGGTGAGACGGTGGACAACCTCATTGCTGCCACTGTCTCAGGCTACTTCGGCGGTCCCAAGTTGATTCGCAGCATCCGACTGTGGAGTGCCGATTGTGGCCATTTGGTAGCTACTGTCGATCGGTTTTATCCAGGGAGTTTTGAGATCCGCGGTGCTGGTTCGCGTCATCGGGACCTTTCGCGTCGATTCAGTCCGATTTGGTCCATGAAAGTGCTTGCCCCCACCGGCAGCCTCGTTGCTGGTTGTGCCAATGGGACCATTGAGGTAAGTTTTTTCCAAATGTGTGCTTATCCATCTCTCATGCACGTATCTCCAAGTCTGCCAGCCGATCGTGTTGATTACCTGTGGTTCACGTTGTATACAGTTTCCTTGAGTCATCGCACTATTATTGTGGCGTTGGTTGGTGTCTTCAATAAGTCATGGTAATTTCCGTGCCTGATGTTAATGAGGTGACTCGGCATTGCTACTATTCAGGTTGACATTTTAAAGGTCAATCGAACTGCTATTTTGCTGGCTTGCCAATAAATCTGGATCTCCTTTTTCGGGAGTTGTTCTGATGATGCATCATTGCTTATTTGGATTGGGTTAGGCGTCTTTCTTCAATGTTCCTCCTTGTTCAGGTACTCTTAACCACATTCATGATTCGCCATGGGATAACCAGCATCGCTTAATGGAAAATCAAACAGCCTTAATGGAGTCGTGCATGCCAGTACGGGGATTCTGGGCTTTACTGTACAGTTTTCTGCAATTTTTCGAGCTTCTTTTATCACCTCTGCTTTTTGATGACAATAGAGTCATTAAACAACTTCAGTAATGTTGACAAGCTGATCACTTATCCAGGATATCACGGTGTTAACCTTTTAAGGAATATTTTCTTTCATTGACCCTCATGTGTGAGACAGTTCAAACTGTTACTTCCACAATTTTGTCACTTTAACAGTGAAGTAAGGTGTTTATTGTCAAATGGCACAAAAGCAGTCAGTGTGCCACTGTAAAATACGTTTCTACAGTTTGCATGGAGCTACTTAGTGTCTAGGTCTTTAATGTGTTACCCTTTGTTGGTTTGGAATCTGTCAATTACAATGAGTTGTAATTTCAAATCCATTTCTTGTCCATTTGTGATAAAGATCTTGTTATGCGTTGGGACTAGCCTCTTCCGTTAAGTTGAATTCTGTATGTATTTTTTTCGAGTCTCATAAATATGAATCAAGCAATCTCAAATACAGCAATCAGTTTTTTGGGTGAAATTTTGATATCAGACTGGGTTTTGTCACGATTTTGAGTGAGACGTTTATATTGTCCTTAAAGCCATGGTTCTTACCTTCCTGTAAACGGCTAGTTTTAATTGGCACGGATACGCTAGGATGGTGTAGTAAGTAGGCTGTAAACGGCTTAGTTATATGCAGCCACCATAGCACTGCAAATCACTTTTCCTTCCATCTTTCTCCTCCTCATGCTTACTGCTGTAGATCTGGGATTTGGATAACTTTGATCTGCGCCAGGTCATTGATCTGACCTCTCCCGAGGACTTCTACAATGCGCAGGGCGAGTTGGTAGAGACCGGAGGTGAGCCGACACCTGTTGGCGGAGTTACCGTCATCGAAGCCTCCCTGGAAAACCAGTAATAAGCCTCTTCCTTTCTTTTTTCTTCCTTTTTATCTCTCACCCTTTTTCCATTTCACTTTAGTGATGGCTGTCTACGGAAAAGTTTGCCCATTTTTTGTCATTATAGAAGTTAATTGCATATGAAGCAAACAGGCTTTTGTTCGAATGAATCTCTAATATATCCAACACATTTATTAAATTAAATATTTTTCTGGAAGTATTTGTTTTCATAGCATACGCCGTCGACAAATAGCTTAGACTCTTTTTCCTGCGCAATGTTACCTACTGATAGTTAAAGACTTTCGAATGCGGTTGTTATTTGGTCTTTTTTCAAATGACTGACAAATTTAACACAAGTAAGTGTACATTCGTCTAACTAGGCGGTTCTCCTGGCTACTTTGTTAGACCTTGATTTCATTTTGGAAATGCTTTTTTCTATTAACGCGAGATAGGCAAAAGGATTAGCCGATTGGGTTGAGAAACTCCTGCCTCCTGCAAATTGAGTATCACTGAGAACCAATATAGGCTTTTTGTTCAATGCTGTTTGAATCCGAGTGAATGTCTAACCCATTCATCTGACTAGTTAGCTCCACCGAGCGGGTTACTGGGCTTGGATTATGCCTCATCAGTAATTTCTGATAGATGCACAAATCAGCTCCCGTCAAGGAATGTTGGGTTCAACTAAATTCGATCTGTACCCATTGGAGAAGAGGGATTTTTATTTGCATTTGGGACTACACAGCTCTCTCGACTAAGGTATTGCAGTGGTTTTATCTGTGGAATCGTTTATTCAAGTATTAGGCGATCAACGAGTGGGTTTTTCGCGTGAGAGCTTTAAACTTATTCTTTATTTATTGTAATTTGGAGAGCATTGGAGGGCTTACCATATTTAGGTCGTATGCCAAATCGAAGGAAAGGTTTCTCCTTGGTAGTGTTTGCATTCAAGTTAATGTCTAACACATCTGACATGTTAGTAAACTCTGATTTGTTTGCGATCGACAAGTAGCTTAGCCACTTTTCCCTCATGAATTGGTGTTTTCGTTCAACTTGAAGGCTCTTTGTATTTAAGTGGAAGCGGAAAATTTTTACGAGACAGTCCCACCTATCAAGTCATTAAATCTTGATCTTATTACAGCTACCTCAGCGTTGTTTAAAAATAATCAACCCTTGCGGTTGTAGACACATCTTTTACTTTGGCACAAGTCTTGGTTTCGTCGGTTGCGTCAAATGGGCTCTTACACCATCCTCGTCAACACCAACGACTCCCACCAACACAGAACCCATCTCCAGAGGTGGCCGAACCAACCGTCCGCAGTGGAGCGTGCGAGCCAAGTGGAGCGCTCATCCCCGGAGTCGTGGAGTTGTCCACCTCACACCCCAACGCGTCCCCCTCCCTCATCGATGCTTCACTCCCCGGAGTCTTTCGGCACTTGACGTGCACTGCCTTCGGAGTGGTGGAGTTGGTGGATGCAGTAGCGGGGGCGGCAGTTTGCGGGAAGATTGGGCTCTCGTCTCCGGTGCAATGGATGGCTCTCTGGCCCTCATCCAGCCACGTCACTTTCGATTTCAGCGTTTTCATTGGGATCCCAGTCATCTTCTGTGTGCGGACTTCCTTCAGGTGTGGTCTTCCCTTATCATCTTTACGCTTTTGCAGTATTTAATTTTGTCCAAGTGCGACTTGATGATACAACTCGACTACCGCTTTTAAGGTGTGGCTAATTATTTTGGTTAAGGTTTGTTTTCTGCTGTGAAGTCACTCTCCTGAATTATGCCAATTGGTTTTCCATAGAATCTAGTTGACTTACAATTTATCATCGGTTCGGATTTTGGATGAAAAATCTAGCTAATCGAGTTCCTGATTAGATTTAAAAAAGATATTTTGTGTTATTTCTTCAAACAGTATTTCATCATTTTTATACTTCCCTCGGTTTCGGTACTAAAACTGACTTAATGATCGGCACCCTTCTCCGTTCAATGTGCAGAACCCAAGGCAGACTTTCAGTTCTTTCACAAGCTGATGGTGGTGTTGGCTAGGGGTATTGCTAGTTAAAAGTTCACAGAGAATAATAAATAGATAAATTTGCGCATCACATGTAAAATCAGCCAATAGTGTAACTTGTAGTCTGAGAACTCAACTTATTACGTCTAAGACAAAATTCCCATCATGCTGCATTCCTTTTTTTATTGTACTTTTTTATGCAGTTCAAATTATTCAAGTTTTCTTCACTAGCGATGAATAATTTCCCTGTTTATTTCTTCTGCAGGATGAGATCGGTTTAAGCTAAGGGGTAATGAATTGTTATTGCCATAAAGCGACACGTTGTTTTGGAATGTGTCAACTAATTCCGCCTAAATGTCATTTGTTTAGAAGCGGTCAGTAGTGGGAACCCTCAGTGAAAGGAAATCAACCGAGATTCAATATGGTGCCTCACGTGTCACATTTCACCATCCACTTGATACTTCATCGTGGTTTTCCACGCGGTTGGACTTACACTAGCTAATGATTACTGTACTGTATGTACTCTTTGAAAGCATGAATCTCGACTGCAAGTTCTTTGAAGTTATAGTTCGATTAAGCAGAATATTAAAAAAAAGTGAAAGTATCTGTCATATTAAGTTTCTCAGTCTCCCAGACTATGCTAATCAATCTGACGTATAATTTCAGTGGTTTGAAAGGAGCCATGCAATTGCGCGTCAAGCGTAATCTGCTTCTATTTCTTTACTAGCATTTAGGTTATTAAAGTGCTGAAGGTGCAAGGGATGTAGTTTCCTCCTCCATTGGTTCCAACGACCTCTTCCTCACTTTAGTCAACGATAGTGGTCGGTCAGGCTTCAGGTCGTTTGCGGATGCTGAGCCTAACGGCAGCAGTGCCTCCGGCCAACAAGGATCTCCATGTCGAGGTCTTCGAGTTGTGTACGATCAGCGCGATGGGAGCAACAGCGACGACGCCGACGGCCGAGGGCTCCCTGGGTAGCGCTTCGTGGATTCGCCTCTTCAAGATTTCAACGCCATCCTCCACTGAGGACTTTCGATTGGTCACCTACTGTCACACTGGCGCTGTCTCTGTGTGGAGTATCCATGCATCCAGTTGCCACTTAATACGAAGGTTTCCTGCCGTAAGTGGACCGTCTTCCCACCTCCCCAATTTCTATCCTCTCGCTACCTTTACACGTTGTAGAACAAAAAAGCTCAAGCAAGTTTGCGAATTTTACGCTTGAACATTGATTTACCAACCTATCCTGCAATTCCCTCGTTTGAATACGCTTTAATTTTGCTTTTTTTGATACCGGTAGTTTCTACCTGATGGGAGGGCAAAATTGAAAACACTTGCCCTTGTTTATTATTTTGATTTACACGATAGAACACGCCTGTATGATCTTAACTCAGATCTGTTTGTTTCAGTATTTGAGTCTTTCATTGGAACTGGATGCATTCGCTTTGTCTATTGTACGGTCTTGAGTCACAATCCCATTTATCTGTTTCAACTTTCTACCTTAAGTTGGTTTTACTTTCAAAACCGCGCGTCAGCATGAATCAGCCTACCAACAAAACATACTTTTGGACTAATTTATTGTTGCTTTCGAGAAGATCGCCTTCAAGTTGTGCTAATCGCTAAGCGAAATACGTGTGGTGAATCACGACCATCTTTACAATTCACTGAGCAATCTGAATGGATCATCAAGGTAAATTTGACTTCCACATGTGTAGCTTAGGGGTATCGGAGATTTCATGCATACCTCCTTAGCAAGTACTGTGTGGTTTTCTGTGATTTGGTGTTGTTTTGGTGATACAGTGAATCTCAATTTGTACAAATTGTGGGTTTCTTCGGTGTCGGGCGATAATTTTGCGTATTGTTTCCGTCCTTTTCAACAGGATCTGGCATGCTTATCTAAAAATTCAGTAAATCTCGTATTTAAGCTACGCGAATTCGAAGTTTTTATCGTAAATCTTACAAATCGGCTTTTTGAGCAACACTTACCATTGGTCTCTGTCGATGTGATTTTTCGTGGGTTGTATTTTGAATCGCACCAGCTTGGAATGTAGTTTCGTCATTGATGCACGAAAGGTATCAGGACTAGTACCAGAGCCCTATGGTACTAGTGTGCCGGTCGAATTATGGGGCCTTGACTAAGCTCATCAAAATTTCTTCCACTTCAGCTTGCACTTGTGTGTGATTGAACTGGCACATTCTGTTATTCGGGCGTAAGAATGACTCCTCGATAGCATCAAACCACCTCTGGTGCCTTTGCTTTGATGTACTCTTACTACCCATGAACCCCTGAACTTCATGGCCCTTCAAAGGTGCGTTAACTTCAAAGTTATGCTCTTTAAAACAATACAAATATATGTTTCTCTTCAAAGCAGCAACTTCCCGCTGCTTTGTCGTTTGAAAATCATCAAACGTTTTCTCGGCACACGATTTGTCGCGCCCACACTGGCACCTATTTGAGACGACGGTAATAAATCTGCTAAGGATTTTTTCGAGTATTTTTAGCGAATAAACTTGACTTAGTTGTTATTTTGACATGATTCTATGTAAATTTTCTGTTTCAACCAAATATGCAAGGCTAATGAAACCCTCAGGACAAAAAGGCGAAATCAAATGTCAATTTAATTGCCTCAGCTGGGCCTGTCAATCACTGGCCATCGTTAAAACGAGGAAAATCATTCCTGCACCAAGCGCATTATTTACACCTTGGTTGCTTTCAAACTCAACTAGTCCGTTTGTAACACTTCGGTGCAACTACATTTGTCACAAAATGGTAAAGAAAACGTGTAACATGTGACCTCGGTAGCGAATTGGTTAATATCAGATCCATCCACTTTGAGGAATATCATACAGCCCCCCATGCTTATGTTATTCCCCTGTTTTTCCCATCACATACTGTTCCTGCGCCTGTACCGGAGGTCCGATTTTTTGCACTGTGGTAACCACCACCGAGGACCTGTCAAGACAGTGTTTAATGTACTTATCAATCACTAATTAGGTGTTGTGTGCTCACACCCTTGCCTTAGTTGGCGTTTCCGCAAATGAAGAAAGGAGTGGCCTTCTCCTTTAATGCTGTTTTGCTTGAAAAGAAAATCTGGCAATTTCGTTTGAGCTGATATTCACCAATCAGGCATAACTTGAGGAACTGTATCTTGCAATCACGAGATTAGTTTCGCTGGAAGTTGATCTCTTTTTCATTGTTGACATTTTTATTAGCTTTCCATAAGTCATACACCTGACCTCTGACCGAGGTGACATCAATGCCGCATGCAGGGTTTATATTCATCTTTGAAATTCGTTTGTATGTAATTGAGGGTTAACCGGTCAGGGAGATTTTAACAGCTGTGTGATGAGGGTAAGCCAGCCGCCTTTGCGATTTAAACGTCATATTGTCACCTTGAGACAAAACCAACCCTAAAAGATGCGCTAAAGGGAAAGCGTTCTGTCGTACACTAACTTTACCGGGAGTCCATATTCACTAGCCTTCGGTATGTGTGCTTTCTAAAAATCTTTTAAAAACACGAAATTAACGATTAAAGGAGTAAAGGTGTTTAGTGCTCTATTTGACGATAGCCTCCAGTTCAGCAACGCGGGAGGCAGATGAGTGCCTGAACAAGTGATGGAGAAGCGTAAATGGGGGCGCTCACAAGTTACTTATTCTTGAATGATTTTTTTGCAGTCTCCTTTAAAATGAGTGGTCAGCCTTTGGGTTACTCTGTTTATTTGGTCTGTCGAAACTGCTCAACTGAAAAACGTTTCTAAGAGGAATTGGGATATTTGCATCCTGTTTCACCATTCTTGATATGTATCAGCTTGCTGAGATAGAAGTTGTTGAGTACTCACCAAATTTCCATCAAATATGCGTCATACTGGCGTCTGGGCTCAGGCGTTCCGCGTCTCGGCTGATCATTTGTTGACGGAAACGAATGTGTACTGTGCTCTTGGAATGGCTACAAACTGCCACGGCTGGGATTGCCACTAAGGTACATCGTTAAAACGCTTACCTCTGAGCGGCCAGGAGTTCCATCAGAGTATTGTACTTCAAGGCTTCTGTGAATGTCCATGGGTATTGTGCATTAAATTGCGAGAAACTTTGTTCAACACCAAAAACACGAAGGCAGGCACGCAATCTTTCCTACCGGTGTCTGAATGAACCATCCCAAACCCATGCGTTGGCCATTAGAGGGAGGCCACACTTGGTACTCAACATTGAATGCAATATTACCACGTACCACCCCTTTTTACGGCTGGAAACTTGGGCCCCTGGTTTATTCGATGGTGTAGTGCAACTGTTTTTTGTTCTTTTTTGGTGTTTTTAGAACACACCGGCCTTCGCCATTCGTGCACCCATCATCTGTGTCGATGATCGAGTCATTTTTGGCGAACGGGTAGGTTGTTGTCTGGTTAATAACTAAATTCCACTTAGCCTATGTCCTGGTGACCCATCTACTTACCGCTACAGTATTTTAAACGCATCCCAAACTCTGGTCTTCCTCGCGATTTTTTGAAGAGCTGCTATTAACCTCCGTTCGCCTCGCAGTCTGACCGCCAGTGTTTACATGACAAATCGCGTATGGATGCCGGATGCACGCATTTGGCGCCTTTTCTTTAATTAATGTGACATCGGGACTGATTCATTTTTTACGTCTTTCTAAGGTTGATTACTGGTAGGATTAATGTATTCCGAAAAGTATTTAAAATGGAACTGTTATACTTTCATCGCGCAATTACCTTGTCGGACTTCGTTAGCCGTGTATACTGTATTCTGAAACCAACGTGACTAGATCTTCGAAATAACAGCAGATTAAAATGGGGTATTTAAATGAACCATTTTCGATATAGTGGATAGAATAGGATTGTTTGCATCATACCTTTTTGCCTCCCACCCCGCTTGACTGTCTGATCGACATCTGTCACTGCAGTCATTTCTGACACCGGTGAATTACAGGTAGCATGGGTTGTTTGTGATCTCCCTTTTGGTCGTTTACTGGTGTGCAGCACCTTATTTCCTGTTTTACTTCATCATCTATTCATTCAGTAGCTTTTAGCCTGCTTTTAAACGGCCTAGTTTTAATGCCACAGTGTTTTGATGTGTAGTAGCGGGTAGTTAGACTGACTCGATGGTTTTAACCACCAGCTCCTTTTGCCTGACCAATATACTGTGAACACGTGAATCTCATGTGTATTTGAATCATCTCATCGATGTGATGAGTGATTATTTCTCTTCATTGTCAGGGCTACCTGCGTCTGGTGAATCCACGAACAGCGAAGTACGAGCGCTCGGTGCAACTGATGCCACCATTGTTGACCTATCCGACGGAATCAGTGGCAAAGGGGGAGAGAACTATGGATTCGCAGGTCAATCCAAGCGTGGAGCAGTGGGAGCGTGGTCTGGGCCCCCTGGGTATCACCGGTGGCAGTGATGGTCATCAGTATTTATGTGGTCTCTCCGATGCTGGAAAAAGCCTCTTCATTGTCCCTAAGTCGGTCCTTCTCAACTGAACGCATGGAGCACTCTTTCCTCCCATGAGGGAAGTTTTTCGTACTTTTAAATATATATATATATGTAAGTATACATTTTTTGTGTAAATTTGCTGTTTTTTTACCCTTTGAAAGGGGGTTGGGGAAAAGCAATGGTTCGGACTGTCCTAGTAACATGGATGATCTGTAGGTATGCCAGTACGTTTTGTCTTCACCGTTGTGTGTAAACTTTTGCTCTCGTCTTTTCTCCTGTCAGTAGGCTTGAGTTTTCTACTTCGCCGAGATGTCAATAACGCATTGAAACGCAGGTATTAAGTCACTGGTAAGCAATGTGCAAGGTCAAGGCCCTCTTGGGCTTACCAATCCGAGCAGTGAATAAGGGTGCGCACACCGTACTCCAAGTTTACATGGGTCATCAGCATTGACGAGCTCCCTACTGAAGTCTTTACCTTTTGGTTATGCCGAAAGGCGTCCTGTCAGAACACATCATAGCAGTATAACCTATCACCTGCATTTCTCTCGTACTGAGACAGACTTACTGGAAATTCTGCTCCAACGAGTCATCTTCTCTTCAGAAGCTAATAAAGGGCTAGCCATAGTTAACGCTGCTTTTTTATCTTCCGTTTATTTCAAAGTCGATTGCTGTCTATTGCGCATGTAATCACGTGATGATCTGGCAACACAATGAGGTGATAGCTATCATAGCCTCGAGCCAAATCAAGCGGGTGGATTACAGCCACAATTATCTTCTGGTTCTTTTGAAGTTGATTACCTTTGGCAAGCAAACTTTTTAGCAGTCCACACATTCGAAGAATAATTGTATAGTGAGGGAGGTAGATGCATGTGGTTTGTGAGTAATCAATGGTATGTTCATTCGAATCACGTTAACAACTTCTCATAACAGGTCAGGCAGTCTGTCAATCACTCAGCAGTCTGAACTACTCAGTACACTTTAAAACGTACACGAAGAAATGAAAAAATGGATAGGTTTTTTAGTTTATTAACTGTCGTATCTTTTTCAGCGTCTAGAAGGGCGCTTCTTTTCTAGTTGAAGTAGGTACAAATCGTTTCACCATAACTCACGTCGAATGTTACTGGATGTTACGATTGGCATCCTCCACATAGTATTTCATCACCGGAATTAGGAGATTTATTTAGACCCTCCCTAGGATGGCCGTTCGGTTGCCAACACCCTCTTCAATTGCTATGGAACAAGTTCGGTACGAAGGCTTCCCAGATTACTGATCGGCGATACATAAAATGGGAGTTAAAAACGTGAGAAAATGAATCTAGGTTTTTGAGACCTTAGAACGATTACATCCACTTCCATCGTCACAGATCATTGCGACATCAAGAGGCCGGGCCATTACTATTGCTTACCTGTAGTTTTGCTGTTTTGTACTCATTTGGCGATGCGGAAGATAGTGGAAACGGTCGTCCAGCAATAGTTTTGCAAACTCACCAGTTGAAAACAAGCAGTTTAGCCACTAACCAGCGCCCCAATTCGGTTAATCCCCACACTTTTGGAGTTGCACTCGATTGCATTCACAAGGTCCAAAAGGGGTATATTCAAGAAACTCGACTATTTTTAGGAGATCAGCCCAAGGATTCAAGGGCAATGGCATGAATATTACCTACCACCGCTTTTATTTCCTCACGTCACCATCGACAGTAAAGTTGCCTTCATTTCCACTGCATTTCAATTGTGCTAACTTCCACCCTTAATAATTTCATCGACCCATTCATGCAATACAAAGCATTTAAAACTGCTAAATTTAGGAGTATAAAGCTCTTTCAAAGGCTCGTATTTTGTCTACTGTCACTTGTCCGGTTGAAACTCCTTTGTCCTCGTTCCATCTCACGTTCGTTTGAGCCGTGGTGGAAGGAGTTGTCTCTTCGAAAAGGTGGTGAAGAAGTCTGCAGCAAAATTTAGTGTGTCCTCGGGCTTCTCCATAAGAATGCTTTGTAGAAAGTCCTTCACCATATCAACAAATTCCGGATGATTGTAGAGGTAGAGGTGGTACTGACTCTTTAGTTCCTCCTGCAAATTTGTAAGGAATGGAAAATTTAAATCACCTTGTACACAGCGTGGTGAAGCTTATCAGAACAAAGGAGCCGCTTCCTCTCACCAAAACCACTTTGAGATGATAAATATAAACACTGTTAATGACGAGTTGTCTGTCAACTTAAAGCGCTGATGTGATTCTTATCCCTACCCTCACGTAGTCAAGGTGTTAGCTCACTTTGCGTTCATGGAATCTGGAATAGAGCATGTAGTTGTCCCTCCAGTGGAAATCATTGTCCGTGATGTTTGGAGTTGGTAGGTACTGGGCTAGAAAAAATGCAACACTTGATTGCAATCCCCACTCGACTAACTTTTTGTGACTAGCGATGGAAGATCCATTGTCTTGAATACAATAGGCAAGCCCACTTGCACCAAAGACAACAGTTGTCTAGACAAAAAGAAATACCGGTTTACGTGTGACTAAAAGAAATTTTATGCTCATAATTTTTACGCCGCGAATGAACCTTCTTTCAAGTGAAGGCAATTCCTGTGTGAGTCATCAGACTTTTTAAGGGCTCAAAGGTTAAACAGATGAAATTAAAAGCGATAAGAGATAATGCAGTTTTCTTTCTCAGACTTTGAATGCCATGTCAAACGAAAAAATTGGCATAATCCTAATGCAAGCTATGGACTAGTTGAAAGTGTCTTTAATCACAGCATTGCATTAATTTGTCAACAAGAAATGAATTATTATTATTATTTATTTTATCCTCTTTAAATTGTGCCTCTTTTTTCTTCAAAAAACTGCTTCTTCTCATACCCACTAAGTTATTTGAAGTAAGTGCGGAGGAAGATTTCCTATCCTACTTAATTAATAAGATTGCATCCAGAACCTTGCACACCCTCCCTACCAGGTCCTCGGAAGAAAGCCGACCTATACAAGCCATAAGACATGTTGTTCACAAACTTTAAAGGGCCGTGTAATTAACCTTAGACCAAATCAACCTGTATATGACACTGGTACAACATGTGTCACGTATATGTGACGCTGGTGGCAAATGTGCTAATCAAGCGAAGGGATGACATGAAGTAGTAGGTTATATAACCCTCATTCAAAACGGGATAAAGCTGGTGTAGGACAAAGGCATTCTTCTTTATCCAAGTGGCCCATCGACGATGAGGATTTGGGAACCAACTCACCCATGAACGGTGAAATATTTGTGCGTAGTGATACTGCTTCCCGCTGGTGAGACAATTGTTTGTTTCATGGCCAATTCCGACACATTTTTGTTGCCGTAGGAGACATTTCGTTCACACAAATGCTCCTATAAGGGTGAAAAAAGGCAGATTTCCCCTTATTTTCTCTCTGTAACTAGCTTTGTGCTACTTAAATGCGGCGCTGACATCCCTTTTTTTACATTGAGGATAAACAAATAAACTCACGTGGTTCTTTGTAATAAAAATCAACTGCGGAAGGGCCCTTCAAATACTTCACCTACTGACCTAGCCACTACTGCAATTCTTAGGTACACATTTTCCGCAATGTGCAAAATATTGCATCTCTAGCAGCGGGGACAAGCCTTGCTCTAGCCAACCCTGCACAAAACTCACATTTTTTCCACCATCCTGCCATCTATTTGCCATTTGGTCACATGACTGTCAAATACAGAAAATGAGGCGACCAACATCATTGTGCAAAATACTAGGGCGACATGGTGGATGTGAACGAGGCAGCCTCCCTTCCACCTATTCCGAAGAGCGGTTTGTGGTATTCTCATGGACAATTTTTTGCTGTATATGAAGATGAAAACCTTCTTCCGTGTGATTGACTCACTTTTGTACCTTTAGGCTAAATCAAGTAGACAGATTGTAGCCACTATTTTCGCCTGCTCCTCAACGGGCAAACAACTTATAGTAAGCAAGCCCGTCTGCGGTTTACCACACATACATACACGTACTTGTATAGTGATGGGGTTTTGCTCGCCTTAGAGATGCGAGATGGGCGGTTGGATTGCAAGTCGTTTGTGAATGACCAAGCGATGTGTTCATTTCAAGCACAATGGCGATTCCTCTTCGCAGGTCAGTCCGTCAGTCAGCCGTTCAGCAGTCAAAAATACACAGCTTATTCTCAAACCGGACATGAGGAAGTGAACACAGCGAGCTTTAGCCAAAGTCGCCGTCATCTTTTAGCTACCTGATACGGTGCTACTCACCGGTCACCCTGACATTGCTACAGAAACTAGTTTCATTCGCTAAAGCTGAAGTTGAACTGATAGCGTATAACTTATGCAGGAAAGGGGATGCTGCCAACAGCCAACAGCACGGCAAAAGTTATTGTACAATGTAGAGACAAGTGATGCGTACTTCCGTAAGTGACTAATCTCTCCTGATCGAGGAGGGTTCTCATTCCTCTCTTGCTTCCAAATTAGAAGTTAAGTAACACGCCATAAAAATACCGTACCAGAGAGACGACACTAATATTATTGAACATTAGCAAACCTATTAGCACGCCATATTAAAAGAAAACTAAGATGGTTCTCCAATGTGCGTCAGCGCGGTTGCCACAGGAACCACATTTGAGTTAAGTTCTTATTTGTGCAGTGAAACATTACTACAAGGTCAGATGCGCTTTGCGGTTGGTGATTATCTGCATCATGTTGTAATTTAAGTCCCGACAATAGCAATTAACTAGCTCGGAAGAGCAGCCAACAAAATTCTGGACAAAGTGCATAAATATATCCTAATTCCTTCTGGAAATCTTATTGTACTGGAGGAACCAAATCAGAGAAGACTTGAAATTAGGTTAAATGAATGACAAAAGACAATCATGATGGATGCTTCTCAAATCACGCATAAAGCGCCGGAAACGAGGTTTGATAAGGCAGTCATTTCAATCAAACAGAGGCATAAAATTTAACGAATAAGCCTCATAAGAGTTATTCCCTCCGAATTTCTTCCCTTGTTTTTTGGGTTTGTAAAGTAGGGGATGATTCAGAGGAACCACAAAAAGTCGCTCTGTGTTGTGCTGATTTTAAGTTGTGAGGGCACTGTCGAATATCAAGAACCTTTTTCACTCTCAGGCGTTCTTCATCATACACAAAGACATGCGGAGGGTTTTGGTTGGCAAAATTAGGCTAAGTAATGGAAGAGCCTTCAGGAAAACTAGAGCATTTGTAATAGTTTGGTAAATGGAGGTAGTGTAGTCGTTTTGATCACAGATGGAAGTGGTACTTTGAAGTACGTCCGTCACGAACATTTGAAATGATTTGCTTCCGTGAGGCTGTAGGATTGCCTTGCATTGCTTTGTTGTGTTTCTTACGTGAACGTTAAGGCAACCCTCCGTCGCATAAGCATCAAAGGAGAAGTCGTCTCTTAGAGGCTTGTCTTTTTACTTTCGATACAAAAGCTGATCCATTTGTGGAATCAACACATGTAGCGTTGGGGAAACACCAGCCGTGGTTCTGCCATCTCTTGCAGCCAGAATTTCTTGTAATCACAGGGGATAAACAGATCGCAACAACGGTGACACCAGTTTAAACTGGTACACAGCAGCGCATGTGATAAATAAAATCAAACATTATAATAGATAGCAGCCATTTTATTTTTAGAGATTCAGTAAAATTAATCAGCTAAGTCAACAGTGGTTATACTAGGGAACTTGCAGCTAAGCAATACATTTCCTGATTTTTCTTGAAAACCACTTACGCAAACTAGGTTGCACACCACTCCATCAGTATCCATCGTATTCACTGTGAATTTGGTCTCTGCACTGGTGATGGCATAAATCCGCTCAACTACCAGGACGGCACCATTGGCCAGATACCAACCCAACTCGCTTAGCGATTGACGACGAGTAGATTTGGTTGATTTGGTGTTTACCCACTCCTCTATCTCCATAATTAGGTTGTCCAACTCACGATGTGTCCTGATGATGCGCTTGATCACCTGGTCCTTGGTCTGCAATGCAATTGGTGTTGCCTACGTCCGTTCATTCACTTACCTTTCGTGTATATTCATTGGTTTCGTTGAGAAGGTTCAACTGGCTATCTAACTTTGATGTGAGGATTGTGCAGTACTCGGTATCAGCGATACTGTATTCACTTCGAGTGTTAACCAGGACGGATTTGTCGTTGGTGTCGGCATTGACAGAACACTGAAATGATGGCAGAAGAAGAGCAGTGGATGTAATTTAATCTTACCTCGTAAAAGCCTACGTCGGTGCCATCTTCTGCAATGGCACGGAGCGACTCACCGAAGGTTGCTTGATTGATTGTCGAAGGTGCTAAACCCCATAAACCGATGTGATGGTTAGCCGCTAAACTTACTTATATCAGTGCTGAAATCGAAGCTAAGCATGCTTGATCGATCTTTACTAAAATGAGTAAAGCAATTCGGTTAAATCACTTTAAGATTTCACATTAAATTAGGTTTTACTTTTTGTTTTTTAATCAAAAAATCTCCCATATAAGCAAAGAAAAACTTTCTGCATTCACTTGTCATAAAAACCTGTTCTTTGACATATTTGCGTGACAGAAATGCTAATTTTGCATAGAAACTCATTAAAACTAACTCCACACTATTTCGTTGTCGATATGGCCTATCGTTCATTATAATTAGCAGTTATTATCGTGGTCTCTGACTCGATGTTTCATGGTTAGGGTCGGTTCTTGGACCAAAAAATTTGGTTTTACTACCTAGTTGAAGTGCAAAAACAAAAGTTTATAGTAATCTAAATACTGTTAGCAGAAAAATTGGTTAAAAATTATCAGTAGGCGCTGTGCCTCTGCATACCCATCACGCAGCCCAAGATGTGCGTTCATCATTTAGCTGTTTCTAGGTGGTTTTTAAGTTAGACCAATTTTTATAGCTAGCATTATCTGACTATTTTTTTACCGTTCATTTGCAATTTATCTACAGTTATACCTCCTCCTATGTATAATATGGGTCACCAATAAGTAGAAGATGCAAATCAAATTTCTAACAAGTTTGTACTTAACTGGCTCTTTTGAAAAGACTGGGCACATAGGTTGTATTTTAGAAATGGAAATGCTTCCCCAAGATTAAGCAATTATTTATTTCTGAATACCTTGGTTTAAAAAATTGCTCGCTTAATTCTCTATGGAGGTAAACTTAAACAAACTAAAATCATTAGTAAAAGCATTTTAATTGCCTAAATCCAAAATACCGGCATTGTTGATTTATCTACCCGAGCCCTGTATTTTGCAAGGCTACTTGAAACTAACACACACGACACCCACTATAAGTCGTCACCATTATACCTGTCCGCGGAAGTCGATAGAGGACGGGGCCGCTTGGCGAACCGTACACGGCTTATGGAGCCTCATGCAAGTCGAGAGCTATCCTCATAAAAGGAAAGAAAACTATACGTAACACTGAAACGCCCACCCCGACGGCGGCCGACGCCCCACAGACCCACCCACCAACGACACGTAGACAATCACGACACCCCCAAACTTCTTCGAATACGAAAGAAGGCATAGCACTCTAGAAGTATACATATACTTTTGATATACAGAAGGGAGTGAGGCCACTGGCATGACCCAGGGTCCGGTCCACCCGGCGAAGGTACAACGGCCAAGGCACCAAGCGGCCTTTTACCAAAACCGGGGTTAAACATCCAACGTACTGCATTACCTCTACATAAAGAATCAAATTAAAGATTTTTACAGACGACAGCACGGGGCACAAAAAATGCGCTGCTGGGCGTGCACCATTAAAACGAACGTTGAGAAAGAATCCAGGATAAGACACGATCTTTTGATGAAATACTACCCTTAATGCCACTGGAATGCCTCTCCATTTGGCTTAAATTAAATCGACTCAACAGAGGGCGCTTTAGAGGTGGTTCACAACATGTATCCATAGTAGAGGAGGTGCTTAATGGATTGAACCATTTAGGAGTACCGAGCACGCGGTCTAAAGTAGGAAAAAGCAAAATTGAAGAACCATAGGAGCTCATCGCTCTAAACAAAGCACGAATCGCAATTACGTCGTTGAAAACTCGAGGGTCGTCTGTTAATAGCAACCCAAGACGCATTCTCAATTTCTTCGCTTGTGGACGGTGTTTGGCGCTCCGACGAAGTGGTTCCGTAGCCCATACGATCTAGAAAAATGATTATTGTTACTAAAAACCACAAATGGAGAAAACCCACCTCTATCGGGTAGGGAGAATGAAGATGCTCGTTTGATGTGAACCCGAAGTTTGGGTTCAAACTCCTCTATGGGCATTAAAGTCCGGAGGTTTGACGATAGCGACCTGCGACGTTTATGTGCGCCGCGTCCTACAAGACAACAATCAGCAGAAATTGTACTGGGAGCCCGTAACAGGCGATTTGAATATTACAATATTGCGTAAAACTGAGTATTTCCACATCTCAGTTTGACAAGCACTGTGCACCGCATTCTCATTCCAAGATAAGAAAGGATTAACGAAGTTTGTCGGTACCTACGTCATTAATGTATAAGTCATGAGTAGTGATCATAACTTCATTCGACACGAACGTTCGCGACAAATAAGGGAAGAATGGAGGCTCCCAAATCTTAATGACTCATTCGGTCTCAAAATCCCAACATTTCAGTTACTACATTAAAAGCGCCTATGAGAGACCAGTTGTTCTACGAAATCTAGAACCACAAGTAATGTGGTCCCGAAGTATTTCAACTAAGAGTTTTTTATTTCCGAATTTCATTACGCTACAGGAGTAAAATACCACTTTGATGGGTTTCAAAATGAAATGTCAGATGAAGGACAATGGAACAAAGAATCTAAAAAGCAGTTCAAATGTATTTTTAAATGGTATGTATTAATACTGTGGCAAACGTGGAAGATAATTTAGGAAGCAACAACGTTCTACAACGGAAATATTGACACTTCGACTTGATCGCAATTTCAAGAGATCTCCCAGGACTGGAGGATAAAAGTGGCACCGTCTGGTCAACTTTGACTACGAACATGCAATATGAAGCGGAATCACAACAACAAAAACGCACCTCGATCAGATGATCGGAGCAAAGAAGGCCCCGTAGTTTCGCGTGCCAAAGCGTACTTGAGCTCCTCTATAGGAGCTATAATCCGCCGCCTACATGTGGTGTTAGAACCAGATCCTACATATAAAGTGATGGGAAAATAAACACGAAAAAATTGTTTTTCATCCACACTTCTTAAGAGAAACCATAGAGAACTGACAGAAACAAAACTCACCTTGGCTAGATGGGGGGACTAACGTTGAGCTTTTAGTACAGTTCTGGAGGACACATTTACGGTTCTTTAAAAGGGATGAACGTCGGATTTCAGCATGTCTTTCAAAAGCACAACCGAAGGGATTTTGAGGAGCCAATGTATTTGGACGTGGGCGTGCTTAAGAGGAATAATTTGGGTTTATTGATTTTAGACTCAGTCACTGCAGAAAAGTGTACTTCAACTAAATGTTTTTCTCTTATTACAGTCAAATTCCGAATTGGAGAGGAAATAACACTATTAACCTACCAATAGGTATCGCGTCTGAAAAATAGTCCAGTTTTTCCCCATCAGAATCTTCAACTTGCATTTCTGTGTACTAAAAATGGTGAGGTTATCAATGTTGGACATCAATCATAACCAACCTTTTTTATAACAGCGCCTAACCCTCCACTGAAGAACATTTCTAAACCTAAAAGAATGTCATGAGCCAAAAAAATCGATGTCGTCGTAGCTTCTACTCCATAGTAAAGTTCATGCAAGAATTTTAAGAATTTACGACTGGGAACGAACTCTCTGATAGCAAATTACAAATTAGGTTAACCATGTAAGTAGTAAAACACGTAGCGTTAATGTGATGAAGACAACAAAGTTGATGAAACTGAGCATTAGCAAACATTAAAGAGGACTCGACGCACCAGTAATACCAAAGGATTACAAAAGGACAAATCTGGAAATATGTCAATGCCAGTAAGGGATAAACCAACGTTATAAAACCCGCCCGAGAAATCCATAAAGGGCAGAATGAGAATAAGAAGGCAATTGAGAGTAGTAAAACAAATTAACATGAATAGAAATAAATCAGCAAAACATAAATGATTAAAATGAATAACTATTGAAAACTCCTGTGTAAATTATCGTATTTTGATGGCAAGCCTTTGCTTAATTGTTTTTTTATAGAAAGAGAGTAATGCAAAAGGAACGATTTAATAGGGCAACAACTAAAAAAAATGCATAATCCTTACCTTTTACCCATTTTAAAGTTGGAAGTGCTTAGAAACAGTGACCAGTATCAAGGTATATGCAGTTTTTTAATTGACTTAAAATTTCGTTGATTTATATTTCCGCTGATATATTACTGGTATGCGCTTGAATACATATAAATTACTCTGTTGTACGTAACACGCTGCATGTTTGCTTAACCCTCGGTTCCGGTAAATAGACCACCGGGTGGGCTGGCCATTGGCCCTAATACCTTCTGTATGTCAAATATATTGCAACATTCCGGGGCTTCCCTGAAGACGAAAGAAGACACAATACTTGGACAGAATATATATATTCAGCACGGAGAAGGTGTCTGGGCTATTGGCATGGCCCAAAAGGCCAGCCCACCCAGCGAGGTATAAGGGGGCTAATTCAAAGTACAAAAGTGGCGCCTCACCAGAACCGAGGGATAAACCACTATCGTATTACACTCGGGCAGAAAATATATTGTAATACTGTAGTTGTTTATCCCTCGGTAATGGCCAGGAGCCGCTTTTCAATTGGCTTTTGCGCCACACTGAGTGGGCTAACCTTCAGGCCGTCCTAGTAGATAAAATGCCTTCTGTGTTTCGAATATTTACATTTTACCCTAGTACTCTATCTTATTTCGTCTTCAGGGAAGCCACGGGGCGCTACATTGGTAACAGCGGAAAGCGAACCCCATCCTAAAGGACAGCTGTCCTTATTTTCACTGCTGTGAGATAAACCTTAATGGGGTGGGAGAAGTACATATGCCACAGATGGGAGAATGGCGGTGACCTCAAATAAAAGGGTTGAAATTGACGTCTTCCTTCAGTATCTCTCCTAGTTCCACGTTCTTCAGGAAATCTATTAACAACTGAAGAGAGACTGGACTTGAACCGTCTCGAAGTTAGTTTACAGCCTTCCCATACCGTACCTTCATGAAGCCATTGATAAAGCGAATTCGCTATACATCCTCCATTTCCTTACTAGCTGAGTAGACCCTAAGCAGCTCCGAAGTGGAGACAATGTAGCAAGGAGGAGCAGACGCGATACCCGTTTCTCACATATCTGTGTTAAATCCCGTTCTTCCTCACACAAATATGCTTTTAGGCCAGCACAATTCCCCATTTCTGTATCGAGCTCTTAAACTGGACGAAACTCCAGATCCAATTAAATTGCCAAGAGGGATCAGTGACAATACGGTTGAGTATCTCCTCAGTTGCATGCTAATTTGATGACTGGCACGGCCGGCTCGTGGGTGTTTCTTAAAGCACAGACTATGTTAATATAGCTGATGCAGGAGGTTGACCAAGGGGAGTGCCACAGATCAAGCTTGTTCGTCGATGCCAACAATTTGAGGCCTCTCGAAATCACGCCAGATTCATAATAAGGCAAATTGATAGGTGCGACCGTATGTAAAGCCTTGAGACTCCCTTGAAGACACAAAAAACATAACACTGAGATAGAACATACTTTTGATATGCAGAAGGGCTAAAGGCTAATGGCATGGCACGGAGGCCAGCCTACCCGCGATAGCACAGTGGTAGAGAGTTAAAATAAAATTGGCATATTACACATGAATTACTAACATGCAGTTTAGCCAGTATTCTCCATTGTTACATATTTGAAAAATTTTCAAGGCAGAAAAAGTCAGCCAAAACTTTTTTCCTTTTTAAAAGGATGATATTGCAGTAAATGGTAAGGGAAACAATTATTTACGCTAATAGCTTTCCAAAAGGAAGCAGCTGTATCATCTATCACTTTTTTAATGAGAACTGCAATGTCTGGAGTCTTAATTGACACATAAACGGAATGTCTGGGCGAAGATAAGCATAGCTGGACGGCTACGTGATTTGATAACTAAAGAATCGGTGCCGCCTTAACTGACTACAAAACGACATGTAGATATATAATGAATGTGCGTTATAGTCATTATTATGCGTGTTCCTTCAAGATTTTCTAATGTCACCCTCAAAGTAATTGCAGTGGCTTACAAAATAGCACCAAGGACTGGAAAATGCTCCTGCCTGGACGTTTTATGTAGGCTATTGTCACCAACTACTCAACTACGTAGCAAACTCAGTCTCCGTAAGGCGTACTTGTGCTCTGCCGTATAAATTTACGTCCGTGGTGGTTTCGTCTGAGGTTTTCTACACGTTATTAATATACTTTACCACACCACTTCGCCTTTTTAAAACACTACGTAATACGCTAGTCGTTCGTTCAGCCGTCGGTTTCGCCAAAGGGCTATCCTGACTTGGCCGGTGTACCTTTCCAGATGGGCTGGCCTTCGGGTCATGCCAATAGCCCTAATGCCTTCTGCATGCTCAAAAAACTATGTACTCTTTTATTCTTATGGAAGTCTTGGGACGCGACAATTATGGAGACTTGGAAAGGCACAATAAATTTGTATTTAAGGTACATTTTCCAATTTTTTTAGCATCTTTACTGAGTGTAAATTTGAGGTGAGACATCGCCACAGCATTTTTGACATGAGAAATAGCGCTTTGAGCTGCACTTATTTCCTAACTAAATCTTCAAAGAAATTCCCCCTAATTTCGCAAAAACTATTTTGTTAATATACTAAAGTTCTGCTAATACGCCTAAATTGGCGTGAATACACCTGCGTAGATTACGGAATCTTGCAGCAACACTGCGTTCATACTTTGAATACTTAGTAAATATTTGCTTAATTTGGTATGAAACGCCGTGATTTACCCTTTCTTAAATACAGTGCCCCTTGAGACTGCGTAGACTGCACATCTGCTCTACGGCTTACATTTTAGACCCTATCAGCACCCATCCAGCTTTTTCGCCCCTTATTTTAAATTATTGGTTTGAAAAAACTGGTAAGAGTTCATACAATGCCACAGTTTAGAAGGGACTAGTGTTAGGTTCTGCTTTAGCAAACAATAATGTCGCCTGAGTCATGCGGTTGGCGTAAATCAACCGCAAGCCCACTAAAATCTCTAATTAAACAAAGATGTATTACACATCGTCCTCATAATGCTACAGTGCTTTGGTAGCTTGTTGAGATCCGTGTCTGACTACGTTGGAACCTAAGTCTCCGCAGATTGTACTTCAGCCCCGCCGCAGGCTCCCCAGGTAAGCCAGTGGCCTCTACTTCTTCTATGGATTGGTGATGATATTGCGAATAAACTCTACTTCAGGCAGTAACTACTTGGGCCAATGCTTAAAATGCTGCTGCCGTATAAAATACATTGTACTTTGAAATAAGATTTAGACGTGATACTATGGTTGTTTGTCTCTCGGCATTGGTAAGAGCCACTTTTGAATTAGCCTTCGCACCACCCTGGGTGGGCTGGACTTCGCACCATGCCAGTAACGCAAATACCTTCCGTGTGCCGAATGTATATGTTCTGCCTGAGTATTATGTTTTTTTTTTTCGTCCTCCGGGGAAGTCTCGGGACGCTATATAAACTAATATATTTTGTGATTAGGGAAGGCGATAAAAAGAAGCCAGTGTATGAAAACAAGCTACGCCTACATGCTTCATCCAAGGACCTATTAAATATTGCTTTTTGAGGGTTGTTGAATTTTATCAGGAGACTGTGTACGAAAAATTTCGTAAGCAGCGGGGTATATGTCTGCCCATTGTAATGGACCTCAACAACAAAATGCCAAAATGCATTGACTTTATTGCCAAGTTTATTTTTATATTATATAAAAGTGGAATTAATTTAGTATTTCGCTCTCTAAGATCTTTTGTTTGAGTTGCCACACTTCTGCCCGTTTTGACTCGTCATGTCGCGTGAGGTTAGGTGGGTCTTTTTGTTTTGCTATAAATCTTAGGTCAAATATGCGATTGATGCGTCCGGGGATGGCTGTTATTGTCCTCAGCGGAAAATATGCTGGTCGTAAAGCCATTATCATCAAAAATTACGATGATGGTTCAACGCAGAAACCGTACGGCCATGCTCTCGTTGTCGGCATTGACCGTTATCCCCGTCGTATTCTGCGGAGAATGAGTAAAAAGCGGATCGAGGGGCGCTCCAAGATAAAGCCATTCATAAAATTGATCAACTACAATCATATTATGCCGACTAGGCACACTATTAACATTCAATTCAACACGAGTGTTGTCAATAAGAACTGCCTAGTTGACAAACCGAAGAAAAGGACAGCTCTTCTGGAGGCTAAGATGAAGCTCCAAGAAAGGTATGGTTGACTTGTCTTAATCCATTCCTCTACGCAGGTACCGCACCAACGAAAACCCCTGGCTCTTCCGTAAACTGCGATTCTAGTTTACCTGTAGACTTGCAAAAACCTAATAAATGTTTGGCTATCATGGGAGGCCTACTCTGCTTCATTAATGACGTGGATCAGTTAACAACTAACCCAAGTTTGGTTCGGACACCCATGCGCATGTTAAGGGCTCATCGTGGAGGTGCAGTGTTGCTCACGTCTCGAAACGGAGTAAGCCTCTCTTATACCATTATCATAGCATGGTGGCCTTATGGCTCTTTGGTTGCGACGGTATTGTTATATCTAACACATCTACGCCAGGGCACTGCCGTGTGTAACGCCCCCTCTGGCGCCGCTTTCTGTGCTCCTGATGCCAACCGGCTTCGCCGCTACTCGCACTGTATACCCCAAACGGGAAATGGGACGAAGTTTACTTAAAAAGGGTTTACTAAACAGTTGCATGGCGTCTCACATTTGGAGTGTGGACAACCATCTATTTACAAAACGCATTGTCGAGGCCCGCTCCATCCATTTTCACAGCTCACATACGCCTGCTCTTCACCTGAAAATGATTGCAAAATTGCTTATTATTAGTCGTTGCCTTTACAGAGGTAGCAGATACAACTAGAGAACTAACAATTCTGTCAAACGCGGCATCGAAAAGTCCAGAAGTGGGTTCGGGTGCTGGAACGGGAGCGAATGTCTCGTTCGCCCCGGCATCAGTGGGTGAGGCTTTGCGCTTCAAGCGGTGCTGCGGAAATGAGGGCATCATTTCTGGTTCACAAGCTATAGGGCAGCGAGAGGTCAAACTGCATTACGTTTCCATAGTACTGTGAAGAGGTTGGCTTCAGCAACTTACGAAGAGGATGTTCCCTAAAGTAGGAGCTCTGACAGCACTCCCTGGCGCGAGCGCGCCTCATTGGATCGTACATGAAGAGGAAATTAAGTAGCCTAAATCCGGCATCAGAGAGCCAAGGAAAGGTCTGGCGAAGGTTGTTGTATCTAAAAGCCGGTGCATCAGACATCAAACCTGACATTTTGGAACCGATATAGTTAATTTTAATTTTCACTTACTGCTGGGTCTTCAGCGTAATTTTCTTTAGCAGAGGTAACGAGCTCATCCCCTAGAAGATCATTAGGTTCAACATTAAGCCACCGTTTCACAGATCTATGGCACCAAAAATATGGACCTACAGGCCAAATACGTTCATTTGGAGTGCCCAGTAAGTCGATGATCAGTTCCAACTGGTGCACCTCGTTTTTACCGGGTAAGAGGGGCTTGTGGAGAAGCAATTCCCCCATGATGCAACCCGCCGACCTGTAGAGAAGAACCAAATAATGAAGGCGGTTGTCCAACCCTAAAGGTAAGGTGAACAAGCACTCACCATATATCAATTGCCTTGGTCTGCATCTTATCACCCAGCAAAACCTCGGGTGCGCGGTACCTGCAAACACGATGTGTATTTTCATTGGAAGCTTTATCATGGGAGCAAATGGAATGAAGAAGGGAACGTACCACAAAGTAACTACCTTAGGTGTCATCGGATGCTGCGAATTAGATGGACGAGCAAGTCCAAAGTCAGCTTTAAGATATTCAATAATCAATAAGAAAAACCTTACCTATCTTCACCATTCCTTTATCGGTCATGAGCAGATTTGATACTTTCAAATCACGATGAATTATAAAGTTCTCGTGAAGGTATCGCAGACCTTTGAACACCTGCAGCATGATTCCTTTGACCTGAAAGCCATCGAAGATCAACCTAACTGATCACCCCTACCTGTGCTTCTGTAAAGGAGTTCGGCATGTTATCTAAGAGGCTCGCCAGGTCTTGTTCACAGTACTCCATTGAAAGAAATATGCTGGAGTGAAAAAAAAGACCACTAGAAAGAGCATCCGAGTTGACGCTATACATGAAATAGTGCTGGAGAATTACATCTATCAAATAGAGCAAAAGGCAGGCACTAGGCGTATATATAGATTTGAAAAAAGGGAATAATACACAGATAAACTACCACACTTCAAGTTAGATGTCTGACGATTTTAAGAGAAGCATTAATGGCTGCTACCTGTCAAGACTGCGCCCCACAACAACCTCCTTCAGCTGGACAACGTTTGGATGTTTGATACTCAATAAAAGGGTTATTTCTCGGAGACTGCTAATCGGGATCCCTGTGGCGAATAAATAAAGGAATTTGTTAAGTCATACCATCTCTCTCATTCTCCATTCGAACCTTCTTCAGCGCAACTATGGCTCCAGTAACGGAATCACGTGCTCTATCTTGAGAAAAGGTGACGAATGCACTTAAAAATTACAGACAATGCCATATGTTCCCTCGCCAATCCGATTCAATTTCTCGAAATCAGAAACACTTCTACACCTCCCCTCCTACAGTCAAGTAAAGAAAGAGATAAGAACACAATACTCTAAACTGCGTGGGTATCCTGAAAGGGATTAGCTTCTTTACACCAAAGAGCTTGAGCTCGTCGATACCTGCATCCATAACTCAAAACAACAGGACGACTGCTAATAACTCAAACGAGCAGCAACACGGCGTAGCAGCGCCATCATTTACCCCTCAATTGTTCTCCTTTATCTGACGCTTGAAAACTCATTTTCTGTTGTTTATTTACAAAAAACCGAACCCACAATTTTATTTTACTCATTAACGTTAAGGTGTAACCAAATTTTCATAATTTGTGACCTGAATGTTGCCCATAGATTGCCCCTAATTTGTTAGTCTTTTACTAACCTTCACTTAAAAAATTCTTTTGTTAGAAACTAGGCTAAATTTTAAAATCGAAGAGCACTTTGTGTAAGAATACTGACAACAGCTTATCAGACGATTAAAACCAGATTTTACGGTTCATGGAAAACCCGCGATAAAATAACATTGTTTGTCAATGTAGCGTCCCGAGACTCCCTGAAGACGAAAGAAGACACAATACTCGGGCAGAATATATACATTCAGCACAGAGAAGGCGTCTGGGCTATTGGCATGGCCCAAAAGGCCAGCCCACCCAGTGAGGTACAAGGGGGCTAATTCAAGGTACAAAAGTGGCGCCTCACCAGAACCGAGGGATAAACCACTATCGTATTACACAGCCTCCCTCCTCTTTTGAGCGTCGTCCCCGGCGCTCCCACAGGTCAACCTCCCGCATCAGCCATAACAACGTAGTCGGTGCAGTAAACAAGCACCCACGAGCCGACCGTGCCAGTCAAAAAGTATTGCTCCTTTTGAAACATCACCTTCCTAGCCTGCATCCTGTTCTATTCCGAATATCATTATTCGCACAATTAAGAAGGGCTTAATGTAGAACTGCAGAATGTCTTGTAGGCTCTGAACCTGACCGAAGGACCGTGCCAGCAAGTGAGGGCACAATCTGCGGATTCTGGAAATCAAAACTGTTAAGCGCCATACACGTGCCATATTTTCCTACCCTAATTAATCTAATTGAAAAAATTAAATTAGTCATACCATTTTTTGTCCTTGAACAATATTATTTTATTAACATGGTTGACTACAAGTTGGTCTACCGTACCATTGTACAAGCTTAAGTGATTCAGCTTCTCGTGCGAATATCACAAGCTGTTGGCATTTTCAGAATTTACCAAAATATTTCCAATCCCGGTTTAAGTGTACCCTATTCCTTCTGCTGTGCCATTTATAATGTTTATTTTCCGCAAATCATTGTTTAAACTAGGGCTGCGCATATTACTGATAAATACTAGTAGGACCTTATTCACGAAATCCTTGACGTGAATCAAGCAGTTCACGATTGTAATACGGCTCTGCTTTAAAATTCCATTTACGTGTATTTTAATGTGAGGATACATATTCTATGCAAACATGATTTCATGTAGCACTATGGATGAATTCAATGCAATCAAGGGTATGTTTTTTTTTAGGTGCAGCCAAAACAGATGATTATATTACAGTTTTCTGAAACAAGTACCTTTAAAGCGGTTAATGGTGGAGTTGTTTTCTACTCCATTTTCATAAATGCAACCAAATAGGTGTACGATTATTAGGGCATAAACACAAAAAGCATGTCATTAGGACATTGAGCCCACCGGATTCTTACATTGGTGATAGAGGTAGCAGAGTGACAGGTGGCATAAACAGAGTTAAGCGATGCAAAGATGCACATCACACATTGCTAGCTTTAATAATTCCCTTCATTTGGCGCTTTTTATGTTCACGCAGAAGGCATAAACCGCTTAGAGGCATTCTAAGTGTTTACCATGCTAAAAACCTAAATGCCACTGTCTTGTTTATCCAAAATCCAGAAGTAAATTAAATCTTGGCCACAAATCGTCAGCGTTTGGAGTCGACATCGACTATTGATAAACACCTTTCCATAATAATTTGTTATACCCTTTGACGCAAACTTGCGGTCACGACACCCCGCTCGGCACTGTACAGACGTAAATATTTCACTAGGATCAGATGACGCTTACCACATGACTGGCGTCTACCCTAGTCGTGATTCATTTTTAAGTCTAAACAAGCTACACTACCCGTGTATACTTCTGGTGACCGAAAATGTGACAACTGTGCAGAACGTGAGGGTCATTATGTTTGCACACAGCTCTCGTCTCCCTCTCTTTTCCACTAACGTATACGATCAACGAGATTTTTTGTGGTTCGCATTATTTATAATGCCAGCCAGTAAACAACTTTGCTGCCGTTAAGAGGAATCATTGCCTCCACTGACGTCTCGATTTCAGTTTTTAGGGTAGATTTGTCATGCCAGTGGAAAGCTGTCACCTTTGCAGGGTGGCAAATTCAATAGGGGAGTCCTAGCAACTCGTCAAAATTTTGGTTAACATGATTGGATGTACAGGGCTTCTTTTTCCAAAACCAGTGTTAATTGGGCTAAAAAACGTGTTATTTTCAGCCCTATTTGCCCAATTTACACGTCGGGCGATTGTCGAAGAGCCCAGAAATGGTTTTATTTGCCACAATAAGCCAACCTGAGTTAATGACGGGGCACAAACTTCGGGGAGGAAGCAGCTTAAAGATATTTGTTAGTAGGGGAAATTCCGTCTCAATTCAATGGGAGTTGTGATAGAGCCTGTCACATCATTTTTAACACCTTGCTGTCACAACATGGAGCCATGTTATGTCACAGTCGGGACGTTCTGTGACACATACTAAATCCCGAGCATCTAGGTTAAATTTTGAATACAATAGCGCTGAAAAGTGGTCGGAAATGGGGTGCGAATTATTACATTTCTTTGACTCAATTTAATGGGACTTGATTACTCGACCATACCTATCAACCAAATTGGGATTTTTGGGTCTGGATCGGTTTTGGGGGAGACAAATTAACGTTTACATTTGCAGAACAGTTCTTCAGAATACAGCAGCCATTTTTGTGAACTCTTTTAATGACCACTGGAGAGGTCACTAAGACTGCTTAAATAAATGTAGGTTCTCGAGTTAATAGCCTTCAATCTATGGAATCGGGTCAAGCATGCAGAGCTCATCAAAAGAATTGCTGGTTTCACAGCACGACTGCACAGAAGCAACATACCTGTAGACCGTTCCTAGTTGACCCGCCTTTTTCTCACAGCTTCAAACCTTCCAATTTTTTAACACCTCCCTCAATAAATTACACTTTTCTTCTTCTTAAAAGGAAAATAATTACCTTACATCATTCTTAAATTACAGCCTAACCTATGGTGTGCGTTAACTGACCAGCTAAGGAGCAAATTAACCGACTTTCACAGAAGAATAATCCTTTTCCCACCAAAACACCCTCATCTGGTGAATGGAAGGTGCCATTCGTGATTTCGACACAAACTTTGATTCTATAAAGTCAGCTTTGGGGAGTCCAAAAATAACCTTCTAATGACCCTACACAATAACTAAGGTAAAAGCACATCCAAGGGTATTTAGATCTTAGACGGGAGCCATATTCCCTCCTCAGAATTCCATATCCACTCGTTTCCCCACAGCACAGATCTTAAATTCAATTTTTACATTTTTGATACTCTCTTCTTAAGCACTCATGCTACTATTCCGATTCTTCCACAGTTTGTTAAAAAAGGTTCAATGCCTCTAAAGTGACATAACTAGTCAGATTCATTCAATCATTAATGTCGTTTCGGTATAGAAGTAACTTCAACTAGTTTACGTGAATGGCTCCGTAGAGACGGTGGCAGACGTCGTCGTAGTCACCGTCCTGATAGGATAGTGCAGCTCAAGGAGGGAGAAAGAGCAGCGTCCATAGGTGTTGCCATCTCGAACTTTTCTACACGTCAGTCCCGGACAACAGGGTTCGTGGTTCCAACCGCCGCAGGTCTTATCCAGACCCCGACAATCCTCGTCTTTGTAATAAGCGAAAAAAAGGAGGGTTTAGGACAATCCACTGAAGCTAAGCATGGCCAGAGGAAGTGTCAATGGTATTAAAATTAATCCTAGGAGGGGAAGAATTTCAAGAATGTATCCTGGCAACCTTGACTGGATGAACTTTGCTACGAATAGCTAGTTATATAACACGACCAACCAAAGCAAGTGGAATTCTGTTGTGAAATTTGTGGCAGATAAATCTACGAGTTGTATTAATATTACTAAATGCAATTGTGATCATAAGGAACGCCGAAGATGTTCCTCAATGAAAGTATCGTAGGATAAGAATATGTAGATCCTTTCAACTTCCTTAGAAGGTGATCAAAGCTCTCCTCCCACCATTCCTATTCTACTAGTCGCCCGAATTTCTTTTATGCTTATGGTGAAGCCACTTTTATTTTTGTACGCCTTACAGCTACTCGGGGGACAACTTTGTCCGATAAGCAGCTTCTGGATACAAGTGATTTTCAGCCATCATAGTTGATAACATTTGTCACGATTCTTGTCAGCTACAACGATGCACTGATAAAATGGCACAACTAAAGGGTTGGCACAACATTTTCAAACATAAGGAAACGGGTTTAGAATCAGGATGTTCTAATAAACATAGAAAAAAGAATTTGACATACAGTAAGCAAACACAGACTGCTGCCTTTTGAACGTTTTCAGAAAATTTGCCTTTATTGTTGAAACCAATGCTGTTAGTCAGTGCGAATCAAAGTTTGAAAAATTAGCTATTTAATTGCCTAAGGTTTAATTATTTATGGTCTTTTCATTACTCACTAAAATTAAAAATGGCACCAAATTCACGTTCATAAAGCAACAATTTAAAAGAAATACACATCTTATGATCAAATGTGTGGAACTTGCAATAATACCCTTATTAATGCCTCTCCGTAGATAGCTTGGTGTTTCGCAATTAGCTCATTAATTTCCACACTAGCCTGAATTCTCACAAGTTTGGGCAATATGGAAACCGACATGTCTGGACTGATTTTTCTATCGATCGGAGTTGGTTTACCCCACCAATCTTCTAAGACGTTTTGAAATGATCTACCCTATTATACTGTGGCCGTACGCACCAAATGGGGATTTCCTATGATGCCATCTGCAAAGGGCATGGAAAATTAGAGAAATGCAATACGTCGACTTACTTGAGCGCGACGGCAATGCAATAGCATGTAAAATGCAAGTGAGCAAGAGGAGCCCAATGGCATGCACCCTTGTGCAGCTCATGCTACCAAAGATTGCGTAATGGACGCTACACCAGTTGCACCCATTTGATAATTGAGGTCACTATCACCATCCAGATAAACGGTAAACAACGACGTCTGATTTGTTATCGGCTTCATGGGGGTCACTTTGATGCCTGAAAGGGTAGTCTAAACATATGGCCTTGCAAAATTTGATTAAAAAATTGGCCAACGCCATTCACTTTGGAAATATTTGCCATAAGGGAACGTATACCCACTTTAGTTTGCACAATGCCTGACCTTTAAAACGCCGCAAGGCGATTTGAACCTGTGATTTGACCTGTCAGGGTAGAATGCGAATTTTAACTCCACAAAGAGTTAGGCCAAGGTTAGCCTGGAAGTGTAGTTGGGGGAAACTGATAGCTGAAATATATCTCTCGGGGTTTCGGGGAACAATGTCGGCGGAGGTATCCTGTTTGCAGAAAAAAAGTGCGATTTAATTTTAGCTTAGTTTGCCTAAATTCAAATCCGGTAACAGATAGACGGATGGGAAGAGAAGGTATTCTAAGTTTGAGTAACTGGAGCGTCCATTTCATTTATTACGACGTTGCATAAGGAATTCTTGCTTGAATTTCCTCTGATTTGTGCATTCAAAAAGACTTATTTCACTTCAAACTGTAATATTCGAAGACTAAGGAAAAGTATATTGTCTCCTAGACCAGGAACGGCCTCTATTGGCTACTGTTTTGCCTCAATTACGTTCGCGGTTATCATAAACGGATAAATAATGGATGCCACATATGTGTGACGCTGGTAGCGAGAAAGATATTGAATAATATGAAATGTATTTACTGCCTTGAAAACCACTACTTCAGTACGAAAAAACATTACGAAAATGAAAATGAATTCCAGAAATCCGTGATGGGAGTTGAAGCAGAAATTTCCATGACTCTAGGATTGAGGTAATTCCTCTATCCCACAGATTAAAAAACAGCCGAATAGTAAGCGTTCCTCCTAAATTCATCCATAATTTTCCTATTATTGTCAATATCTAACCGAAGGGAAAAAACCAATCGCTTTGGACTTTAATTTCACCAAAATTGAAGGCGCGAGCAGTTAGATGAGGGATGCAGTAGCATCACCAGTATGTACTGTTGAACTGACCGAGAAAAGTACACGAGGCATTTGCCTCGCGTCAACTGTCAAGTGCATTTGTGCAAAATTAAGAAGTTCACTTGTAGCTCGTTGAAAACAACTAAGTCGTGGCTTAACCTCCACCTGCAGCCTGCCCTCCATCCAAAGTTTTATGCTCTCTCCGAACCCGAAACTAAAGGGGATGCAAAATCACGTGCAAGCATCATCATGCGGATTGGTCGGCCTGGTGTTACCGATGACGTTGATGACAAGTAGAGAGTTGTCCCGTTGATTTTTAAGCGATGGCTGCCAGGGGCACAACCTCGTCGGCGTATGTCTCCTCGGTTCGGAGTGGGAAGTGGTACAGCACTACGGCTATAGCCACGATAACAAGGAATGCGGAAGGAGTACTGGATATGGCTCCTGGATATCGTGAACCCATGTATGAGACTTCCCTTTACCCCGGGTTCTGAATCATTGAATCGCTGTTAAATGCATGATGCTGATAGCAAATTCCATTAAATTTGGATACAAATCCTACAAGCCCATTTGATGTTGGCCTAAAAACTATTTAAAATGATAGAATGAAGCATGAATCTGGACAATTATTCTCAAGATAAAAAGTGACTCTTTCTGAAAGAATTGAAGAGATTGTTTTTATGGGCCGATGAAATGGTCGAAGGCGAACTCAGATGGACACACCTAAACACCACCAAATTCAAAACTGTCGAATCCGAAGCCACGGGAGTTGAAATACAAGGTGAAGTTGTTACTTTTTTGATATTTTGGACATGACACCCAAATCAGGTGTCAAGATAGAACGAGACCGGCTTACCATCCTCATCCCACGGTGGATGCTGGCATGAAGATGGTTCTTTTTCCAACTAGTCGTTGTTGGTTGTTATTAAACAACAATAGCAACAACAAGGATGACTCGTTTTCCAGCAGGCCTAAGGTCACTCAATCTACGCACCACTGATGTCGGTGGCATTTGTTTGCGTTTGTGCGCACATGTGTGCGCATATACGAGTGCATGTGTGCCTCCTCGGGTCAAACGGTTTCACTCAAGCCCCTTTCGAAAGTTTGTGTGTGTGTTATGTTTTTGAGTGTACGCGCGCCCAGATGCACGCACACACAATTTGTGAATAAATAGGGAGGGCATTTGGGTGGCCGTAAGACTTGCCTGCCTAGTCGTTACCATGCGTTGCCTCTTCATCCTCCTCATTGGTCTCATAGCCACAGCTCTTGCTGACGGTACGTAAAACAACACTTCCATCGCTTTTTAAGTCCATTCCATCTCCTAGTGTCGACTTACTCCAGTGCGACTGCAGTTTGCATTGCAATTTGCTAACAGTGTGATAAGTTTAGATTCCTGTGTATTCCCCTTGAAGATACGTGCAGAAAAATGGGCGAACCTTGCTCCAGAACCGTCTTCAGTCGGTGCTGCGAAGGCCTCTACTGCGTACTGAAGGGATTTGCTGATGGAACCTGCGAAAAGTGTCTGCCCCAGGGTCACTTCTGCTTCTCCGATGGGGAATGCTGCAGTAATGACTGCGCCTGGTACAGGTTCTGCCGATAAACCTAATCGCACAGTTTTATTCACTCAACTCCAACACAACTGCTACTGATTAAAATTTATTCCATATTTTAAATCCACTTTCTTGTTTATTGCATTATAAAAAAATTAGACACCTCGTGGGGACCCTGTTTAGACAACACATGCTCAATAAAATTCGGTTAACGAATGTTGTCATCATTCTTCTTGAGATTTGGTGAAGGGTAAAGATAGACTAGGCATATGTACTTATGATTTCATCATTTAACAATGGTGTATCCAGTTGTAGAAACCATCTATTCGACACCTCGAGTTTATACCGCCTTCGCGCAAGTGGCATATTCCACTGGCAGGGCTGCAATTCGGCCTAACCATTGTTTAAAGGAACTTTCAGGGAAATTTACCTAAAGATTGTTAAAATTACCACATCACATCCATTCCGATGCCTTAAAAATTAAAGTCAACTCGAGTGGTCCCTGCCGTCAATGGTTTACACTAGTTTGTGCGTATTGACGCATCTCTTCTCTAATTTTTATTGGTCAGATTGGCACTCAATCAGTGCAATTGCAGTGCTGATTGGCGGAGGCAAGGTACTTGCCACAAATATTTAAAAGATAATCAATTTCCAAAGTTGTCATTGAGAATTGCGAATGCTACTTCCAAATTTTGAGTCAAAATACAGGATTCCTCAATGATGAGTACTTATAGGGCTATTTAAGGAATCATGGATTTGCTTTTAAGATTATATGGCAAGATCGGCAAACTTTTACTAATTTAACCGTTAAGTTACATAGAATCGTCTGCACTCCTAGTATTATGGATAAGTGGAGTTGGACCTATTTAAAGACTTCATCTATTTTTCAGACTGAGTAAACAAAAAGCTAGTCGGTCAGAATAAGCACCACCTGAGGTGCTAATTCACCAACTCTGGGTGTCACCTAGTCAAGGTGAGTGGTAGAATGTGATTTAAAGTCACCATCAATCTGTTAGTTATGTATTATGGATGTTTAGGCAGGAGTGCATGTAATGCCACGAACTCTAAATTGTCCATCTCTGTTCATAAAGGAGTCGAAACCGTGGAAAACATTCCCAGCCTCTTAGCAGATAAGTATTTTAGACAGGGAGCTTGAAATCTAAAAAAAAAGGAGAAAAACAACACTCACTCCTGAAACTTTGTCCTCAATCCCTTCTTTGGATTAATCAAAGTTCAATGGGCATGTGATTCTCAGCTCATGATTTTACCGTGTTCAAAATCAACACACCTCCCACTTCTTACTTTCAGCGGAGGGGCGCCACCGCAAGCTATGTACACATCTCAACGACAATGTAAACAATGTTGCGACGGCGTTCGATGAATTGGCTTATAAAATACGTCCATTTCAAATAAACCCACCCATTCATCCTGTGCAATCATGCAAGTCACAATACTCGTTTTGGTCGTGTGTTTTCTCGCATTTGTGAATGGTGATAGCCGTAAGTTCGTCTGTTTTTTTTAAAGTAAACCGAATTAAGTAAATTCAATAATTACAAAAATGTTTCTTCAGGAGCATAATTTAAATTGAGCATTAGGATGTTAAAACTCGCCATTTTCATATTCGGTATAGCTCGTGTCAACTTCTCCCCAAATAGACTGTCGCCGTGAGGGTGAGGACTGCAGCAGAACGATCTTCTCCCGTTGCTGTGATCCTCTGTACTGCCAACTGCAATCGTTCGCGAAGGGCAAGTGTGTCAAGTGCCTCGAAGGTCGACAGTTCTGCATGAGTGACAGGGAGTGCTGCTCGGGCAAATGCCATTGGTACCGTATTTGCTCTGACCTCTAACCTGATCTCCCTCCAACACGGTGCCACATTTGACGCCTTTGCAAAAACCATAGCCACTTCAACTCTTTATTACCCATTCATCATTCCCGTCTATTTATAAAAACTTTTGACCAGCTTAAATTTGTTTGGATTTGAGGGCTCAAAGTGAATGGAGCAGCGCCCAGTAGATTAACACACCCTAGAGAGATGCGAGAATTCTATATTTAATGTGTGCATGAGAGGTAACTCTTCCAAATTTGATGGTTATGCGTATATCCCGTCGAACAAACCATAAAAATAATATTTTTATGCACAACAAAGCGTTTGAAGGTGTAAAGCGAACTCACTTTTCAGTTGTTTGATTGATGATCAAACAAATATGAGTTGCCAAGTTTCCCATACACCAAATTTAATATTAATATTTACCAAAGGTGAGAAAAAAATCGTACCAAGTGTATGCAATCCTTTTAGGAGCTTGTTAAACTCAGGGTATAAGTACGCGGACATATTGAATCAGTAGTCCCTCACTTCTCCTGCATATATTGTCAGGGAACTCGAATGTGACGAGTGATCTGTCGTATTTGACTGGTCTTAGGCGAGATCTTGAAAGAAATTTGTTGGTCAACACTCTTCTCAATAGGGCTTCTAGGGAGGCGCCTTTATGTTTCAGTAAGGCGGTCCCCAGGTCGTGCCATTCTACAACCACGCTGTTCCTAATCTCTGATGCTACAGCACGGCTTACTTAAATTAATTGAACTACGGCGTTAGAGTGTCCTTAGGACGATTACCGAAAAGCATACTTGGCATATCATCTTAAGTCTGAATTAGGGTACTAAAGACCCAGTATCGTTGATACCTTGAGGATATATACGGTTGTATTACGAGCCATGTTAAGGGAGTAAGAGGGTGGTCCCAGGAGCATCTCAGTATAGTAAATTCCAATAAAATACTTAAAATCTGCGTGTTTAAAAGGTTCTGAAGTGATTAATCACCACACTTATGAATAGGGCAGTCGCTGAATTCATCATACTTTATCACTGGTCCGTTCAGCTTAATCTGAATTACTTAAAACTTTTGTACGTCGACATTCGAATCAGAATGTTCCTCAGTGTTACAGCGTGTATAGGGAAGGGTCTGCGATTTTATCCTTTCATAACTGCGCACACCTGCATGCGCGTGTACTCGCAATGGTGCATTTTGGTCATTTTGATGACCCAGTGACGAGAAAAGGCAATATTTCCATTGCTAGGAAAAGCATAATCAGGTGGAATACAGAAGATGAGGTAATGTATCCATCTCCATCTCATCCCATACCATCGCATACGAAAGTGGGAATCTTCTCACAGGTCCCTTTTGTGGTATGGGGCATGTAGTCTGGCATTGTCTTGGAGATAACCATAGATGCGTTAATCCAACTTTGAAATACACTCAGCCAGAAGCCTAAAATGTGCGGTTTATTCTCATGGCCTACATCAAATCAAGGGAGTAATTAGAGACTTTCAAGCTTAAGGTAATCTGTTGGAAGATGAGGGAATGAGAGACTTCCCAAATGTGATGCATCTACCATTGAATGAGCCATCACCGGAGCCATGTGCTACGACACCATTCTTAAAGTGTTAAATAGCAAAGTTGAAGAAAGAATTTCCTAGCTTGGAAATTGGGCCCAACTCCGTATGTGATGCAGGTAAAATCAGAGCGCATACACTCGGCTTGACCCACTTTTCACTGACGTAAATGGACCACATCAAGGAACACATTTAACCGAATTGTTTTAAAAGGGCAACGTATGTCTGCTTTGCTATGCACATACACAACCTCGTGCACTTTAAAATACACAAAAATCTCTGTACCGAGCCGTACTGAAAACCAATAAAATAATTTTGGTCAATTGATACCCGCGCATTTAAGATGATACACTTTGCTATTTGATGCGTTGATGTAATAATAAGACATTTAGAAAAGACCTGTAAATAATAAATTGCCTAAAGATAACTAATTGAGGCTAAACTATTCTGCCTAAGGCATATGTGTAGTGAAATAAGGCATCCATACAAATATGGCTAGTTAACCGCGATTCCTAATCGTTGGAAAATTTTGCAACTTGAAGCCGAGTATAAAATAGAGAAGGCAAGATTTACGAGGACTATATTAGAATCTCGTTATCTAAATATTTTTTTAACTTTCATTAGTAATACCTTTAAGGAATCAAGAGAAAAAAGTTTTTTATCAAATCCGGGCATAAGCAATGCAGTGGCGATTGAAGAATACGTTGATGAACATATTAGTCAAGTAACAGGAGTAGCTGTTTATAAGTGAGCAAAAACTAGGAGGTAAGAAACAAAAAATATACTGAGGCTTTAACCGAAAACGAATAAATGCAAATGCATCTGCTTTATAATTCTCCGACAACAAGGACAATAAAGTTTGCGCACTTTTAAAATTGCGGGGGCTTGGCTTCTGAAAGTTTAATGAATACAGGTTTTGGAAAAGATCTCAGGGGTTTTGGCATAGTAGAAAATAACAATAGAATCAATAACCTCGAACCGGTTAATTGGGTGACTGTTGGGTCTGTGACCCCTTCAAGTCTACGAAAAACAGGAGTGTTGTCCTAGTGATCTGTCGTTTGACTTATAACTGATTGATTGGCTAATAGTTGCCCTTCGGAGTACTTTAGCGCGTATGTGTTTGTAAACGGGTCTTTTGTTTGTTCGACCGCCTGTTAGGGATTTAAGAGGTGTCTAGACGAGCGGTCGTGCTATTTTACATGGAATTGGAACAGGGGTTTAAGTGGAGGGTATTTACCGGAGCGCAACAGTATTGCACGACCATTTGCATTAAGTTAAGTACAACAGATGGTGATGTTCGTCTGAGGTGAAGTTAGCCTACACCGAGAAAAAAGGGTGCCCAATGGAAAAAAATTAGGAAGAATCTAATAACCACTGACTTGAGTGAGGAGACTAGAATGCAAGAAAGCAAAAGGAGAAGACAACCGCTATTTAGCAGAACAAGTAGCAGATGTCAACGCTCTGTCAGCAGCGCCATTTCTGGTTACCCTCACCGTTTTAACGATTTTAAATTTCTGCTTTCTGTAGTTGCAACCAACAATAACTTTGCCTTCACTGTAACAATTCTTACCACGCCACACCGCACTGCACTATCCTACACAACATTATTCCATTCCAACGCCACAATTGCCTCCTTTACTCACTGCAATGGAATGGGGTAGATCATTTCCAGTTATTTGTAATTGTCAGTCATTGCGATATTCAGCAAGTACAAGCACGAGCACCAATGAGTACGCGTGAGTACAAGCTGAAGAACGCATTGAGCATATTCAATGACACCTACGTGCAGGCGTGAGGAGACAATCCAGCCAGTTTCCCAGTTGGCCGTAGAGCAACTACTTCCCTTCGACATCCAACATTCTCTCATCGTCTGTCTGAGGGTGTCTTTACTGACGACCCCAATGTCTAAATGTGGAGTGAGGCAGGGTAGGCCAGTGGGATTAGCCTAGAGCAACGTGGGTTACCCTAGCCTAGCGTAACTCGGGGAAGTTGAGGCAAGACTGGGAAAACAGATAATCTGCTTTCACCACAAATTTAGGACCTGACACGCCACTGGGCAACCAACTACCCGGTCATTGCCAACTCCTCAATGGTATGAAGTCCATCAGAACTTGTTACCGTGCTTCGATTCACTCCCACCTGTTGGCTCTTCACTGGGAACGGCTTACATCACCAGCTCCCACTTCCACAAAATGCACCGCAACCGTTACCATCGACAACAATAGCAGAATCCACTACAATACTATGCGTGCTACCACTGACCTCGACTGCGACTCCTTCCCTCTCGTCAACATCCGTTAGATCAATTGACCACCATCCACTGTGCTAGCGATGGTGGAGACGTGCCAGGAGTAGGCTAGGCTCTCAGGCCAGTTGCGCAACATATCTACCTACTACCTATTAGATAAGTAGGCAGAAGACAGATGCATATGGAAGGTAAATGGGTGTGTGAGGTGGGGCATGTCAGTTCACATCAAGTCACTCAGGTGTCGTGCAGTTCTTAATCCGATGCGTCAGGAGTAATTGCAGAACCGGTAGCAGGATGTATTGGCGATGGCGAGCCAATCAGGTGTGTGAAGTGGTCAGGGTGCTGTGTGGCCAATAGGAATTGTGCATTTGTCTGGTGAGTGTTGACCATAACGGGAGGGCAGAGAGTGTCAATGCTGTAGAATCATGCATCGAGCGGGTGAGTGATTGCGTCGACGGCGACAAAAGAATGAGTGGAAAACGTAAAGGAGGCAAATGACAAGCCTGGGCGAAGATGAGGTAGGTGAGTGCAGACCCACTGCTCTCCGTGGGTCGTGCGACCGTCTGTTGAGTCGTGACAACTATGTGGAGCGCGTGGCTGTTGGAGTAGGCTCCGCTCGGCTGCTGAACTTGAATGTCTGTGGTCGCTGAGATGGTCAAGATGGTGGAGCGAGTGAATTAAGGCGCGGCAAGAAGAAGGCGTGCATCGCTCTTCATGCCTCGTCACCTGCATTTGACCATCCGCAAAGACCATGGGTGAAAAAAGGCGATGGTCGGTTTGGGTAGCATCTGGGCTAATGTACTGTTCAACATTCAGGCAGGTACACTGCCCGCCTGACCGTGGAGTCAGTCGGTCAGGCAGGCAGTCAATGCGTAGGACACCGGCGGGCGGATTAGCTGGCAGCCTAGATTCTTGACTCGTGGGTGTGCAATAGTAAACGTTGTAACAGTCCACTTCAGGGCCATCACAAACAGGCTTGTTGACCAAATGACCTGACGATTGATTAGCCAACAGTTGCCCCTCATTCTCATCCATTGTGTGTATGCGTGTGTGAACAGGTCTTCTGTGTGCTGGTCTGCCGGTGTTAGGTGTAGGAAGTGCAGAGGCGAGTGATGGTGCTGTCACACGTAGAATCAGGAGGGGGATTTACTTTCGTATCCTCCACGCACACACACACACCTATCGTGCCTGCCAACTGTTGACTAGTGTGCTTCAAAATTTTCCCAAATACCTTCATTATTGGCATCACCGATTAAGTCAGGAACTAAGCCTGCATGTGGACAAGATCTGCATTCCATAAGAGTTCAGAATTTGTCTTTCTTCTGATCATGAACCCGTGCTCTCTGACGTATTCATTGATAGAAGCATTTGAGAAACATTGATCTTGTGGACTACACCCACGTAGCAGTATGAGTGGACTGGATGGGTTGATGGATGCAATCGCCTACCATCAAACAAGAATGTAAGAAGATTACCCACCATTACTGCCCTCGAATAAAGGCCAATTATTGCATTAGACAGATTAGCTATTTCAGCCTTCATCAAGCTGTGAACAAGGCGGATTCTCTGCCATTCCCACTATTCCTAACTTCTTTATTCTCACTTCCGTCACATTGAGTTAGTCCACTCTTCCCTAAAACATTTCTCAGCTGCAATTCCCTCCATTTCGCAAAGAATCCTCTCAACTCGTACTCCTGCAAATCCATGCATCTATAGGTGTCAGAGGGCAGGGTGGCTGTCCTACATGGGGCATGACACAACGCCTTAGCTCAACCAAATATGACTGTACTCGGACACATGAGGAAGGAATGCATTAGTGCTGAGCTGTTGGGAGCTTTCACTAATACCTGCTCTTCAGTCCATCCACCATCCCTGCATGTCGTGGAGTGCCTCCTCTACTGAAGTGCTTCATCAGTAGAGTGTTGCACAACACTACCTGCTTACTCCTGTGATGCCCAACATCGCAGTGTCAAGTTCATTCTGCATGCTGTCTACCTCAACATGCTACAGGTGAGGAGATGCACACTGCTGAATGATCCCTTGTGGAGTCATTACTGATTCCACGATGTCATCTAGCTTGTGCAACACGGCAGCATAAACTGGATCGCCAGAGCTTATCACAAGAAGGTCACGTGGAGCAAAGCAGTGAAGAAATGCATGGAAGTTGTGAGGAACTTGCTGTCACGTTTGATAAATTACCGTCTCTTGAAGAGAGGGCGATTCTGCCTTGTTCACTCAGGTCAGCGCTCTAACTCGTTAACTGCTTGGTTAACACCTCATTTTACTTTTGCATAACCGCAATGCCTGTAGACCCTAGTCCTTCTGTAGGTCTGTAATATATTTTATTCCATATTCCAATTCAGGAAAAAATGCGGTGCGCGATTTAGATGGTGTCGTGCGCAAGCAGGTTTCCTTTAGAACACAAATAATGAAAGCGAGCAACCGAGCATTAAAAAAGCAAATAAAATGTATTAGCAGAAACCAATTCTTAACATTAATAAATGGAACAATTCCAGTAAGGCAGTTATCCTGATGAATTAGAGAACATTATAGCAAGATAACAGTGAAATTGCCTTCACCACACACAATTCTGAAGGAAAACGCATTAAATCACAGAAGGAATATTTTGGTTTCAGAATTGATATATGTGTTTCTTTAAAATAAAAAATCAATGACTAAGAATAGCAGAGTTAACGATATCTCTGCCATCACTATTAGATGTCTTAAATTAGGGACACGATAGATCACCTCATTTTACTTTGTGCCAGGTTAATTTGCCCATATATTATTAAGATGGTGACTGTACATCCTATGTAGGAAAACAGAAAAAAAGTCAATGAATCCATGCAACGCCCGTACAATATTGCGCAAAGAAATTTGCAAGCATCAATTGCTTCGTAGATTCCCTTTTATTAATCTGGTTGCAAAAACACCATTTCCTTTTTATTATTACTATACTACATGTGTCCTTAATAGATCTTTCATCTCTGTGTTTTAATAATTCTTGAGGCTTGACGATTTTATGAAGGCGTGCCTCACTTCTCGCTGTGCTGCCTTGTTGGCCGTCACTCCGTCGAGCATTCGAGAGTTACATAGGGGATGGACGCAGGTGCAGAGGAAAACACTCGTGTTAGATATCGTATAAGGAGGCTTACGTACACACAACGTGAATTCGCGGATGAGTTTCACGAAACACCAAAGTCAGCGTTCACATTTGCCAAGGTCAAGTCTGCTCTTCGCAAAGTCCGACTAAAAACGTTTGGTTTTGAGATTTTCCCCATCTTCAAGTCACTGGTGACGTATTACAATCTGCATTGTTTCACGCTTGACATAATTGCAGGCATAACGATGGCATTCTTCCATCTTCCTCAAGGTAGTTGCTTTTCCAACATTTGAGCATCATATGGTTCTAATAAAGGTATGGCATATGGAGCACTTGCTGGTCTTCGCCCCATAAACGGTTTGTACACCTCGTTCTTCCCCGCCCTAAGTTATTTCTTCTTCGCCACTTCTCGACACAATTCAATCGGTACGCGTTGGACATTTAATCCTCAAAGTGTTTAATTAAGCTGTGCAGTAAGTTCCCACTTCTCTCTAAGGCACGTTTTCTCTGGCTTCTCTCCTCTTCTCTGAGCCCATAAATCGTCTGACCCTTCAATATTATAATCCGCGTCATCCCATCAATGGTACAGCTATGTCAGATGAGGAGTACGCCTTCCGACTGGATTTGGCCTTGACACTTGCCTTTTGTGTCGGAGTATTGCAGGTAATTTGCTGCCTTGTTGATACACTCCTTATCGTCTTTATGCAGATTATCATGGCATTGCTTCAAGTTGGATTCTTGGCTGCCTACCTCTCTGGTCCACTGATAAGCGGTTTCATGTGCGCTTCTGCATTTCATATTATGGCGAGTCAGTTTAATTACCTCTTTGGAATCAAACTGCCTCGTGTGTATGGTCCGGGGAACTTACTTCTCGTAAGACTTGATATGCGCATTCTTGGAGTCGATCTGGTTTTTCAAATAGTTGGTGAATTGTTTAGGATTTTCTTTTTGATTTTTAGAAATTTTACAACTTGTGCGCGCATATAACTGAGACGAATGTTGCCACAGTTGTTATCTGCATCATCTGCATTGTCGTGCTGCATGTGTTCAGGATGTACATAAATCCTTTCTTCCGAAGGAAATTGAAGTTTCCGATCCCAGTGGAGCTGATTCTAGTAAGTGTACACTTGCTGCTAATTGTATTGCGTCACAATCGTTAAGTCTGTTTTGACAAAAAGTGTTTATGACTTGGCTCTCACAGAAAAGGGTAGATGGTTTGTGTTGATTGCTGTCACATTTTATTGATTGAGTTGGCCAATAGTGAAATATGTTGTTAATGTTGGGGACGAAGTATGGGCCTATTGCGCATATAATTAGCCCACCGTTTTCGTTATCCCCATTCCATAATTGCATCCTCTCAATATGTCATTATATTGGGGAATGAGGTGAAGACTGTTAGACTGAAATTGATTGTGTATATTTCATCCTTGAAGGACTATGCGAGGTGTGTCATTTCAGTTTAATCTTAGGGAGACATTTACCCGTATGCGTGTGCATAGGACGAGACATGGTGGCTTCAATCATTGCAACCACCTTTTTGTTTTGCTTTAGGTCGTCCTCAGCACGGTCATCTCGCATTTCGTCGGCTTTTCTAGTCGTTGGGGGGTCACCGTTGTTGGTAAAATTCCTTCTGGGTATGTTGGTTCACAAATATGAGGTACTGTGACATCTCACGTGCCTGTGCAGCTGCCTGAGTTATTGCTAAAAGGCGTCGTTGAGGCGTGGTAGTGGGATAGAATATTAGTGGTAGGAGTTGAGAAGAGCTGCAAACTGCAGACATGGATAGGATGAGATGTGGTCGAGGTGGCGACCAAGTTGCATAGGCTGAAGTGTCTGCGTAGGCAAATATTTGGCGAACCGGCTTTCTTCATTGCTTTGAGCGTAACCCTTGACACTTGCCGTAGCCGTGGGTCGAGAATGATGACGAGATGATGGGAATTCACTGAGAAGAGAATAGCACCTGGATGCCTCCTCCTTTGAGGGATGAGCTGCAACAGGAAGAAGTTTACTGTGGGGGTTGTTACTGGTGACCGGATGATGTTGCACAAGTGGTACATTCGTGTATGCCAATCACTGCTTTGCTGCACTTAGAAGCGACATGAGGAAGGCAGTATCGTATTCTCAGATGGCGATGTTAATCAGTGTGGTTGTAGCAGGACCGTAAGCGTTCCTTGGAAGAATACACTGCAGGTGTTGACATTAGGTGTTAGTTCATTGCTGTCCACACTTCAGAACTGGAGATGGGTGAGCTGCCCAGAAGCCAATGTGAATTGGAAGCACCTCTGTTGGGATCCTTCGCCGATGTAGGAATGCCCAATATACCCCGTTTCGTTGTCGCATTAATTTGTGGCATGAAGCCGATGGAGGAAGAAATGTTGTTCGTTTTCATAGGGTTTTCCTACCGTAGCTACTAATGAGCGCGGCCAACTCACTTAATCTGATTTGGAAGAGTGTCTAAAGAGCTGCGAAGAGGGAATGTGAGTGGACGGCGGGGAGGGAGAGGTAGAGGTAGAGGGAGGAGTTGCTACTGTTAACTGGTAATGAAAACATGCAGGTGTGCCACAGCCCCAACCAAGGAAGCGACCTCCATGCTGCATGAAGATGTAACCATTGACTTGTGTTCAATTCGTTGTGCAAGTGCGCATCCTTGGGTTGAAAGTAATCGAGAGGTCACTGAGAGAGCAAGTCAGGTGATTGCCGTGGGAAATGCAGAGAGGTTAAGGGAGAAGGGAGACGTGTTCTTCTTGCTCCAGATGGTGAATGGATTGTTTGTGCAACTCCCTGTTGTCTATCCTTGCCATCTACTGGAGTATGAAGTTAATACTGGTGAAAGGTGGTAGCGTTGGATAAAATCCGTGCTTTCTTGACCTTGAACAGCCTTCCCGCACCAGTTGTTCCAACATTCGCCCACTTCGCAGACCTCGTATCGGACACCTTTGTCATAGGAATTATCGTCTTTGCTATCAATGCTGGACTGGTGAAGACCTACGCTTCGGAATTTGGCTACGACGTGCTCGATAACCAGGTTCGCAAAGGAACATCCAACTGGGTAGACCTTTACCTGTCAATGACCCTCCTGAAATGTCATGCTGCTAAATACTTTAGGACTAGTCCCACACTGTCGGAGTTACACGTGAAGATGCTATCAAGCACTGAAGTGTTGAGGTAGCTCCATAAGGGCTGCTTTAATGGGTGTAGTAATATCAAGAGGCTGAAAAGACATGCGTCATCGTCAATCTGGTGTCAAAGCAGAGCTGAAAGTTAGACGTTTGAGCTGCCATGACAATAAGATTTCCAATTGTGCGGTTGCTCTGCCACGTGGATGTTATATTAATAGACAAATGTGCAATCAAATGAGCAATCGCTCTGTTTAAATTACTGTCAGGTAAAATTGCCGGTTGCAGTCGTGCCCGATTACTGGGCAGCTCTGTTGGGGCTGATTTCCCTTATTCTTGCATCGTCAACTAGTTGATGTTCCCAAAATCAGCATGAGTATCCGTGTTGTGGAGAAAAAATGGGCATAGTATTCCTTTCTGTTAATTGTAGGAGTTGCTAGCACTTGGAATCAGCAATGCTTTTGGCTCCTTCTTCCAATGCCATACAGCGTGTGGTGCACTGGGTCGCACCGCTGTTGTCGTCACGATTGGCATGGCATCTCAGGTTGGTACTTCAAGTTGAATGCGATGTTATCTCCACTTTATGCATCTCTTGTGAAACACTTTGACTATTAAACTTTGCCTACGAGGTCAGTTGTCGTTTGAGCAACAAACGAGACGTCAACCTGTCCCACATGGTGATGTTTACGGCTGGCGATTGGTACATGCATTGTTATTTGTTTATAGATTGCCTCCCTTATTTCCTGTGGCATCTTCCTGATCATCCTCTTCTTCATTGCACCTTACCTGGAATCCCTGCCTCGGGTAACTTGCTTTTTGAAATTTGAGTTTATTAGTTTATTCTGGCATCAGTTTATCTCTGGCTCTCTGAAGCGGTACTTCTGCTTGCTTTTGTGGTTGAACGAATATAAAGTGTGTTTGGTGGCGTTGTGCTCTATGCTACCATCAATTTAGTTCAACACGATTTTGCCTGCAATGTTTGCTTGATCTACATCTGGACTGTTTCCAGAGTAAAGGTGATCTGAAATTTGATATGCATTAACCTTAGTCCCTATGTTTGACTGGTTGCGTTGATTTTCCACTGAAACCGGCAACGCGAAGTTCTAGTGCTACTTCGAAGCCAACGTGCATTTGTAAATAGCACAGTCCTTTCTACTATCCATGGAATGTGATCACTGCTTTCACTTTTCAACCGTTTCAGGCAGTTCTCGGTTGCATCGTCTGCGTCGCTCTGACAAGTACATTCAAGAAAGTCCTCGATCTAAAGCGTCTTTGGAAGGTGTCAAAAATTGACGCGGTACGTCTAATGGTGCACTTTTCCAGTGTGTCACTTGACTGATTGCATTTTCGGTGTTGCACAAAGTTGACAACGAATCGGTAGATGTGGACGTGGATGGGTGTTGCCAACTGCACCAATCTTCTTGATTGACTTGCCTTGTGCGTTGCTGCTATAGCCTCACCAGTTAGACAATTGATAAACAAGGTCGTAAGGTCGAAAGATGTGCACTATTTGGTGGAAATGACACAAGCTTTTCCTGTTGGGATGTTGGTAACGACAAATGCAAGTGCGGGTTCGAATTAGCGTAGCTTTGTGTGTGCGGCAAAACGTCGTGTAATTACGCCAATGGTTACCATCGCCATCATTTTATCCAGATGTGGAATGTAGGAATGGGTATTTGCACTCAGCAAATGGAATACCTTTGTTTCTCCAAGTGGATAATAGCGCAGATTGTAAAGAGAAAGTGGATCGTGTATGAGGTGAGTGCTCAGGGAAGCCGCTTTTTTGGATAACTCAGCCTGCTTCTTTATGCCAGGTAATCTAGCTGACCCACTCATTCATTTTGAAACCACGTACTTACAAGGCGGTAGTACACGGGAGGGATGTTCCTTTGTACTGAGGACATGCCTACACCAGATGTGTGGAGACGGATGAAGGTGGCAAAATGTGTGTCGTTCCACTGCAATGCGTTGTGTGACCACAAGGAAATTGGAATTCCATGTCAGCGTGTGCTGAACAATGGGCGTCTTTTCTGAACTTGTTAATTGAGCAACTGGAAGGTCGTGCTTCAGCTTTGAAGTTTGCAGTTTGTCCTCAGAACAACCCCGTCTCTTACCTAGTGTGGACACCCTAAGTGGCACTTGAGTACACAGAAGGCAGTAAGGAACAAATTGGACAAGCGCTAATCCTGCTTATTTGAGCACGCGGTCCTCTTGCAGATTTGTCAACGTTTTGCATCGTATTTCACTCCATCACTGGTGCTGCCAAGTGACCTTGGCGATATGCAGTCTTCTGAAAGTGTGAGCACTTGTTTTGTGTTCACCGGTCCTGTGAAGACGTTCATCTACTGGGCGGTCTCTCCACACAATGGATGGTTGGGCTTTGATGAGGTGTGCAGGTTCCAGTGCTGCAGACCTCGATTGAACGCTCACAGAAATGACTGAATGCTGTGCTGTGAACTAAAAACCACCACGGGTGGCTGTTTGTGAAACGCCTACGCCACTCGAATGTGTTACTGTTGAGAGCAATTGCCATTCCGCCTTGAAGTCATCTGCGGACATAAGTGAGAGGTCGCACTCGTTGTTTTGCTGTATGAAGTATGGCCACAGTACCGTTCTCCTTCATAGATGCAAAATCAAAAGTCCTGGCTTGAAGTGGAAGAAGCTAGTCAACTTATTGTTTCATTGTTGCCTCACTTGACAGTTTGCATTCCTCGTTGAGTGTAGTTAGGCGATGGCAATTCATCATTGACCTTCGTCATCTCTGTCTCGATTGCAGTCGATCTGGCTAGTGTCATTCCTTACGACATTTGCAGTGGACATCACCTACGGTATCGGCGTTGGATTCGTCTACTCCATCCTGACGGTGGTGTCGAGAAGTCAGTACGGCGGACGCTTTCTCCTCGGTGAGGCGAGGAATGGCGACCTGTACTCGGAATTGAAACGCTTTGAAGAGGTAGTGTGACATATTGTGCGTGTGAAAGCATGCAGATGTAGGTGTCTTGACTTGATGGGTAAAGGCCGTTGCGTAGAAGGTGGTGAGACGGTTGATTGTGTAACATACTAGAGGGGCAATTCTGACTGATGTACCTTTACTCATCAGAGTACTGTCAAAATGTAGGTGATGGTGTTACTGGAAGTAGAGGTGAGGGCTGCCAACAGCTCCGACTTGCTTTCATGCCTCATTCTCACCGCTTCGAATAGTTGCGATTCAACAAAGGACATCTTAACAGTAATTGAATGCACTGACAAGAGTAGTACCACACGGGCCGTTGAATTCATGGATTCGCGATGCCTGTTCTGTGGTGAGTTGAAAGTCAGAATTGTGTGTCCGACAGTGCTCTTGTTTTGACTTGAACTTGTGTCTCGAAGCTAGTGTGAAGTGAATGAACTGCTGACATCCAGCCTCCTCCTGTCGTGGTTAGTGCAACGTTTTTGTGATTAGGGTAGCCTTTAAGACGCAAGACTTTGGTGTGAGCATTGAAGAAGGGTTGCTTGTGTCCCCTCAAAGAGGAATTGGTTTTAGGCCTTCTGGTTCCACACTGCGCAGTCTCGTCTGGATGCCTGGTGCTTTTAGTTGCTGTGATTCTACAACAGGCATCACAGGTGCAGTCGAATCCAAACAAACGACACACAGGGTGTTAAGCTCAGCCTGTCGCAGCAAACTGTCGAGATTTGGGTGAGGGGTCTCGGTATCACACCTACTATTGGGCGAGCTGGATGTTTGAGAGTGGTTGCTATGAGTGAATTGGTTGACGAATGTGTTTTTCCTTCGACCGTCTATTTTGGCCAAATTAGTCGTAATGTGAGGTGGAGAGGTGGCTGATTACAGACTTGTGGCAAGAAGTAGAGAGGAGGAAATGTTCCCGTTCGCCCAGAAGTGAGATTCGTCTGTCACATGTAGGCCTTCTTTACGATGCTGGTTTCCGACAGCAACATTGAGGGTTAGAAGAGTGGAAGTGCTGGACGATGACAGTCATGAATGGGGGTTGATGTTGCAAAGGTCTTGTAAGTGTAGGTACTGGTGTGTGTTTTAAGCCGTTACCTAGTAAGACACTTATTTCCTTGACGTTTTGATTTGTGTGAATTGTGTACATCTGCAGCTGCACGAGTTGAAGGGAATGAAGATAATCCGTTACGACGGGCCCGTGTATTTCGCCAATGTGGCTTCCTTCCAAAAGAGCGTCTATCGCCTCTCTGGCGTGGATCCGGTGAAGGTGCAACGCGACTCGCAGAAGAGGGAGAGCAAGTGGAAATTGTTCTCTTTGCACAAAAGCAGGTCTTCCACTCCAGCTAACAGCCTGCGCAATCTTCCAACTGAAGCCGTCGGCGAAAAGGATAAAGTGGGAGATATGGTCATCAGGTCAAGTAAACCAGTAGGTCGTCAAATACCTTGATGTTGATGTTTGCCAATTGGTGGGCTGAAGGGGTCACCCAATTCAAAAAAAGGTCAGGATTTGTTTTGCATCAGTTGATGAATAGGTGGGACGTGGCTGTGGTGTAGAACATTGGTTCGTTAGTATGGCTAAGCTGCTTCAACTCAGCCTGTTTCATTTTGTCATCATTGCTGAAATCGTTGCTTCTGGAGTGTCAAGTGTGCGCCTACATTTTGGCATTGTGAATGCTGCTGAGTGGTTGTAATGTGTTCGCTGCCTTGTAGAATGTTTCGTCTCATGTATGATCTCCTCACACGAGAGGTGGATGAATGTTGATCAGGTATGCAGGATCGGGTGTTTCAGGTGCAGACTGGATGGTCACGGCAATGACTGCCTACTGCAATGTGGGTTGGGGCCTCTTCATTCTTGACCTTTTGGCACTCCACCGTGTCCGGCTATAATTGAATTTACAAGTACTTTCATAACGTCACATGGGCTGGCTCTGTTGCCTACAGGATGAGACGGGCATGCGAGATCGTGTTATTCGAGGGTAATAGGAATGTGCGTTGGCAGAGAAGATGATTCAATGTGAATCAATGTGCACCAAGCTTAGAAGCTACTCGAAGGAAGGCAACAAACACGTTAAACGACCTGTGGGCCTAACTTTCATGGGCCATGGTTTGCATAGTGGTAGTTTACTTTGCTTCGCGTAGCCGGATCTTTCCACTCACTGTCCATTAACAGATCCCGGTTACATCCCTTGACCTGTACAAATTGTATCGTGAAGTGGAGTTGCGCATCCTTAATACTTCCCCTGCGGTTGGTGAACCACGTGTACACCACCCTTCCAACAGCCTACTGTGCATTATTCCTGCACTTTTCGAATGTGGTGAAATTAACGAGGACATCTGTGTGTCTGGATCTTTTGGCAGGAATCGTCCGATGCAGAAGTCGATGGAGAAAGCGGTGAAGCACCCGAGAAACCGCTGCGTTACATTATCCTGGATGCTTCTGGATGGATGTTCACGGACACCGTTGGGTTGCGGGGAATTAAAGAAGTGAGTCTTGAATGCTTCGTACATTTGGTGAAAGGCGGCAATGATGGTCGTTTGTGTGCATGGCCACTTTCCCTTAAATCGCCGTGTAACATTGCTAATGTGGCTGTTGGAGGTGGAGCCACCGATGTGTCGCTATTTCAGCATCACCCTGACTGTCTGAGGTGTTTCGGTGAAAAGGGGCTGATGAATTACACCTCTCTCTCTCTTTCTCTCGCTGTCATTTGCTTTTGAACCAGTGGTATAAGTGCAGCTTTTACCGGTTGTGGAAGACTGTCAAATTGTTCTAAATTTGGCGTAGATATTCACAGTGGCCAATGGTTTTTACCTTTATTGCAAACTACACAACCAACAGAACCATCGTCAAACGCCAAAATTAATGTGTAAGAGGAAGAATTAAAGCTCCTTTGCGTGACAGTGATAGTTCACAAGTAATACCCCGCCTCTGTAGCATCAAACTTTTGCTACAAAGATGAGTTTCTACTTGATCTGAACGCCTGTCACATCTCCCTCTAGGATTAGTTTTACCCAGTGGAATGTATCAATGGACATTTGTCGACGGTAGTCAGCATAGTATTTAAACACTGGAAGCCTTCTAATGGAAGAATTGGGCTCATTGGAAGAAACTCATGTAAAAGACTCCAAAGGACTGCATTTTTAGCTTTTGTTTGTGTGGATCCACTCTACCCTACATGATATGTTGATATCGCCTTTAAGTTAACTCACCCGTTCCAGTAGATCGTCGCATCCATTTCCAGCGCATTGTGATTTACTATGGTGTCAGATCAGGTCCCTCATGTGACTGATTCATTTGTCTGTACTTCAAATCATTTGCAGGACACAAACGCTTACGTTGGCGCTGTTTCCAGGTGGGTAATTGTTTTTGGCAGTGGTGCAATTGCTTTGTCCTCACAAAGTGTTTTAATAGGTCATCGTGGGTCAGTACACCTGAAATTGCCCCATATTGCAATGTGTGGTAGATCACGTGGGTTGTCAAGCACAACTCACTGTTTCGTATTTTCCTAAAAAAGAAAAAGTCTTTGGGTGGAATCCCAGGCACAAGTGAACAAGTTTGTGCCTGGGATCGAGAACTCGGCTCGACTTCAGGTTGGGGATTCAGTAGATCACAAGGTAGGAGTGAACATTTGAGAGGCGAAAACGAAGGTAATCTGAAGAAGGAAACCTCCACTGGATACCGGTTGAAGTATCACTGGCCTGCTTTGTGGAGCAGCGTTTATGCCGTCAGTTTGCGATGTAAAAGTTCTTCCCTGGATGCTACCGGTACGATGTATTGCCTGTTATTGGTTGTGAAAAGGGAATTGCTCCCAGAAGACCGAGCAGCTCGGAATGTGCTAGTAGTGTCTGAGAGGCCTGAGAGCTTGTAGACTTGGCTGGAAGGCCATCCAGTGGAAATGGTGTTGCAAATTGCTGAAACAGAAGGAACAACGTGGTTGAATAGGTTAGTAAAACAAGTAAAGCTTTATTACGTTACTACTTATAATGTGTAAGCCCAAGGCGTTGGTTGACTGAGCGGTGGAAGGCTCTGTGCAATCATTGTGTGGGCATTGCAGATGATTAAGAAGTACACAGAAGTGGATGTGACCATCTTTGTGGCGGCGTTGCGCCCTCGCCTTCGTGAGATGTTCGCCAACTCAGGAGTGTTCTCGGTGTTGTCGGAGGAGAATTTCTTTGTCAGTGTGCACGATGCGGTGCTCGTCGCTCTTGCTGAGCTGCATTCGACCACTACGGTGGCAGCTGCTGCGGAGGATGGAATGGGGGGAGCGGTGGCGCTCCGACGTCGTCTCACTATCGATGAGGTGCGCAGTATCCTTGAAACGGACCCTGATGCCACCACCGATTTGTCGGTAATGGGAGAGGAACGTGCAGTCGTTTTCTGATGTTCTACCTCCTTTCCTGCCCTGTCCCGCCCTCCCTTGCTTTATCCACCCACTCTCTCATCCTGTCCCCACGTGTGATTTTCTCATCTTTTGCATTGTCCACATTGTGTATGCACACGATTGTGCTTGAATAAAAAGGTGATTGCACGCATTCATTATTGTTTGTTTTAAGTGGAGTTGGCTGTTCCTTTAACTTGCCTCTGTAATTCAGTTGCGTCGTCTGCGCTCTTTTCATTCATTAATCGCATTGTTGCTTGTTGGAATGCTGTGCGTTGATGTTGTAATTGGGGCGACGAATGTGATGTTTTTCATGCACCCGTCTCTCAGTTCCATTTGACCTGAATTCGTCTTCCTCACCCCCACCCCTCGTCTACAGTTTTCGTGTTGTTATGTTTTGTTTGTCTAAGTACGAGCCGAAATTGCATGAGAGGGTGCCTTTCTTGGGGTGGTAAATGTTAGCTTCACGTTTTTGTTTTCAGTGTGTGTGATTACTCTTGTACCGCTTTTGTGCGAGGAGGGGAGAGAGTGTGTCAAAATGACCGAATAGAGGCTAACAAAGTGAGTGGGCGTTGATGAAATATTTGGCATTCGTCCGGGCTGTCTGTAGCCTCGATCCCCGGACTCTCTGCCCCTCCTCGCCTTCTGTTTGTCCGAATTGTGTCCGTGAACGCATAGTTGTCTCCTCAACATCCTTGACATATCAGGGCGAAAATGCCTGCAAGAGGCATGATTTGTTGCATTGAAAGGCGAGCAGTTGAGCGAATGTTAGCAGCAGTCGTAAGAAATAGCTCCAGGATTACTTCTGTAGTAAGGGGAAAATTTGTTTAACCTTCGGTGTTGGTAGCAAGCTACTTTGGGGATGCATCATTGTGTCTCTGCTAGGTGGAGTGGCCTCTGGGCCATACCGGTAGCCCCAATCCCTTCTGTAGGTCGACAACGCATCATTCCGCCTTGGTATTTTGTTTTATTTTGTCTTCAGGGTAGTGTCGGGGGAATGTAAGGATGGGGGACAAGTGTCGCGATTTTTAGTGATGTGCGATAAACCTTAACAGGGTGGGAGGAGTTTGTATGCTGCAGATGGGAGAACCTACAACAACTCCTCCTATCGGGTGTGGAGAGCACGTCTACCGTCAGCCTCTACTGGAAAAGTCAACACTGGAGGCGACAGTAACCGTGACCCATTTGCAAAAGTTCGTTACAGAGCTATTGTACATGTATGGACTTGTTAACTATGCGAAACACATGATCTGCTTGTAATCCAAATGGATATGCCTGGGCAGCATTGAAGCGAGAACACAGTGGCAAGGCGGAATGGACGGGCAACCCTATTCCCACCAAACTGTTATGCTCCGTCCTTTGTAGTATGACTCACCTTCTGGACCAGCGTTCCTACGACTAGCGATGGACACGCGTTCTCTCGTCCCCTAAACCAGTTTCCAAACAGGGCGGAACTTCAGGTCTGGAACAGCCGAAAGTTTAGTGTCGTTGTATCATCCCAGGTGCATGAAAATTGAACGACTGGCACGGCTGGTCCGTTGATGTTTTCGTATGCTACCAACTACATTGTGATTGTTGACTCGCGGGGCTGAGGAAGGGGTGCCGTGGACGACGCTCTAAGGGCTGGGGGTTACGTGAGCCGCTGATTATTTGTTCTACTGTCGATTGTGGTAACGGATCTCTTAGCAGCTCCGTTATTGTGCCTCCACTGGTTGGCCTGATATCTGAGTGACACCAGTAGCCCCAATCACCTCAGTAGGCCGGCAATGCATCGTTCTGTCCGAGTATCATGCCTTCTTTCTACTCCACGGCGATTGTTAACGAATTTCAGATTCATTACATCCAATGACACTTTTTGGAGTTATGAAAAACGGCACGGCAGAGTGAGTTTTATTGAAATGACGAAAGTGTGCCTATTTTGTCAACTTGACTTGGGTGGAAATATTTGATCTTTATATTCCCTTCTTAGTATAGAGAACGAGCGATTTTTTTTCTGTAGTTTAGAAAAGAGGCACAGAAGCCTAAAATTTGAGAGAGAGCTTCTGCTTGACAATTTTTTGCTCTAAACCCCTGCATAATTTTTCTTGCCAATTTTCCCATTTAAATTTGTTTTGTGGCGATTTTATGATTTTACAGAACTAGAGGCTATGAAGCGTTACGGTTATTAAAATTCTTGTGCATCCAGTATTCTGTCATATCTTAATAGACTCACAAGTGGAAAAATATTTGTCTCCAAAGTGCATAACCATGGCAAACGGGTTTAAATTGTCCCCTTGGTACTTTCCACTCCATCCATCTTAAAACATCAATATTCGCGAATGTGTACCTTTTGCCATTTAACGGAATCCTGGTTACTTGACACCTACATGTTGGTAGAAGCGACGGATCTTGCCTAGCAATCTGTCCTTGTTCAAACGTTTTGCCAATCTACGATGGTGCGTCAATCTCTGTTCCCTCGCCCACAACTTCTCAGCCCTTTTGTGCACTAGCATGAATCTTTTTGGAAAGCCCCTTGGTTTAATCAGTTTCTTAAGGAAGAGACTCGGAGTGATACGAAAAGTTCTTCGTTAAGGCAAGAATAAAAGCAAAGGTGTGAACTTTGGATAGGCTGCTGGAATTTCTACCGTCCCTCATAAACATTAGTCTAATCAGTTTACCTACCTGCTGTTTGCATCTTAATTAAGCATTCCTCTGCCGATTTTAAAACAAATTAATTCAGCATGAGGTCATTTTTGGTCCGTTTGCGAATGTAAACTGCGATCTAGTTTGCTCAAACATTTCTTCTCAAGTTAATTAGAGTATTTACGTGTTCATAACTTGGATTTTAATTGACAAAAAAGACGGACAATTAAGTGATCATTTTAGGTGAGGGGCGAAGTCTACATTCATTTATGTTTTTTTGTCCACCTTTTGATCAAATTGACTTTTTTGTGATTTTGTTTCACTGACTTAAAGTGTACTTGAGGTCATGCAACTTGATATACGTATCCGTTTCGTCACTTTTGCAGATCATCACCTACTCATTCGTCAAGTTCTCAACATTAGCATCAACATATCCGCCAAAATTTGCTTAAATATACCAATATTAAATTTGATGCAGTGAAAAGAACACCATTGGTTATAATCCACTCGCTGTGGTACATAATGTAGCAATAAATCAGGAGAGGCAAGTTTTGAGTGCTTCAAACCTTTGTTTGAACGAGACTAGCTCTAATCAAATCAATGGTGAGTTGGATTGTTACAATGTTCCATGTGGCTTTACAGCAATAAAGAAAAGTGTGCAGGCATATTCACCTGAGCAAATAACTAAGCTTTTTTGGTTTTTGAACCACAATACCACGGCCCTCGTGATAGCTGCACTATGCTACTTACGGAAACTAAGTAGGCAGTGATGTGGGTGGCTTCTCATGATAGGGAATCCAGATAACTATCTTAATCAACTAAATTTGCCGTCAGGCAGTGGCCGAAGCAAAAAAACTGCATTTTCACATTTTATCACTACTTGGAATTAGTGCTAAAAGCCTAAGATTCCTCCTAGATCACATCTAATTACATCCACAAAAAACTGCGATATTTAACAACTTTAATTTTAATAACCAAGTAAAAGCTAGTAAAGTATCCTCTTTTTTTCAGAAATGTACAAACTATAAAAATTTCCTGTGACGCTCGACAACGCACGTTATGTTCTGGACGAGGCAGCACGCAGTCCTGCCGGACCTGTACAGCGTGACGGTTCACTCCTCTGAGCATGCCCTCTCACTGAGGTCTACCAACTCATTCACCACCAACATCGTACTATGCGCTTCGCATGATATCTCGTGGACGAACGTTTCATTGAAGTGAAAGTGATGACAAACGACGCTCAAACACTATGCGATGGTACGGCACCTACTGGAGTTTTCTACATGAACCCTTCTTGCGTCCTCTCTTGATTCGGTTATATCACGCCGGAGACTGGGAGCCACGCCCAGGATAAGATAAAGAACAACTCATATAAACCATAGCAAATACTTTATCATAGTGGCAAGCAAAAACAACTCAGCTACACAAAACCTGGCTTAAATAATGATGTCTCAAAACATTAACCACATTCGATTGCAGGACTTAAACGATTAGACTTTGAGAATGAGAGAAACCGAACTCCTCCAAGTTCTGATCACCAATAGATGGCGTTTGTCTTCTCTATTAAATCAAAAAAAAACAAGAGAGAAGCAAACCAATCGTTGTGACTTTAAATCATTCACTTGAAGTTTGTCGGAGTACAAGAAATGCAGGGGAAGTTACACGCAAATATGGACACAGATGGTGATAAAGGGATGGCGAAGGCTTGATGAATGAGTGACAAAGGGTTTCTTCAAAGTAATACATATATAATATGCAGATATTTAGATGTTTTTTTGCCTCAAGAGGGATAAATATCCATGGGTGCATTTGCATTAAATTTGTTCAGAACAATAGGGCATCCACCTCGTCAGTGGATGACTCTTCTGTACACAGTCGAAGCAAATGAAAATCAGGACCCAAAAAAGAAAACGCTAAACACACATGGACACAAAAAAGGGGCGAGTAAATACAGACACGTCTGTCTTGGCGGGTCAGTCGATGGGAGAGACCTCTGTTACAGTTGTTGATGGCGAGATGGAGGCAAGGACGGAGCGTCGTCGCGGCTGGTGGTGATAATGATGGTGTCGATAGGAGTTGCTAACACTGCCGGGCGAGTGATGACGTGGAAGACCTTCCAGATTAAAGGGCATTCGTGACGTCAGTGCTTTGCGGCACCCGCCAACCACCGCTAATGCAGTCAGCGCCTCCGACGACCTTCCGGTCTCCACGTTCTCCTGACTACCTACAACAGTGTCTTCCAACGCAAGACGTTTCCGTGTTGGAGAAGCCGTTGAAGATGATGAGGAGGTAGAAGAGGTGGACTCATCGCCGCTTCCCCCAGCACCAGCGTCTTCAGCCAGAACTTCAACCTTAGCCTGCTTTTGTTGAGTTTGTTGAAGAAGCCACTCGTGTTGGCAACACTGAGAGGCCGAGAGACGTGCCCTAAAACAGTGATAATTAGTCATTCAGTCCTCCGGAAGAGGCGGGAGAAATAGGATGAGCATGAAGGTAAGGATGAGCCTTACTTGGGATTACGTTTGATAAGGGAGCGAATAAAGTCGAGAGCTAGCGGCGAGACGACTTCAAACAGATGCGAAGGGTAGTCGATCTTCATTTGGGTAATGTTGCTCAGCGTCAGCGCCTTGCTCTCCGCCAGGAAGGGTGACACACCGGTCAGAAGGAAGTAGGCCAAGACTCCCACGCTCCTGTCGAATAAGAAGACACTGCAATTTACCAGCTTTGGGAGATAGTTTGCTTACCCATTTACTACTATTGAAGAGAGTTCATAAAATTCCTTCCATTCCTTATTAACAAAACCTTGGCGACAAAAACACAACTAGAACACCTTTACTTTCCTATCATCAACTTTACCTTATTAAATTCCGTGTCAGTGCCACAGATATGGCGCCGCCAACCGTCACGCAAATCTTTGTCCATTCGTTCGCAAAAGCGACTAGAACCCTTCCTTGACAACATTGCCGATATTTTCGTCCCTACTTCGAAATTAATTGCCTTTGATAACGTTGGAATGTGACGGCTGTATCTGATTTCCAAAACTAAATCACCCTTTAGCTTCAATATCGCCGAAATTTTGTTGCCATCAATAACTAAAATATCACCGCTCACCCCCTAAGCAATACTCGCTGTATACATATAAAACAACAGGAATTTTCCTATGTATGACTCGTCCAAAAATATTGAGAGTATCCAGAATAATTAGAAAAGCAAATATGCCTAATTTGTTTTCGAAAAAAAACTGGGCAGCGTTTTTGCTGCTGTCTGATACGAGGTCTAATTTTGTCATGAATACTGCCCGCTTCATGATGTGAATTCTTTCCAAAAAAACCATTTGCAAGCATTTCCACGCCGATCTGATCACAGCCTATCCTGATGTTCTCATTCACTACCCTACTGAAGGTAAATACTGTAAAATTTGAACTCCCCTTTCGGTGGAGTAGTTCAATTCCCGAATACCTTTGTCAAATAGTCCCGGGATTTTCACTTCTTTCGCTTGACAACAGTCCTCCTTTGGTGAATCCACCTTGACAGAACAGTGACATTGTCAACATTCCTTCTGCCTCTTCAATATAAAGATCTTCTATAACTGCATAATTCCTTAAAAACATTCAGGTACCATAAGTAAGGCTAATCATTTAAAAGATGCCAATTCTGTTGTTAGTCAAAAGAGGCGACTACTTCATCGTCAAATAGGAAAAGTTGTCCACAGTTGTCAAAAACCGGCACACGCATTTTAGTCGACTAGTCCAGTTTTAAAATAATTGCGTTTTAATAGGCTGAAGCATTACTGTTTTCATAACGATTGTCCTACAAACTCCAGCCCCTTTCTTTTCCAACTAAAAGAAATGTTTCATACACAAATGAAGAGAACCAACGATCGTTTGACCTGAAAATGCAAACCGACAAGCTCCCAAGAATCGAGGTTGCTCATTACTCATGCGACTTTGCTGTGTGACACTACAATTTCGTTCCGAAAAATCCAAGACCGTCTCCTTGTCGAAAAAACTCCTCACAGTTATTGCAGAAACATTTTTTTTCTAAATTTGTAAAAAGTAATCAAGCTGATAGTCAAATGCAGTTGCAACACACCTAAAAAATTCTGATAATTGTTGTCTAGCATTGGGAAAAAGCATTCTTTACTAAGACCCGGGCATAACATTTAGCTAGTTTTCGTAAACAAATGTCATGCCATATGCGGAGCAATGTGGACAGCGAAATATGTGGAGAAATTTATAATGTCAGGTGCACCTCTGGCGCAAAATAAACATTTTAGGGCAGTGCTATGGGAAAAAAGCAAGTAGTAGGTCAAAAAATGATGGCTGCACATTGCGCAATAAGGATGTTGGAGAGCGGAGAACACGACTGAACGCCCTCTAAGGGTTCACTTGGGATGACCTGTCAATCGCTTTTAAATGAATTGAATTCACAAAACGATTAGTAAACTTAATCAAGTAGGTCAAAGATGGTTCAAAAACAAATTAAAATGTCGCTTTTTATCAACGCATGACCTTTTGGCATTAAGGTATCTGATAGACTTCCCCACTGTGCTTGATCCACAATGCGGACGGAAAAAAAGTTGACTTTTGGGCTAAGTGGAGACGTAAGGGCAACAAATTCCAGGGTGATTAATTCATCCATAAAACATTTCAGAGCAAAAAAGCCTGCACAAAATTCTTGTGTGTACATGCACACATGTTAGTTATTCATGAGCCAGGCAGTTTCGCTAGCAGCTTCAGAATTCACAGTGAAATTAAAAAGCAGAATATCACGTAGAAAGCCAAACAGTGCTGATAAGGTGACCAACAAGGTCTACGAAATAAATTAACTGTCCCAAGCACGACATTTCATTCGAGTGCTATGACACCAATCGTTTCTACGTTCTTTCACATTTGCAGTCTGTTACCGCTTTTTAATCAAACACAACATATGCATGATGTATGGACCCAAATAGAAAAAGCCGAAATGAAAAACATGTGTGACGTTGATAGCAAACGTGTTCAAGTGAAGGTTTGCACGGACTGATTAGTGTAATAAGGACTTAATATTCCTAGAGCGTAAATATTTCGCTTTTCCAAATAATAGAACACTTCAACACAGCGAAAGTTGGGCCTTTAGATAGCCTAGTACATGGTAGCATACCACAGCATCTCAGCAGCATCTGGAGAGGCCACATGTACCAGGGGCGTTCGAAAAAAAGGCGCATTGCATAACTCCCTCTTTGGTATGCAACTCTGCCCTCTCAAAATCATACCGAAATTCCCAATCCAATTAGTGCAGGGTACGTTTCCCTTCGAACGTGTGGCATTGCTTTCACACTTTTCCCACAGAAAAATGGAGGGCACTTCGAGTTTCGTGTGCGTGACAAACTTAGATCCTCAGATATGATCACGTACTGGGCACACAGTAGACATTTTTAGGTTTTCCAATCCACCTAGAGACGGTGGAAGGAGAACTCCTCCACCAGAAATAAAAATATTTGCAAGGGTAAATTTGTACCCCCACCAAAAACTTTTCGCACACAGTACCAGTGCATAATAAAACAGCGGATCGAAGAGATTAGGTGCGAGTAATTGCCAACATTGCCCACACTTTGCTATTTTTGGACGGCTCATAGGCTTTGCGAGCATAGCACACGTCAAGAGAAGGAGCCAAAGATCGGCAGAAGTCGAATGCCTCATGTTCGCACTCTTTCGTGTCCCACTGACGATCTGTTGAAACAACGGTGCACCGTAGACGTGTACGCAGAGTAGGCAAGTGTTGGAAATGCCCATTGAGTTGAAAAAGAATGAAAAAACGACGTAAATAATCACGCAGAGGTCTGCAAACACAAAAGCGAGTGAGAAGAAACCTCGAAGTTTGAAGATAAATAAGGCGCGAAGACAAGCATACTATTCCCTGAGTTGAATGTCGCTTTACAAAGTCTTTGGACAGTACAATTACAATCCTAGTCATCTTGAGGCCACATGAATAACCGAATGCGATGAACAAAGGTCGAGCTAAGAAAACCAATTACCGTGCAAACCTTCCGTATGGAATGCTTGATTTTCCCAAGTAGTCAGCATCATTAATAGCTTACAGTTTGAACCTCCTTGCATTCTTCACTCACCATAACCCCAGGCGAAAATTTTGCTGGAACCGCATGTAACTTAGAGATCATGGTATGCTCAAATGGATTTCGTTGGAACTAGCGCAGTGTACGGAGCCCACTTTTCAAACTTTTATAAGCTAATGTTAACTCTGATAATGTCATTTTATGAATGGATTGACAAAATAGATAAAAGGCTACAAACGCTGGCAGTGTCGCACATATTACGCATCCGTTTTCTCATCTCAACCCCTCCGTCACTCATCCGTGTCACGTGTACTTTGCCAGTTATAATAATAACTGTCCATCGGCGCCCAATCGTGTATCAACAAAATAGATGTAGGATACTTCTCGTCCGAGAATCAGTACGTTTGCTTTTGGTTTTTGACCTGCAAGTTACCTTTCCTCTCAGAGCTTGGAAGCCGAAAGCGACGCATTCAAAGTCACCAGGTCAAAGGGTTCTGAATTTGTCAATTACCCTGCCATTTCCTACTAGGTCTTTTGGCATGTTCACTGCTGCCATCGCATCTAATTTCTTAACTCTCAATCGCAAAGTCATTTAAGAGTAATTTTCTGGTAAAAAACCAAGATATTGCCATGGATAGAGCACACAGGGTTCATATCAAAACCACGGCGGTGGAAATGGCTCCAAAAACTTACGATATTTCGAAAACTTGTAAAGGTTATGATGGTAACGACTTCACACAAGACGTGTTTGGATCACTTACAATCAGGGTCCGACGCGTTTGAATGATCCTGCATGCCAACGAGGTTATAATATACTGTATGGTGCCAAGTTTTCCTTTCATAAGCAAAAAGAATGGACGGTGTGGCATTCTTTGCAAAAAACACGATAGTTACAGATTTTAGACACCGATGTGATATGCGATCTTAGTAGATGTCCATTAAGCAGAGCCCCGGAAATGATTAACCTGGCCAGGCCAGTGTGACGACTACCACCTCATCCACGCAAGCTGTGACCTTGTGAAACCTTGAGTTTCGTCAAGATGCACACAAGTAAGGGTAAATAAAAGCTCTTTTCGAGGACAGCCAAATCACCTATGTGAAACTTGGATGTGATGTATTTGCCTAGTAGTAAATGTGTTCAGACATGTAGGTTTACAGGTAGTCCCCTTAATGCTCACCTTTCCTTATTTCCTCCTCATGTGCACGCAATAGCTCAGGAAGTCAGTGCCATGATATCATAGTCCCTTACTTATACGATTAATTATTATTAAGAACACGTGTGAATTTCGTGTGGCCAGAACAAACGACTGCTAATTTCGTGGAAAAAAAGCACCCAACAGCTGGCAGACCAATAACTGGTGGTGCTTTCAAAAATTCCCCATTTTGACTACCAAAATACGAAACTCGGTGTGGATGAGAAAAAGTCACATTCACTCAGATCTTTCCATGAAGAATTAAAAAGTATATAAACTTAGAGGAAATCCCTCCCCAATTTAATATGCCAGGACTGTTTCGCTGTTCAATTTTGGAAAAAATGTAAAACGGCCGAGACTCCACACTAGCTTGCAAAATTGCATTAGTCCTCACTGAATTTCAACTGTCAGTAAAGCCTTCATCGACAGATTCTGAGTAATGACAGGTAAAAAATGGGTCATAATTGAAAGGATCAAATTCGTCTATAAAAGAGCTGTTAAGAAGCGTGATTAGGACCATGGTCCGAAAAACTTAATGTCTCCCCGCGTCTCAAGGGAATGACGGACAGCTGGGTAGCGTTAAAGTAGCAGCGAAGTCGAAAGGCGCTAAAAAGGACACAGCATGAGGAAACTCCTTTGCATTTTACATTACATTAGATGGAAATGCTTTTAGGCAAAAGCTTTTATGAAGTGATTAAGGCACATAAAACCTCTCGATCCTAAATAATGCACAGCGAATGAATCCCTATAACGCAGCTAGCAAAGGGAACATGATATACATAGAACCACTACAATCCGGAAGATGCAAAGTCATTAGTAAATTGGGAAGTCCTCTTGTTGCTGTTGCCTCTCGATCGGTTTCAAGGCGCTTGGATACTATTGTAACTGCTTAGGTAGAGAATGGGGCTATGCAGCGAAATGACATTATTTGGACCTTCCGTTTTCCTATCATGGAGCTCTGCTAGCCGCCTAGCCCTTCCAGACATTCCGCTTCGCAACACTTCCAGGAATAAGTTGGCATTGGTTAAGGGAATAAGCCATTAAAAACTGAAGACTTGTCAAGACGGACGGATGGCGCCAAGAAAACCAACGAGGTTCGAGGAGGGAAGAAGGCGGGGGGTTGCGTGCAATAACTCGTCTGCTGACCTAATTTTTATCACTCTCTCACCTCAGCACACTTTGAAGGCGTGTTTGAATTTATTTTAATGGCATGGTGATGCGACTGGGTCACGGAAATAGCGAAGTAACCCCAAAATCCAGCGCCACTATTGCTGCCATCACTGCAAACAGTGACTCAGTTCTAGCTGAAAGACCTCTCAAGGAATACAGATGGGTACACATAGTTTGCATATTTCACGTATATATCCACAATAGTTTTGCTAAAGTAAATATGCACTACTCAGAGCAAGAGTAAAGGCAGTAGGCATCAGAAAAATTAAAAAAAACCGCAATATTATCATTGAAACAAATATTCCAAAAATCTGCGACTTTTTAGTTGACAAGTAGAGGCCCTCGACGATACTGCAGGAGATGACTTAAGCGAGAACACAGTGTTGTGAACCAGAAAAATCGGCCTCCCATTCACGGTCGATGGAATTCATTTCTAGATTGTGAATCTCTATAAAATTGAACATCAAATTTTATGATGTGAATGCTGACACCACTTAATCATTTAAGGAATTGTTCATAAGAGAACTTTGGAAAAGATGGAAGGGTAGCAGAAATTAAGCAGATACAAATAGATCGACCAAATTTTTTGCATGTTTTAAACAATAATTAACAATAAAGTGATATATCAGAACGAAATACATTCAAATGGAATCGTCTGCCCGTCAAGTGGGCATCTTCAACCGCACTGCGATGAGTGACTCAGTTGAGGGCACTCGAAAGGCTCGACTTTCCAGTGAAATTGAGTTTAAATAAACCGAAAACAGAGTTTCTTTGGATGTGTGAATTAGTGGTAGGGGAATGGGCAAAGATTGGTAGATGTAAATTATTTTCGGGAAGCCCACAACAGAATGCTTGAGAATGGAGGTCTAGCATACCAACACTGAATTAGTACGGGAACACATTAGCCATTCGGCGAGTGCTAGCCACGTGCGAACCACAAAAAAGCGAACGCAAAAGTTCACATCGCATCCGCTTCTTGGTGTTATCGTTGTTAGTACTTGTTTTTGAAGTGGTATCCTTTACATGAACAAAATAAGTTTACCAGATTTACCTACTTATCCAGAGGCCTAAAAGTAGTTTAGCTACCTAATTTGTGCCTCCATAATTTCACGATGACCAAACTATGCTAAGCTGAAATAAATACGGGTTTGGCTCCACAAGAGATGGTGTTCGAAATGCGGGGCTGAGATTAACACAAAACAGGAAGGTAAAATGCCAAATTCCACAAATTATGCCTACTGGATAAAACGAGACATCTCTAAACTATAAAACCTAATAGGATAAAGAGGAAACTTTTTTCAATTTGATAAGGATCGGCATGATCGGTTCAAAATGCACCACATTTGAATGCTGGTTTAATGAGGAATTTACATAGATAATTTTGACTTTATTTAAAATTGATCAGAGTGGAAGACTACAAAAACTGAGACAAGTAAGAAATACATTTAAAAACTACGACAAATACTCAATATAATCGGTTAAAATAAACATTAAAAATACCGTGGTAAAGCACTTAATCATTTGCAGTAATAAACAGCGTTTCAGGCAGACCATGATGAAGTGAAATGACAACTTCGTAGCTATTCCTGTCTGGGTGCGTTGGGTAACTACCACTGGCCAAAAGACCGGCAACTCTACCACCCCGGGACAGAGGTCTACGAAGCCTGTAATTCAATCACGTTGGAGGAAAGAAAACGGGGCTCCACTATAAGAATTATTCACCTTTTCAGTATATTGGCTCGGTGTGGGGAGCCAGAATCCTCCCCAGTAGACACCCATGTAGCCCAACCGACTACAGTTCCTTAAGACCTTCAATGTCAATTTTAGGGTACAAGTAGGCACTGGAGATTAGGTGGTTCACTGGTTTAATGTAAAACATCCAACGCTTGTAGAGTGCGTATTTAGTTTGGAAGGCTGCTGAGATCACCCACAATAGTAGAAATATAACGGTGTTTGTTTTAATCAATAAGGTTATCAAAATGCTAGTCCCATCAAAAGGCATAAATAACCTAGATTATACCAACAAACAACCCCGAGGAGCCGTTTTCCCTCTAAAAAGAGACAGAACGCCCACTATTGTGCCTACATGAATGACCCTCGCACGTGCGCATAAATCGAGAGGGCTAGAGAGAGACAAGTCACCTGTACCAGCTAGGAAGACAGCGAGCTTTAAGAAGTGACAAGACAAAGTAAAATTTGCCGAATGGACTCAGGATGCGACGAATGAAATACATAAGGGCTCCACACTTTTTATAACAAGTGTGCAAATAAACATACCCTAGAGGGACAACAAAAACTTACCACATATCCGTGGCGAAGGATACCGGGTCGTAGCTAATAACTTCCGGAGCTAAAGGTTGCGAAAAAAGGAAGCGAGATTAATTTTCGGGTTCGATAAAAATCCACCTTGTTATTGAATTCGCAACGGTATGGTAAAATGCCTATTACCATTGATACGCTAGCCGAAATAAATACGTGACGTAAAAAAGCTTGTTTAGGAAGGAGACCTGAGAGGAAAACAAAATCAAACTGTCGGTCAAAACGCCCCTTGCAGAGCTGTAAAATTACGATCTGGAGTTTTTTATTTGATGATAACCGAGAGTTAAAGCAGATTAATTGATTGTATTAGAACTTAATAGGCCAGTCTTCACTCTGATTATTCCGGTTGATGAAACGACTACCCAATTTCCTAACCGGATCGGGACCTCGTTCTACTTGATTTGGCGTAAGTCCAAGTTCACGTTGTTGAAAGATGTAGATTCTGAAGGTAAATCAGTGCAGTGGACACAAACACCTCGAAACATCGAATATGGTTGTTAATATGGGAGCGTGAAATGATGTACAAGAAACAAGTTATAATTCTACAAAGAAGTCCCCTTTCTATTTCAAAATGCAGTTGGGGTGCATAAAGGGCCTACCGGTCAAGCATACGCCCCCGCAAAAGTATCCCAATCAAATGAGAGCGGGATGATTGGCTCAGCTTACTACACGAGATTCAACCGACTAGACATCAATAAGCGGTTTACGGAGAGTTTCTCAGATGCCACATCAAGATGCTGCAAGCATTCGCCAGTGTACTGATTGATGCATAAAAATACACCCACAGAAACAAGCATTAGAGCAGAAACTTATTGCCGCCCTCAAGGCTTTACAGTCTTAGACAGAGCTTAGTCGGGTTTGGTAGGGCATGGCGAAGACATTAGCGAAAGCAAAAAGCACTGGCCCAAAATCACACCTACGATAGAGAGAAAGATGGATCGAAGAAGTCAAAACCAGAAATTCAGGGTCAGGAATTGCTATTTTAAATTAACCGCAAACGCATGTATGAATAAGTAAAAAGATGAGTGGATGATAGATGTGTCAAGGATGGGCAGTTGGATGAATGGGTCACAGAGAAGTGGATGGGTGGACAAAATTGACAGAAATAAAAATGAGTGAACCAATGAGGTTTTGTTGATTTGTGCTTCATGGCAGTGAAGATAGAGGTTGTTTTAAGATCCTCATCGTCATGCATATGACATTGCAGCGGCAGGAGGGTAATTAACGCACTATAAAGACACTGAGCAGTGACCAATCAGGGGATATAACTCATTAAGATACCATTAAAGCACAACTGGTACCTCACCAAGTTGCCATGTTCCCTATCCACTTTGAGTCCTCAAAAAGAAGTATTCACAATTTAACATCGGGTTAGTTGATCAGTAACAACTACATAAAGGGAAGACCAGGAGTAGTAACATACTGAATAACAATGCCTCCAGCCACTGTCCTGAGGCGCTGAAAAATGTTTGAAAAGGACCTCTTTTTCCACAAATTTATCATGCAGAAATTGACACCGATTGTACCCTACTTCAAAAGCTCGATTGGTCTAATTCATGGAGTGGAACCTGTCGAAACAAACCACATTTATCCAGCTATCCCAAACGGTTCAATACTAATAGAACAGTAACCATATCAATCCGCTTCTATCAAAAGTCCTTTTAATCCATCATCGCCCACCGCCTTAGCCAAAAAGCCTATTTCTAAGGAATACTAAGGACTGTTTGAAATGGAATTTCCACCGAAACCATTGCCTGAACTACTGTGCATTTTATTGCTACCCGAAAACAAGCATTATTTTTAAAGGCTCTTGGGAAAAAATAGCTCTAAAAACTACTGCAGCAAAGATAAGTACAAGTCAAAACTTAATTTAAATAATACCCCATTTTTGTAACACACAGGAATGGACCAGGTGCAATATCCGAGATTGACCCTTACAGATTTTTGACATTTCTTAGCCAATGATCCAATAACATAAACATTAAAATTTTGTCATGGCAACATAAATTCAAATTGTCTTGGGATGTAGCCAAATGTCACAAGTCAACAAGAAACAGGACATGGAAGGCAAAAGACAAAGCTATTCGAAAAGAGTACTCAAGAAATTAATAGAAGACTGAAAGATAACAAGTTGGTGGGTCAAATAAGGTGTCTGAAGGTTGACCGTGGTAAGCAAGGTGACGCAATAAAACGCCTTGGGCAGGAAAAAAGGGAAGGGAGCGTGATTGTGTGGTTGGCACGCGTCACCGCCACCTCGTTAGCACACAGAAAGTACAAGTCACCAGCAAGTGCACTAAAAGTGAAAATTCAGTGCCGCAACCCGATCGACTTCGTGTGTGTGAACTCTGGGCGAGGTCGAGGGGTCAGGTCAGGGGCGAGGCGGATTTTAGGACGGGGGAAAGTGAACTTTGAAATTGAGGTACACCCGACGTTGAAATTGACACTATCATCACTAATCGGGTTTTGGTGAAAGGAGGCGCCTCAAAGATAGCGCAAACTGAAAATACCATCTAACAGATTTGCCACTAGTAGCATGTATATGCGCCACCTCTATACTTCAACCGAGTCCGCCCGTCACATATGTACGACGTGTCAAACTAATTATTTCAGTTGAGATCCATAACATATATATATATATATATGGTCCGCTTTTAAGTAGCACCGCTTTAAGTAAGGCAATGTCCTTGTCCCCCGATCTTCCTAGTAGAAGCCCATAGGACTGAGGAAACTCCGTTAACTGGAGAAAGCGTAGTGACTTTACGCAGTCTGTTGACCGTTTTAAAGACGTTCTAAGGTGGACCACCGTCTCGGAAGTCAAAATTGTACTTGTCTTCTGGAACTTTTAAAATGTTATATGACCTCATTTTCATTTTCAATATGTGGTGGATCTTATCCTGTTATCAAAGTGTTTTACCTCAATGATTTGTTTTAAATGGCCAAGGTACTGTTAAACGGACGACTTTTTGCTTAGTATATCGGCTATTTGGCCAAAGAGATCGGTAATGTCTTTTGATGGATCTATTTGAGGTACGAAAATATAACTTCGACGAGCCATGACAACGGAGACGACCGGGACCGATTAATTCATGCAACGAAACGGTCCAACACTCTCTAAACATGAATTACTATTTATTCCTCCTGAATTTAAAGCAATTTTATCAACAAAAACTCCTCACCATAAATCCACCACCTTATTCGTAGTGTAGGTCGCCCCTGAGGCAGGTGACTCAGATCCAAGGTTGCAAACACCTACCAAAATAGATTTTTTTTTAATAACTGAAGTTTTAAGTTGTTTAAGCCCTCTGGATCGGTTCCGTGAGAAAAAAAACTGAACCACTATGGAATCCTGTGGAAAATTCTTTGAAATACTGCTATTCAAGAGATCATGTGCATTTGGAGTAGAATTTACAACTTCTTCATAGTTGAAAACGAAGAAATCTTGAGAGGCGAAGCGAAGGAATACGGAGAAAAATCTTTTTTGCAGGCGAGGGTAAAACTGTTGAACTTGAGAAAAAAAATATGCGAAAAGGAGATGTCCCCAATCTACCTTGGCAAATAACTGACCCAATGGCATTGGCGACGTCAACAACAACACCACCAACTGTAAAAGTCGCTGCATATATATCAATGTGGTTACATGCACTTTAGAAGTACCTACTTTTAATGGCTCCAAAACAGGCATCGGAATTGCAAACCTGACATCGTCCCTCTTGTCCTTATGGTATAGCTCTCCCAAGAACTATTTATCTCCGGAAGGAAGAGGATGAAGAAAAGGGGAGCAGTGGTGGAGACACTCCTTCGGAAAACGGGTTAAACACCCCTTCGGCGAGGAACAAGGTACATGAGTAGGCAAGCGCAAATAAACAATGAAACAGACTTAAGGATAGAAACAGAAAAGAAACCGAGAAGTTTACTCCACGGAAAAGAGACACAAATGCAGGTAAGTCGACGACAGTGAGGTCAAACACGGGTTGCGCAGTAAAACCGCCACTAGTCCAGGTCCAGTCAGGACCTTGCAAAAGTGCATCTGAATAAAGCTGGAAAGGTAAAGAAGGTAAACGATAAACGACGGGTAATTTGCACCAAATCGTCCCTAAGACCAGGCCATGAGTATGTATGCTTAGCATTCGAGGTGTTCCCTTTTCACTTTACCACTGTCGACGTACCTTCGGTCTCGTAATAAAACCGTTTGTTTTGATTGTGAAAGTAGGGATAACCAATGTCAATTTTGGAAAGGTTGGATGACTTAAATACCCAGGTATGGTTTGACAAACGATAATTTAGTTGTGGAAAATATCAAACTCCGACCGAGTAAACAGTCAGATTTGGCGCGTCATCGCTTTGGAAAGTGCTAGCTAGGTGAGTACCGCGCGAATCACAACAACAGATTGCAAATGTGCGATTTCCCAAGTTTTATTGTAGCCATCAACTTATTATTTGTTTTCCAGGGAAAATTTTAATTGATTTGTGGAGAACAAGGAATTTTCGAAAATAACTACCATTGCAAGAACGGTAAAAATAGGGAATACAGCTTAAAACGTCAAACAAACTAGGAGTTGAGCTAATGAAGACCGACAGATTAATGAGCTACACGCCAACGGAGGGTTTTAATATTGAAGTCACTTTTACAGAAAAGGCCACCATAACACGCTGAATACGGTCGTAGAGAAAGCAGGTACCTCTATCCTGCTCAAAATGTCCGCGGATCATTAGCATGAGGGCCTGATGCAGCTCTCAAGTTTGGGGAAATCCAGCTTGTGAGATGAGCGAGAGAACCGGTGTCATTGAGAAGCTCTTGTCTTCGAAAACCTTTCACTTAACCCAAAACCAGATATTCACACAAAGCCAATGACGAGCAAATGGTGGTCTAGTTTCTGGCTGGAATTACCTATATCAGATTCAGCGTCAACCGAGATCACCTAAACAAATTGACGTGTGATATCACAACGCAAATTATTCAACTAAAAAACACCGAGTAAACACTCAACTGATCCTGCACAGTGCTGACAGGTACTGTTCAAATTACATATGGACTTAAAGTTTTACCAGACTTCACACTAATCGAACAAAGTCGCATCTTCTAGATTGCAAAAAACGCCAGGTTAAACGCCATTCATGCGCAGTCGATATATGTTGCTACCTTAAAAATGCACGAATTACAAGACGAATAGACCGGGAAGCTTACCATAAAGCGACCGATACCGGTCACCAGGACAGAAACGCTGGACAGCCAGAAGCTTGTCTTGAAAAATAGTCCATTGTCACCTAATCAAGGTTCTTCCTAGACAACGAATCACTTAGCATAAGCTGTATAAAGCAGCATTTGATGCATCCTGCTTGATTAATTGCTACGTGGCACATATCATAAATAGGAAATTCCACATTTGAAACGAACAAAATGAAAGGAGAGAGAGGGGTGGTTAAAGAGGAGGTGAACAAAGAAGGGCTGGAATTCATGCTTCAATGGCCAGGGGAAGGGGTGAAAAGGTATGCAAAGCCAAGTGAATCACCCACAATTAAAAGGCGCCCAAATTTCAGCCAGAAGATGAAGATGACGATACAACTAAGTTTGTGATGTCACTCTCGATGCAATGCAACCGTCACTTTCAAGTGTGCGTAAAATGAGGGGCTAGACATGCACATATATGTGAAGAAATAGGAATTTATAAGGGAGATTGTAGGAGAGGCAGATAACAGTGCATTAGGGGAAGGGAGGACAAGTAGCATCGGTTGGCCGCCACATTTGCTATTAGTGTCACCTATAACACGTATTTTTCATAACTTTGTGGCAAGTAGTCGGTAAATTTCGTGTTGCAAACCAATTGTTTAATCTAAAACAATAATGTTGATTTAGAATGTAGCTAGCTTGAGAACAACTGTCTTTTCTGAAATTCGAGCAGCAATGGAAGTGGCATTTGAGGAGACCATAGTAGAGTAGTAAAACATTCAGGCCACGGTAGTCAAATTTCCTTCTAGACACGCCCTAGCAGCGAGCGTGTTGAGAGGAAAAAATATGGTTGAGAGATGCTTGAAGTTAATTGTAAATAGGATTGAATTTCGGATAGCAATTATTGAAAGAAAAGACGTGACTGGGACCTTTAAGGTGTCGGCAATGCAGTGAAGATGAAGGCTTGTCGCCACCTTAGCAGGTTGTCAGGCCTCTGACTGATTCACCCCTACCTTGAGTCAACGTGGGGGCGTTTCTACGCCTTTTTACCAGAGTCAAAGCTAGGCGTTATATCCTCAGCTATGCATTCCCCACTAGCAGTGACCATCAGATAACGACAGACTCGCCGACCGCGTGCCTATTTAATACCTAGGTTCGGAAGAGAGTTAGAGATAGTTCTAAAGGTAGTAAAAAAGATCAAGTACAGGATAGAAGTCGCTAGTATATGTGAACATGTACGCAAAAAGGAGTTCAGTTTGAAAGGACCAAAGTCAGAAATCTGGAGGTATAATCCAGCCCAGGCACCGAGTGATTAAAATCTAACGACTGATAAAACCCTACCAAGGAAAATTGCTAGCATTTTTATACATCCGGTGGTAATCCAGGGGTTCGATTGAACCGTCCAAGAGACAGCTTTATTGGAAGCCCAAAATAAGACTAATTTTGCAAGGTTCCCGTATCTCTGAAAGAGATTGGGCAAAAGCATCTGCTTTTGTAAGATGCTTTGATTATAATCAAGGGACGGAGGAAGGAAATTTTGAGATGGCAATTCCGAAAATGCAATTAGCAGCTTACCATGAAAGCCTACTTATTCTTAGGGGAATAAATCTTGTTTCAGGAAAAGTGTGCATATGCTCTGAAAACCTTAATAATTGGTATGACCTTGGGGTGAAGACCCGCAAGTTATCAATACAAAATACCCACTTCGAATTATCCTATTTTAGTAGCAGTTCAAATACTTACACGGAAAATCCTCGGATAAAAAGGACACACAAGGACTGCAATAGTCTAATGGCAAAATTGCAGGCGAACGTCAGAGCTTGTTAGCATTAGGGCAAAACCTAGAGTGGAAAATAAATGCAAAAACCAAAGTAAGAACTTTACAGCCCTGATAGCGTTCCAGAAATTTGAGTAAGGACACCACTTTTTAGCGTTCGGAAAAGACTTTATAAAAAACGCACTTTCTAAATAAGGCACAGTTTAAAATGCGGAAAAGCTGGCAGTAGGTAGGTAGCAGCAAAACTGGCTACTCATTACACGATGAAGCTTCGAATAAGTCAAAAATAGTCAATGAAAAGTAATTTGTCTGTTTGGATTAGCATCGAACGAACGATTTATTTGAGAAAAAGAGCGGAAAATTACAAAGGCAATAGCTTTGCCCCCAAAATGTCTTCTTTTAGAAGTATGGAACAGATCATATTCGAAAAAAATACGGTTCGAAGTATCTTTTAGGATTTCAATCCTACGCACGCAATCTTGATCTGGAAACGAACTTTTAAAAACCCATTTTGACCAATTGCAGCGCAAGTGCCGCCTTCCATTCAATCACCAACCCACATTATATCCTGCATTCCAAAGGTGAAGGCAGTAGGAAGAGAATAGGCAGGACACTGGTGTACAAGTTCAAGTTGGGCAAATAAGGGAGTCCCTGTTAAGAACCGACTGATGTAGCAATCCCACCAAAGAATTTGTGAAAGAAATGTAGAATCGCTTGCTAATACGCAAAGATGTGTTGGAATGGCTTGGGACAAAACTGGGCTACCAGTGAAGCACTACCTGTAGTTATGGTGCAACTCCTTTTCGATTACACCAAGAACATATGTATCAGTACGGCCCCCCAATTCTAACTCCTCTACTATCCCCCTTACCCATTCTACCTCATTCCACTGTAGTTTCTCATGACAAGAGACAGAGATCGAAAGGGAATGACTTGAACCTGTGAACTTTATGTTCAATTAGTTTGCTGAAATTCTTGGAAAGATCAACCTTTATGTTTCATCAGTCAATGGACAATATAATTGTCTTACGTTCAATTTTTGTGCATGCATTTAGGAGCGGGGTATTTCAAAAGCTTTTTTGTCTTAAACAAAGGAAGTGATTCAGAAACACGGGGATCACCAATATCATGAACGGGGAATCATTGACCGGCAAACACACAGGTTACGCTCAGCCCCTGGCGTAGAAACAAGTCAGTACCAAGCAAAAATTCATTCCATCTCCACATCCATCACTAAAAGTGACTACAAATTATATTCATGCCTGATTGCTATGGCTTTGTTTATGTATTTAGGAAGAGGATAATTCAGTCCATTGTCAGTTTCGAGCAGCGAAAGAGCGACCGAATGTAGGGTCTGCGAAAAGACAAACAAAGGGGTAGAAATTCAAGAATTTTATGTACAGGTTCCAGCTTAACTGAGGAGAGGCTCTAATGCTTTTCAATTATTCTTTAAGAACTGCGATGCAAAGCACCCCTATGAGAGGAGGAAGATTACGCAGGAATCAGAGGAAGCAGTACCCTACAAGATGGGATTCGAAACCAGAAGCAGTCTTAGTGTTGATGCTGCAATCGCTTTAACCAATAAAGGTTTGAGCCCGTAAAACATATTCTTACAATCAGAAAAACGCGTCATTATTTGCCATGCGAGAATCATCACGCAGAAGTGTGGGGAAAGTATAGCGTATGAATTGGTAGTTGACTAGACGAAAATTAGTTGAAAACTTACCCGCATAATCGGGTGTTCCCGCGAGTTCCTTATGCGGCTTCGATTTGTTCAAAACAGAGGCCAGTCCGAAGTCTGTAATGAAGACGTCGGTGGATGGGTAGGGCTTACGGAGGAGGATATTTTCTGCCTACAAGAGACAGGTTGAATAAAACAGCATTTCAAAGAATTACGTGTCTAAACCATTACAGACCTATGAACTCCGTAGGAATGCTATATGCTGTAAAATTCCCTGGGATCCGTGTAAAATGCCAAGAGCTGGAAGATAACCAATACGAGGCGCCGATAATTATAGAATTTAACAGAATCAGCTGGCATAATTCACAAAAAATCTGGTGAAAGGAAGAATAACAGAAGACGGTTGTTATCATCATCAACAACAATGTGTGTACAAACACGGGTGAGCGGGCACTCATCTATACACCTCGAATGCTGATCTAATGAGGCACCAGGCTAGACGCACCAGGGAGCACTGAGGCGCAAGGAAAAACTTAAAAACTGCAAATCCCGGCAGTAAATAGAAGTAGGTCAGCAAATGTCATTTATGCACGAGAGTTAGAACAAGGAAGATAGCAATTCGGTGGACAGAAATTAAGAAAAGCCAACGCGTACATTGGGTCAAGAGGCCCCTCTAATCCCTGTACTTTTGCAATAAATAACGCTTTGGGACCAGAGCCTATGTTGTGGTGACAATCTCAGTCCAAAGGAAGCGAGTTATTAACCTGACTTTCTAAAGTTTATGCGTACAAGAATTTTCACAGTACGAATCATCAAAATCACTCGCTACCATGAATGAACTTGATAAATACGATAGGATAAATTCAAATTAGAACCTTTTTTAATAATAAGAGAAAAGGATGCGTTTCAAAAGGTGAAAAATACGCTTATTCCCCACATGGCTCCCCGGCACATATATGCACCTATGCCCGTTAAACGAAAAGCCTTACTGTACTGCCGAATCACAGTGAGATAGACCGCTTCATTTCATACGATAAGTTCCCGAAGCTTCAAGCATTCTGGAACGTTCACCGTTCTCACAGAGGCTGATGTTCTCTGTGATTCCGATACAGGCGTTTATGTGGTGATTATCCGGAAATGGGTATTTCATACCCTAAGTGGATGTTCACAGGAGTGACTGTCAAAGCTGTGGCCTGAAAATCACCACGACTAGGGAAGTCAATGGTGCACTGACAAAAGTACGGCTGCCTTTGGAACATGACATTTATTCCGCTCAAATGCCTTACTGGTGAGGGATTGTGCATCATAACCATACTGTGCTTGCATTCTTCGTTGAAATGATATCTGCAGATAGCATACTTTTATTCACAAAAAACTTCGTATAAAAATGTGTCTTATCAGCTTATTAATTGCTTTAAGATTTAATTCAATTTTAAAAGTGGCACACAGGATGGTAGTTCATACCGTAGTGGGAACGCAAATATTCCAGTATCACAAAAGAGAAATCTCCATTATATTTAATGCACTACACTTCATTGATAGAGAATGAAATGAAAAAGATGAGTCGCAAAGTGGAATTCAAGATTTATAAAAGCAAACCGTGCATTTTCCAGGCATAAAAGCGGCTACGAAAACTGGTAAACAGCAAAAAATGCTAAGAATAATGAGCCCAGCATTCGCCGTAGCGAAATACAACAGACAAGTGGGACCACTCAGTGCCGAGATCGTCGAAAAGATTAGTAGGAGGGAAAATAACACCAATGTAATAAAGTACGAGACCTAGGAAATCATCACATGAACATGAGCCCAACAACCCTTTAAGTTCACCAATATCACCGGTAGGTTAACACAGTCACTAAATTGCGAAGTTGTCAAATAAAAAGAGCATGTGAAACAACGACAGTGCTTAAATTGAACAAATGAATAATAGTAAAAGTCGTTCAAAAAGGCATACTTTGATGTCGAGATGAACAATGTTCGCTTTCTCGTGCATAAATGCAAGTGCATTAGTAATTCTTGAAAGAACTGATGCGACATAAGATTCCGGTATCCGGGATTGTGGAGTAGTTCCATCGCTGAAGTCACCATCACCGGACGGCAAGAGAGGTCGATTGAGGGTTTTTGGAGAACAGAGATCAAACAAAGAACCACCTTCGGCACTAGAGTAAAGTAGGAAGAAATTAAGCCGAGTATAAATAGGGATAAACTTCACCATATGAACTAGACTCACAACTCCATGACGATTGCTACTTGGGTTGGGTCTTCGTGGACAGAAAACAGTAGAGGTGCCACGGCACTAGGAGCATTGTAATCCTTGTTTGATGGTTGAAGGGTTCGAATCAATTCAATCTCATTGCGAATTTTTTCGATGGAATCACGCCCACAGCGAAAACGGCGAATAATTTTAATCGCTAGCGATTTACCATCCGGTATGTCATTAACAAGCTCAAAACTTGGTCTGAATTCACCAGTGGGGAGGCAAGCAGGCATGCTAGATTTCCTTTCATGCAAAATACCAGCACATCTTAGCCTTATTCGAAAAACTTTTCCGGCACCGCCACTAAAGTAGACGCGTTAGGTAAAAAGTTCCAAATTTACCGCCCAATAGCATCCCCATCCGTGTCATAAAATTGCCGCCATGATTCGTTAAGAGCCATGTCGGAATTAAAGCGTTTGGGACACGATGAAGAACCCCGACAAGCGCCTTGACTGGGCATCGGAACATTTACCTATTTCAAGTCGAAGCTACCGCAATTGCACGACCTTTGTGTTTACCAACACAAACATTAACACTGGCAAACAATCAAACAAATGGGAATTTACTCAACAAATAAACGAACTTAACTATATAATATTTATCAAGCCAAAAGGTTCAGGATTTTTAAAAGATTAGACGAGGTGGCATAATTCTATATTTGTGTAATTAGGTAAAAATGACCTCACAACTCAAAGGCAAACAAATCAATTTCATTTAATCTCAGCTAAAGCAAAGTTCCATCGGTGACGTACCTAGCATGTAGCAATCATTGACTATCAAAAGAAGGTGCAACTTTACCGAAGTTGCGCTATTCACGCCCTCTAATTAAGGTGTTAATACCAAGCCATAAGGCTCCAAAATCAAATTCCAGTACATATTTGGGAATCTGAGTCTCTCTAAACTTTTGAAAAGCCTTTGTTGTTAGAAATCATACATCGCTAATAAAAGGAAATGTGGAAGGCAATTTCAATTGCATCTTTTAAACCTATTTTAGTGGAAAATGGACAATCTCGACAGGCCTTGTAATCGAGGTAAGGATGTTGATTTCTAATAGGGCTCCAACATTAAATCCTATAAAAATTTGGCATTTGCAAGTGCTCATATTCCGCACTGCATGATGTCTTCCTTCATTGTAGGCGCTTAACTCAATCTTATGGAACTAGGGTTAGAGGAATTAAAGAGTGAAGATAACATGGCTCTCACAGCCAGCTAAAAATCTTACCACAAAGTAGATACCAAGAAGAGTGAGCCACTTGAATAGTTAATTAAAACAGTGGATCACTATAAAAACTAACTTGCCGGACAAGTTTTCTGATACTAATTGAGTTCAAGTAATAAAATCAAAACGCTGCTTGACACAAAAACCTCCGAAGTTTAAAGTGCTGTATGTCATCCGTATTCCATTGCTCACGAAAAATGGTATGAAATCCTACCATCCAAATTATAAAAACTCTTATGTGTCACCTTGTTACTTTTCAAGCCAAGAAGGAAGACAATGAAGTTCGGCAAAATAAGTACTGTCGACAGAGAAGAAATGAAGCTGCTGACGCTACCCTAAAGTCTGGTCACCAGTGGGATGAGATCGGTTCAGGCCCTAAATGTCACCTTTGCCAAAACTGACATTTAATCAGACAACCAATATATTGCACATTCCTTATTGTTCTTGTAATTTTTGGCGTTTAAATGTTAGATGAGTCTCGTAGATCTCCTCTCCCCTAACCCTCAAACTTTATGATCGCCTAGGTTGATTTGGTATTGGCATGTTTATTGGGTAAACTAATTGATAAGAAAGAACAAGCTCGGTGAGCTGTGATTGAGAAACCTTTGTAGCGTCCCGAGGCTTCCCTGAAAACGAAAGAAGACACTACTGGGGCAGAATATCGATTCAGCTTCAAAGAGAGGGAAACTTTTACCTACCCAAAAAACTAAAAAAGATTTATTCAACTTCAATTTCGGCAATGCCTACTACACCGGTACGATGAGAATGAGTTTTTCCCTTCCTTCAACCCTAACAGCCGTGTCATCAATTCATTTGGACCACAAAGCACTCTTCCCAATAGCGAAGAATCAACTGGAACTGTAGATTTCGGTTACGTAGTACAAGGATGAATACGGTGCTTTCGGTGCATCACCACTTCTTTATTCACCCGTACTGCGGAACAATGTCTTCCTCACGCCTAAGCAGGAGAAAGTGGAAAGTGCTGCTTCAAGGTGTGGACCTGTTCCGACACGTGAAGCATTCCCCTCCGAAAAGACGCCTCTTTGGCCTCCAGATCAAAACTTAGCACAATTATTGAGAATACAAATATTGATGCAAAATAGTAGGGAAAGCCATTTCACTCTCATTATGGGCAAGAGTGACCCTAGGAGAGCCATAATTTTATCGGCAACAAACATCCTCCAGCTTCTGGATTGTGAGTCAACGATAGTGAAAGATGAAAACCCACCTCCCATAACCGTACAACTCAAGCTTGCTGTGACGGCTGCAGTATGAAGAATTTTACACCAAACACTTGTTAACGCATCCTCCAGGGATAGGATCTGCTGCTCAATTTTAAACGAAAGTGCCTTACCTAAACGGGGAATGAATATAGTTGGAAGTGTCTCTTGAAGCAAACTGAATGCCTTCAAAAAGTGCATTGCTGCCATACATTTAATAGAAACAATAGAGCAGTAAATCACTCCTGCCTGCTTAGACACCGAACAGAGTGATTCTGTGATTGCATCTGCCCAAAAATTTGCTCTCCAACTCTAAAATGGCATGCCCGGTATTTGCTGCAAACACATCCTTTGTGGTGGAAAAGACAAGCTCATCCACCAAGTCTGAAATAACATCATTCAATGCAAGCGCTGCGCATCATGGAGGACGACATCCTAACACCGTGGTCCTAGTTACTAGTAATCCTGGGGATAGCTGTCTAAGGCTTCAATATATAGTATAAATGATAAGGGAACTACTGAGGTTATGTTTAGGGTTATATGAACCGGATTACAGTCTTGTTAAAATATGTCAGATCTGCCTTCCAAAGGTCAAGATCAAATTCAAGTCCTAACGTGTTTACACAAAACGCATTTTCTCCGTGAACTTTCAAGGATTCATAACCTCGAACTTTTAGTCCCTCAGCTGCCTCAACTTTAACGTCTGATAGCACTACACCGATGCCGTCATTGAGGGGATCACCGGCAATTTTATCCACTGCGGTGAAGACTAGCATTGAAGACTACCTGAAAAGGGCGGTCTGTGCCTTGGAAACCTCCCTCTCATGCAACATCTTACAACATGTTATAAATAAATATAAGCGTCGATTGAGACGACGTTGTTGGGGCGTTTGGGCATTTGTACTTAAAATTGTATTGGCGAATAACAAATGAAACACACAACGAAGGCATGACCGATAAATTATACGGGGTGTGACGAAAGACGGTGAGGAAATAGGAAGAAATGCAAATTTCGAAGGACTGAATGAAGCTAATGGTGCAAACTATCGTGCAAAGTAGATTTGATGTAAATAAAGAACATTGAAGAAAAGCAGGGAGTTATGGTACAAAAGGAAGAAAAAGCAATTAATTACCTAAACGGAGTAATCAAAGTGAAACTAAATGAGGGCAAAAATCGGCAGGAGAGCAACAAGAACATCCGATAATAAAGCATACCAAATGCAACCATACATAGCAGATTAAAAATTTGTGCCGGTTACTCACTTCATTCCTTACCTTTTCATTTTTCCACCCAATCATTCATCCCACCACATTCATTCATTTTCTCTATTAATTATTTCTCCAATTTACTAATTCCTGAGTCAATTGATTCTCCAGTCATCCACTTTATTCATTCAAACAATCACTCGTTGCCGATTCATTCCGTCATTCTACCATTCATCCTTCCGTTATTCATCCATTGATTCATTCTTGTTCAATTTATTCGTTCCTTCATTCCCGGTCTACTTATTCACTCATTTCGATTCATTTTTGTTCTTGAATCTTGTGTTCATTCTCATCTGACACACATCTTCGCTTTTTCAATCTTCCCAAGCTCAGTCATCAAACCATTAAATTTTGCAGACTTATCCATTCACTCATACCCAATCCCCCTTTTATTTATTCTTTTTAATCCATTATGCTATTCATTTAGCTATCCATTTATTCCCAATTCATCCATTAATTTACCATATTTATTTTCAATTGCTTCAGTCCTTCCATATTCATACCTTAAATTCGCATACATTTATTTGTTCGCGTTTAATACATTTTTCATTCAAACACTATCGATGCATTCATAATACTCATTTATTCCTTCCCGATTCAGTTACTCATTCGCGATACACGAATGCGTACCGTCTCGAGACTCCCCTGAAAATGAAGGAAGACACTACTGGGGCAGAATAGGTATTCAGCACAGAGAGGGTGTTTGGGCTATTGGCATGGCGCGAAGGCCAGCCCGAAGGCCAGCCCACCCAGCGAGGTACAAGAAGGCTAATGCAAAAGTTCAAAAAGTGGTGCCTCACCAATAGCGAGGCATAAATTGCCATCGTGCTACATAGCCTCCCTCCTCTTTTGAGCGTCATCTCCGGCGCTCCCGCAGGCCAACCTCCCGCGTCAGCCATTACGACGTGGTCGGTGCCGTAAGGAAACACCCGCGATCCCACCGTGCCAGTCACCAAATTAGCGTTCAACTGAGGAGGTACTTGACGTCAACGTCACTGATGCCTCTTGGCAGCTTAGCTGGATCTGGGGTTTCGTCTGGTTTGGAAACTTGATTCAGGGTGGGGAATTGCGCTGGCCATCATGTGTGTCCATAGATGGATGTAGGAACACTGGGAGGTCCATGGGGGATGGTAGAGAAAGTCTGTAACGAAAGTTCCAGATGGTTCACGGCCAGCGTTGCTTCAGTTGCTAATGGCTTTTTTGCAGAACACGGGACTGGGATGGATGCCGAAGGCAGACGTCAACTTCAACCCTTCTGTTAGGGGCCAGTACCATTCTCCCATCCGTAGCATATGTGCGTCTTGCGCTCCACTAAGGTTTATCACGCAGAAGTGGAAAATCAGGATACATGCACCCTAAGATCGAGTTCGCTTTCTGCTGCCATCAATGTAGCGTCCCGAGGCTCCCATGGAGACGAAAGAAGACACAATACTCGGGCAGAATATACATTCAGCGCAGAGAAGGTGTCTGTGCTATTGGCATGGCCCAAAAGGCCAGCCCACCCAGCGAGGTACAGGAAGGCTAATTCAAAAGTTCAAAAAGTGGTGCCTCACCAAAAGCGAGAGTGATAAACCGCCATCGCATTGAACATGCATTACAGATCCATTCGCTCATCTATTCACACAGTCCCGATTCCTTAGCACATCCGCAGCTCATTCATTCATCCCCTCCCTTATTCAACCCTTCATCTGTAGTGATTTGCTTCCCTATATTGAATGCCGCATACGACATTTCACCAGATTAAGTTACGGTTTTTTTTGCTCACTCAAACAACATAAACTCCCAATTCCCAAAATCTAATATATGTATCTACCCCTTGTAGTCGTGACTACCCTAATCCGGTGTTAATAGTCTTACTTCGGAGTTACGGCGTGGAAGGAAAAAACTTTTCCCAAGAGGAGACAGCCCAGGATGTGATAAACAAACCGTAAAAATCAAAAACTCCCTCAACTTTACACGATACACTGGAGTTGGATAAATATCCCGATGTCCGTACCAGCAAATCCCACACTCACACAGAAGACCTAAGCGTCTTTTCAAAACGCGGTTTTTGCCATTGATATTATGATTGAATCGAGTCAGCAATAACATCTTGCACATGCAATAAGCGCTGCCAATATCACACCTATGTACACATAATAATATTGACACTTTAGCGGGGTCACGATAAGGGCAGTAGTAGCGAGAATACAACAGAGATTCACAGAAAAATCGATTATAAAATTGAGGTCAATAGTTACAGTCATGAATTGTCACGCAATCGGCACGATGATCCACGACACCGACGGCATAAACGCCGATGTGAGATGTAGTCGAGAGCTGACGCCTGGACACCCGCGCCTCCACAACCGCCTTGAAGTAGCGAACTGTCCTTGCTACAGCGACAATCACTATTACTCCAATGATATGGGGCACAAAAAGAAACCTCGTCCACAGCGAAATCGAGGGCAAAAACCCAAGAAGATGGAAGGGAGCTTGTGCGTACTCCATAGTAAAGTGAGTGATAAGTAGGGTGAAGAAATCGTAGAAGCACTGAAGACTCGGTGATTCAGCTCTCAATACGAGTGGACGGACATTTCGACGCCAAGTTCGGGAAGTGTACGTGAAGAGAGCAAAAGTGGTAAACATGAGGTAGTAGCCGGGGTAGAGACCGTGCCAAAATGCAGAGACGAGGAAGACGAGTATAGTGCGGAAGCGCAGTGGGGCACGAAAGTAGACTACTTCGCGTAACCATCGAACCGTCCCGATGTTCCACGCGTCGATTAGGACCTTCAGATTAGGCGCAGTCTCAACTTGGAAGAAGTCAAAGTTGTGCACGTTGGCCCAAAGGGTGGTTCGGGTCTCAGGATCAACTCCGGTGTAGCCGTTGCCTGCGCAGATGCCCAGCATCTCAGCAAGGCACCAACCGAAGTAGTACTTTAAGCGAGCGACCATAAACGCCGCAAACATGTAGCTTGTCTGGCCCAATAACGAAAGCTCCTAAAATTGTGATAAAAGCGTCTTCCCTTAGCTTCGAGGACGGCGTACAATCGTTCCCATTAATACACAGTCTAGTTCAGAGCAGAGTTAAGAGTAAGCTTTAACAAACTGCGACTAAAGTGGAAAGTGTGATTTCGGAAGTGAAAAATACGTGGAATCTATACAATCTGCATTAGGTTCACGGCAAAAAAATCGAAAAACGGCAATAAGAATACAGACAAGAGATAAGGAGGAAAATGCTGTTAAAAAGAGGGTGAGGGAGTTAAAGTGGTCGAGTTAACTGCAAATAAGCAAACACATGCAAACAGCGATAATTCCTTACCGGTTGTTGTTGTACGGCCTCGCTTCAGTGCTACCCTTAAGTGACAAAAAAGCGAAGTTAATGCGAAAGACGTCACATCAACGAGAGGGTCACCCTATCACCTTAAATAAACGTAAGCGATAGTCGCTTAAGGTGAATGAACGAAGAAGCCTGATAAACTTCACGAAGAAATCAACTACCAAAGCGGTGTAGAGGTAGCTTGACCAGAAGGTTCGACGTAGGAGGGAAGTTACACTGACATTAAGCCATGGTAGAGTTTTAATGTTTGTTCAACGTTCATACATTCTTATGGCTCTTTTTAATCCTTCTAATCAAGTGGATGGTTTTGCATTTATGATTTCCAATGAAAAGGCCACACGCCGTTGAGATGATTAATCATGACAGTTGTATTGCCAGCTCTCTTCTTGACTCGTACAATCACCGACGCCTTCAGGGATAAATCAGATCGTACGTTAGTGGAAGTGCGAAACGATGTGTTCGACAGAATGGTGCAGTTTTCGTCCAAGTCTCTAAAACGTCATGCATTTACATGGACTAACTCTAATATGTTTAGCACTGCACCATGGCGAGCAGGAGTGAGAGTCTACTTTTAATTAGCTCATTGCTTCTCCAAAATAATGAAAATTGAATAAGATGAAAAGGTCGGACACGCTCATGAAACAGGGGTCTGAAAATACCCCTGGTATAAGGCTGAAGAGCGTCCAAATGACATCAGAGGACATTAGAATAATGAAAGCAAACAAAAAAGTTAACCTTCACTTTGAGCACTTCATTGGTGAACTTAATCCCGCTTTTACTTGCTACGAAGAGAAAATAGCGAACAAATCAGATTGGCAAAACTATTCAGGTAGATCTTTTCACTTTCATTTGCTAACAGGGATTGTAACAGAGGGATGTCGAGGAATACCAAGGGGCAGAAAACCGTCAGTGAATTCAAAGGTCATTTCTATCGAATGGAATTATTAGTAAAAACGCCAAGCAACATGCTCAAAACAGAACAGGGGCTATGTAACTAAATAGTATTAATCTTAACAACATGCGGGATTAAAAAAAACTTTCAGTCTCCTGCGCATAGTCATTCACACTCGTGTTACTATTGTCTCCAAATGCAGCCACTTCAAGACCCGTAGAATTTTTAGCTTTAATAGACCAGGCACTACGACAAGATCACTTCTTTTAGCCTTCCGATTCTTCTCTGGCGATTATTCCAGTCTCTCCCATGAGGATCCTCCTTTGACTACAGATTCCAGAAAGATTTTGAGCAAGCAATCTCACTTTCAAACAGTTCTTTCCCTCAGGCAAATGAATGTGGTGGAGGTGTGGACTACCCTCACCATTCAGACGAACGTGCGTGCGCGCGTGCACGTGAGCGTTGACTTTGATGTCTCGCCTAACCAGTTCCATGTGCGTACAATCTCACAAGGGCGTAGAATGAGTGGACACTAGCGTAGGCGTTTGCACATGGTGCGAGTGGCCGAAACACGCATACACACACGACTATTTCATATTAACACGTTCGCTAACACCTGCCCTCCTAGTTTCTTCCCCGAACCCGATGCCCTACATACATGTCGTGTTCTTCAATAGTTTATGACATCATGTTCCACCTACTTATTGCAAGCCAGTTTGCTAAATTCAGAATGACAAAGTATGTCCACTATCTTACAAGCCCCAGGAGAAACATAGCTTTCTAATTCTTACTCAGCAATTAGCGGTTGTCACATCAGAGCTGTGGCAGTTTATTTCTCTCCACTTCTTAAAGCAAACTTTTTAACAACATGGGTATTGGGGATGGGGTTCTATTTTTGAGAAAGAGTTTTCCATCAATACCAATGTTAGCATATTTATGCTCGGACAAAAGAGAAAGCATGGAAAGAACTAATTAGAGATTAGCACTTAGCTGATGAGGCGGCAAGTGCCATTCAAAACAAAAGTCAAGGTTGTCAAGACCCAAGTCAGGGTAATATAGATAAAATATTTCGCATCTCATTGGCAATTCGCTTTGACTACACCTCCGTGTTTTGTGTTACCGTCATGTCAAGCCCTTCCTTTGACTTGTGATTGACTCTCAATTAAATCAACAATGTTTCGTAAGGGTGATAATGAAAGCGAACTCCGAGAGTCTGGTCACAAATAGATTCCCTAAGGTGAGGCCACGGTGGTTGGCACTTTTCACCAATGCAAAAAACGATCCACTTGAAACAAAGCCGGAGAAAAAGGCGGTCAGTTGGACGCCGACTGCGAATGAATCAAAGTGGCGACCAGGCGCGTCAGGGGAAATTCCTTACTGTTTCACTTTGTAGTTACAATAAAAATGCAAGGCTAAAGGAAGAGGTACTTATAAGGTCATTATGAATGCAACAATCCATACTCCGTTGACATTTCAAACTATGCTCCTATTCTGTCATGTGTATATCAACCCCACCCCCTTACTTGCAGTTTTTTGAAAAACGCAGGAGGTAAAAGACGTATTGCCTTCGAAGCACAAATGAGCAAGCAAGAGTTTCAATGCTGATGATTGACTGTTGGGATTAAATGTGAGGGTGAATAACTGGAAGTTGAATAGGATGGTACTACAATTTCGTTGAATTACCCGGATCAAGTAGACAAAGGTGGCAAAGAACCCAGTTGGACTAAGTTCCATTTCTACATGGGTTGACCAAAAGACATAGGGCCAGAGGTGGAATTATTTTCCCTAAGCTTGCTTCTAACATGCATTGTATCGCTTTTTAGGGCAATTTCAAACAAGCTGATTGAATAAAGTTGGCTAAAACGAATAAACGTGGCTTTATTGATGAGGAAGGTAATTTGTAACCAAATGTCACAAGAAGAATAATGGTAAACGCCGGCGGTCAGATTTAGAAATTGTCGATTGCCAGACCAACTATATCGCCTTCCAAACACAAGGTTGCTTTGATTAAAAAGCAGAATTTTGTATTTTGCTAGCTAAAACCCACCATCCAGATGAGAAATCATCATCGCTACCACTGCTATGACCAGTCGCCCGAAGCCAAAAGTACAACTGCAGCGTTGATGAAAGTACATTCCCCGCCTGCCTGCTTCGTTACGTTTTCACTAACGTAGGAACACATAAGCAGTACCCGTGCCAAATAACATGTTACAGCGCTCCAAAGGGAGATACAATAAACAAATCAACTCATCCCAGGCAAAAAATACGCTTTGTGCAAACGCGTTAAAAAACCTCTCCCGAATTTTGCCTTCCTTTTGCGCGTTGACTGCCAAGGACGACAGAGAAAGAGAGAATGAATTGCTATTTGGATGCCTAGCAACGGTAGGGGAGAACGAGGGGTGGTAGCATCAGCAGCAGCAATGAAGACTAGTAGAGGCGAGTAGTCCCAAACAGATACATTGTAAACAAGACATGAGGGAGAAACGAGAGTTCGTAACACACAACAGGAAACTAAAACGCAAATGTACACACACAGTAAGCTTCCAGTCCCACAGGAGGAAGGAGGGGGAGAAAACAGGGATACAAATGGTACAGACAAAACGGAAACGATCAAGGCCACATGTCAACGCAACGCACCACAGTACGGATGAGCGCACGTATGTGCACTTACGGAATGAGACGCAGTGCTTCTGCAAATGCTGTCAGTTGGGAGTACAGCAGAGGCAGCAGAACAACAACGGCAGACACAAAAACAGGGGAGGGGGTGTTGAATATCACCTGCCCTGTCCAGACGGAGAGGATAAATTTACCCCTCTACTTACTCGCCTTTCTCAACACCTAACTCCGACAATGCTGTTTACAGCGGGACCGAATTCGAAACCAAGTGTGGCGTTGATCACTCTCAAGTTATAATCTTGGCGAATTAACATATGCAACAGAACAATTAATTATCATAATCTGATTGTGAAGATATAACTTCTTCAGATCTATGTGTGTTTTCCGTGTATGCGTGTTTCAAAATCCCTCTCCTCTGTACTGACTAAAAAAACCAGGTTTAAGCTACAAAATGGATTCCCGGTTTGCGTTTGCACCATCTCGAAGTTGAACGTGAGACGAAAATGGGGAGCGGAAGTATGATGTTCACACAGTTTCGCATCATATGAATAGATGTGCAGTTCGTGAAACCCCAATAGTTTAGATTTTTGGATTAGTAGCTCACAAGAGCAAGGTTGTCAAGTTGTGGGAAGCACAGGCTGAATGGACGTATGCCCGAACACCTTCCACGCTTAAACTCGGTGTCATATCAATCACAAATGGTCCCACTAGTGTAGAGTTCCTTTTAAAGGTTAGAAAAGGACGTGCATCAGCCAGAAAAAACGTAACATGTTCAAAATAAGCCCTTGAAATTGTATGCCGATGTTAAAACAGTTTGAGGACATGTCTCATGGTGATTTGATTAATAGACGCGTGACAAAATTACGCCTCTCACCTTAAACATCTTTCAAGATCAAAAAATTGTATCATTGAAAATTGTGCGACGTCGGCAAAATCGGCTTCTCCGTTAATAGCAGTCCATTTTCTCCAAAAAATACAAAAATCCCTCTTTATTCCTATTTAGCTGAACCCGACATTATGACGAACCAATGCTGGATCAAAAAAAAACACTTGTTTACGGGCGAGGACCGATCGTGAGATGGGGATTACTACAGGCGAGAGCATAAAACAAGGATTGCCGTACCTCTCAGGGTAGAAAACAAATCAGGATGTAAACTGGAGAGAAAAATGAACAAAATAATGATTTTTTTAGTTATTTTAGCGATTACATACTCTGGTGTCAAATGTGGAGACTTGTGCCTTACAAATATGTAATAATACCATAAATACAAAAAGGCCTTTTTACGATTGCTTGATAGGGTTAGACGTATCTTGCGGCATGCTCGAGATTGACAAATGATGAACGCTGCGACATAATTATGTATTTCTCAAATGACTTCTTGCGTTTTGGAATTAAAGCCTTAGGGGCAATGCAACGGATAGCCTTATCGCCATTAGTAACCTATTTTTGGGAATCAGAATAGTGCACAGTATTGTTTTAAGTAAACAAGACGTTTTCCAGCAAGACTGTGGATCAACAAAAAACCCCTTATTTGTCGACAAAAACCAGAAAAAAAGTGGGAATTCGTAGGTTTTTACAACACAGTGACCAAAGCAGAAGTGATATATCAAGAGTCGCAGAGAAGGAGACACATAACCATGCAAAAAAGGCTGCGGAAGCCTTAAAGGAATGCGTCCAACTTCTGAATAAAACTTGCAGTGATGTCACGAATCCAAGGTACCACGTCCGGTACCAGCGCCGCCAACGTGTAGCGTGTTCCTTCTCTATTTATGGCAAGTGGCTGTGCCAAATCTAGTCACAAATTGGTTTATTGTTTAAAATAAAAAATTAAATGGATGAAGAATGGGCACTATTCTAGTCTTGAACAACATCCAAGTTGGCCAATGTTCAGTTGCGTAAGTGTTGGTGTCAAATTATAAGGATAAAAGGTCCAGGCTGTGGTGGTCTAGTCTACGCTCGAACCTTGGTAACAAACGTGTCAAGACCGATCAACAAGGTTCAAAAAATGTACGATACTTATTGAAAACTATCAATGGTAAATAACTTCGCTGTTGGAGGCAATTCCGTTTCAAAAGGCAAAAAAAGCAATGAGGACTTTTATCCTGAATAGTTTAACTGATAGAATCGCAACCACATCTACAAAAATCCCAAGTCTCGGCAAATGCATCCGCGTACTATGGCCGCATGAACATTACCCTCTACGCCATGCACACACATAAATCCACACTCTCTTCATCAATTTCTCCGTCAGACTGCACAAATCCAGGCAGGAAATGAAATAGAAGTAAACACACGCATACATATTCGTAGGAGTGGAGGGAGTAGGGAGGAATGAGTCGAATGAGTGGGTGTCCAAAACCTGGCAGCCTCTAGCCGTCGGCTGCCCGCCTTCCCGTTCTCTGGCAGGCATGACTAATGCGCCTGGCCAGTAAACGCTGATGACAAAGCGAGTGAATGGATGAAACAGTAGCGTTTTTATGAAGACAGCCACGTCCAGGAAGAAGTCACACAATGCCCCGACAGGCCGAAGCTAGAGCACGTTCGTGGATGTACGATTTTACTTTGTCTATCTCTCGAAATTGTGGTCGCTCAGTTTGCGATTGCACGTTAAATGGACATTTCAAAATCAACAGTAATGTGACAGAACGCAATTTATTTATATGCATATTCAACCATGCGGGGTCTCCAATCTCTACGGATTGTATCACCGTCGATGAGACAGAAAACCATAGATAAATCGTCTAAATTCACCCCGAGACTTCCCCTAAATCGTAGTGAGTTATTCAAATGTGGTTGGAAATGTATTATAAATGCACGAAAAGGCTGAAAGGTAACCTGTGGGCACCGACGAGGCCACACAATTAAACGACCATTAAAAGGTATCGAAGTACTACACATCGATATTAGTGGATTAAGAGGCTTCCTCCTCAGATGATTTTAACCTTAAACACAGTTTATTTTGAATCCACGAGGTCAAAAAATATTTTGAGAAAAAAAATTGTTAGAAAAGCACGGCATTTTGGGCGCGAGTTACCCTTCGAAAATTGGCATCTCATCATCGTTGTCAGTAATTTAAAAGTCTCAAGTTGCAGTAACCTCTCTAGAAGTTGTCGTCTGGAAGTAACACACCGAAGTGTTTGTCGACATAAGGATAATGGTTTAAGATGGATAGCATAAGTTGACATAATCCTTTATGTCAGATGACTTTAATCAGCAAAATGGACCAAAACTTGAATTAGCAACGCTTGACGATTCCAAGACTATTCATCACGATGAAGAAGAGTAGCTTAAATGAAATCTACTCGAGAAAGATGTCTATAACTGATGCACTTATGCTTCTCAAAACATTGCGTCAAATCGCCTAACGCACCACGAGTTCCAACAACGCATTTTTAGAATAGTGAACGTTCTTGTTGTTGCCCAAGAAATAGTGGGCATATTCATTTAAATGTGCGCGATTATTTAGTCACGATGTTTACTTAAACCTTTCACCCAGTGCTGGCAAAGTTGGGAAGTGATCCTTTTTGACGTCTCTTTCATTGTGAGAGACGAAAGTCCATATTCACTAGCCTCATTGATGGTGCTTCAAAGCTAATAACAAACAACAGCCTAACTAAAGACGAACGCAGAAAGAAGCTTTATGTATCCCCCAGGAAGAAGGATCTACCACAGCTTGAAGATACAAATTGTAGACAAGTGAACTCGGTTTAGTTGAGATCAGTTGGATATTTCCAAAGAAGATTGGAATAGGAATAAGGTAAATAGATGAGCGTTCTTATGAAGTAGTAACTAAATCACAGTAAGGTAGCCTACAAACAATAAGTTAAATTAGCCATTCATCAAACTGAGACACTCCAGTGCACACTAGTCGTTAGCTGGAATGAATAAAATTTTTCAGACGACAGGATGTCCGTCTGTGGCACTGACAGCCGTGGCTTCCACCACGCCACAGCCTCGGCAGCTATTCCTGTAAGTATGCATTCAGCGCATGGGACGCTTGGTCCCAGACGATCGGCACTTAACCACTTCCCATAAAATCGCATGAGAGATTAAACTGTGAGAATGGTAAATGCAACACAATCATTCACGATTATTTTCGGTTCCGAAAAGTCAACTCACGCCGGGTACACCAAGGTTATTTCAACTGTAGACTCATCTCTGATTCGAAATTATTCAAACAACGTTTGAAGCCAGGATGAGTGTATAAGTGTAGCAAGGGACTAAGTGGAAAAAAGATGCAGTTTTCGTTTCTCAAAATGAAGAGTTCCGACTTGGTTTAAAAGCTCTGCATATTTAACAATGAGTACAGTGTAGCAGGAAATGTGCGAAAGTGAGTTTTTATGAAAGACCACACCGTGCCAAAGGGAGCGATCAAAGCCGCAAAAACATGATGGATGATTCGATTTCAATACACATGAGTGGCCATAAAATAACTGACAGTGTGATTGTAACTCCACTCATAAAAGCTTTTTCCAGCATAATGAGCTTAAAATAGAACCCTATAAAATAGGCAGTAAAAAGATTTATTTCAATATTTTTGCTGTCCAGAACAGGGTAACTAACCTGAAAGTCCCCATGATTGATAAAGTTGACAGGAATGCGATTGAACAACACAGCATAAGTGAGGCCATAGACCGCCAAGCGTAGAGTAAGGTAGCAGAGGCGACGAAAGGGGATGGGAGGCAAGTGTTTATTTTCATATCCATGTAGGTAGTTTTGGTAGTCCTTGAAGAACACAAACGGGCCAATACATACGCCGTGGAAGTACATGCAGTAGGCAGCAAACTCTATCGGTCCTGGAATCTTCGCGACGGCACATTCTCGACTAGAGGGCATGAGAGTGGGTCCACCTTCTTCAACAATTGCTCTTTTGGGGTCATTCTTGCCATCCACATGGGCGTTGTCATCGAGAGTCTTGTAAGTTGCGTCAGAAACTAACGCTTTTGCGATACGTACGCCGTCGTAGAGATTGAACGCGAGACTAGAAAGACGCTGTGTCTGCAACATTACGGCGCCGGATATATCTAGTGTGTAACCTTCGTAGTCGTAGTAGAGACGACACTGATGGATTAGCATAAGATAGAGAAGGGACCAAGTAGTTACGGCAATGGGTGTGACAAGACGGTCATGTCTGCAGCAAAGGAGGATTACGTAAGCCACACAGGATTGAAGCAGAAGGACCCGGAGTTGCATTCCAAAGCAGAAGATAACCACTCCAGCACCGAGGAGAATTTCAGTGATGGCCCGGAAGAGCGGACGCACGCGGGAGGGGGGTAATCCATAGCGCATGATGAGAGCCAGAGGGAGGCTAGCAAAACTTGCTACCACGAAATTTATCATATCGATGGGAATACCGGACCAGTTAGTGACTGGTTGTAGGAGACGGGATCCGGCGTAAAACCGACCTTTGACAGAGCGACCAGTGCCGTGTTCGATGGTCACACCCATTACTAGACCGACGAGAATATCGAAGATGTGGAAGTTTGTATGACTAGAGCCACTCAAGGCAGCGGTGGTGGTGATTGTTGTGAGAGGAGATGATGGCAAGGTGAGATCCCCATTTTGAGGTAGAAGGGGAGTATTATTAACAGTCATGATTACTAGATGCAGGTGAGATCGAGTTAGCCTGAGATGATGCTATCAATCATCAAAGAAAGGGAACCTGAAAAACAAACCGAAAGGAAGAAACTTATGCTGATTCAGGTAAACACAGCCGCCTGCGCTAAGAAGAAGTGGTGAACACTACGAACTTAATTAGGAGAGATGAAAGACCACTTGTTTACTCTGGATGGGCGGAAAACTATAATACACAGGGTTCGCTGCAGTAAACAACACACTTATTACGGTTAATGGAAAAAACACCATATGCCACCACTGCCACCAAAGTTATGCATTTAAATTCTAACACAAACCACTTGGCGATATCTAATACCCATGAATCCATGTTAAACGTGACTTGCAAGATAAAATGCAAAAGGCAAAACAAACGGGAGCACAAAATGACACACAAAAGGTGAGCTGCATAACAAAGAAACAATGGGATATTTAACGGAAAAATGGGTTGGATTTTTTATTCTCACGAAAACATCCGACTAGTGTGTGTATGCGCGTGTGAGACAATGCATCAACTTTGGTACTGAGAGCAAAATATAAAGTGCAGGCGGGTAGGCAGACAGGCAGGTAGAGGCGCGTTGTGTGTAGACGATCTGCGCTGAGCCGACTAGCGTTCGCAAAAGAGGGAAGAGCAAACTTTTGGGCAATGAAGCTAGTTACTCCAGGAATGAAAAGAGGTGGAGGTGGAAGCAAGAATAAAGTATGAAACAGGGAGACAGAGCCGGTGTCACTGATCAATCTATAGGATCCGAATAATAGAGAGCCTTTACTTGGCGCAGCTTGTTTAACCAATCCCCTGAATGACCGGTAGGATCCTCCAAGTAGTATATTCGATTGGGCACAATGATGGAAAAAATCTTGCTATTTCGGCATTCAACGCGCAGGAAATTGCTCCAGGGCACTTCCCCTTTGAGCACCATGGCGTCAGGATCAACGTAGAAGAGATGGGGCCCCTCAGTGAGAAGGAACACTCGCTTCCGAGCGAAGAGCCCCCGACGTTTGTACAAGATGCCTTGCTTCACGATCAGACGTCCCTTAACAAAACGGTGAAAAGCATTTTCCACAGCCTGTTTCTTTAACAACTCTTCGCGTTGTAGCTCTGTTATCTGACTGGTAGCCAGCGCAAGCTCCTGTGAGAGAAAGTACTTTTGACTAGCAGTATAACCCGCGGGTACTTTATCCCAGTCGTTGTGCTCCAACGGCTCTAAGTTGGGAATCAGAGTGGGCGGTTCACTATCGATTATACCCTCCCAGTCAACACCGGAGAAGAAAGGGTGTGAAAGAAGGGCGTCTGGACCACCCGTAGCTGGACTACCTAACCGTTCGGAGGGAGAGAGGACGAGAAGACATTGGACAAGGTCCTTCGCCTCCTCATCAAACCCCTCAGGAAAGGTATAGTTAATAGCATGAACCTTCTGAAACACGTCAAACTGATGTCCAAACTTGTCAGCACGGAAGGGGAGTCGTCCGGAAAGCATTTGGTAGACAACACAGCCTAGAGCCCAATAATCCATTAAATAGGAGAGATCAGGAGAAGAGGATGAGTCAGCGGGGGTGGAAGAGGATGCAGCAGCATCCGATTTACTCCTCCTATTATGGGACTCATCCTCAGAGGTCGAAGAGTCGGAGGACGAAGATGTGATGGATAGGGGTGCACAGAACTGGAGCATCTCAGGGCTAACATACTCCGGAGTGCCAGTAAAGACGGGTGCCTCCACAGAGGAGTCGTTGAGGATGACAGCAGAACCGAAATCCGCAAGTTTGATGTGCATATCAAGGGTGAGGAGAATGTTCTCGGGTTTTACGTCTCGATGGACAATGTAGTGGGAATGCAGATAGCGAAGAGCGATCAATAGCTCTGCGGCGTAGAACCGAGTGCCTTGTTTGTTGAAAGACGTGAGTTTTTGGAGGTAATCCAGGAGATGACCCCTTTGAGCGTACTGCAGGACGTAGTAGAGGCGGGAGGGGTCCTGAAAGGTGTACATAAGGCGCACGATAAGAGGATGACTAGTGCGGCGCAACACCTCTCGCTCCATGAAGACAGCCAGCTTGACAGACTTATTGGCAGTGACCTGCTTCTTGCTGACAACCTTAATGGCGAATTCACGTTGCGTGGCGATCTCCTTGGCAACATATACCGTGGAGAATGAGCCATGACCGATCTCCTTGCCGAACTTAAAGTCCGAGGGCTGTGGTACCCTGGGATGGGATGCGATTGATTGGGTGGCTAGACGCTGGGAGGAGGCTAGCGAACCATCGTTAACGCTCCCACTGCTCTTCGGCTGCATAAGACAAACGCCTGAGTTGGTTGCCTACAGTCACAACGACGAGAAAATGTAGTTACAGAGTAATGTGGAGGTGAGTAAACAAGAGGTCACTTTTATGTACTCGAACTAAAGTCGCTTATTTGAACTTTTGCTAAAATATGCCTAATACCATGAACGAAGTAAAAGAGTCAGACCAACTAAATAATTACCATTATACAGATTGTCACGCCGCTTCCATACAAAATTAAAGTGGAAAAATAGACGACAAGATTATCCGATGTAGCAAAGCTCTTAAAACCGGATTATAGAAGGTAAAAGAGGCCTGCAAAATGGATAAAATACTGACTGAATGGCCATACTGCACAAAGAAACAACCAAGGATTCCTAAATGGCTCCATAGTAGTATTGCTTATCTGACTACGAATACCTTATACAGCCTCATTAACTTGCTGAATTCATAATAACAAAAGTAATAATGCCAATTGTAAAACCTAGCTAACACAAGAGTCGACCGGGAGACTAAAAAGAGCATATTAAAAGCAACAAAAGTACATGAGCGCTGACACAAGAATGGCATACGAAATAATACAACATTGAAGAAGTGTAGGCTTTAAGCCAATACAACAGTAGTAGAATAGGCGAGACAAAATATTTCAGCATAAGACTCATAAGGGCGCAAAAGTATTTAAAGCCACTTAGTAGATAGCATGGGTTGATTCACACAAATACATTAGATGGTGAACAATGCCCCTATATTACAAGAAACACACCGGTATCTAAAATCCGCACGCTGAAAGGTTCCGATTGGCACTTTTATAATGCTAGCAGAATCTTGATTAGTTATAACAAATTTAATCAATTCCTTTTTCAAACTCCACCAGTTTAAAAAGATATTTTGACCGTTTATGCTCTATTTAATTTTTTAAAAAAAATTTGCGCTCAGAAGAGCATTTAAAACCTGGCAATTTATAGTTTTACAAAGAAATTTGTGTACTGTCGCTGAAAAAAGGCTCTATTAATGTTGAGTCTAAGGCTTAACAATTCTCACAAATGCAAAATTATAAAAAAGTGCTTGTCTAATGGATTGATAAACAGCATAGGATTACACAGTTTGATGGTATCCGGCATCCCTTAAAACCAAACCGCCTTCGAATGGTTATAAGCTTCGATTTTTCTAGAATAACAACGCTTACGCAATGGTCGCATCATTTTAATGTTCCTCTAATCGAAAAAATGGAATAACGAAGTAAATCTTGTAGCTGATGAGTCAACAGCCTAAAATAAGGAGAAGGGTGCAATGCGATGGCGGTTTATCACTCTCGCTTTTGGTGAGGCACCACTTTTTGAACTTTTGAATTAGCCTTCCTGTACCTCGCTGGGTGGGCTGGCCTTTTGGGCCATGCCAATAGCACAGACACCTTCTCTGCGCTGAATGTATATTCTGCCCGAGTATTGTGTCTTCTTTCGTCTCCATGGGAGCCTCGGGACGCTACATTGATGGCAGCAGAAAGCGAACTCGATCTTAGGGTGCATGTATCCTGATTTTCCACTTCTGCGTGATAAACCTTAGTGGAGCGCAAGACGCACATATGCTACGGATGGGAGAATGGTACTGGCCCCTAACAGAAGGGTTGAAGTTGACGTCTGCCTTCGGCATCCATCCCAGTCCCGTGTTCTGCAAAAAAGCCATTAGCAACTGAAGCAACGCTGGCCGTGAACCATCTGGAACTTTCGTTACAGACTTTCTCTACCATCCCCCATGGACCTCCCAGTGTTCCTACATCCATCTATGGACACACATGATGGCCAGCGCAATTCCCCACCCTGAATCAAGTTTCCAAACCAGACGAAACCCCAGATCCAGCTAAGCTGCCAAGAGGCATCAGTGACGTTGACGTCAAGTACCTCCTCAGTTGAACGCTAATTTGGTGACTGGCACGGTGGGATCGCGGGTGTTTCCTTACGGCACCGACCACGTCGTAATGGCTGACGCGGGAGGTTGGCCTGCGGGAGCGCCGGAGATGACGCTCAAAAGAGGAGGGAGGCTATGTAGCACGATGGCAATTTATGCCTCGCTATTGGTGAGGCACCACTTTTTGAACTTTTGCATTAGCCTTCTTGTACCTCGCTGGGTGGGCTGGCCTTCGGGCTGGCCTTCGCGCCATGCCAATAGCCCAAACACCCTCTCTGTGCTGAATACCTATTCTGCCCCAGTAGTGTCTTCCTTCATTTTCAGGGGAGTCTCGAGACGGTACGCATTCGTGTATCGCGAATGAGTAACTGAATCGGGAAGGAATAAATGAGTATTATGAATGCATCGATAGTGTTTGAATGAAAAATGTATTAAACGCGAACAAATAAATGTATGCGAATTTAAGGTATGAATATGGAAGGACTGAAGCAATTGAAAATAAATATGGTAAATTAATGGATGAATTGGGAATAAATGGATAGCTAAATGAATAGCATAATGGATTAAAAAGAATAAATAAAAGGGGGATTGGGTATGAGTGAATGGATAAGTCTGCAAAATTTAATGGTTTGATGACTGAGCTTGGGAAGATTGAAAAAGCGAAGATGTGTGTCAGATGAGAATGAACACAAGATTCAAGAACAAAAATGAATCGAAATGAGTGAATAAGTAGACCGGGAATGAAGGAACGAATAAATTGAACAAGAATGAATCAATGGATGAATAACGGAAGGATGAATGGTAGAATGACGGAATGAATCGGCAACGAGTGATTGTTTGAATGAATAAAGTGGATGACTGGAGAATCAATTGACTCAGGAATTAGTAAATTGGAGAAATAATTAATAGAGAAAATGAATGAATGTGGTGGGATGAATGATTGGGTGGAAAAATGAAAAGGTAAGGAATGAAGTGAGTAACCGGCACAAATTTTTAATCTGCTATGTATGGTTGCATTTGGTATGCTTTATTATCGGATGTTCTTGTTGCTCTCCTGCCGATTTTTGCCCTCATTTAGTTTCACTTTGATTACTCCGTTTAGGTAATTAATTGCTTTTTCTTCCTTTTGTACCATAACTCCCTGCTTTTCTTCAATGTTCTTTATTTACATCAAATCTACTTTGCACGATAGTTTGCACCATTAGCTTCATTCAGTCCTTCGAAATTTGCATTTCTTCCTATTTCCTCACCGTCTTTCGTCACACCCCGTATAATTTATCGGTCATGCCTTCGTTGTGTGTTTCATTTGTTATTCGCCAATACAATTTTAAGTACAAATGCCCAAACGCCCCAACAACGTCGTCTCAATCGACGCTTATATTTATTTATAACATGTTGTAAGATGTTGCATGAGAGGGAGGTTTCCAAGGCACAGACCGCCCTTTTCAGGTAGTCTTCAATGCTAGTCTTCACCGCAGTGGATAAAATTGCCGGTGATCCCCTCAATGACGGCATCGGTGTAGTGCTATCAGACGTTAAAGTTGAGGCAGCTGAGGGACTAAAAGTTCGAGGTTATGAATCCTTGAAAGTTCACGGAGAAAATGCGTTTTGTGTAAACACGTTAGGACTTGAATTTGATCTTGACCTTTGGAAGGCAGATCTGACATATTTTAACAAGACTGTAATCCGGTTCATATAACCCTAAACATAACCTCAGTAGTTCCCTTATCATTTATACTATATATTGAAGCCTTAGACAGCTATCCCCAGGATTACTAGTAACTAGGACCACGGTGTTAGGATGTCGTCCTCCATGATGCGCAGCGCTTGCATTGAATGATGTTATTTCAGACTTGGTGGATGAGCTTGTCTTTTCCACCACAAAGGATGTGTTTGCAGCAAATACCGGGCATGCCATTTTAGAGTTGGAGAGCAAATTTTTGGGCAGATGCAATCACAGAATCACTCTGTTCGGTGTCTAAGCAGGCAGGAGTGATTTACTGCTCTATTGTTTCTATTAAATGTATGGCAGCAATGCACTTTTTGAAGGCATTCAGTTTGCTTCAAGAGACACTTCCAACTATATTCATTCCCCGTTTAGGTAAGGCACTTTCGTTTAAAATTGAGCAGCAGATCCTATCCCTGGAGGATGCGTTAACAAGTGTTTGGTGTAAAATTCTTCATACTGCAGCCGTCACAGCAAGCTTGAGTTGTACGGTTATGGGAGGTGGGTTTTCATCTTTCACTATCGTTGACTCACAATCCAGAAGCTGGAGGATGTTTGTTGCCGATAAAATTATGGCTCTCCTAGGGTCACTCTTGCCCATAATGAGAGTGAAATGGCTTTCCCTACTATTTTGCATCAATATTTGTATTCTCAATAATTGTGCTAAGTTTTGATCTGGAGGCCAAAGAGGCGTCTTTTCGGAGGGGAATGCTTCACGTGTCGGAACAGGTCCACACCTTGAAGCAGCACTTTCCACTTTCTCCTGCTTAGGCGTGAGGAAGACATTGTTCCGCAGTACGGGTGAATAAAGAAGTGGTGATGCACCGAAAGCACCGTATTCATCCTTGTACTACGTAACCGAAATCTACAGTTCCAGTTGATTCTTCGCTATTGGGAAGAGTGCTTTGTGGTCCAAATGAATTGATGACACGGCTGTTAGGGTTGAAGGAAGGGAAAAACTCATTCTCATCGTACCGGTGTAGTAGGCATTGCCGAAATTGAAGTTGAATAAATCTTTTTTAGTTTTTTGGGTAGGTAAAAGTTTCCAACTTTATGAAGCAGAACCTTCAATTACTGGATTGGTCGGTGTGTACTTACAGGTACAACAGATTCAATAAGGTGCCTTAATTCCAGCTATCTATCGCCCTGCCCTGTAATTACAAGCAAGTACATGCCTCATCCCATCAAACTGCTATTGCAGTTCCCCTTTCATCATGTTACACAGATTTCTGACTTGAAGCGCTTTCATGACACGGTCACTGTGCAGTTGATTTCGTGAAGTCGAGCATCAGGTCACATTACGCCTGTGTCGCAGCCTTGGATTAATTTATCAAAGGGTATGCTAGGCTCGGCCTTAGTAATGGTCCAAATTACGTCAGCTGCTGTCCATTTGGATAACTTGGAATTTTTGGGTTAAATAAGGAATGTGCAAACATTCCCATCAACCTTGTTTAACATGCGCCTGGTAAGCAGTCCTGAACCACAATTTCAAACGTGTGGGATAGGTTCACAGGGTGTTGGGCTTTTTGAATGCGTAATGTCTAATCCTAGACAGTCCCATTTGGACCATTCAATTGTCCTTCATAGTCCCGTAATGAGGCAGATCCCTCGGTGCCTCAGCCACCGCATTTGAAGACCGAAGGACAGCAGGTAGCAACAAGTACGTCTAATAGTGGTCTAATTCTACTCCACATTGAAGGGTAGACATCTGAGACATCGAGATTTTAATCACAGCTTTGATACTGCCTTTTTAAGAATGGCGTCATCAAGGGATGGTGGATCCAAGGTGGAATCAGTTAAATATGATTAATTACTGAATTTACTCAAATCCAAGCTACCGCATATTCATTACCTACTAAGCTTTAGGAATTCAGGACTGCAGATGATGTTCCAAGGACAGCAGATATGGTTTCTAGTCTTGCTCTGGCGCCATATTTTTCATCCCAAAGTTACACATGCCTTTAGCCTTAAGTACTGAGTCATAATCCAAACTTGGCTGGAATTCTACCCCAATTTTTGATTCCGATTAGCAAGTTATTACTACTGAAATTATAAAGTAGAATATTTTCAACGGTTGCACTTCACGGGATTGCAAGCATTTTAAAACTTTGTTAGATTGCGGTAGATCTTTATGCAAGTTATGGACACAATATCAGTACTAATGCTAGTTTAACGGTGAGCACATTCTTGTCAGCAAACACTTAGCTTTGAATTAGAGCCTTTTAAAATCCACCTGTAACCGCAAGTTTATAAGGCCTATTAATTTACAAATGAAGTTCTTTACTTCTAGAGAAACCACTATAAGTAGTCACCCTGACTGGATGTTTAGGCGCTATTTGTGCGTGGCATTTGTGTAAAGAATGAAGAGGGTAGAAAGGGACTTTGTTCCCGTGGCGCTTCGGCGCAGTGAGTTTGTCTTGTCACCTCCCTACCCATTGATCACATACACGTTTGACATTCCTTTAGAAACTCAGATATCCTAGTGAGACAATATTTAGGGAATAACACGAAGAAGTCAAATTAGGAGGCAAAATGGGTGCATCAGTACCACTGGGTAGTAGTTCAGTTGTAGAGTCGTTTCCTTTTGTCAGCTTGTTTGCATGCTTGCGCTCTGCATGTGCGTACGTTTACAGATGTGTGTCACTGCAACAATCCGGTGGCATTTCTCTCTGTCACATTGTCATTCTATTACTCCCTGGAAGTGGGATCAGTGTCTGTAGCTAGTTGACAAATATAACATCCATGAGCTTATGTAACAAGTCCATATTGTCGTCAACAACGGGTCGCTTGTCTTCATGTGGTTGTGATTCCGCACTCACTAATGTAGTCCATTGATCACTCCGTTTTCCCAATCTAAAGACTAGATGTTGCGTCTTATCTCACGGTAGCCACTTCAACTCAACATCTAAGGTTAAGTGTCAACATTGCGACAATGATCTCCATCCGCTTCTCCTCCAGACGATCGTCAAACCTCATTTCGTAGATAAGGTAATAATCAGACGTTTTAGCTAAATCAATGCAAGTGGAAGATAGTGGAGCCTCAGGCCAACAGGGACCATTGAGAGCATTCAAATCTGCATCGCATGCACGAAGACGTTTGCTGAATGCGGAATGCCAAGTGCCCTACGCCGATACACACACTAACTCCTAACCCAATTTTCATCATCAAGCGGTATTCGCTTCTATCACCTTTCATGTATTTCATATCTGGCAAGTTGGTTCCACTGTGTAATTGTGGGTGTGCTCGTCTTTCCAGAACGTTTATTTCGTTTGGCACGCGTCTTGTGCTAGCGCTATTTTTGGGGTAGCACAACCTAACACATCATCTCCATTTCACAATATTTGCGTGGTTGGTTATTCAGCCAGAGTTTGGCGTACCATTGCCATTTTCGCACCACTATTTCTTCCAACGGCAATTCAAATAACAATGAGATGCGACCTCATTAACAGCACTCTTTCTTGCGCGGGTATGGCACTTTATTCCATTAACAAAATTTCCTCTAATTATTGCCTGTGTAGATACGCAAAAAGGAGTTTTGTCAGTTCGCATAGTTTCCAAATACTAACTCATTACTAATGTTAAGGCCAGTTAGACAATGGCAAATGTATGAATGGATGTTACTTAAGGTAATTAATGAAAGAGTAATGGAAAATGAGATGATTAGTCGGCAATGATAGGGTGGATGAAAGGAATGGTGAGTGGGTGAATTGAAAAGCAATGAACGAATGAATTGTCGAATGAATGCGTAAAGGAACGGAAGTGGAAAGGAGTCCTGAATGCATAAATGCAAGTATGTATGAATAAATAAATAATTCATTTACTGAATTTATTCGTACTAATTTTCTAACTACCTACTTGTTCCGGCAGTAAGTTTTTGGAAGAAGTATTCAAATAATGAGTGAAGTATGGACTGTATCCTGTAATAAATGACTCTGTAACAGGGTGAATGCATTGCAGCTCCAAGAGATTTCCCTGAAGAAGAAGAGGGACACGCATATATGTTGATGCTTGTATGGATGCATTGGCTTATTCTGCGGATGAGGATGCATGCGTGGATGAATTTTCTCGCTAAGAAATTCCGCACAAATGGTTTTATGAATGAATAATGTGAGCATTGCCCTATTTGCAAAATTAAATGTGCATGTAGATATGGATGTAAGTAAAGTGGTGTATTCTTATTAGTGTGAGTAATTATATGTACATTCGGGTGCATGGACGATTAAGTTGTTGCACTACTGGAATTGTTTATGCATGCATTTGCATATGCACTTCCTTTTCGGTGAAATTGATGGTGCATATTTACTAAATATACTATAGAAGATTGAAGGTGTGGATGGATTATTCAATTGTGTGCTTTGTTTGTCCCCACATAGGCATGGATATGGGCAATCATACCACTTTGGACGCCATCTATTAAGCGTAAGCATGATTGCACATGCAATGGAATTAACACCTTAGTTAAATAGTTTATTGCCGCAGAAGAGGGCGTGTAAGTATACGAAAAGCATTTAGCGCAACCGATGATTGACTGCAAGTACGGACGAATAAAATGAGTAGTTTCATAAGGATAAGTTAGCTTATTGGCATAAATTGTTGGGAACGTAGATTTCAGCATGCAAAAAATCTGTACAACTTATACATGAACGGTTGCATTTGTGAATGCCTTATCGTATTAAATAAATTAACAATTGCCGCATGTGTGCAAGCGGGCAAACAAACACCTTTCGTAGCAACTGATTTTATACACGAAGGGTTTACATTAAGGAGTGGATCATCGTATTGGCTGTGCTATATATCCACGTAAATATGCTCCTGTGGGCGCACGGAACCCCTCAAGCGCAATCATTTATAAAGTGGAACGATTGCAGACAATAATTAATTATCGCAGCAAGTAAACTAATATTTTGCCTGTGGATATATGGCCCTTCAACAGCGATAGAGTTTAAACCCTAATTGTTCAAAATATGCGATAAATTGCCTATCCACGCATGTGAATATAGGGAAGCATGCTAACCCTGCCAAGTACAGTAGGTTATATAACCAAGTAATCGCATGAAATGTTGCATTACTCCATTAGTTTAATTGACTAATCACGTATATGCATGCAATCGGGCATGTGAACTTTTCTAGGGCAGATGATTTCATACAAGCCATGTAATTGCGCGTCCAAATGCGTGCATGAATTCATACATTATCGTATTGCCTAAATTGTAAATTCCAGTATGAGTGAGCCTGTGGGCATAGAAACCTCTTCAACCGCAATTCATTATGGAATTGACTGACTGCATAAAATGGTGGGTTTCCACTTTCGGAAAGTAGTAGCTCTACGTGTGTGGAAGCAAAGGGGTATAAAAGCCGCCTCACGTGAAATGGATTATCTACTCAGACGACTGCGTGAAATGATGGATTATCCTGTAATCTGTTGTTAATTGAAGTACAGGGTTGCATGCGGTCATACTAACACCTTCCATTGCAATTGAAAATACACGAAGATGGTAGAGGTAACCGTTGACTTCTTTCATCACTAATATTGTGTATTCAAGAATATGTACAAGTGTGGGAAAAGGAAACCCATCTGGTGCTCTCGACTATGCATTAAATGAATGCATTGAAAAGGATTGGCACTGTAGCAAAATTGTTTAATCACATACAAGGAAGCATAAAAATGCAATTGAGAGCATTCCAATGAACAAGCTAATGTTTGTATGTGACAAATAAATATTTTAGTTAATTAATTAATTTTAATTAATCAATTACATCTTCACATAGGATAATTAAAGTGTCAACAAATAAAATAATGTGATGTTGAAATGAGTTAAGACTGGATTTACTCAATCACGTTTATATAATAACTAGCGGGCGAGCAAACAATTAAAACCACAATTAAATATATGTGCAAGTGAAAACATGCTAATGTTGACAATTTTTAAAAGAGCTGAAGTATTATGCATATTTTTACACGTATAATATCGTACTTTGCCTTCCAAAACCATACAAATGCAGACGATTAAGATTACAAAGACAGATTACAATGAAAAATTACTGTAGTTGCTAAATAAAGCATTAACGAAATAGATTGCATGTTAGATTTTAGAAACATTTAAGCGCTATCAATAAAATATTCGATTGACTGCATGTAATGATACGGAATATTATTGTTTAAATAAATTACCCAAGCATAATACGGCATCGCAGCCTTCACGAGCATTCAAGTACAATGAATTACACGTTCTGGATGATACCATTTCATGATAGCTAATCTTCTTAATTATATAATGCATTCAAGCATAATTTTGCATGTTAACCTCTAAGGCTTTTAAGTGCAATCTATCAAAATCTCCAATGACAGCTTGTTATAATGGATAATCTTCTTTGTTAAATAAATCATTCACGCATAATATCTAATGCTGAAGTTAAAAGCCATCCAAAAGCCGGATGATGGATTCTGTATTAGCTGAATAAGTCATTCATGCATAAGATTGCACCGTAGCCTTCAGAAACGCTCATTTACAACCAGTTAAGCATTTGAGTGTTGGCATGTGCTGATGGGAATTCATGTTATTCTAGTAGTGCTTTCAGGATTGATATCGCATGCTATGCTTTCAATTGCACAAGTTCAACTGATAAAACTTTCCGATGGCTGCTTAAGATGATGATTGACCTCATTAGCCAAATAACTCCTTCAAGCATAGTGTCGCATTCTATCTTCCAATACATTCAATTGTAATCGAATACACATTTGAATTGCTGCACATTATGCTTGGTTATCTTCTCATTTCAGTCCTTCTTTCACCCACATCATCTCACGTTGGCTCTAATGACACTCGCGTGCAATCGTGTACGCATTCTTCCGAATGCTAATGATGATGGGCGGTATTATTACCCAAATAATTCATTAACGCCTAATCTTGCACTTTTGACTTCAACAACGTTTGAGTTCAGTCGTTTGCACATTCCATTCACTGCTTTTGTAGATTGTTCACCTTAGTGGTTAATTGATTCACTTTCTTATAATATTGCATGTGAACTTTTAAACACATTTATGTGCAATCGTGTGCACGTTTGATTGACACTGCAAATGATGGTGTTGGATGATCTTATTATTTAAATTGTTCTTTAAATTAATTTATCCCATGTGGGCGTGCAAACACATCCGAATGCAATTATTCGATTTGTTCATTAACTTATTCCGTGTGGGCATTTGAGTATATTTTATTTTAATCTAATCTGTATTCGCTTAATTGCGTTTGTGGTGGACATCCTGTCAAGTGAATTGTTAATTTACGAATATAATCGCTTTTGCATATTCTGTTTCCTTTATAGACATTTGATTCCACTCTCGAACCATTGCATGTGATGATGGCTTTTCAAATTCGCTATATTCTCCATTCCCGTACATAGAGCCATGACGCCATACAGTACGCCTTTTAATTATTTATGTAATACAAGGGTTGTTTATCCCTTATTATTGGCGAGGGGCCGCTTTTGAATTGGACTTTTCTACCACACGTGGTGGGCTGGCCTTAGGGCCAAGCCAGTAGACCAAATACCTTCTGCCCGAGTATAACGTCTTCTTTCATCTTCAGGGAAGTCTAGGGAAACCGATGGTAAAAGACATCTATTCTGATTTTTACTGCTGCGTGCCAAACCTTAGTGGAGCGGAAGAAGTACATATTCGGCGATGGAATCGGCGATGCCCCCAAACAGAGGCGTTGGAATTGACGTCTGCCTTCGGCATCTCTCCCAATCCCGTGTTCTGCAGGAAGGCTATTAACAACTAAAGCGACCCTAGCTGTGAAACGTCTGGAAGTTTCGTTACAGACTTCCCCTACCGTACCTGCAATAAGCTGCTGATAAAGGAAATTCGAGATACCTCTCCCACTTCGCTACAAGATGGATAGTGCGGATAGATATGACTGGGCAGCTCCGAAGTGGAGGAACAGACGTCTTCCTCCATGAACCTGTATTAAATCCCATCCTTCCTTACACAAAATCTGCTTTTAGACCAGTGTTCCCGCATCTATCTATGGGCACGCGTTATGACCAGCACAATTCCTCGTTTCCGAATCAAGTTTTTAGTTAAATTGCCAAGGGGAGTCAGTGGCGTTGAGGTCGAGTATCTCCTCAGTTGCATAGAAATTTGATGACTGGCACGGCCATCTCGTGGGTGTTTTCTTAGAGCACCGACTACGTTGCGATAACTGACGCGGGAGGTGGTCCAAGGGGAGTTCCAGGGACGACGCTTGAAAGGGGAGAGGGACTAGGTAATAGGATGGTTGTTTATCTCTCGGTATCGGCGAGGCAACACTTTGGACTTGACCTTTGTACCACGCCGGGTGGGCATAAATGCGCATGTGAATGCTTGTGTGCATCTATTTTCAAGGTAGTTAATTTGACTGTACACGTATATGCAGGGTCTTTTAGGCATATTCTTGTCAGCCACATTGAATATACATATATACACACGATCATGCGTTTGTTTCTTTATTCTTATCATCAAAATTAAATGTTATATGTACATATATGCGCTTTATTTATCGTACTAGTCAAAAAGATGGTTCATTTACTTATGAATGCTTGTGCAGCGTCCCCGAGACTTCCCTAACACAGAAGGGAGTCATAATATTTGGACAGAATATATGCATTCAACATACAAAAGTGGTTGGAAATATTGCCATGGCCCAGAAGTCCGCCCACCCAGCGAAGGTACAATGTCCCAGGCAAAAGCATTTCTTTACCAAAACTGTCAGTTTAACAGTCAACCAACGTATTACATAGCCCCTTCTTCATTATAGCACCGTCTCCAGCGCTGCCCTTGGTCAACCACCCGCGTCAGTCAGTACAGCGTAATCAGTACTGTAAGAAGGCACCCACAAGCCATGCGTGCCAGTCATCGAATTTCTATGCAACCGAGATGCTGCTTGACCGCACCATCACTGATCCCTCTCGGCAGTTTCACTAGATCTGGGGTTTCGTTCCGTGTGGTAACTGGATTTGGGGACGGGCGAAGGCGCTGGCCATCACGCGTGCCCATGACTAGTCGTAGGGACACTGGCCTAAAGGCTGAGTCATATGCCAAAGGACGGGGTTTACTGCAGTGCCGTGGAGGTAGGGTTTTGCGTCCATTCCCCCCCCCATGCCACTCTGTTTTCGCTTCAGTACCTCCCAGCCATATCCATCTGGAGTGCATGAATAGTCAATTGGGGTGTGCGATTGAATGAACGAATCGTGGTAGAATAATTGAATATATTTATGAACAAATGAATGCGTGAAGGCGTTGGGAGGGGATGAATTGATGTTTATGGTTTGAATGAATGTATCGTGAAAGAGTGGATGGAGGAATGTGTGTAAGAATCGCTTACGAATGGGTCAATGAGTGAAGTGAAAAGTACGATGAAACATTAGAAAGTGGGGACTGAGTGATTTAATGAAGCATCAGAAATGAACAAATTGGTGAATGTACGGGATATACGCATGGCTGGACGAATGAGGACCAAGTGAGTTAGTCGTGAAAGGCAAATGAATAAAAGCGGGCTTCGTTTATGCGTGAGTGAATGTAGGCATCGTGAATGAGTGCATAAGTAAAACGCAGGTACTAAGAAATCACTGAAATGATCGAAAATGAGTACTTAAATGAAATAGTGGATGAAATTAACTGAAATGAATGAGTTGATGGTGAATAAAGAAGGGCATCAGGAATGTGGGATTGGATGTGTGAACATAAGAGGCACAGGCATCTAGAGGTTTGAGTGTTCTGATTAAATGATTAAGCAAAATATAAAGCAACAATTGAAATTGCTGGGAGCAAACGCCTTTATGAATAGATGAATGAGTAAAGGAATCCGGATTGGATGATTAATTTGCAAGTGAATGGTTGGGTTCTAACTGTGTGATTGGATGTACGAAGGTAAGAACCGCAGATGAATAAATAAATGAATGAGGAGAAAATATTAATGCTTCACTGGAAGAATCGTAAAAATGTGAGTTTGAATGCAATAATCAGTTACCAAGTTTGGAACGAACTCATGGATAAATGGATAAGTGAATAAATAAGTCGTAAATGCGTGAAAAAGTGTGGAATGAGTAAATGGATGAATAAAAATGTAAATATCAGGTTCAATTGGATTAAGTAAGTAATTGATGAAGAGGAAATAGCGAAGTACTAATAGGGGTGAATGCTAAAAGACGAATGAGTGATAGAGTTGCAAATGAAGTAAAGAATGCTTCAGGAAAGGGAGAATGTGTTTCAAAGTGGGTGCTAATGTGTGGGGATTTGGGAAAGGATCGTTGACACATCAGTCCACCCAGTATTGACTGACGGCATTCTGCCATCTATGGGGTTTTATCTAATCAACCCGTTTAAATTGAGTGGTACGCTCTCCTCACAAACGCGGACGTCTCCAGCATGAAGGAGAGAAACAAAAAGGTGCCGGGATCTGTGAATCGGTATCATTGGTTTGCTGTTCACTTCTTTAATAGTTTCAGTTACTCAACTTTAGTGTGCAATTGTCAGGTAGCATTCATCCCGGGCTTGTCTTCACTCTCCGGAAGTAACCCAGGTGTTTGTAGATATGGTCAGCAAATAAGACTACTAAGAGTTTATGCAACAAGTGCCTATTACTGCTAGTTTACATCTGCCTGAATTTGTGCGTTTATACCTCCCGTTCCTATGTTGGAGTGCGTTTGCCTACTTCAATCCCACCACTTACACGCCAAACGTTTCGCCTTATATTAAGATGGTGATCCAGAGTGTCGTCTTGGATCAACAGGCCTTCATGCCCCGCATGCATCCAGCGAGATGCATTCCTTCCGCAGGTGCCACCTCAGCATCACCTTCAGCCGTGTCTCATCAACAAAATACATGAAGGCATCATCAATTGCCCGAAAGAGTTCAAAGCACTTGAGCTTTCCCTCTTACCAGCCCTAGGATAGAGGCACCAAACTCACGAGAAATCGCCACCACACCCATTAAAATCATTGGAAGGAAAGGAAAACTCAGTATAGTGCAACGCATCAACAATTACATCCTCGAACAGTTTTATTCAAACCTCAAGAACGGTAAATATGGCATTTAGGGGTTTGTGTAACAAATCCACAGTGTCGTCAATGGTCAGTTGCGTGGCCCTGTTGTAGTTGTAATTCCTGCCTCCACATTGGAAGTTGCCTCACACTTCCATTCGCACCACTTACACACGACGTGCATCACCTCACCTTACCATACTCGTCTCCATTCAACAAGCGGGGCGGGATGTCTCTTTGCATTAGCCATCGGCGTTGCCACCATAACCTGCTTCAATTCCTCCGCCAAACGGACATCTGACTACATCCCGTAGTCAAGGTGATAGTCGCCACTACTGGGACGAATTGGCTGGCGTTAGAACAATGCAGCTGGAGGGTGGAGGAACCTCAGGCAAGTGGGTAACAGCGGAGACGCTCACCACCACATCACTTGCACGAACACGTTGGCGACGTGGTGCCAAGTGAGAGGCGCCTTGCGTCAGCGCACAGTGTACGCCTCACTGACACATGTCAGCATCATGCGATATTCATTTCTTCCCACGTCGAGGCACTGCGTCTTTGGCAAGTGAATCGCTGCTCCGATGTCGTGGGTGCATCCTTCTTTCCAGAACATTCCGTGTGTGTCGTGCGTGCTGCACGATCGCTACTGCTGCATTTACGGGGTCGTGTCACCACCTAACGCGTCTGTTTTCGCATTCACTATACCTACTGTGTTGACAATTCAACCAGGGTTTGGCTTACAGGTTAAACGATTTTCCACCATAATTTCCTTCAACATCATTCTAATAACATTAAGATACTAACTCCTAAAAATCGTCTTTTAGTAGCAGTCGCCTCCTCCTCTCACCGCTTGCCTGGGCACCCCAAGTCTGATATGTGTAATTTTCCATCAACCGCATGTGTCGAGGCAATCTGCGCAGAAATGGACCACTCTGTTCAAACACGCTTCTCCCTCTGGTTGTAAAACCAACACACCAATCCCAGCCATATGTCCTGATCCAACTTCACCTCCAAAGATTAGAGGGTGCGAAACCTTCTTTAGGTAGAGATAATAAACACACCAGATACTTCGCTAAGCATTGCTTTGCTATTGTATGGTACCCATTTGTTGCCACATTTGACGCTAATCAACCACAACACCGTTAGAGTGATGTGACATATTCGAATCACGTAAGTAATTATAAATGATCTCTTTGTGGAGGTCGTAGTAAATAGCAATGTCAGCTCAAGGCCTCATTGCATCAATCAACACATCAACCAATCAACCGACCAGTTAGTTAATCAGTTAGTCAAGTGCCACGTCATGGTTACGAAACCGCCTACAATAGTGACTTCACCCCACCGTAGTGTCAGAATACAACCACCTTCCCCCTCACTGTAGTGATCCAAATCACAGGACATCATTTGCATACACTAGTGAGCGTCAAAACCACTTGTGTGACATAACCAAGGGTGAAGGGTCAGTAAAGGCTGCTCTCACTGCACGATGACAAGTTTTCGTAGGGAGGCATGATGGCACTGACTGCTTGCTATGCCCTCACTCAACCACCGACACCATCGGTCGACACCCACGTCGCATCGAGGTGTTCACGCCACCACCCCCCTTCCTCCTTTCACACCCACTTTGCTTCGCCCCAAAACAGGACTGGAGATGACGGATACCCACGTTTACTCTCACCCCACATTCAATGCTAATGCCACTGCTACCATCATGAACACACGTGCCTTCACGATGCGTTCACCACCAAATCAAATCCAAGTTGTGCATACACTGAGTCACCCTTCATTCTACGCTCACGCACACCTCACAGACTTCACTCCACCTCTCACAATTCCAACTTCGCGTCTCGTCCTCTCGCCCCGCCATCACAGCCTCCAATCCCACACATCCACACCCGCACCCACTACCCTTTCACCCTCACACCCACATCACCGGAAAAGTGTTCGCAACACTGCAGAATTTCACTTCTGTTCTCTCTCTCACACAACAACCTCAGACAGTACAACTTCATGTAGTTCGTCCATGCAATAAGCCTAGCCAACTTCACCCATGGCACCACCGTCATCGCCGGCCTGCACCAACGCAGCCTCATCCGAGTCAGCTGTCACCTGTTCTGCATCCTTCACGCTCTCACACTCCGGAATCTCCAAAAACATCCGAATCAATGCATGAATCGTGTTGGTGTGAGTCTTCGGCTCCTCCAACACAAAGCCCGAATCCAACAGTGCTGTGTTATACAGTATTTCCAACATATCTCTGCTTATCTTGTTCGGCATACCCTCAGTGGATAGCATCTTCTTCAAACCAATTATTATCGAGTCGTTGGCATTGATCTCCAAGTGCTTCTTTGCACTATTGTTCCGTAAGGAGTGGGGATTTCGCAGGGCCTGCGCCTTCCCGATTCGCTGCATATTGGCAGACCAACCGAAGGTGGAGGTGACGACACAACACGGCGACGTGGTTAGTCTACTTGACACTCGTACACTCTCAACTCTCTCCCCCAATATCTCCTTCATCTTCCCACAGGTCGCCTCGAAATCAGCCACCACACACTCCATCCACTCCCCTTGCGTCGTCGTCTTCCTCTCCTCCTCCGCCGCTGCCGCCTCCGCCACCACTGCCTCCACCCTTTCCTCTGGCAACTGCAGATCCAGCCTCGACACACACACCAAACTCTTGCCCAAATACTCAGTCATCGCATTCACCACATACTCATCCATCGGATCCACCATTAACAGCACCTCAACATCACGCTTCTTCAGTCCCTCCATGAAGACCGAGTCACTCACGCTCGCCATGCTCTCACCAATCATGCAGTAGATGTCACTTTGACCCTCCTTCATTCTACACACGTACTCCCTCAGACCAATCATCTCATCACCGCTCTTCGACGAGTAGTAGCGCAACAGATTGGCTAGCTTCTGCCGGTGCCCTCTATCCTCATACACACCCAGCTTTATGCTCCTTTGGAAATTTCCATAGAATGCACTGTAGGCCTGTGCATCCTCCGCCATCTCCTGCATCAACTCAATGCTCTTCCTCACCAAGTGTTTGCCAATCGCTCGCACAACACTACTCTCTCGTATGGCATCACGACTGAGATTCAGAGGCAGGTCTTCCGAGTCCACAACTCCAATGAGGAAGTTCAAGTAGTCAGGAATCAGGCTCTCGCACTCTTCTGTGACCAATACACGTTTCACGTACAGCCTGATGTTGTGTGGCCTTCCGTTTCTGGCAAAGTAGGCTGCAGGAGGACGTCTCGGTACGAATAGCAGTGCACGAAACGACAATTCACCCTCAACTGAGAAGTGCTTCACAGCCATGTGGTCCTCCGAATCACAGCTCAACCACTTGTAGAACTTGCCGTACTCCTCACTACTGATGTCCTCTGCACTGCGCATCCACAGTGGCTCCATCCTATTCAATACAACCCCATCTACTACCTCCCCATCTCTCCTCCACTCCTCGCGGTCCATAACACTCCGCATTCCTTCTTCATCACAGCACAATTTTATCGGGTAGGCGGTGAATTCACAGTACTTCCTCACCATCGCTTCAATCACGTGTGGCTCCAGGTACTCCACACACTGCTGCCTCTTCATGTGAAGAATCACCTTCGTGCCACGCTTCAACGTCTCCTCATTCCATGCACGAATGGTGAAAGACTCACCACCTGACCACTCCCACACATATTGCTCGTCATCGTTACTCTTGGAGACAACCTCCACCCTGTCCGCAACAAGGAAGGCCGAGTAGAAACCCACACCAAATTCACCAGCCATCACCATGTCAGCGGCACCGTCTTTCAGCGCCCCCATGAAGGCTCTCGTGCCCGAGTACGCAATTCTACCCAAATTGTTCACCAACTCGTCTTTCGTCATGCCAACACCCGTGTCCATAATGGCGAGTGTGGCATCAGCCTTGTTCGGCACAATCTACGTAGAAAATCGCAGTGTCAAACAATCACACCCTCTAAACGTATGCACAGATAAGTTTATGTGAAGAAAAAGGACAAAAAACGGTCACCCTGATGCACATTTCCGCATTCGTCTCAAGTACTGATGGTTGCGTGAGACTCTTGTAGCGAAGCTTGTCCAAAGCATCAGAAGCGTTGGAGACCAATTCTCGCAGGAAGACGTCTTTCGTGGGGTAGAGGGCATTGACCAGCACATTCAGCAATTGGCGAGTGTCTGCTTGAAAGGCGAAAGTCTCTACCTTCCGCTCTGTTGCATTGTCAGTTGTGGCCTCCTGGTCAGACATGGTAGCACGCGAAAACGAGCAGTGCAGAGGAAAATCGATCGACGCGATTATTTCTAAAACACCAACTATCAGCTCCGCCAACCAGATTGCAGGAGCATGACTAAGTACAACGAGATTGGCCAAGGCAAATCGCTGCATCCACCGATGACACAACTACCTGAAAGTGGGACTCATGCCCCGTTTTGACGCCTGTTTTCGCCTGCGCGAATGCATGGCCAACCCCTTTCCACAGACCCTGTGATTCTCAACTCAACCCACTTCCCACTTTATTCGTGCCCGCACGCCACGAAGTCACAGAACGGCGCCAATGTCATTGCTAAGGGGCCAGAAGTAATGCATTTACTTATCTCACTAGTGTAGGATGGGCGAACAATTACAGCCTACGTGTAATAGCGAAGTTGCAGGAATATTGGCAGTTAATGACGAGACGAATGGTGGTGGTAGTGGTAACGATTGACAAGTAAATTTGCCCACTGAGATATCGCCTCGCATTCCACACTATTCGACGCTAAGCGATCAATGGCAGACTGCTTGTCCAATTGATGTTCCCAAATGGACACGAAGCATAGTCCGTCACCTGCAATGTACACCCCATTTTCAGTGTCAACTATACACATCCGCGGACACTCCAGTGCTCTCGTTGACGGACGGCTTAGCCATCGTGACAGTAATTGCATTGCGGATGATCGTAAAACCAGCAAAAGCGACTTGTTTACTGCCACATTTAATTAAAGGGCTTTCCATTAAGTGGGGCAGCGCGTTCAACAGCAAATAAGGTGCATTGCTTCGACCTCCTTTGAAAGTAGTAGGAAGCCACCTCCATCCAACTTCGTTAACCAACTGCACTGTGGAGGCCACGAACTTCCACGTTTCGCAGCATTGCCTCCAGCCATTTTAAGTCGCCAACACGAAACACCGACTAGGCATTGGCATCCACCGCGTCGATTTGACAGTAGTGAGAGGGAACGTCTTGTCACTCGTCAGACATTACGATTGGGGCAGGACAGAGTAGGGCACATTAGAGCAGTGCAAAGTAGCAGTGCATTCTCACTACTCGAGATCCCAATGACCCACTTATTCCACTGAGGCAAACACGAATACCACAACCACAGCTAGGTGGGACTCAGTCAGCAAGGCACTCCAATGCCGTCACTTGCAGGGATGGCCAATTGTGCCATCTGCCACCCAGCAGTCCACCATAGGGTGGGTCACGCTTCCACGAGACATACACGAGGTACTGCAAAACGGACACCACATCGCGGTAACAGGTCTCCGCTTTAACGGCCATGTAGTCAACAGGCCACCACAGCATAGCTGTGCCATTCCCAATGGCAACCGTCGAACATCTCAACCCCACCACTCGGTGGGATGTCCACCACTAGCACATGCCAGCGCTCTCCCAATGGTGACAGCTAAGACTAATTCTGTTGCCACCTTGAGTCAAGATGGCGTCATGAGCCACATGCCACAACTTCCATCCGCCCCAATTCAACTCCCCATCAAACACCATCCCAGCATCCACCACAATCGAGTTGCAACTCGCTGAAACGTTTAGACGCACCATGTTGCGTAACGGCCACACTTCAGCCACCTACCTCCTCGCCACGGGACCAGCGCGACCGCTACTCAACGTTAACAGCTCACACACCATTGATCGGCCTCTTCCACTAGAAGCAATCCCAATTCAACACATCCCAGAATTGCACGATTCCCACCAGCACCCAACAACCACATCTGCGACAGTCAACCATCTGCAATCCCAGCACCCTAACCCACCGGTCACCACCCACCTCACAATCCGCCCTACCACAAATCCCACCCACCCCTCACCTCACCAAACCATGTACAGGGCCTTTCAAACACCACCTCACGCTCCATCGACAACCGCAAACCAACACCGGCATCAACAACCGACTTCACGCGAGCCAACCCCGAACACCACCAACCCAACCTTGGACAAACAGGCAATCCCAACGTCACGCAATGCAGCACAACACCAAGTACATCTACCTACATTTCTATTCAAAACTCAAGTACACCCTATCAATGGTAAGACAGTAGATACACCTATACATACATAAACACACATCTGACATGTACAAAGACAAAATGAGGTAGCGACATTTAGTCCACCTCTTCAATGGTGGGACCACGGCCTCCACAGCCCGCATCACCACCCATGCCACCGGCCATGCCGCCTGGCATCCCACCCGGCATTCCACCTCCCGGCATGCCACCCGGCATGCCACCCGGCATTCCACCCACGCCACCTGCCTCCTGGTACATCTTCGCGATTATGGGGTTGCACACGCTCTCCAACTCCTTCTGCCTGTGCTCGTACTCCTCCTTCTCCGCCTGCTGATTGCCATCCAACCACTTTACCGTCTCCTCACACTTCTCCATTATCCTCCTCCGATCCGACTCTCCTATCTTCTCCTTCACCTTCTCGTCCTCCACCGTCGACTTCATGCTGAACGCATAACTCTCCAGTCCATTCTTCGCCGCCACCCGATCTCTCTGCTTCTCATCCTCCTGCTTGAACTTCTCCGCATCGTTCACCATCCGCTCTATCTCCTCCTTCGACAAACGACCCTTGTCGTTCGTTATGGTTATCTTGTTCTGCTTACCCGTCGACTTGTCCACCGCCGACACATTCAGGATGCCGTTGGCGTCTATGTCGAATGTCACCTCTATCTGAGGCACACCACGTGGCGCCGGTGGGATACCCGACAACTCAAACTTCCCCAACAAATTGTTGTCACGCGTCATCGCACGCTCACCCTCGTACACCTGGATCAACACACCCGGCTGATTGTCCGAATACGTCGTGAACGTCTGCGTCTGCTTCGTCGGAATCGTCGTATTCCGCTTTATCAACGCCGTCATCACACCACCCGCCGTCTCCAGACCCAACGACAGTGGCGCCACATCCAACAACAACAAATCTTGCACCGCCTCCGACTTGTCGCCTGTCAGAATGGCCGCCTGCACCGCCGCACCGTACGCCACCGCCTCGTCCGGGTTTATCGACTTGTTCAACTCACGCCCATTGAAGAAGTCCTGCAACAACTTCTGCACCTTCGGAATACGCGTCGATCCACCCACCAACACTATCTCGTGCACAGCACCCTTGTCCAACTTCGCGTCACGCAACGCCTTCTCCACCGGATCCAGCGTGTACGAAG